>CM040128.1:7903034-8537738 GCA_022559845.1 Amorphophallus konjac | reverse complement strand
AGATGATTCCGGGTGCCAAAAAAGGCAGAAGAAGACCCGAGAAAAGGAAGCACTCGAGTGATTCAAAATGCGTAAGCCGTTGCGGGGCGTTGTATAGTAATATGAGACTTTCTCAGGGGACGTCAGGAATGGCGTGTCTACAATCTTGTCGTGCTCTGTGGCGTCAGAAATGACGTGTCGGTCCCGGTTGTTTTACGGATTTCGAGGCAGGATTGGGTTGTGGTGTCCCAGTAAGTCTTGCTCTTGCGCTCTTGTGTGCGAATGGGGTGTGTTCGCTCTGGAGTTGGTTTGAGATGTGAAGGCTCCGCGGCGAGTTCGGGACTCGAGGATGAGCGTCGGCGGTTGTCGTTACGGCTCGTGTTGCGGCTCTTGGCATGCCGTGTTACAGTTCGAGGAATTGCAGCGGTGGTGCATCGAGAGATGCTGTGATTGTGGTCCGACGTGACACTCGCCGAGTGTGTCGGAGGCGCTGAACTGATGGAAGCGATGGTTTTTCTTGGTGCTGTATGGTGTTGTTTCCAGCGTGCACGAGGTTCGAGGTCAGGTCTAGCGTGGAGTTCTTCCGTTGGTCGAAAGTCCACTGGTTTCTCCTTTGGTTGGGGAGATTGCGTTCGGCTAAGGATCGTCATCTTGCATTGTGTGTTCGGATTGGTTGGCCTTGTGTGCCATAAAGTCCGTGCGAGAGGTGCTCCTTGTCTTGGCACGGTGGTTGCCTGTGAGAAGCTGTGCCCATTCCCTCGTCGTGTGAGGGTGTGCTGGCGCTGTTCCGGAAGGACGAGTGCTGGTTGGGCGGTGTTTACTTTCTCGGCTGTGCGCGCGGATCTGAGTGCGCAGCGGAAGCGTGGTGGGCCCATAACCCACTGGTTCAGGATCGTAGCGTTGGTTGCTACGGGCAGATTCCTGAGTTTGCGTTGAGCATCGAAGGATGGGTTCCTCGGTGTGAAACGTGTTGTTGCCGTGCCGTTGCTCGAGGTATTATGGTTGTTGGCACTGGCAGGATGGAGTGTTGGGGAAAAGTGCTGACTAGTGCACCGCATGAGTACCCTGTTCCTGTGTTGGAAGTCGTGTCAGGCGTCGGTGTTGGACCTGGATGAGGTTGTTGAGGATGTCGCCTGACGGAGGTCGAGGACGTGTTGGTCAGAGTCGGTGGCTTGGCGCCCGACTTGTGTTCCCAGTCGTGTCCTCGGATGAGATCATTTTTGGGGAAGTGGTCTCTGGCAGGCTATGGGTCCCGGTTGACGGCTATGAGTGGCTGGTGAGCCTAACCGTGTGACCGACCACAGCAGCGTCTGTTGGCTTTACGGTCTTGTCGGATTGCGACGGTGAGATGTTGGTTGCTTAGGGACCCGTGAGCACTGTTCAGGTGGTGTCCCGTGGCTCCGTGGTAAGGGCGGAATCGGGATTGGCAGGTGTCCACTTGGATTGATCGAAGATTTGATGAGACCAGATTGATGAGTGACGCCTGTGGGCGGAGGCCTTTTGTGAGATGGGCGTCGGAGGATGGTCCTTGATAGGACGTTGGTGTCGTAATGGTTATCCCTGGTTTGGTGACCAGCATGGGATGATTCCCCTGTGAGTCTGAGTCCAGTGAGGTGATGACTGAAGACACCAGGATCCGTCATTTGGTTTCGTCGTGCTCCCCGAGAGGGTCGAGTTGGAGCGATGTTCGAGCTCGGATGCGGTGTCCGAGAGGAGTGCAGCTCGAGATGTGGCATTGGTCTGTGTGTGAGTCGACGGATGGCTTGCCGAGGTTTGGAATGTTTCCTTTGGACCCGGTCGAGGACCAGGAAAGAAGGAAGAAGCTGAGCAAGCGGAGGTTTCCCGTTGACGAGCAGTCGGTGACCAGTGGATGGTCTTTTCAGAGACAGAAGATGCTGGTTGTTGGGGCTCGAGCGTGGCGAGAGCCGTGTGCCAGCGAGACCTTTGGTGGTCATTTCTGTGATGTGCCTTTCCGGATGGGATCTGGACTTTGTCGAAGTTTGTCTTCTGACCAGAGTTGGCACAGTGTTATGTCTGGCTTTCGGCTTGCCATGTGTGAGGTGTTTCTTGGTGCTGAGTCGATGTTCTGGTTGCGGTCTGCTGAGAGGACTGCTTGAGCTGGTGGAGGCTCTGTTTTGGTTGCTCCCTTGAGGAGGGCGTGCGACCTGTCAGCTGGCTGCGAAGCTGATGTGCGATTTGTCTGCCGACCATTGGATGAATCGGTAGCTGTTGCTCATGTCGAGGGTTGTGTTTCCGCGGTGAGCGAGATTGTGGCTGCGGTGCCATGTTGGTTCTCGCGTTGTCTGAGGTGATGCCGGAATGTGTCCTTTGGTATATGCTTGCTCTGTTGGCCAGTGTGCTCGGCGCGAGGAGCGAGGTGTTGCTTGTGATTGTAAGTCTGGCTGTGTCCCTCAGGACTGGTGTTTTCATGAGAACCAAGATTTTCTGTGCTGGGGCTCTGACAGCGTTGTCAGTTCGTTCTGTGTTCTTCCCCTGTGACTTCGTGCTTGGTCCTGAATTTCGAGAACGAAATTCCTTTAAGGGGGGAGGGCTGTAATGCCCCGGGTTTTTCGGATCCTCGTTCGTGGGTCCCGGATCTGGTTTCTCGGAGCGTCCGACTCCGTTGTGTCCGAAATTTCATTTCGGACATCTTTCGTGTTCGGATCGGCGCGATCCGGAGTCGTTTCGGAGGCCCGGAGGCGTTCCGCGGCTTTTTCGCGGGTGTTTTCCGATTCCCGGCGTGGGTTTCGGCTTTCCCTTCGGAACCTCGTTGCGGGTGAACCGGGCCGTTCACCTAGGCGAGTGTGGTACCGTTGCGATCGGTGCGTTCCGAGGATCGCGAGGGTGTGATTTTCTATTTTTCGGGATTTTTCTGATTTTCTGGATTTTCCTATATATACCCCCCACCCTCTCTCTTCCTCTCATTTCTCACTCTCACCCTCTCTCTCTTCTCCCACTCTCTCCTCTCACTCTCTCCTCTCCGGCGGCCGACGGACCGAGGCGGGGGCGAGGCGGGGCGATGCGGGCGAGGAGGACGGCGAGGATGGGTCGAGGATCGAGGCTCGAGGGCGCGGTGAAGCTCGGCCGTGAGTTCGTGGAGCGGCGAGGCTTCAACGGCGTTTTCTTCGTGGATCGGCGTCCACGGTGCACGAAATCTTCGGTGGAGGTAGGGTGATGGACCCCCAGCTCGTGCACTTCCTTTCCCGCAAGTTTCGTAGGCTACGGTGAGCCGAGCGGGCCAAACGGGGTGATTTGGGCAAAATCCATGTTTTAGGGCTTGTGGGCCGATCTCCCGTTTCATTGCGTTTCTGGCCGATCCGAGGCCGTAGATGCATGCTAGGGGTTATTTGGGGGCTTCCCCTATGTTTTCCCCCTCATCCGTGGATGTTTGGGGGCGTGGCGTGGATTTTTGGGGTTTTCCCGCCGTTCTCGGTTTTCCGAAATGGTCGCGGTCCACCAGAAACCGCGTTCATTGGTCGCGGTCTTGGGAGAACCGCGTTCATCCTTTGTGTTTTGGTCGAGGAGGCCTTCGAGCGTCGCGGTCGTGCGATAGACCGCTTTGGTCTAGTCGCGGTCATGGGATGACCGCTACTATCTGGTCGCGGTCCTCGGGCGACCGCTACCAGCGGGGTTGCGCGTGGCTAGTTGCGGTCGTGAGGTGACCGTGACAGCATGGTCGCGGTCTCCGGTCGACCGCTACCATCTGGTCGCGGTCCCCGGTCGACCACTATCTGGTCGCGGTCACCAGGTGACCACTACCACGTTCTGGTTCCTGTTTGCGCTGTTTTGACCTCCGGTCAACCCGGTTGTGACCCAGTGGTTGACTTTAGGTCTCGTGAGTGTCTCGGACACCCCGTGGAGTTCCGTGACCGTGTCTTTGGGTGTCCAGAGGTTGTCCCACTTACCTCGTTTTGCGTGCCGTGAGCTTAAGGGTCCAGGTGACCTTTTAGCGCTCCGATTGTGTTGTTTTGGTCTCCGGTCGACCCGGTTGTGACCCAGTGGTCGACCTCCGGCCTTGTGAGTATCCCGGACACCCCATGGGTTCTGTGTCTGTGTTTTTGGGGTGTCGGGAGGGACCGTGTTGCCTCGATTAGCGTGCCCATAGGTGTGGCGGGTCCGGGTGACCCCACGTGTTCCGGGCTTTCGTGTTACGCTCGATCGAGTCACCGTGTATCGGTGTGCGTGCGGTGGGGTCTCCCCCGCATGTCGTGGGTTTCCTTTGGAAGGCGATTCCCATGTGGGCCATGTGCTTGGCCTTGGACTGCGAGTCCAGTTATCCGGCCTGGGGCTGGAGGTTTCCCGCTTGCTACAAGATGGGAAATCGTCGTGGTGGCTTGTGTGCTGCCCTGGGAATCGTGCTTCTGTGTTTTCCGTGTGGCCCGTGTGGGTGGCCTTGGTCCCTTGCGTTCCCTTCCCGAGGGAGTGGTCTTGGCGACTCGTGAGTTGTCTCGGTACTTGTGCTACCGTGGTTTTAGACCTAGAGATTGGACTAGATTGACGGCCTTGTGCTGTTGCGTACAACGGTCTTGACCCCGAGTCTTGTGACTCAAGGACCGTTGGGTGTAGTGCGTCTAGAGGACTGTCCAGAGTCCAGTGGCTTAGTGCCACTTGAGTTTTCTCGACTCTAGCGCACGGTGCGTGCGTGGCCGTGGACTGTGAGTCCGTTTCTTCTCCGACTGTGGTCACCGTGCGACGGGGCCGGTACGTGGGGTGGTCCCCGTACGTCGTCGGATTCGGACGTTGTTTTCCGTTGAGTTGAGAGTCTACTCCTTCAGTGACCCTCCACTAGTCGTAGCCTACCAGTACGCGTGTGCTGGTCGCACCAGGGAGTGGTGTACGGGCTTACCCTGAGGACGGTTTAGACTGGTTTCCGTCGGGCCCCTCGTCGTAGCCAGAGTCCGGCTGCGGGGGAAAACCAGTCAGAGGGCCAGACCTAGGACGCGTGGTCTGTGTGTGCACACGTGGTTGGGGACAGTGGACGCACGTCGACGGGCGTGACCCCAGCTAGTCACTTGTTTGTGGTTACTTGTACGGTGTTCGCGCCTCGGGTAGGACCTACCACGTCAGGCGGTTCACCTGCGGTGCGGTGTAAGACGTCAGGGGACGCTACCGGCTGTGCTTCTAGTGGGTGGTACTCCTGTCGAGTACGGAGTGACAGACTGTCAGTTTCTGTGTCTTTGACCTTCGGGTTTTCGGTCGTGTTGACCGTTGAGTTCGGTTGTTTCGCCGTGGCGCGTGTGTTGGTTTTCGCGCCGTGAGACTAGTGCTAGTGGCTTTACCGAGGTTGGGTCTTGTTGTGCGGTACCCGCGATCGGATGGTCGGGGTTGCACCTTGGACAGCGTGTCCAGGTCGGCGTGTCCGGGGGACAGGCCTCTACGGCGTGGTTGCCGTGTGTTCTTACTTCGGTAGGTGGTACTAGCGTGGTTCGGTAGCTTCGACTGCGTGATCGAGGTCTGCCTTCTGGCAGTAGGAGTAGCTGTAGTGCCGAGTTTTTGACCGGCCACCGGTTTGCTGTTCCTGCTGTAGTTGTAGCTCTCCTTTCCGCTACCGCCGTTGTTTCCGGTTGGGGTTCCGCGGGATCCCTGCTGAGTCTCTGTTTTGGAGACTCATTCCCTGCTTTTCAGGTGTAGCGGTTCTTCCTCGAGGTTCGAGGGTGCGGAGCGGAGGTTCTCAGTTGCCAGCTTGCCGGGCCGAGTGTTCACTTGGCATGTGGTACGTTTTACTGCTTTAGACTGTACTTTCTGTTGGACTGGACTCTGTTGTAGCTGTAGTTGTTTATTTATTTCTGTTAATTGTTGGATTGTCCTGCTTTATTTCCTATTTCTTTGTGCCTCCACACTCCTTTTAGCCCTTCCGAGCCCTCCCGGCTCGTGGGCGGCGGTTCGAGTCTCGGATTATCGGGCCTTCCCGGTAATCGGATTCTCGGGTCGTTACAGCTGGTATCAGAGCGGTGGTTGTGGACGTACATAGGAATTCGAAATATTGCAGTGATCAGAGTCCGTAAGGTCCAGTACAGTCGGCAGCTGGCTTAGGGTTTTGTGTTCGCTTTCCGCCTAGTTTCTCGCTTGAGAGCTTGAGTGCGCTGTGCGGCGCTGTGAAGGTGGTTGCTGTCCGCGGCTTTCGTGCCAGCATGGGGTCTAAGGATCGAGGTCGAGAGCCTTCTCCCTCATCGGTGGTGGCCCTGGTTGTGCTGCGTTGGGCAGAGGTTGCTGGCAGGCGTGAGTTCGCGGTGCTGCGTTCGAGGAACCTGCAGCATGGTCAGGTGGCTGGAGAGGACTGTTCGTGGTTAAGTGGCCGTGAGCGCGCTCTGAGGGAGCTGCTGTCGGTTTTGGCCACTCCAGCTTGAGGTTTGTCCAGCCCCTGAGGTGTTCAGGTCGTGGTTTAAGGTGGCAGAGCGGGTGTTCTGATCGAGAAGTGTGCTCGGGTGAGCGGAGGATCTTCTCGGTGAGCTGCTGTTTCGTCGAGCCTGATGTCCTTGTCGTGCTCTGTGGCGTCAGAAATGACGTGTCGGTCCCGATTGTTTTATGGATTTCGAGGCAGGATTGGGCTGTGGTGTCCCAGTAAGTCTTGCTCCTGCGCTCTTGTGTGCGAATGGGGTGTGTTCGCCCTGGAGTTGGTTTGAGATGTGAAGGCTCCGCGGCGAGTTCGGGACTCGAGGTTGAGCGTTGGCGGTTGTCGTTATGGCTCGTATTGCGGCTCTTGGCATGCCGTGTTGCAGTGCGAGGAATTGCAGCAGTGGTGCATCGAGAGATGCTGTGATTGTGGTCCGACGTGACACTCGCCGAGTGTGTCGGAGGCGCTGACCTGATGGAAGCGATGGTTTTCCTTGGTGCTGGATGGTGCTGTTTCCAGCGTGCGCGAGGTTCGAGGTCAGGTCGAGCGTGGAGTTCTTCCGTTGGTCGAAAGTGCGCTGGTTTCTCCTTTGGTTGGAGAGATTGCGTTCGGCTAAGGATCGTCGTCTTGCATTGTGTGTTCGGATTGGTTGGCCTTGTGTGCCATGAAGTCCGTGCGAGACGTGCTCCTTGTCTTGGCAGGGTGGTTGCCTGTGAGAAGTCGTGCCCATTCCCTTGTCGTGTGAGGGTGCTGGCGCTGTTCCGGAAGGACGAGTGCTGGTTGGGCGGTGTTTGCTTTCTCGGCTGTGCGCGCGGATTTGAGTGCGCAGCGGAAGCGTGGTGGGCCCATAACCCACTGGTTCAGGATCGTAGCGTTGGTTGCTACGGGCGGATTCCTGAGTTTGCGTTGAGCATCGGAGGATGGGTTCCTCGGTGTGAAACGTGTTGTTGCCGTGCCGTTGCTCGAGGTATTATGGTTGTTGGCACTGGCAGGATGGAGTGTTGGGGAAAAGTGCTGACTAGTGCGCCGCATGAGTACCCTGTTCCTGTGTTGGAAGCCGTGTCAGGCGTCGGTGTTGGACCTGGATGAGGTTGTTGAGGATGTCGCCTGACGGAGGTCGAGGACGTGTTGGTCAGAGTCGGTGGCTTGGCGCCCGACTTGTGTTCCCAGTCGTGTCCTCGGATGAGATCATTTTTGGGGAAGTGGTCTCTGGCAGACTATGGGTCCCGGTTGACGGCTATGAGTGGCTGGTGAGCCTAACCGTGTGACCGACCACAGCAGTGTCTGTTGGTTCTACGGTCTTGTCGGATTGTGACGGTGAGATGTTTATTGCTTAGGGACCCGTGAGCACTGTTCAGGTGGTGTCCCGTGGCTCTGTGGTAAGGGCGGAATCGGGATTGGCAGGTGTCCACTTGATTGATCGAAGGATTTGATGAGACCAGATGGATGAGTGACGCCTGTGGGCGGAGGCCTTTTGTGAGATGGGCGTCGGAGGATGGTCCTTGATAGGACGTTGGTGTCGCAATGGTTATCCCTGGTTTGGTGACCAGCATGGGATGATTCCCCTGTGAGTCTGAGTCCAGTGAGGTGATGATTGAAGACACCAGGATCCGTCATTTGGTTTCGTCGTGCTCCCCGAGAGGGTCGAGTTGGAGCGATGTTCGAGCTCGGATGCGGTGTCCGAGAGGAGTGCAGCTCGAGATGCGGCATCAGTCTGTGTGTGAGTCGACGGATGGCTTGCCGAGGTTTGGAATGTTTCCTTTGGACCCGGTCGAGGACCAGGAAAGAAGGAAGAAGCTGAGCAAGCGGAGGTTTCCCGTTGACGAGCAGTTGGTGACCAGTGGATGGTCTTTTCAGAGACAGAAGATGCTGGTTGTTGGGGCTCGAGCGTGGCGAGAGCCGTGTGCCAGCGAGACCTTTGGTGGTCGTTTCTGTGATGTGCCTTTCCGGATGGGATCTGGACTTTGTCGAAGTTTATCTTCTGACAAGAGTTGGCACAGTGTTATGTCCGGCTTTCGGCTTGCCATGTGTGAGGTGTTTCTTGGTGCTGAGCCGATGTTCTGGTTGCGGTCTGTTGAGAGGACTGCTTGAGCTGGTGGAGGCTCTGTTTTGGTTGCTCCCTTGAGGAGGGCGTGCGACCTGTCAGCTGGCTGCGAAGCTGATGTGCGATTTGTCTGCCGACCATTGGATGAATCGGTAGCTGTTGCTCGTGTCGAGGGTTGTGTTTCCGCGGTGAGCGAGATTGTGGCTGCGGTGCCATGTTGGTTCTCGCGTTGTCTGAGGTGATGCCGGACTGTGTCCTTTGGTATATGCCTGCTCTGTTGGCCAGTGTGCTCGGCGCGAGGAGCGAGGTGTTGCTTGTGATTGTAAGTCTGGCTGTGTCCCTCAGGACTGGTGTTTTCATGAGAACCGAGATTTTCTGTGCTGGGGCTCTGACAGCGTTGTCAGTTCGTTCAGTGTTCTTCCCCTGTGACTTCGTGCTTGGTCCTGAATTTCGAGGACGAAATTCCTTTAAGGGGGGAGGGCTGTAATGCCCCGGGTTTTTCGGATCCTCGTTCGTGGGTCCCGGATCTGGTTTCTCGGAGCGTCCGACTCCGTTGTGTCCGAAATTTCGTTTCGGACATCTTTCGTGTTCGGATCGGCGCGATCCGGAGTCGTTTCGGAGGCCCGGAGGCGTTCCGCGGCTTTTTCCGCGTGTGTTTTCCGATTCCCGGCGTGGGTTTCGGCTTTCCCTTCGGAACCTCGTTGCGGGTGAACCGGGCCGTTCACCTAGGCGAGTGTGGTACCGTTGCGATCGGTGCGTTCCGAGGATCGCGAGGGTGTGATTTTCTATTTTTCGGGATTTTCTCGATTTTCCGGATTTTCCTATATATACCCCCCACCCTCTCTCTTCCTCTCATTTCTCACTCTCACCCTCTCTCTCTTCTCCCACTCTCTCCTCTCACTCTCTCCTCTCCGGCGGCCGACGGACCGAGGCGGGGGCGAGGCGGGGCGATGCGGGCGAGGAGGACGGCGAGGATGGGTCGAGGATCGAGGCTCGAGGGCGCGGTGAAGCTCGGCCGTGAGTTCGTGGAGCGGCGAGGCTTCAACGGCGTTTTCTTCGTGGATCGGCGTCCACGGTGCACGAAATCTTCGGTGGAGGTAGGGTGATGGACCCCCAGCTCGTGCACTTCCTTTCCCGCAAGTTTCGTAGGCTACGGTGAGCCGAGCGGGCCAAACGGGGTGATTTGGGCAAAATCCATGTTTTAGGGCTTGTGGGCCGATCTCCCGTTTCATTGCGTTTCTGGCCGATCCGAGGCCGTAGATGCATGCTAGGGGTTATTTGGGGGCTTCCCCTATGTTTTCCCCCTCATCCGTGGATGTTTGGGGGCGTGGCGTGGATTTTTGGGGTTTTCCCGCCGTTCTCGGTTTTCCGAAATGGTCGCGGTCCACCAGAAACCGCGTTCATTGGTCGCGGTCTTGGGAGAACCGCGTTCATCCTTTGTGTTTTGGTCGAGGAGGCCTTCGAGCGTCGCGGTCGTGCGATAGACCGCTTTGGTCTAGTCGCGGTCATGGGATGACCGCTACTATCTGGTCGCGGTCCTCGGGCGACCGCTACCAGCGGGGTTGCGCGTGGCTAGTTGCGGTCGTGAGGTGACCGTGACAGCATGGTCGCGGTCTCCGGTCGACCGCTACCATCTGGTCGCGGTCCCCGGTCGACCACTATCTGGTCGCGGTCACCAGGTGACCACTACCACGTTCTGGTTCCTGTTTGCGCTGTTTTGACCTCCGGTCAACCCGGTTGTGACCCAGTGGTTGACTTTAGGTCTCGTGAGTGTCTCGGACACCCCGTGGAGTTCCGTGACCGTGTCTTTGGGTGTCCAGAGGTTGTCCCACTTACCTCGTTTTGCGTGCCACGAGCTTAAGGGTCCAGGTGACCTTTTAGCGCTCCGATTGTGTTGTTTTGGTCTCCGGTCGACCCGGTTGTGACCCAGTGGTCGACCTCCGGCCTTGTGAGTATCCCGGACACCCCATGGGTTCTGTGTCTGTGTTTTTGGGGTGTCGGGAGGGACCGTGTTGCCTCGATTAGCGTGCCCGTAGGTGTGGTGGGTCCGGGTGACCCACGTGTTCCGGGCTTTCGTGTTACGCTCGATCGAGTCACCGTGTATCGGTGTGCGTGCGGTGGGGTCTCCCCCGCATGTCGTGGGTTTCTTTGGAAGGCGATTCCCATGTGGGCCATGTGCTTGGCCTTGGACTGCGAGTCCAGTTATCCGGCCTGGGGCTGGAGGTTTCCCGCTTGCTACAAGATGGGAAATCGTCGTGGTGGCTTGTGTGCTGCCCTGGGAATCGTGCTTCTGTGTTTTCCGTGTGGCCCGTGTGGGTGGCCTTGGTCCTTGCGTTCCCTTCCCGAGGGAGTGGTCTTGGCGACTCGTGAGTTGTCTCGGTACTTGTGCTACCGTGGTTTTAGACCTAGAGATTGGACTAGATTGACGGCCTTGTGCTGTTGCGTACAACGGTCTTGACCCCGAGTCTTGTGACTCAAGGACCGTTGGGTGTAGTGCGTCTAGAGGACTGTCCAGAGTCCAGTGGCTTAGTGCCACTTGAGTTTTCTCGACTCTAGCGCACGGTGCGTGCGTGGCCGTGGACTGTGAGTCCGTTTCTTCTCCGACTGTGGTCACCGTGCGACGGGGCCGGTACGTGGGGTGGTCCCCGTACGTCGTCGGATTCGGACGTTGTTTTCCGTTGAGTTGAGAGTCTACTCCTTCAGTGACCCTCCACTAGTCGTAGCCTACCAGTACGCGTGTGCTGGTCGCACCAGGGAGTGGTGTACGGGCTTACCCTGAGGACGGTTAGACTGGTTTCCGTCGGGCCCCTCGTCGTAGCCAGAGTCCGGCTGCGGGGGAAAACCAGTCAGAGGGCCAGACCTAGGACGCGTGGTCTGTGTGTGCACACGTGGTTGGGGGCGGTGGACGCACGTCGACGGGCGTGACCCCAGCTAGTCACTTGTTTGTGGTTACTTGTACGGTGTTCGCGCCTCGGGTAGGACCTACCACGTCAGGCGGTTCACCTGCGGTGCGGTGTAAGACGTCAGGGGACGCTACCGGCTGTGCTTCTAGTGGGTGGTACTCCTGTCGAGTACGGAGTGACAGACTGTCAGTTTCTGTGTCTTTGACCTTCGGGTTTTCGGTCGTGTTGACCGTTGAGTTTCGGTTGTTTCGCCGTGGCGCGTGTGTTGGTTTTCGCGCCGTGAGACTAGTGCTAGTGGCTTTACCGAGGTTGGGTCTTGTTGTGCGGTACCCGCGATCGGATGGTCGGGGTTGCACCTTGGACAGCGTGTCCAGGTCGGCGTGTCCGGGGGACAGGCCTCTACGGCGTGGTTGCCGTGTGTTCTTACTTCGGTAGGTGGTACTAGCGTGGTTCGGTAGCTTCGACTGCGTGATCGAGGTCTGCCTTCTGGCAGTAGGAGTAGCTGTAGTGCCGAGTTTTTGACCGGCCACCGGTTTGCTGTTCCTGCTGTAGTTGTAGCTCTCCTTTCCGCTACCGCCGTTGTTTCCGGTTGGGGTTCCGCGGGATCCCTGCTGAGTCTCTGTTTTGGAGACTCATTCCCTACTTTTCAGGTGTGGCGGTTCTTCCTCGAGGTTCGAGGGTGCGGAGCAGAGGTTCTCAGTTGCCAGCTTGCTGGGCCGAGTGTTCACTTGGCATGTGGTACATTTTACTGCTTTAGACTGTACTTTCTGTTGGACTGGACTCTGTTGTAGCTGTAGTTGTTTATTTATTTCTGTTATTTGTTGGATTGTCCTGCTTTATTTCCTATTTCTTTGTGCCTCCACACTCCTTTTAGCCCTTCCGAGCCCTCCCGGCTCGTGGGCGGCAGTTCGAGTCTCTGATTATCGGGCCTTCCCGGTAATCGGATTCTCGGGTCGTTACAGTCGGAGGCCGCTTTACTCTCCAAGGTAGACGTCTCATTCGGAACAGGCCTGGCGGGCCCTCACAAGTCACAACCCCCGCCCCCGGAACAAGAAGCTTCCTCCAATTCGCGAGGGAGAAAATCTGGCCCGCCTCAACAGCATACAGAAGCAGACGCCCCCGCCGGGGGGCGGGGCGATAGCAGGGGAAATGTCCATAGCCCCCCAGCGCCGTCCCGACGTCAGCTGGAGTTGTCCCTCCGACTACGAGACTTCGAGCGGCGTTTCGCCGAACAGGAGCGCACCCTACAAAAGAACTCCACAAAGGATGACGATGAGCAATCCCCGTTCTCCGAGCATATTTTGAAGGCAGAGATCTCACTGAGAGTTTCCCTACCAACCTTTAAATCTTACGACGGCCAGGGCGACCCACCCGACCACTTCGACAGCTTCAATGCCTTGATGACCCTACATGGGGCGTCTGACGCTGTCAAATGCCGAGCGTTTGTGACCACTTTGGTCCAAGGCGCTCAGGCATGGTTCTGAGCGCTCGCCCCCGGAAGCATCCTCAACTTCCGACAGTTCGGGCAATTATTCAAAGAAAGCTTCGCCAGCAACGGCCCTCTGAGGTCGATCGCGGGACTGATGGCACTCAAACAGGCACAGGGGGAAAAGCTGCGGGCTTACATCAACCGCTTTAAATCGGAAGCCCTATGCATCTCCCGCCTGGACGTGGCCTCAGCCATCACCGCGCTGACCGGAGGCACCCAAGATGAAAACCTCTGTCCAAAATTGGTGCTCCACTCTCCCTCCTCTCTCGACGACTTGGTGACCCTAGCTCTACGCCATACAAAGTGCGAAGAAGTCCTCAACGTATGCTGAGACC
This sequence comes from Amorphophallus konjac, assembly GCA_022559845.1. NCBI lineage: Eukaryota > Viridiplantae > Streptophyta > Magnoliopsida > Alismatales > Araceae > Amorphophallus > Amorphophallus konjac. The sequence continues at coordinate 8,524,654 of CM040128.1, read as the reverse complement.
CGATGAGCTCGGGGCGAGAAGGAGAAAAGAAGCGGACGTCGGAGCAAATCTCGGGCTAGGGGAAACGGAGGAACCGAGAAAGAGACTATAGGGAGCCTCCGTGCAAGTTTGAGCGATGCACTCCTTTATTCACCCCCGTCAACGAGAAATGAAAGATTGTTTCAAAGATAATAATCTAAATAGGAAATTCTGTCAACGCTTTCAACTTTTCTCAGGATTTCTCGACGGCTGTGCAAGGTAAGGACTTTAGGATTTTGCCTTTTGTCTTTCAGTGCAAAAGAGGGAATAAGATTTCATTTAATAGAGAGGGGTTTTGTCTTTAAATAAATCAGTCTTGCTATTGTCACCAAAAAGGAATCCCCCTTTTGGTGAACGAGAAACAGAGGAATGGGTTTACGTGAAAATAGAAGAAAAGTCATTTTCTTTATATTAACTTAAAGCTCCTCGACGATAGTAGAAGGAGATAGCCCACCGATGATTTTATTATAGAGATTTTTATATAAAAATTATTATTAAAAGTGAATTTGTAAAAAAAAATATTCTTAGAAATATATTAACAGATATATCATTAAATTAATTTAAATAGTACATAAATATCATTTAAGCGTGATTTTTTTACAAATTTTGACAAAGATAAGTGATATATATGTAAATAAATGTGATATTTTTATACAATTAAGATTTACAAAATGATATATCTGTTAATACATTTATATGAATGATTTTTTTTACAAATTTTTATTTAATAATAGTTTTCATACAAAAAATCATTTATTATATGCATAGTATTCCTCTTTCTCTTTCTACCATGGTTTCTATATTTTCTCGAATATGGGTTTCCTCTTAACACAGTGCCAAGGGCACCTATCTCGATGATGCAGGGAGGTTGGCGGTGTCTGCGTTCGATAGTAGAGGGAGCAGTCGCGATAAGGCAGTGTTGGATGGCGGGCCGGGGATGCTGCAACGGCACAGGTAGAGTGGCGAAGTGCGATGATTACGGGTGCAACAGAGCGGCACGCGCGAGAGGAGCACGGCATCATGGATCAACGATCTCTGATACCAGTGTAGGAAAAATAGGTAGGAGGAAGAAGATGTTTGGGGTTCCGATGGCAAGCTTCGTTCTTGTGTGTTCCTCTCAAGAGAACCACTTACTTTTAGAGGCCTACCGTTGGCCCAATCCACCCCATGGGAACTCCCTCCTACGAAAACGTGGAGATATCCTCACCATTTGTTGGGATAGCTCTTGATGAGTTCAAATTTGTTTGAACTCCCCCTAGATATTTAGGGCGTGTTTGACAACTGGGTAAGTGGGTGCCGTAATCGACCCCGAAGAGTCGATTGCGGCACCCGGGGTCGGGTAGGGAATTTGTGTGAGGGGGAGGGCCAGGGGAGGTGGGGTCCACCGGTTAGCCGGTGTCAACTAACCGGCCGACCACCCGGTTGTCAAACATGCCCTTAGGGTTTGTTCGGCCATATCCCAATATTGTTACAGTCATGACTGGCTGTATGTTATGGAGCACCTTAATTAGGGTTCAGTAATCCTAAGATTTCAATAATATTCTGGAACCTACAAAATATTATGGATTTGTTCGATTTGTTATCTTGTTAACTGATATATCCTCCCCAGTGACGGAGTTAGATTTTTTTTTCCATTGATGGTCAAGTTAAACACGTAGAATAATAGAAGGTAGGAGTGTTCATGGTAAAGAAATTTTTAGAAACCAAATCAAACTTAACTATTTTTCAAATTGAGTTAAACTAAACCAAAATATGACTTGATCCGATTTTAATGGACCCCTAAATCTTAAATGGACTTTAACAACCTATTAATCTACATGTGCAATCTAATGATTTTAATCAATAATATTATGGAGGCACATGACTCGCGTCTCAACTCCCGAGTTAGACTCGAAATGCAGTAGTAGCATCGCCAAAGTTGGTTCGGGGGAAAAGGCGCTGCGCGCCGAGCCTTCGTCCCCTCCGGTCGCGGGGGTTCTCCTGCGGATCGTCAGGAGGGGGGGAGCTTCCGGCCGGGAACTCCCCCCCCCCCTCGCTCTCCCTCTCCTCTGTGGAGTATCTCACTAGGTCAGTCTCTCCGCGGATCGACCGGGCTTTTGTCAGGAGGGGCTTCTCCCCCTTCCTGGAATCGTCAGAGGAGATCAGAGCTCCTCCGATCTTCCTTTGGATATCCCTCCCTCCCTGTCCCCCCTCTTCCCACTGTTGATTCCCCGCCTCCCTCTGCCCCCCCCCCCTTTTCCCCTTCTCCAGCGACCTCCCCCCCCCCTCTTGGTCTTTCGCCCTTCAGTCCACCCCTCCCCACCACTCCTCTGCCCCCACCCCCTGTTCCCCCCCCCCACCTGCGCCTCCCCCCATCTCGGCCCCCCTGCCCAGTGGGCCTCCAACCCCCTCCCTCCATTCCCCCATCCCCACCCCTGGTCCTCCCCCACCCCCCTCAGGTGTCCTTCCCCCCTCCGGCTCCCTTCCCCCCTCCAACGCCGCACCTCTCTTCTCCCCCCCCATCCCCCCTCTTCCCTGTCCTCGGTCGCCCCCCTGTCTTTCCCCCCCTTTCCTTTTTGGACCTCACCCTCAGACACCCTGCCCGATCCCTTTGACTTCCTCTCCTCACCTCGTTCGAGCTTTCCCCCCCACCCCCGCTCCCCTCTCTGCTTCCCCTATCACCACCCCTCTCCATCCCTCCCTCACATATCTTCTCCTTCCGTGATCGGTCTCTCTTGATGTGGGGCGTCTCCTCAAGCTCCCGAAGAAGCTCGGGTTGTTTCAGTGTTGCAGGTATCGGGCTTCCTCCTTCGATCTCAAAAGGACTCGGAGATTATGCGCTCATCCCCCATGCACCCATTGCGATGCTGGCCTCCCGAGTTCCTTCTCTACACCGCCATCAGTCTGTGTGGTCCGGCAACCTTGTGCTCCTCGAGGAAGGGTCCCGTCATCTACTACAACGGCAGCCTCTTCCCCGGTGTCTTCTGGTCTCCTCATCCTTGAGGGATATCTCTATTTTCTATTGCTCTCTGCTGTCTTCCTATTTCTTCATCAGGTTGTTTAAGGTTTGGGTCAGCAGCGACTGTTCTTGTTAGGTGGGCTGTCTTTGTTCGTATGCTTGTAATTACCGACTGCCTTGAATGAATATCACATGCTTATGCTTCCAAAAAAAAACTCCCGAGTTAGACTCTTCGACTCCCGCACTAGCATCGGATATGACAGGCACTGAGATTTGAAAAGATTATGTCTAGATATGATGTGATGCACCATTAATGGGTGTCGTACATGCATGGGGTGTCCTCGACAGATGATGGATCGTCCAATTTTTTGCCACTCGGCCGCCCAAAGTTAACTTTACTCTTCGACTGTCGCAACTGTCTCAACTTTACCAAAGAGTAGGGGACTAGTGATGGGGGGCAATGGGATAAACGGACTAGCAATGGGCCAAATGGCCACGAAGCCCAATTGTGACCGAGTCAAGAGCCAGCCCAATCCATCGTCTACGGACGACCCGACGGGTTAAGTGGCTACCTAGGGACGTTAGAAATTGGCGACGATGGACTTGGTTCAACTTGGCCTGAATATGAAATGTTAATCAAATTTTAATGGGTCACGAGGTGTACAAAATACATATTTTTTTAATTCTTAAATGTATGTCTACATCATTTTCAAGTTTTTTTAATCATATTAAAATCATCCACCTTTTTAACCCAAATCACAATCAATGACCATGCACTATCATATTCTGTTTGTGTACATTGGACTTATCACATCTAAGGCCTGAAGGTCGATTGGGCTCATTTCCACCTATTAAAAATCGACCCCGATCCGATGTAGAAGTCGAACTAGGTCCGAAAACCATGGGCCTTGATGATACTCCACCCTCTTATTGAATGTTCATTGAGTGATAAGTACACCTCAGGATGAGATTAAAAAAATCAAATTAAGTTATTAAGACAGATCATATTTTGGCATTGGATTGTAGTTCGGTGGGGCTTAGTTGATACTACTGACATTAATAAAGGTCATTTTTAATAGGTTCCACTAAACTCTAGCTAATGAAAGCTTGATGATATGGATGATAATTTATTTTGATTATTTAATTCAATCAATTTTCTTTTGTGCCAATTGCTTATGGGATTGTTGCTGGTCCGATCACAGTCCAATTTAAAAATATGGTTGACCTCTAACTTACATCTACCATTAAGACTTGGTTGGAACTTGGAAATAACACTAGATCTAGATTGATTGTGTCCATGTAGAATTGCCTAAGGTTTGTCGGATCGATGATTTAGATTGACTCAGACTAACTTTGATACAGAACGAGTCGATCTTACTCGAATTGACTTGGGCTGACTCAATTTCGAGTCGAGTTAGTTCAATTGTCTTAACCAGTTTATGGTGCGATGAGTTACGATCGATTCAATCTAAATTGTCCCAATCCAACAAATCATGACTCCACTTCTAGTCAAGTAGAATGCCATAATACTTTATTAATAATATTAATTTAAAAACGAGAAGTCATAAAATTAGAGAATCAATGACTTGATTGAAGCATTTGTGTAATTAACAAAAAAATAAAGTTGTGATTTACACTGATGTGGAATGATAAGTAGACGTCTTTCATCGTTGGAAATGATCTGGTGACTCGTTTTCCTGACATTTTTCAACTACGGGAAGTGAGGATAACATGGGCTTGTTCCATGACGTGTGATCATAAGGATTAGGAGAACTATTATAATGAAAAATTAGGTCATTTGGTGGATCCTAAAATATTATAAATGTTTTAACTTCATATTTTTAATAAAAATATATAATATTTATGTTAAGTTATTTCTAGGCTAGGTTTAGGTCAAATGTGGATGATTAACTTGATCACGAGCACTTTTATTTCATCAAGAGATCTCATAGACTTTGATGACTATCTGATCATCAAATCTGATCATTTAATTTGATTAATTAGATAATTATTAAAAGTTAGAGATCGTGTACTCAATGCACGGCTGATTAAATATAAAAGTTTTTTTCATATATATTATTGTTAAAAATATATTTGCATATATATTTATCTTGTATTTGCATTTATTAGTATACTCTTGTTAGACAAAAATATTTACATAGAGTGCGGTAACAATCATTTAAGATGGTTAATATTCCTGTAACTCGTTTACAAAATGGCCAGTTAAATAAAAAGTTCTTTACATATATCTCTCTCTTAAATTGACATTAAATTTTATCTTAAATTTATATTTCATTTGTATATCTTTGTTAAATAAATATGTTATCACGTAAAATCAAAATTTGTCAAATCGGGACGGGACTGCATGAACCGCCCGTCCCGTCCGTCTCAGTCACAGACTGAGAATCGGGACGTTTTATATATTATTTTAATATTTTTATATCAAATGAGTTTTGTAGGTCGGTTGGTTGAGAGACCTCACATTTGAACGTGAGGCCCTCAGTTTGAAATGTGTTTTGACATTATTTTCGTTCGATTTTTTGATTAATTATTTTTAAAAAAATATTTCAAAAGAAGGTAGAGACGGGATTCAAACCGTGGAGACCCGTTTAAACAACATATCACTTAACCAACTGCGTTAAAAATCATTTGAGTTATATCATATATATATATATATATATATATATATATATATATATATATATATATATATATATATATATATATAATTTTTTATCTCGGTACACAACGGTATCTACCTGTATCGCATCGTCCCAGTGAAAGATCTGGACGGACGGTACAAAAACTCTATTGCGGTTAGATTTATATTTACTTATGTACCCTTGTTAGGCAAGTATGTTAACCTTACCTCGTCATGACACCGTGTATGATAACGAAGGTATCCTAGTAAATCTAAATATAAGATCGATTTTTTATGCAACTGATATCTTAAGAGGGTATGTATGCAGAAAGCTCTAAATATAATGTACCCGTCTCGGTGGTGAGAGATTAACAGCCCATGGGCCATGGCCCCTGGTGGGCTGGGCGACAACCGGGATCTCAGTTCTCAACTTAAGATCGGTGTTTCCCAAAGGAGATACGTGTCGCTCTAGAGACCCAGATCCAGGTTTCGTGGCGACCTTCCATTGGTTCAGTCCTTTGAAGTTCGGCGTAGAAATCTTGTGTCAACAAATCGGCTTTTCTTCTTCTTCTCGGGAAGACTGAAAGCCCCCGTGGTCAACATGTATTACGCGCGTTGGCACGCTTCGATCCGAACTCCTTCCACCCCCGCTTCGTTTTCTTTTATATCTAGCCTGGGCGTAGCTTTTCTTCACCGCCCCGCATTCCCGTCGCTCCCCTTCCTCTGTTCTCTTTCCCCTCCACTCTGCCACCGCCCCCACCTGCTCTTCGCGAACGCCAGATCTCCGCTCCCCGGGGGAGATCCACTCCCCCCTTCCCATTTCCGTCTCCTTCCACCAGGTGGGATCGACGGGCCTCGCAGTCGCCGTTGGTACCTGCGTTCCTACTTTCTAGGGTTCCTCTTCCCGTTTGATCTGAGTTTTCTTCCACGGAGGTTGATTTGTCGTTTCATCGGTTAATTAGGTCTGTGGAGGCCCCGCCCCAATGGATTTGTCCAGTACAAGCCAGCCGGAGTTCGATTACCTGTTCAAGCTGTTGCTGATCGGGGACTCGGGAGTGGGGAAGAGTAGTTTGCTCTTGAGCTTCACGTCTAACACCTTCGAGGATCTATCGCCAACGATTGGTGCGTGTTGGATTTGTTTTTGTTTCTGTTTCCTCTACATTCTGGTACTCCGTTTGTAGTATTTCTACAAGTTTCTTTCTCGAAATCTGCTTGTTTTGGCTCTAATGGTGCTTGCATTTGCACGCATGCTTAAGAGGCTTTTATATTGTTTTGCTCGCAAGGAAATGTGTGCTTCCTGTTGTTATCTGGCCTTTAGGGGCAAGGAGGAAAAGAAATGCTTTGCTGACGTCCCTCCGTGTCATCTTTGTAGGTGTGGACTTCAAAGTGAAAATGGTCACCATTGGTGGGAAGAAATTGAAACTTGCAATTTGGGACACAGGTGATAATATCATTGTCTATGGCTTTGTTTAGGTTAATACAGATGATTAACTATAAACTATGGGCTTCTTTGGGAATTTTGCCTTTACCCTGTCATTGTTCCTCCTCTCCCCATTCCACTCAGTTTCATTCTCTTACAGGGGACATTTTGCGTATGATTGTGGTTGCAATGATGTTTCATGATTTGATTCCTGTGCTATATGTAGAGTTCTTCATTTATAGAAATTTGCATGTAAAAAATTCTTACTAGGAGTACAAGGAAACTCCTACTTTTTATACTCATCAGCAGTCGTTTGGTCGAAGATTTTATAAAAAAGATTAACACAAAGGATGTCTCTGTGTTGCAGCTGGACAGGAAAGATTTAGAACATTAACAAGCTCATACTATAGAGGAGCACAAGGAGTTATAATGGGTACTTCGCCTTTCTCATCTGCAATCCTTTACACTTTACCTATATTTTTCAAAAAAATGCTTAAATCTTTTTGATTTTTCTAGAGTTTTCTCTGTTGGTGATGCAAATTTAACGAGGCATGCTTGCATGCAAGGAGTTTGATTGCATGCTATGTTTGTTGTTCACACTATTATGGGGCATGATTGTCTACTTCAATTCAGCACCTTTTGCCTTGGCATTTTATATGTGGTCCATCTTTATATTTGATTTATGTACGTAAGGCTTCTTAGCACTTGAATATATGGGTGTATGCATGGCTTTGGTGGCAGCGGCTAAAATGTTCCTGACAATAAACTGATAAAGATACATAATAGGGTACAAATTTTACATGATAATGAATATTTCTATGTGTATACATGTCACAACATCTATATAATACATTTGGTGCTGTAAGTGGATCTGGTTAATCTGTATCCTATCCACACTCAACCTGTAAAACCCTTTCCAATATATATTTCTGTCGATCTAAGTAGTCTTTTGATCAAGATACCCCATTTGTAATTCTTGTGGATGAGTGGATTGGATTATGAATGACTCCAAAGTAAAACTCAGTCTGATTTACATTGCGATGTTTTGTATTGGGTACTCATACTTGCAAACTTGCGAATATCCTGGATCTCCGAACCAATCTACAGGTATGTAATGATAGTTTGTATGCGTTATTTTTATAGAATCTTGCTGTGAAAATCATTTTCATTTGAGAATATAGGCTATCTAATCATATTTTCCTATAACAAAGATAAAGTAGGCAATTGGCTCCAATGACCCAAAACACTATACACTTCTCACAAGTCTGGTGGTGTTCTCAGCTCTTCTAAGGTGGATGCAGGAGGAAGTAGCAATGGGAGGGAAATCTAATGCTGATTGATGTCGCTTGTGGAGAGACTGGAGAGGTGTGCTGTTGTTTGATTGGGAAGAACATGTAGGAAAGGGAAAGGGGAGGAAATCTACCAGTTTGCTTCCCCCAATGACATTCCCATTATTTGAAATATATAGTTAACTGTATAAGCTTACTGTTGTTAGTTCTGAGTTTATAAAATGGCCTTTGCTGATATAATTAAATTTATAAGATTTTTATGGCATGGTAGTGGAGGTAGAGGCAGGGTTGGCTGTTGGCATGATATCAGTTGGGCAAAATCTGTAAAAACCAGGAGGAAGGTACTTGGCATCAGAAATATCTGATGGCCCAATATGTCTTCATGGTTTAAGTGGCTCTGGAAACTGGGAACTGAGTAGAGAGGTTTTTGGTGGGACATTATCACCCTTTAACATTATAGGAGATGTAGAGCTTGGGATATTGACCATAGTATTGTCTCCAATGTCTTCAGTCTTTGGAAGGGCATCCTTAGCAAAAGTGATGTCATTAGAGTGAGATTTCCTTGGTTGCTGGATGGCAAATGATCCCCTTCTGGCAGCATAGATTGTGTGACAGTAGACCCCTGGCAGAGCTTCCCACTTCACTTGTTTACATCATTGGGTCTCCCGAGGCTGTCTGTGTTATGCAGGGAGGTCTTTTTCCCTTGCATTCAGAAGGAGATTGTATGATGAAGAGATAAATCAGTTGACTGATTTGCTAGCTTTGACTTAAGGCTGGACCAGGTCCATTCTGCATCTTTCAGCTGGTAGATGACAGTGGATGTGGGAGAAAGATGGATCTTCTCTGCAAAGCCTGCATGTAAGATGATTGCATGTGGAGGCATGAGACTCCCTCCTTTTCAGTGGATTTGGAAGCCTTGAATGTGTGGAGAGTAGCTCATGCTAGGCTCCCAACTTGTGATGTAGTGGCAACCTCATGGAAGGCATGGGGACTGCATGCCATCTTTGATTGGTTATGGTAACGAGGGTGAGAGCATTGCCGCTTCGATATGCCTTTCAAATCAGTGTGGACAGCTCTCTTAGACAGGATGAGCGTTTAGTGGTCTTTCCCTCTTGGCGATGCATTTACTTAGCTGGCGATGAATAGCTTTGGAACTGAGGCTGATAAGCAGGTCTAATGGATGATTCTGCACATAACCATCAGGACAGGACTTGAGAACAGCTGGTCTCCTTCATAGGTGTTCAGGTCAGGGCATGGGCTGAGGCAGTGGGAGGAACAGGATGTCATGTTCCTTGTATTTTGAGGTGTTTCAATTTTTTTTCTTGGTTGGGGTGGAGTGGTACATAGGCAGGCCACGCCAGCTTGGTGTGGTGATTTCCTTCTTTTGTTGTACATGGTGGGCCACATTTTGGAGAGAGACATGTGTAGGTAATGGTGGACTTTTGATGATTCTTTTGGAAGTACACTTCTTGTAGGGTGTCTTTGGTTAAAACATAACTAGCTCACTTACATCAAAGGTAAGCTCATGAAAGTGAGTTACCTGCAAGTGAATTGAAACTGTTTGACTGTGACACTATGGTTATTTGTGACTCACTTTCAAGAAGTCATATTTGTTATTTGGTTGTGTACAGGTGACTCTCATGAAGTCAGTTTAGATTGTTTAGTGAGATGTACATATTAAATAGGAGCAGTATTTAGATTGAGTAGGAGTTCAATTATTACGTGGAAGTGTCTCTAGAGCCCAGGGCTTTTTTTTTAAGAAGTCACTTAGCTCTTTTAGGTAGGTGAATGTTGGACCCAATAATTTTCTGGTTTAATTCAGAGGGAATAAATATTTTACAGTCCCATGGCGGCACAAGATGATATAAAATTATCGCCGTTCAATCACACACATAATTTTCTGATTTATTTCAAGAAAATAAATTAAATCATGTTTCATGGCGGCACGAGATGATATAAAATCATCGCCGTTCATTCATACATATCCCGGGGATCTGTCTGACGAAGAAATCCACAAGGTTCTGGTGTGTTTTGTATATCGTAATTTAGCCAAACACCTTACGGGCGGCATAAAGCCACGTACCCGTGTAAAGAAAACCATAAAAATATTGTCTCCGACCTTTAGGGATCATCCTTGATGTCTCAAAGTGTGGCCTCGGCAGTGCAAGAGGTCCGACAGCAAGACGATGTTGAATAAAGGGCAGACAAACAAACAAAACCCTCCACGTGCCATTGCATTCTCAAACCCTAGAGCAAGAGGCAATAAGCAAAAAAAGGAGCAGAAAAGGACAGCTCAAAACCTTTTTTTAATGGGTTTTCCCAAAGCAACAAATGGGGAGGGAGGCCAGCCTCCTTCTCCCCCCCCCCTCTCTCTCTCTCTCTCTGATTCAAACAAGTCAAGGGAGGGGGGAGGACCCCAAGTTAGACCTAGGTCTTAACCCGGGGAACTCCCCCCGGTTGTGCTTAGAACAAGAAATCGGGGGAAGGCCCACCTAGTTCCTCCCTGGTCAATCGGGGGAACCCCCCCTCGGTTACTCTCCCCACCTGGTAGCAGACCGGGGGTATCCGGTCACTCTCTCCTCCCAATAGACCGGAGGGACTTCCCCCAATCAACCTCCTCTTAGCAGCAGATCGGGGGGCCTCCCCCAGTCACCCTCTTCCCATCCCAAACCGGGGGGAGGCCCTCCGGTCAACCCCTCTTAGCTCAAATTGGGGAACCTCCCCCGATCACCCCTTCTCTCAAACCTTAAGTGGGGGAACTCCCCCTGGTTCACCTCTGTGCAGACCCCACTTAATCGGGGGAAATCTCCCTCGGTTCACTTAAAAAAACCCATTTAAATCCCTAAGAAATTAATGGAGGGCGGTGAACTTGCCCCCCTATACTAACCGGGGGAACCTCCTCCATTCCTCGGAGGTGAACTTACCTCTCTAACTTAATCGGGGGAACCTCCCCTAGTTTAATCCCCATGCACCCAATGTTGTTCGGGGAATCTCTCCCTGGTCTCTTCATCTTCCCAAGGCATAAATGAGCATATGGAGTTTCCCCGGTTTACACCCCTATAAAAGGCGGAGAGGCCCATTTGGGGGAAAAAAGACACGAGGTTGTTGAATGCAAAAAATGCGACATGATGATGTTGAATAAAATTAATAAATTAAGGTATCATCGTTTTGTTTATTTGCATTATTGACTTCGCAGTTTCGGGTTTATCAAACGATTTGGATTCGTGTATTGAACCTTTCCGGATTAACTGTCAAAGAAAATCTTTAGTCTCTGTAAATATCCACTGTGACATCGAAGGTTCTATTTAATGATTATGACCATCATGATCGCCCATTAAAGATACACTCTTGCAGGAAAATTGAGGATTTTTATTCCTTGAATGCATGCAATTTGAATTACAATCGGTCTTAAAGTACTCATACATTTGGTCCCAATTATGCAATCAGACCCTTCGATTTACATACAATCACAGTCGAACTGTGGAATCTACTTTCGGTCATAATCGAACTGTTCGATTTGCTTGTAGTCTCGATCGAACCGTTGGATTTGCTTCTGGCCACGATCGAACCGTTGGATTTGCTTACGGTCACGATCAGACCATTGGATTTGCTTCTGATCACAATCGGACCGTTGGATTTCTATCTAGTCTCAATCGGACCGTCAAATTTGCTCCTGGTCTCGATCGGACCATCGGATTTGCATCCAGTCTCAATCAGACTGTTGGATTTGATCGGACGGTTGGATTTATATCCGGTCTCGATTGGACCATTGAATTTGCTTCTGATATAGATCAGATCGTTAGATTTGCATCCGGTCTTGCTTGGACTGTTAGAGTTGCTTTTGGTCTCGATTGGATTGTTGAATTTGCTTCTAATCATGATTGGATCGTTGGATTTGCTTCTGGTCTCAATCGAACCGTTGATTTGTTTCTGGTCACGATTGCACCGTTGGATTTGCTTTCGGTCGATCGGACTGATAGATTTGTATCCGGTCTCGATCAGACCGTTGAATTTGCTCCTGGTCACGAACGGACCATTGGATTTCCATCTGGTCTCCATCGGACCATTGGATTTGCTTTTGCCGTGATTGGACCGTTGAATTTGCTTCCTGTCACTATTAGACCGTTAGATTTGAGATATGATCACGATTGGCTGTCAGATCGCCATATGATCGCATGATTGGTCCATTGGATTAATGTATAATCATGATCGGTTGTCGGATCGCCGTATGAGGATGATTGAACCGTCAGATTGAGATATGACCGTGATTGGCCGTCAGATCGCCAATATGATTGCTTTCGGTCCATAGGATCGATGCATAGCTACGATCAGTCGTCGGATCGCCATATGATCATGATTGGACCGTCAGATCTACATACGACCATGGTTGGGCCATTAGATCGACATATGATCTCGATGGGCCGTTGGATCGGCTTATGTTCAAGATCAGCCGTTGGATTGGCTTATGATCACGATTGAGCCATTGGATCTACACGTGATCACGATCATCCTACTGATTCAACCAATCACGTCTATGATGGACCAATTATACTGTCGAATTGGCATATGACCATGATCGGGCCATTAGATTGGCATATGATCATGATGGGCTGTTGGATTGAGTTATGATCTAGATTGGTCGTTGGATCGACATATGATCACGATCGCGTTGTTGGATCAGCATATGATCACAATTAGGCCGTTGGATCGGCATATGATCACGATCAAGCAGTTGGATCGACGTACGATCACGATTAAGCATTTGGATCGGCATATAATGTTTGGGCCGTTGGATCGTCTTATGATCAAATTCCATTGTTGGATCGGCGTATGATCAAGATCGGCCGTTGGATTAGCATATGATCACGATCAGGCCGTTGGATCAACCAAGTAGATCTATGATGGACTAATTAGGCACAATGGACTGAGAAGTCTAGCGAATTGGGCTTAATGGGCTTAATGATCTAGTCAATTGGACCTATGATGGGCCGATTGGGCACATACGACTGTAAGTCAACCCCATTGGGTTTGATGGGCTGAATGGTCTGGGCAGGTGGACCTATGATAGGCCAAGGGCATATCGGGCTGAGAAGCGCAACCAATTGAGCTTAATGGGCTAATCAATTGGGCCTATGATGAGGCAATTGGGCATAATGGACTCAATGGTCCGAATAAATTGGGTTAATTGAGCCTATGATGAGTCAATTGGGCATAATGGACTCATTTGTGTGAGCCACTTGAGCTAATTGGACCTAATTGGTCCTATGATGAGCCAATTGGGCATAATGGACTCAATGGTCCGAGTCAATTGGGCATATTGGGCCTATGATGAGCCAATTCGGCATAATGGACTCAGTGGTCCAAGTCAATAGGGCTAACTGAGCCTATTAAACCCAATGGTCTTCATGGTCAACTGGTCCCAATGAGGTCATTCCTCTAACTTAGAGTGAGGAGAGAGCAGCCACCTTGCCATGGGTTCCCTAGTTCTCAAATGGGGCTCCCATGGGGGTATTTATAGGCTCCAAGAGCCCTAAGAAAATTACATGCACAGCCCCCCTACGGTGTTGTTTTCACTTGAGTTCAGAAAAAATAATGTTAACCGCCTTCTCTGTTTTTTTTTAACCCCATTGGGTTGATTTTGAGAATGGGGGTTGATCATAAATTTTTGCAAGAAAACTCCTGAGATTTTAACTATTTATTTTTCTCTCCCAATCAATGACCCATGTCCTCTTTTTAAGGAAGAGAGAGGAATAGGTGGCTGAGATGGGGGAGGGCATGAGTGGTTTCTTCCTCTTTTTTTTTGAGTGTGGTGGGCTTCACTTTTATTATGAAGTCCTGCTCACAAAATATATGTTTTGTTTCAAACCCCATTGGGTCATTCATGTGAGTCGGGATTCAAACTTTTTCATAAAACCCCTTGGATAATTAAACAACTATCCTCTCTCTACCATGGACCCCCATCAGGTCATATTCAAGAGTGTGACCAGGGAATTTTCAGAAAAACCCTGTCAAAATGATCACTAAATATCAGACCCCATTAGGTCATTCATGTGAGATGGAAGAGTCACGTAATATTTCGAAAAACCCCTCTGATAATTGGAGTTTTATGACCTCTCTGAGCTGCCCCCACCGGGCAGCATTTAATAGGGTGAGAGGGATAGGGCGCAAGTAAGAGGCAAGCCATTGAGTGGTTTTTGTCTCTTGGTGAAATTTTCATAAAAGTCCTTTAAAAACGATAATTTATCCCAACTCATAGCCTCCCTTGTCCATCGGGTTGTTTGAGAGGGAGAGAAAATAGGGGCACTAGTCATTGGACTCCTTATCGGATTTCGAAACCCTCAATTAATTAGGTAGGAGAGAGAAAATGGTAGGTTCATTAAGATTCCTTATCGGACTCTCTCTCTTTGCATTTTCCTTCCCCAAACAAAATTTGTTGAAATGTGCATTAACTCTCCTATTAATTAGGAAGGTGGGAGAGAGAGAATATGTGGGAAAAAGATAGAGAAACAAGGGAGGTATATGGACTCTTCCTCCCTCGTTGACCTGTTTGGGAGAGAGGGAACATAGTTGTGCGGGGAATTAAGGGCCTCATAAAATTCCTCCATTTGTTAGGAAGGAGGGAGAGAATATAGGAGAGAAATAAGAGGAGGGCGCTGCACTTCAGAGTCTTAATCGGACTCTTCTTCCCTTCTCTTTTTCTTATGAAAATCTATTAAATCCCTTGTTAAATAGGAGGAAGGGAGAGACCAGGTGAGAGAGAAAAATAAGGTGGCGCAAGAAAAATAGGGAAGGGGAGAGAGAGTCTGATGGACTCTTATTCTCTCCCTTGTTTCTTGCGCAGGTGAGAGAAAGATATCTTTTCTTTGTTGACTCCCCTCTCTCACATGGTTGTCCAGAAATGGGTCGGAGATGGACTCTTCCTCACTTTTTTTGTTCTCTCCCATTTTTTTTAGTTCCAAGAGGCACATTCGGGAGAGCTCACAAGGCAAGAAACCAAGACACCCCCACGGAGTTCCCCTCAAGAACGTTTGAGGAGTTTGAAGATTTGGGATAAGATCTGGTTCGCCCAGCCCCCAAGATTTGCCTGTTTGATCTTGTAAAGATCAGTAAAATGTTGGTGTTTTTGCACTTATATCCATGCTTGCGGAGAAATTGTTGGTAAGATTATGAAAATTTTGTAAAATCATTGAAAAATCTTGTAAAAATTCTGAAAATCATGAAAGGTCTTGTGGGACCTATTTTCATGTGAGAAATTTCATGCAAGTCCCTATTTTGGACAAAATTACTGAAAAAACCCTACAAGTTTATGAAAGTGTATAAATATTCACAAAGCTCATGAAGAAATCTTGAAAATTCAGAAATTGAACAACCAATGTTGCAGTTTGCATAAATGTTCTGTAAATTGGGGAAAATCCCTGTTTTGCCCAGAATTGTGATTTTACCCTCGATCTTCCAAAATTGCATAAATATCCAGGAAAATTGTGGAAAAATTCTAAAAACCATAGAAATGGTGTAAACATGTCCTAGGTATACCAAAATTGCAAATAAAGCTTAGTTTGAGGCATGGTTTGACGACCCGATGCGTCTCGCACCGACTCGCACGACCCGACCCGACCCAGGCCGGGACCGGGTCGGTCGGGCCGTGGGTCGTGGCCGGGACGCACTGGACCGCATGGTCCCGTGCGTCCCGCCGCGTACCGGAGGGGGTCGAGGCGGGCCCGGTCTGGTTCGTGCGGGACGGTGCGTACGTGCCGGGTCGCCCTTATAGCGGGCCGGGTGCGGGCGGGTCTGGCATCCGCAGCGGTGGAAGGCGGTGGCCGACGGTGTGGGCGGTGCAGAGCGGCGGCGGACGGCGGCGGACGGCACCGGACGGCAGCGACGATCGGCGATCAGAGGTAGGTGTCCTAAATTTTTGTTTTAGGGTGAGGAGGGGGGTGGGGGGTGACGACCGGCGATCGCACTGGCACCGCCGCCGGTGGGGGGCGGGGAGGGGGGGGCGTCTGCACGGAGGTGGGGGGCAGTGAGGGTGAGGGGAGGGGGGCGTCTGCACGGAGGTGGGGGGCGGTGAGGGGAGGGGGGCGTCTGCACGGAGGGGGGGCGGTGAGGGTGAGGGGGGGGGGGGGGCGTCTGCACGGAGGGGGGGGGCGGTGAGGGTGAGGGGAGGGGGCGTCTGCACGGAGGGGGGGGGCGGTGAGGGTGAGGGGAGGGGGGCGTCTGCACGGAGGTGGGGGGCGTCTGCACGGAGGGGGGGCGGTGAGGGTGAGGGGGGGGGGGGCGTCTGCACGGAGGTGGGGGGCGGTGAGGGTGAGGGGGGGGGGGTGTTTATTTTTTTTAGTTTTTAAATTAAAAAATATAGAAAAATATTTTATTATATTATTTAATATTAATAATAATATATTATTTAATTCATGTTATATAAGTAATATAATTTTTGTTTAATTGATGTTGTATAAATATCATATATTTGATGTATTATTTAATTCATTTTGTAGAATTAATATAAATAATATTTAATTCATGTTGTAGATATAAATTTATTTTTTGATGTGTTATTCAATTCATGTTTAAATATTAGATTTAATTTAGATGTATTAAATTTTAAATTTAATCTTGTATGTTGTAGAAGTAATGATATTAATATCATTATTAGTTGTAGATGTAAAATATTTTTAAATATTTAATGTATATTAGTTAATTTAATTGCATAATGTAAAAATATAATGTGTATGGATATATTTTTAATGTAAATATAAATTTAGTGTTTACTATTTTCTAAATAATTTTAAAGTTAATTTATATATATAATGTAAATTATTTAGAGATGTTTATAATTTATATGTGTCATGTAATTTAATTAGAGATGTAATTTTAAATATCTAATTAGTTATATTTTAAATATCTAATTATGTCATGTAAGTTAATGTATATGTATTAATTATAAATATTAACCTTAGTTGTATGTTATAGAAATAATGATATTATTTTGAACTAAATTATATGAAGAGGTATTAAATATTGAATTTAGTCTTGCATGGTACGCAAATAATAAAATTCTGTTCATTGTTAGTTGTAGATGGGAAATAATATAATTTCATATTTTGAATTTCTTAATTTTAGGAGATAACACTCTATGGCTCCTAAGGAACGAACAAATGATATTGGGTGGTCACACGGAGTTTTGTTGGATGGCAACCGTAGGTGTTGGCGTTGTAACTATTGTAAAATAGAACACTGGGGAGGAGGGGTGTCTCGGTTGAAGAAGCATTTGGCAGGAGGAGCCGGGGCAGGATACTCTGAGGTTGCTGGGTGTACTCATGTGCCTAGAGATGTGAAACTTGCAATGGCTAGGCACCTGCGGGAGAAGAGAGCTGAGATGCAAGAAAAGGAAAAAAAGAAGAAAAGGGATCAAGCGGCAGTGAGCGGGCGCCCAAGTGGCAGCAACGAGGAGGAATGTGCATGGACACCCAGTGACGAAGACGAACAAGCACGTACTGAGCAGCCTGATGTGTATGTCACTGTGAACGATCCATACGAAGCCCAGTTTCGTGAGGCAGTACGTCAGAGCAGGGAAGAGTCAAGACATCCCGAGGAGACTGTAGTCCGTAGTCGCGAGGCGGCGAGGACCGGAGCATCAGGGAGTGGTGGTTCATCTACGACTCGACAATCACGAGGCATAAGGAGTTTATTGACTGGTGACTCGGGGACACAAAGAAAAAGGACACAATCGATCAACATTGAAGATGTGGAGCCCGGTGCACTATCCCGAGAGCATGGTAAGCAAACGAGGATGGACGATGCGTATGGCCAGAAGGGACCTAAATGGAAACTTGGTCAAGCTGTTGCAAAATGGTGGCACCACGCGGGTCTGCCTTTCAATGCAGCCAATAGCCCTTACTACAAGCCAATGTTTCAGGAAGCACAGGTCCTTGGGCTACACGTGCAGCCACCTACAGCGAGAGAATTGGCTGGCGTATACCTTGATGAACAAGTTGCTGAGATCAAGAGTTACATTGACTCATTCAAGCAGAAATGGACAAAGTACGGAGTCACACTGATGTGTGATGGATGGTCAGGTACCACAAAATCTAGCCTGATCAACTTCCTTGTTTATTGTGACAGACAAGTATTCTTTCACAAATCAGTGGATGCGTCTGGTCAAATTCACAGTCACCAATATATTTTGTCATTAATGGAGCAAGTGGTGACTGAGATTGGGGAGGAGTACATTGTACAAGTGGTGACTGATAATGGGTCGAACTATAAGAAGGCTGGGGAGGAGCTAATGAAGAAAAAACGGCACATTTTCTGGACCCCTTGTGCAGCACATTGTGTAGATCTGATGCTGAAGGAGATTGGGCAGCTTCGTATGGTAAAATCTGTGGTCGAGGTGGCACAAAAAATCACGAAATATATCTACAACCACACACTTGTATTGGCATGGATGAGGGAGCACTGTGGCGGCGAACTGTTGAGGCCTGGCATCACACGATTTGCCACCAACTACATCGCATTGCAGAGCCTATTGAAGCACAAAGATGGGTTGAAGCAAATGTTTAGAGGTGAGACCTGGCTGAGTTCCTCTTTTGCTGCTTCACGTGAAGGGGCGGAGTTCGAGGGGATTGTCAACACCTCGAATTTTTGGGATAGAGTGAAGGTATTAGTGTCATTGATAGAGCCACTGTATGAGGTTCTACGATGCGTGGATGTGGATAGAGTACCAACCATGGGGTTGGTGTACAGCAAAATAGAAGCAGCCAAGCGGAAGATCCTTACAACGTCCAAAAAATATGGACCCACCATTCTAGAGATTGTGGAGGACAGATGGGACAGACAAATGAGCCGCGATCTTCACATGGCAGGTAAACACTTACATTCTCGTCCAATCAATGAGCTGTGATTTTCAGTTGATACTAATATGTAATTCATTGTCTTACGATTGCAGCGTACTATCTACATCCGGCCTTCCAATATGCTCGGGCCCTTGCTTATGACGATACGTTGATAGAATCGGTCAACATTGTGGTAGACCGATTGTCTTTCACCCCAACAGATGCTGCTGATGCGTTGAATGAGGTATAATTGGATATTTTAACATTGACAATATTAAATGAAATATACACTTCATATTTTTTGATAATGCAGATGAAAACATTTAGAGAGGGAATTGGTTCATTTGCGACACCTAATGCCATGGCCAGTCGTGATAGACTCGACCCAGGTAATGTGTCTTCACAATGTACCTTCTATATCTCGAGAAGTAATTTTTACATCTAATTATTATATTGTACGTGATCTGTCTTAAACGCAGCTGAGTGGTGGCTAAATTACGGCACAAGTGCACCCGTATTAAGGAAGATCGCAATGAGAGTTCTATCGCAAACATCCTCGTCGAGTGGGTGTGAGCGGAATTGGTCGACGTTCTCCTTCTTGCATACTAAGCTGAGGAATAGGCTAACACATCGCAGGCTAGACAAAATGGTGTATGTTCATTACAACATGAGGCTAAAGGTCCGGCATGTACAAATGGATACAAGGAGAGGAGAGGGAGATTACGACCCAACGGATGCTGTGTACTTGCGAGACGATGATGACCCTATGGTAGCATGGGTTGCAAGAGCCACAACAGAGCGTGGTGAGGCAGAATTGGACGAGGAGGCTGAAGAACCTGGCGAGACACCACGGCCTAATACTTTTCTCGCATCGGCTGTACAAGAGGCAGTGGGGGAGGGAGATGACACCCATGTGCATTTGGGTGGTGACGAGTCAGCAACGGGACGTGATGATGAAGTTAATTTAGATGAAGACCTCGTCATTGGTGGTGGAGACACATCGTATGCGTACGATGATACAGCATGGGAGCGATTGATACAACCTCCAATTTTTGAGCGTCAAGCGCCACCTCAGGTGAATTAATACATGAAAATCGAATCGCAAATTTTATTAGATAGCGTGGTCATAGATTGATGTATGATGATGTAAGAAATATATTGCAGGTCGGTCCGACAAATGACAACATTGCGGGAGAACAGTGGTCCCGTGTTGCTGTACCGCGGCATTCAATATCTGCGGAACCAAGAAGGTTATCCACTTCAAGAGAGGCTAGGGGAAGTTCCTCATTTAGAGAGGTGAAATTATATTGCCATTTCTACATTTGTTAATATATAATTCATTGGTAATTGAATATATTCTTCTTTCAATTGTGTAGTCTTCGGTAGCATCGAAACAACCATCTCAGTCTGCTGCGCCCCGACGCTCAACATCTAAGGCTAAGGCACCCAATCAGTCTTCTCAGGTATACGTACAGACTTACACAATAGAAAGTAAATTGAAAAATTATCTAAGCAGGCTTCTGCTTCTCAGGCATCTAAAGGGACACAACATGCAGCATGTATGTCCCCCCCTGCTCCACAGAAGAAAAAATTATCATGGACCACATTATTCACCAGCAAGAAGGACAAGGGACCACCATTAAATCCGATAGATATTGCAGACATGGTGACATTAGATCCCAATGCAGATGACGACACTCCCGAGCACTCTGTTGAGCCCCGCATTAGTGGGAGTCATGACTCCGATGCTGATAGTACACCCACAGGGTCTTCATCCCATGGAGGTGGTGGTTCTCAAGGTGACCAACGCAGTCCTCGTGAGAATACTAGTGCTGGTGGTAGAGAGTACAGCAGTGGTCATAGTAGAGGTCGTGGGGGCCGTCAACATGGCGCATGGACAGAGGAGCAGCACTTCACACATGCCACGCAAGATGAAGACCACGGTGCTCCACCGGCAGGGACGAGACGGGCAGCTGATCATTGGGATCCCTACTATGGAAGTTCGGTTGCAGACAGTACAAGCTATCAAGGCATGTTGTCTGATTTTGAGAGGATGAGCACACATGACTCCCAGGGATCTGGAAGCTCGTATGGACGGTCATGGCCGCAGCAGCCGATGTATCATGGCGACTCAGATAACAGTAGTTCATTTTTCCCATCGTATCCATAGCCTTATGCCACAGCTACGTCAGTAGAGGTCGTGTACGCACAAGGTTCGCAGGAGTATGAATACTACGTACGCATGTACTGGGAGAACTATTCAGGTTCAATGCGCTATGAAGACTATATGTCCTATCTGCGGACCACATTTAATGTCAGATTGTTTGGAGATGGGCACTGGCCCAGTTTGGGTCCATAGTCTTTATTAGTATGTATCATTTGGTTACATTTATAACTAACTAATAATTAATTGCAGATTTCTTCATATATAGAGTTCTGTACTTGTCATTGAAAGCACTAATGTAAACTTTTACATCATTTGCAGGTCATCATGGACGGACGGCGTCACCCTGCGTGGGAGCATGGATACTCTGTTGAGGGTGATGGACATGTGCACTGTAGATACTGCGAACATCGCGTCACCGGCATACACAGGTTTGCGGAGCACCTTGCGGGAGTGGGACGCGATGTTCGTGCATGCGACCGAGTTCCGGGAGATGTTCAACATTCCTTTCGGACACAGTTACAGGATAGATACGGTTCTCGTAGCACACCGAGGACATCTTCTTCTACGTCCCGGGTACCTCCACCACGAGCACAGGGCGGAGCAGGATCTTCCTCCACGTCCAGAGTTCGAGCAGCACCAGCACCAGTCGCACATGATAGAATTGAAGCTATAGATACTTTTTTTACAGATTTTTATGTACCCTCCACCGCAGCACACGACCCATCATTTGTGCAGATGGTTACATATTTTCAGTCCCACCCACATGTACCTCCACCCACTAGGATAGAGTTAGATTATACGGGTGATCAGTCTCATGTATCTGATGATGAGTTTTGGGATTCGGGCTTCACTGATGATGAGGATTAGTGAGTTTTGAGATTCGGGTTACACAGATGAGGAGGATGAGTGAGTTTTGGGATTCGGGCTTCACACATGGACGAGGATTAGTGAGTTTTTGTATTTTATACTTCATGAATGAATGCCATTATTATATCACTGTTTCCTTTTACATATTTAGTAATTGAAATAAATTTTTATGTATTATATATAATAGGATGTTTAATTAAGCAGTGTAATATGTAATTTTTATATAATTTATTATGTATAATGTAGCATGGATCTATTATCATAAATAAACTCTACATTCTAATATTTTTAAATATATATAACATTTAATCTTTCAAAATCAATTTATTAAAAATTTTAAAAAAAATTCGCAAAAAATCGCGTCGAGACTCGAGAGCAAAAGGGACGGATCGGGTCGCTGTGCGACCCGCCCGACCCGTCCCGCGCAGAGACCTGGTCGGCCGGGTCGGGTGGGTCGGCAAACCCTGGTTTGAGGGGCAATTGCAAATAAATCTTACTCTTAGAGAAAATTACAAATAAACCCTAGTTTGAGGAAAAATTGCAAATAAACCCTAGTTTGAGGAAAAAATACAAATAAACCCTACGCTTAGGGATAACTACAAATAAACCCTAGTTCGAGGAAAAATTACAAATAACCCTAGTTCAAGGGGAAGTTACAAATAAACTCTAGTTTTAGAAAAATTGCAAACAAACTCTACTCTGAGGAAAAATTACAAATAAACCCTAGTTCAAGGTAAAATTGCAAATAAATTCTAGTTTGAGGGAAAATTGCGAATAATTCCAAGTTTATGGAAGGATTTAAATTATACCCTTGCTTTAGGGCATGGGGGTCTCTCTCAGACTTAAGCCTTCTTATCACAATGAACAACAAAAGTTAAAGGACATCCCTAGCAGTTAATCAAAGGTGTTCGGATTTATGCCGATGTAAATAAACATCGACTCTGGTCGGTTGGAAAATGTCCAGCTCCCGAACCCTAAATCGTCTAATAAACATAAAACACGGAAACAATCATGCACATGCTAATCAATTAGCTAACAAGTGTGCATATTTGTTCAATAAATGAACACCTTAAAATATTTTTCCTGGCAGATAATTTTCCGCACGTGAAACAGTGAATTTCAACATTTTTAAAATCTTCAACCACCAAAGTACTGGAAGTGGTGTGAAGTGAGTTTCATACTACTGTTCACCTACTTCCAGTCTCATATTCAGGCAACGAAAGACACCCTTGCCTGTATACCTTCTCTATTTTATTCAATGAATATGTGGCATTATCCACGTCCATTGGGGGGGAAGGCTTGGTGGAAATTTTGGGGAGAGATGACAATCATCTGATTATGATCGTGATCGTCAAGATTTTACTCAATTGAAGAGGACTGAGGCCTTTTTGGTGTGGTGTGGAAGGTCTAAGAGCCAAATTCTTTGTTGATAACCCATATGAATCGTTGGACTTATTTTGTTTTGGTATGGACAGATTTTAATTTATAAATACTACGTTCATGAGAGTCTGTAGAGAATCCAGTTCCATCTGCACCTACTGGCCCTCCCCCATTCTGATCCGTGCTATTCAAAGATGAAAAGAATATGTTATGTAACACTATCCAATCAACCTGCAATAGCATTTGGATGGAAATTTTTATCCCTTCATCTCCAGTGGATTGCATTTGGCTCGAGCCATCCCATGATCCACTTCAATCAATTTACTGCCTTAAATGCATCAGATGGATGACCCAACCACAAGAAGCAATAAAATACATCCATTTTCCCCCGAGTTTCTAAAACTTCCTTTCATGGTAGGATTACTGTAGTTTTTCTTTTGAAGGTATGCAGTCAATTAAGAACACCCAAGTCTTCTTTGGGGGATTCATTAGGGATTTCAAGATGACTTGTCATTTATGGAGACCTGAACCTGGATCCCCCCTTTTTTTGTCTGTTTTTCTACTAGGGGAAGACAAGTGTAGATGCGATTTGTTATGAATCCCATTATGCTTTTAAGACCGTGTTTGACAATCCATGTAGGCTTTGGCTTTTTTCCAAAAGCCATCAGAGAGAAAAAGCTAGTATGGAGGAGCTTTTGCAGCTTTTGAAAAGTGGGCCATTTTCTCCCTATCTCTAGAACCCAAAAGCCAGCTTTTGAAAAAGGTGATGTGACCTGGATGCATTTGGTTTGGCTTTTGGGAGGTGGGACTTTCGAGACCAAAAGCCATGGCCCAATACAAATGCCAAACGCAGCCTAGGCATAAAGCATTCAAACATTTTGCCCAGTAAGTGTTCTCTGACTGGGCTTATACTTTGGCTTTCTTCTTGTCAAATTTTGTAAGTAGATCTGGCATTAGTATTTTGAATAGTTGCAAGATGCGACGATTTGATTAGGAGTTGGTACTCATCTACGAAGGCATAAACATCATCTGGGATTGTAGATTGACGATTGATTTACATTATCTTATGCACGTATTAGAACCTCAGAAGGATTATGCTTGAGCCTTTAATCCTTAAGGCATTCTGATAGTTGCATATTGTTTTTCTTTTAGTATTTAGTCTCATTTTACTTATAGTCTTGTTCTCATCACCATTTCTTATATTGACTTCTACTGTTTACAGTTTATGATGTTACACGACGAGATACGTTCACAAATCTTTCTGATATATGGGCTAAGGAGATTGATCTGTACTCCACAAATCAGGACTGCATCAAGATGCTTGTTGGGAACAAAGTTGACAAGGTATGCCTTGTTGGACCTGTAGGTATAGCTGGAATACATTCATGTGGGATCCAAAATTCGGCACCGGTTTGGTTGAATTGGGCGCATGAGGCAGTTTGTCCTGCAGCCCCAGTTTCACCTCCATGTTGCAGGATCAAAACCATGGGGAACCTTCTGTGTAGTTCATCAGGTGATATTTATCTTTCCCTACCTGACTGCCCGGCTTTGGGGATTATATTTCCCTACCTGACTGGAGGCTTGGGGATTCAAGATCGACTGTACCCCTGTGCCCTGGGGCACCGTCACTGGTCTGTGCAGTTAGGCTCAGTGGAGGTTACTGGATGGCATGAATCTTGCAGCCCAAGGGCTGATGATGGGATTGCCCCTCAGAGATTTAAAAATTGCCCTGATATTGATGTTCTTCATGTGGAGTTGGGGGGCAGTTAACCGGAGAGCAGTAGTTGGAATTTCTGTATAATCTTTTCTCATGGTTTACCAGTTTCTGTTACCATAAAGATATTATCGATTAATGGTGTCACAAACCACTTTGTTGTACTTTATTAGGAAAGTGAAAGAGTTGTCACCAAAAAGGAAGGTATTGACTTCGCCAGGGAATATGGATGTCTTTTCCTAGAATGTAGTGCAAAGACACGTGTTAATGTGGAGCAGTGCTTTGAAGAGCTCGTCTTAAAGGTATGCATACAATAATACTCATGAGCAGCTGATATTCTTGTCTAAAAATGCATGTCGCATATTACCCCTTGAAGGCATGGCTTCACCTCTCTACAAGCTTAAATCTTTTATTCTTTTGGTTTTTGCACAGAAACCATTGTTACAGACAAAATTATAGATATATCATTTCTGGAAACACATTAGCATATATATCACCATTATTTTGAAAAACTTATAAATATGTCACTGCAATTAACTTCCATCGACGGGACCCCAGATATCCTCAAAGATTTAAGTATTTTTGTTAGTTGGTGGTCTAATGACCAAAATGCCCCTCTCCTTCACACTAGAGAGAGAGAGAGAGAGAGGTTGCAGACGGCAGGGGGAGGGGGGCTGTAGGCTGGTGGCCGGGGGGTGGTGGTGGTAGGGGAGCGGGGCAGTAGGGCCGGGCCTAGCGAGTAGAGAATCCATGTTGGCAAGGTACTTCTCTGACCTATAGGCACTCATGATGCCGTTCACCTCATGGACGATCCTCTGTAGATGGGTGTAGGCCTTGGCGGCTGGCTTAGTGTTGCTCCTCGTCAAGGTAGTCCATGAAGAGGAGGCGGCCGGTGAGCTTGGGGTGGAGGAGCCCACCGCCGTAGGAGGCGATGAGGTGGTCGGAGAAGGGGGCTACAAGCCGGGGGGGGGGGGGGTTGGGGGCTGTAGGCCGACGGCGGGGGAAGGGGGAAGAGGGTGAAGGAGGAGGGGGGTGCACATCGGTGGGGGGGGGGGGGGGGGGAGGGGGAAGGGGTGGCAGCGGGAGGGGGTGCAGGCCGGTGGCAAGGGGGAAGGGAGCCCTCCGCCCCTTTTCTTCTTTCTCTCCGTCCCTGCCGCTGCGGTTGCCCCGGCACCAGCAGCCTGCCGGTGGATGCAACCCCCCTACGCCCTCCACCTCCCCGCCGGATAGAGCCCGACTGAGGCGCCGCCACCATCCATTTAGGGTTTGGGAAACCCATTGAGGAGAGGAAGAAGACGACTCTCCTTGTGTTTCAACCCCAAAATCTCGTTATTTGTTTATATACCCCTATTGGATGCGTTATTTCTGGTTTAAGATTTTGTTTACGGTTTTTTTGCAAATAACCTAGACTCTAAGAGAGAAAACCGTGGGCATTTTTGTCTTTTTCTATGTCTGGTTAGATTTAACTATGGTTAAGTTGACGGGTGATAACGGGGGGTTACAGCGACGACGTATTTGAAAGTTTCTCAAAATAGTGATGTTATATATGCTAATGTGTTTCCAGGAATGATGTTTCTGCAATTTTGCCTGTAACAATGATTTTTGTGCACAAAACCTTTATTCTTTTGCTAGTTGTATATACGTTAGACACAACTACTTCGCGATGGACTCATGGACATTTAGTTATGACTGTGCTTTGGGATAAACCTCAGAGGAAATAATTTTCTGTTTTTTTCCGTCATCTTTACAGAAAGCTTCTTGCCTTGCCTTTATTCTTTCTTTTTAGTGTTTTCTTGACAGTCCTGCCTACCAAAATAAAAAGGGTCTTTGACTATCCTTGTCCATCAACATCTGTCATCATGTGAACCTCCTTGAAGTATGTAGTCTGATTTAAGACGAGGCTCTAAGGCCAAGCCTTGTTTACTCTTATATTTTAATGAATAGTGTATTTTAAATGTTATTCATGGACAGTATATATTAAAAATAATATTCAATCCACATCATGTTATTAGGAAGGACATTAGTTTCTTGGGTTTAAATATGAATGTAGCACTTGATAGAAATCTTTGACGGAATATGATTCCTGTAACCGACCCCAAATAATTGGGGTTTGCTTTCTACGCTTCGATCATTTATTGGAGAATAGGATAGTTTGGTAGATGAACTGAGACCTTGGTTTTGATAGATACAAGGGGTTATTCTTATTTCCTTTAATTTCATATGATGTTATCATGTGGGCCGTATAAATTTGATTTTTAAGTCATTTGGGAAGAAAGTGAGAAAAGTAGAGGAAAAGGGGCAAATGGATCAAAAGTTGATGTGAAATTGCTTCATCAGAAAATGGAAGCCATTTGGGAAGAAATTGAGAAAATTAGGGATGAAAAGGGGCAAATGGATCAAAACTTGAGGTAAAATTGCGTCATCAGAAACTGGAAGAGAGAATAAAGAGAAAGTGCTTTTCTTTTCAGCTTCCACTTACTGTAGAAGTGAATTGTCTCAAAAAAAAATGCAAGTGAAATAAAAGAGAGCGGAAATGAATACTTCTCTCCTTCCTCGTTTTCCCTTATCTTCCTCTTCTAGTAGAAGTCAAACTAAGAATTTGTGGAATTGTCAGGTTTGACTGGGCAGGTGGAAGGATTCACTTTGGTCTCCTTACATTCTCATTTATCATCGCAAGTTAGATATTTAAAATACTGTTACCTAATAAAAGAATTGACAAGTAACCATTCCGAAATTTTTTCAGGGTGGCGAGGTGCCAAATAGGACATATGAGGGTGTGCCAAGGCGAACGCCTTTTGTCCATGTTCATCTAGGAGACCAGCTTCCCTTGCTTGTCACCTTGGTGTCATGTAAATGATGCCTTGACAATAATGCTCCTATCGAAACCAGCTGTTTAAGTAGCATTTTCATGATAAAACAAGAACATACTAATGTAGCTGCAATCTTTTCTTCGTATGGTATGTTGCAGACATTCGCTAATACTATTTCGTGTTCTGCGTGGTTCTGTTCTTTCGCTTGCTCTTTTTTTCTTTACCCCCCTTCTTCGGTATGTTCTTTTGCTTGCTTGCCGCTTGTTTCTTGAGTCTTGCAATTTCTTTCCCTCGTAAATCAGTGACAAACAGTACCTCAAATGATGCAGATCTTGGATACACCTAGTCTCTTGGCCGAGGGCTCAGCGGGTCTGAAGAAGAACATCTTCAAACAGAAGCCGCCAGAACCAGATGCTTCAACCAGTGCTTGTTGTTGACACACTCGACAGTTTGCGGCTTTTCTATGCCTGCGAGTGGCCGGTCGCTTGTATTTGATGGTCGGAGTGGTGGTGGCAGCAGCAGCAGCAACAATACCATATTGGTGGCGGCGGCCGCAGTCCATCGGATGGGCACCATTATTTCCCCTGTTGCGCAACGTTCGTGTACATGTCTGTGGATCAATACAGCCAATTCCGACGTGATGGTGCCTTTCGGTGTTTGCGCACTATAAGCCTCTACTGCCCTTATTTTTATTTTTGCATTCTTTTAATCAAGACTGCTGACTAAAATATTGTGTTACATGTAATGTTTCTAATATGTCTGTAAAACGACAAGTCAATGGGACACAATATCATCATACGGTGGCAATGCGTTTGTTAACATCTGTTTGCCCGCGACAGTGGGGGAGGGGACACCGTGACGAGGTCGGATGTGGTCTGCCATCGCAACGCTTCCCCCGGACCAACGACGTCAAGTGGGGTTCCACCGAGTTTGATGGCGGACAGCTAGCTTATCTCTTACTTGGCAACTGTGACATACTTTTTCTATCAATGTCGCTGTTGGCCAGATGTGTGTCGCTACGCCCGGTATGATATTTTACTACGAGGGTGCCCACAAAGCATTATCGACAGGCGCATATGGTTCTCTTTGCCCACGGCGATACCATGCAATCTGTTGATGACGGCATTCTTTCGATTCTCTGTGTACTCTTTTTTTGTCCGTCTCAGACTATACTGGGACTAGGAACCACATCTAAGCGCAAATCATGTATTTACCAACGATATGCACATTGAATGGTCTCGATGAATTAACACTAGTTTAGAATATGCTGATGGGCCTTGAAGGTTACCTTTCCGAGCATAAGTGATCCAAAATTGAGAAAGCAGGATCAGTGGATTGTTTTACGACCTCGTTTGGCGGTTCGGGAATTTTAATCAAGAAACGTTATGTAAATAAATAATAAAATGTATATTTTTATCATGGCATTCCCCTTTAGCCAAGCACGACCTCGTACCGCCACCTGTCGTCCTACAGCCACGCAAACCCCCTCGCCCCTCCTTTATCGCTTGGCGTGCCGTATAGGATCGTGTGGTACGTTGCGCAACGCATTGGAACGTGCGATCCGTGACATGACGTGACTACTGTGTATCACGTGTCTAGTGTGTGTGTGGCTGTCAGTCAAGGGTGATCTGGTACGTTTTGTGCCGCGGGTACTGAATCATTCCGGCAAACCCTGACTACAACTCGGGACAGATATATGCGGAGGCTAATTAAAACTTTATAGTCCAGGTGCCTTGGCATCACTATCATATTCTGATGGGGCTAGAAACGAAATGCCGCTTCAATGATGACACTCGACTGCGACTAATCATGAGCAGTTTGACGGTGGACAAGGGGCAACATCTGGCAGCCATTAGCCGTCCGATCCCCATCAAACGGACGCGGATCGTGAACGTCCCCATAAGACACTACCAATACACACCCCCTAAAAATAAGACGGGGATTCCGCTTGGTCCCGTCATCCCCTCCCGTCTCTCCGCTCTTCGCCGTCTGAAGTCTTCCGCTCGCCGGTACTGGAGATGACAAGGAACGCACGGCGGCGGCGACGAGGGTGACGCAGAGGATGGATCCCGATTTCCTCTTCAGCGGCGGCGGGATCAGGTCGGTATTCTTCGTTCCTCCGGTCGAAGGGTGGTGGTCTGCTGCTGCTTTCCGTTCGCTAACTAGCTTTCCTTGCTAGCTTTTGTTCTTCTCTTCCTGTCAAATGTGCGATCGGCATCGCAATCTCTCTTGTGATTGCGGTGTTGTTCCAATATGTTCTGGCTGGAATCCCTTTGCTTTTTGCCCGTCTGATGCCTGTGATCTACTTTCCTTTTGTGGCATTATCTTCCCAATGGTAATAGGATGGACGTTTTCCGATTTGGTCATCCCTTTTCTGGCCAGTATAGAGGACCGGGCGAGTTCCATTACCTGAATGAATGATCTGCACAGCAGAACGGCAGCAGGAGCGAGGCAGGTAAAAGTGGTGGGCTGAGTAGGAACCTGGGTCGCGAAGGCAAACGCCATCGGATACGAGTTTATGGGATGAAACCAGAGGAAGTTTTGTCAGAGACTCAGAATAGAAGAACATAAGTAGGAACCGTGGAATTCAGGCCAAGGTGGAAGTTCGTCTCTGGAAACTCCTTTTTGCCAACATATATATGGTTTCTAACACCAGTTAGAAGTGCATACTTGGGAAAGGTCCTTTTCCTCTGCTCATGTGATGCACGTTACCGATCACGTCACATGGATAGAGTTGCCCCGACCTCTATCTCACTGTGAAAGATACTGCTCAATGGAAACTTCTGGCCTGTCTTGGATATTGACATGTGGTGTGTGCTAGTTGATCTATGAGGGCCAAACATTAAAGGCCACTAATTGTCTGCTTATGCAATACGCGTTACCAGTCATATTCGAAGTGTTCCTGGAATTTCACTTGTATCTCAGGGTGAAATGTAGGCCAACTCTGACCTGATGCTTGAGGAGTTAGGATAACTTCTGGCCCACCTTGGATATCAACTTGTGACGTGCAAATTGTTTCATGAAGGTCAACATTGAAGGCTGGTGCAGGATTCGAAATGGCAATTCTTTAAATGCTTGGGAGATTTGAACTAGAGGAAGGTGTCATTGTGTATCCGATCCAGGTACGCTGTTGATGTGGTATGGGTAGTCCTTGCCCTTTGAAGATCTGGATAACATGGATGCCTGGAGTAAATTTAGAGCTATGCTGTTTTATTTAATCAGAGGCTTTTGCCAAGGTTGCACTCTGTAACCTTGTGTTATTCCACTAAACTTCAAATATTTTATTTAATATTTGGTCCTCTAATAGTAAGTACTGTAGAAGGAAGCCTACCCTATGTGTATTCTTCCCTGTTAATGCCACTTAATCTGATCCTTTCCATATGTGTCTTATATACACAGCAATATTGTAAACAATCGATGAATTATTCATCTTGAACCATCTTGAGAACATAGAATGGAGAAGGAGAGGGAGCCGAGAGAGAGGGGGCGAGAGAGAGAGATGGGGAAGGAGGAGCAAGAGGCACCGGAAGTCAGATGGAAGCTAGTCAAGAAGGGTAGAAGGCCGATGCTGGAGGTGAAGACCAGGAAGCTCAAGGAGTCCAGAAGGCTGCCAGTTCAGCAAGATTTCTGCATGAGGTGCCTGGAGAGAGGGCACTGGGCCAGAGAGTGCAGGAATGCAGTGAGATGTTTACACTGCAAGGGAGTTGGTCATAAGAAGAGGTTTTGCAGGAAGGAGAGCAGGCAACAGTCGACCAAACAGGAAGCTAAAGACATTGCAGAGAGACATCAAACGGAGGAGTCGTCAAGGGGGATAGGGAAACAAACCAACGCAGATACCCCATGGTCCCCTTTGGTGGCGGAGGGTAGGAGGCTAGAAGCCTGTGGGGTGGTCTCTGTCCAGGGTGAGGGCCAAGACAGAAAAGGTGCGGTGGTGGACTTATTGAAGCTTACGTGGAAACTCGAATCCTAGTCGGTCAGACAGTTGAAGAATGAAGAGTTCCTAGTATGGTTTCCCAAACCAGAGTGGAAACAATGGTGTGTGCAAAGAAGAGTGATCCACAAGAATGGCTATTGTATGATCTGGAAGCCATGGGTGTTGGAGACTGCTACTTGAGAATTGCAACAAGGGAAGTTGCTTTGGTGCAGGATGGCGGGGATACCTCTTCAAGGAATCTGGAGACATTCCATAGCATAGTTACACTCTTTGGGTTCCTTAAGAGGGTGGACAAGGAGACACTCGATGGGGAGAATTTACAGTTCGCAAGGCTCCTAGTAGAGGTGGACTCACTATTCCAGGTTCTGAAGGGGGTGCTTATTAGGGTGGGAGCGAGGAAATTCTGGATTTCAATGGTTGTGGAGCTTTGGGAGGCAAGTAGAAGCACAGATGAGGCCTCCATGGACTGGACATGGGCAGAGGTGGTCTCCTGCTACCGGAAACTTCAATGTGGAGCAGCTGCAGAGGTGCTGGAATCGGAGAACTCGTTCCTGGAGAAGAACGGGTCCATAACATGAGAGCTCCTCAAGAGCGGGCCGAGTAGCTCTCTCACTCGATCGTCTTGGAAAAAGGGGCCTGCAGGAGATCCTCAGAAGCAGCCATATCCTGGTAGGGTGCGGGCACAGGCAGGTCAGCAGAGTTCAGGCTCGGGCACTCTACTCCAGGCAGATATCCGACTGGCGTCCGAGGATTTTCCTTGGCCAGTGGATCAAAACATTCAATTGGAAGGCGAACATGTGCTATCCAGGGATGGTAGTTTCAGCCGAAACCGTCAGTTTCGGATATGGACGATCCGAAACCGGACGTGTTCACAGTAGTAGGTTTGTAACTAAAAAAAAATTATTATGTTTCAGGCGAAACCGATTCCGATTTCGCCCGGTTTCGAGCGTTTCGGCCCGATACGTTCGAAACTGGGTGAAACTTGGTGATCTAAAATCGGGCGATACTGAAATCGATACGTTTCGGTTTCGGACCCAGCCGAAATCGGGTTCAAAACCGAAACTGCCATCCTTGGCGCTATCAGGTCAAGAAGAAGTACGGTACCAGGCCCAGGCACGCCTGGCTCGAGTCCATGAAGTGAAGGCTTTCTCGGGTAAGTCAATCGGGCTTCTGGATGCGGGTTACCAGGTCGGTAGCGGGTTATAGGAGTTGGTTAAGCTGTTGGGTAGTCATCTCCTTGCTGACACGCCCGATGTCCAGCGAGGGGCTAGCCGGTACCGAAACGAAACCGGACCTGCTCACTGTAGCAGGTCCAAAACCTAAAAAAAAAAAAATCTTTTTTAATGGTTTTGGACGAAAGTGTATCAGTTTCGGCCGAAACTCAGTTTCGGTCCAAAATCGGACAAGTTCACTATATTTTTTTGACTTTTTTAATGTTTTGAACCGGTTTCGGCCGAAACCGAAACCGGTACGTTTCGGTTTCGGTCCTGGCCGAAACCGGTACTGCCATCCTTGCTAAGGAGTCCCCATTCCGACCGGCAGTGCAATAGCTTCGGCGACCGAGGGACGACGAAAGCTCCAATGCTAGCAAGGGGATTGAAGCAGATGGAGCAGGGGAGGAAGTGCCAGACTTTGCGCTCTCCACCTGTTCGACGGTGCTGCGGAAGATGGAGGACACGGGGAGGGTGGACGGCGGACCACGACTGCCTAGTCCCCCAACCCCTGTTCACATGATTACCACCGGCGGTAGAGACTACACCAGCTACCATTTCTCAGAGGAAGAAGACATAGAGGATGTGCACTACTAGGCATACAGGCAGAGCTTATTTCCTCCCGTCTTTGAGGAGGAAAATGATGGTTCTCAAGCGGCTGGTGTGAAGGGAAACAAACACCGCCAGAGGGGATCGCAGCAGTATGAGCAGGGGATGTGCTTTGTACTGGCAGAATCCAAGCACAGGGGAAGTGATTCACAGGTCTCCGATCAGTAGAGGGCAGTCACCCTCTGGGTTGACAGGGCTGAGGGTCTTTGGCAGCTAGGTGAAGAGGAGTCAGAAGCACCACTGAGTTGCATCAGGTTGGGAAGTGAAATAGAGTGGTCAAATGAATGCATCTATGAAATTGGCCGCCTAGCGGGAATTTCCTTCGAAGGAAGGGAGGAATGTGTTAGGAAAGCTTTGAGGAAGATCAGAAGAGACCTAAATCTACAGCTGAGTGCTAAGAAAAAAGGCGTGGTGGTATAAAGATTGGGAAAAGGGAGGTGTCATTTTTGCAAAATAATAAATTGGTGGATGGCCTAAGACCAAAAAGCTGTGAGGGCAAGGGGAAGAAATTAGTTTGTCAATGAAGATCCTAACATGGAATGCCAGGGGGTTAAAGGGGGAGAGGAAAATGAGGGAGGTGAAGTCATTAATCCACAGGCACAGGGTTGACATGATGTGTATCCAAGAAACCTAAATGGAGAACCTCGACAGTTGGGATATCAGAAACTCGGGTGTGGCTAGGCTACAAAGTTGGGCCTTCAAACCGGGTGATGGGCAGAGAGGAGGAATGATGGTTTTGTGGAATGCAATGGTCCTAGAGAGCCTGGAGGAAGTGGTCAACCAGTTCTCCATTACAATCAAATTCAAATTCAAAAACAATGGGCTTATCTGGTTTTTCACTTGTGTTTATGGTCATGTGCAGTATGGTCTGAAAAGGGATTTTTTCTTAGAATTACATGCCTTGAGCATAGGGGACTCTACACCGTGGTGAGTGGTTGGAGATTTTAATGCAGTCAGGGAACCAGGGGAAAGGGCCAACCAACACAGGTGGACAGAGGAAATGGAAATGTTTGAAAACTAGATACGAGGGGCTATGTTGATGGAGATGCAAATTAACTCAGTTTTTTTTCACCTGGATAGGGGATGGGGAAAGGAGATCACAGTCAAAGATTGATAGAATCTTCATCCATACGGCATCGAATCAAAAAATCAGTCATGCAGAGGCTACAGGCCTTCCTAGAGTGCTATCGGACCACATCCCCCTACTCATCAAGACGACAAATAACAAAAACATGCTAGACTGTTCAGATATGAAAGGGCTTGGGAGAGGTATGAGGACTTTAAGGGCCACTTTGGTAACGGGTTAAGTTGGGTTAGGGTGAGTTAACCGGGGTCGGATAGGTTGTTCCTTGTTTGATAGTTTTTTTCTTAACCCGGGTCGGATAGGGTTAAAGTGGATTAACTCATTCCTAGAAAATAGGTGGAATGAGTTAATCCACCCGGGTTAGGGTTAGGGGTGGGGTGGGCTAACCCGGGTAAGCCACCCGCCCCTAACCTAACCCGTTACCAAAGTGGCCCTAAGGGCTTTGTCACAGCTTGGTGGGCTGAAGCTCCGAGATCCACATTTGCTTGTCTTACCCTCAACAAGCTGAGGTGGGTTAGGCAAAAGATGCAGGAATAGAGCAAGGAAACTTTTGGGGCCGCATCTATACTTAGGCAAAGGTTCTTACCATGGTTTGCCATCTCTTACAAGATGTTCGAAATCTCCGTCTCTTCAAAGGTCGTGAGAAACGAAGCTCTCGAGATCGAGATCTTCTCTCCCCCACCCCCCACTGGTTTCCTCCTTCCTCTCTCCATGTCTCTCTCTACCTCGGCCCCCTTGAGCTCTCTCTCCCCGGTCTCTCTCTGTCTCTCCCTCTCCCCTGGCCTCTCTTTGTCTCTCCCTCCGTAACACTCTCCCTCGGACTGTCTTACCCTCTCTCTCTCTCTCTCTCTCATCTCTCTCTCCCCCGTCTCCCCCTTCTCTCTGTCTGAGAGAGAGGGAGACAGAGATGGGGGAAGACAGAGATACATGTACCATTTTTGATGATTTTTTATGTATTCTTCATTTTGTGATTCATGTACTATTTTATGTACATCTTTTTGGTGTAACTTTTGATGTATATTAACATTGGTGCATGTGAATGGCTTTGTTATTATTATCATTACTCTTTATTTTGTAAAATTGAGTTGTTAATTAGAAAAACATGTTCGTGAAATTGAGTGGTTAGTAGAAAAAATTAGCATTTTCTTAGAAATAGGTTATATATATATATATAAATTCCTGAAATCACTTAACCCGATCTCCCGAAACTTTTCAACAATCTCTCGGAGATCTCCTCTTCCGCCTTTCCGAGACGGATGCGATATTCAAGACGGAAAACCTTGGTTCTTACATGACATTGAGGAATTTGACATCAAAAATGACGAAGGCCTGCTGTCGGAAGAAGAAAGAGAACAATGGGCAGTTCTGAGAAAAGAATGAGGAATGGTCGTTTAGAGAGGAGATTAAATGGAAACAAAGAGCTAAGGAGCAATGGCTCAAAGAAGGAGACAAAGACACAGCATATTTCCATGCAATGGCAAGTGTCAAGCAAAGCTCTTTGGGCATTCAGAGGTTGAGAGTCGGAGATGATGTCCTTCACAACGAAAAAGACATTCAACAAGCTATTCTTAGTTACTATGAAGAACTTTTCAAAGAGGAGGAAGAGTGGAGGCCTCTCATGAGCAGTGGAAGCTTCAACAAGGTCACGGATTCTTCAGCCTTTAATATCATCAAACCATTCACTGAGGAGGAGATAAAAAGCTCAGTTTTCAGTATGGATCCGAATAAATCACCTGGCCCCGATGGTTTCTCAATGGGCTTCTACCAATATTTCTGGGAGGTGGTGAAGGAGGAGGTAATGGACGCAGTCGTGGAATTTCAAAAGAACCCAGCAGCAGTGAGGTGTTTAAACTCCACCAATGTAGTGTTAATCCCCAAGAAAGATAATGCTGAAGTTTTAAATGACTATCGGCCAATTAGTTTGCTGAATGGGAGTTACAAGATCATTACTAAGGCTTTGGCAAGTAGGCTGAAAGAAGTGATAGGGAACTTGGTAGATACCAATCAGTCGGCTTTCATCTCTGGTAGATTTATACTGGACAATTTCATGGCTGCCCATGAGTGCTTACATGAATAGAAGGTAAAGAAGAAAGAATGTGTATTGTTTAAGTTAGATTTTGAAAAAGCGTATGATAGAATCAATTGGGACTGCTTATTTCATGTTCTCCAATGCATGGGGTTCAAGGATCAATGGGTGGAATGGGTCTGAAGCTGTGTTCAGACAGCAAAGTTCTTTGTGATGCTGAATGGATCACCCCATGGCTTCTTTGGAAGCTTTAGAGGTCTGAGGCAGGGACACCCACTCTCACCTTTGCTGTTTGTCATAGTGGGCCAAGTGTTGAGTGCTATGTGGAGGAAAGCAAGGGCATCAAATCTGATTAGTGGGATTTTTGTTGGGAGCAGCCAGGAGGAGGTCACACATCTGCAATTCGCAGATGACATCATTCTCTTTGCTTCAGCTGACATAAAGAAGATTGTGAACATAAGAATTTTGCTTAGATTGCTAGAGGCTGTCACTGGGCTGAAGATAAATCTTCTGAAAAGTGAATTGGTTGGAATCAATATCAAAGAGGGAGAAAAGGACCTCATTGCTCGGCTTCTAGGGGCCAAATGGGGAAATTTCCCAATCAAATACTTGGGGCTGTCTCTGACTGTCGGCAACCTGAAGTCTTCTGATTGGAATATTATTGTCAAGAGAATTGGGGATTGTATAGCTGCGTGGAAAGGCAAGCTTCTGTCTGCGGGGGGTAGGTGGGCTTTGTCCAAAACAGTGCTGCCCAACATTGCAGATTATTTTATGTCCATCTTCAAGGTTCCAAAACATGTCTGCCTCAAGATAGGGTCCCTTAGAGCATCTTTTTTTATGGAAAGGGAAAGGCCCAGGTGAGAAATGCATATATGTCATTGCATGGAGGTTTGTATGCAGGTCTAAGGAGGAAGGCAGAGTGGGGTTGACATCCATTGAAGCTATGAACCAAGCCCTCGTACTGAAATGGCTGTGGAGAGTTGATATGGATGTGTCAGCCATGCGGAAGAATATTGTTGTTAACAAGTATTTGGGGAGATGGAATGGATGGCATTCAGAGGGACCTTTTGGCAGCCAAGTGTCCAGTATATGGAGGAACATTCTCAAACTCAAAGACTTCTACAGATGTACATCACCAATCTTTGTAGGGGATGGGAAGAAGACCAAGTTTTGGGAAGACCCATGGCTGTTGAATTCTGAGCTCAAAGAAACCTTCCCAAACCTTTATGCAATTGCTTCTTTGACCGGGGCAAATGTCTATGAATTCTGGTCGCAATCAGAGCAGAGCCCAGGGTGGTCACATGAGTTCAGAAGGAACCTGACTGAAATAGAGTGCCAGGAATACCTGCAGTTCTCTGGCATATTGGACCAGAAGAGGGTGTCAATAGGGTCCAGTGATTATAGAAGCTGGAAGTGGGAGAAAGAAGGGAAGTTCTCTGTCAAATCAGCAACCAAAATCTTGATGCAAGGAGGCTGGAAAATGCCCTGGTACAAGCAAGTGTGGAATGTCAAGACCCCCATCAAAATCAAAATTTTCCTATGGCAGCTGGCTTGGAGGAGAACCTTAACCGCGGACAGGGTGCACAAGATCAAGCCGGACATTAGAACCAAATGTGTCTTCTGTGAATGTTTCTTAGAGGAGCTGGACCATCTTTTCTTCAGTTGTGGCATAGTTCAGACAGTGTGGGC
The DNA here is from genome assembly GCA_022559845.1 of Amorphophallus konjac. Taxonomy (NCBI): domain Eukaryota; kingdom Viridiplantae; phylum Streptophyta; class Magnoliopsida; order Alismatales; family Araceae; genus Amorphophallus; species Amorphophallus konjac. Next base: position 8,486,028 of record CM040128.1, on the reverse strand, counting down.
TCAGTTCTTCAAAGCAACGAAGGTTCAGTGGACCACTAAACAATACTTGGAGGACTGGCGTGCAGAATGGGTGCTCATCAACCCAATAAAGGAAGAAAAAGAAGTTTGGGATTTGAGTTTCCCGGCTATGCTCTGGGCAATTTGGAGGGAAAGGAACATCAGGGTGTTTAGAGAGCAGTTTAAACACCCATCCAACATCATCCAGAATTGCATCACCTACTTAATGGATTGACATTTTACTGTCAAGGGGTTACCAGGCCATCAGTCATCCACAATGGCTAGGATTCAAGGGTTAAAACAATTGATATTGTAATCTTTTTGGCGGGGTATCTTTATTAATTTTGGGGAGACTATGTTTGTTTTTTTTGGGAGTGTTTTACCTTCTTGGTAGAACCCCGGAGGGTTTTGTGATTAGTGTTTGTACTCTTACCTTTTTTCAATGAATTGTGGCTGTATGCCACCTTCCAAAAAATACACAGCAATATCGTGTATTTGTGTGCATGCATGTTTGTGTATCTGCGCTTGCTGATTTTTTAACTGGATGATTAAATTCTTGCATTTGCTTGAGATTTTATCCTTGAGCGACTTAATTCCTTAGGGACCTGAATACTAATGTAGATGTGCTTACACTATTTCTTTTGCTATTGCATAGCTTCCTGACTGGGAGCAAAGGCGGAAGATTCAGCTATGGATATTCCAGTTTCAAGGGTAAAAGGGCATCAATGGAGGATTTTTTTGAAACAAGGATATCAGAAGTTGATGGACAGATGGTTGCATTTTTTGGTGTATTTGATGGTACGCTTGTACGTCTTAGCAGAATATCCAACTTTGAAATGATCATATACATAATTGTTCTAATTGATCACTAATAATCCCCTTCTAAATTCCAGATGGGGGAGCAAATAGGTAACAAGGAAGAGCTGATCCTGCTTGGTTACATATTTTACAAATTGTTATGTTATTTTCCTACTTGTTTTTTTCCCCATTTCTGAGTTAAATAACTCCTCCCTCGCTCCCTTACCCCTACCTGAAATAAGTAAGCTAATCAGTAGGACGTGGGTGAGATGCAATCCACCACTTGAGAAGTGTAATAATCCCCTTCCAAATTGTTATGTTTTTTTCCCTACTTGTTTTGTTCCCCATGCCTGAGTTAAATAACTCCTCCCTCGCTCCCTTACCCCTACCTGAAATAAGTAAGCTAATCAGTAGGATGTGGTTAAGATGCAATCCACCACTTGAGAAGTGTAATAATTCCCTTCCAAACAAGTATAAGATCTATCCTGTTTGGCGAAGACCTGAAAATCTGTCTTTGAACGACAGTCCACTGAGGACTGCTGCTGGTCACCTAGCGGCAGCCCACCTAAGGCTGCCACTATCACCATGTACTGGTCCCTCTCTCTTAGCTAAGTTGCCACTGCTGACTTCTCTTTGAGCTGCCAGGCACATGCAATGGCATGTTATACTCATGCTCAGTCATTCTGCTGGCCCCCATAATGCGCCATGGATGAGTCCAGGACTCTGCATGCTTGTTATCTCTCTTGCAGAGCTGTTGCTTGGATGCAGCAGAGGACCACATAAGCTCTTGGGGTTAATGTTAGCAGTTTAGTCATTTGCAAATTTTATCACTCAATTCGGAGCAAAATGCACAACTCCCATTTCCCCCCTTAGAAAATTCTGAGCTTGCCAATTGTTTGGAAGTGAAGGAAACACTGTAAATACATCTTCTTAGTGTAATAAGGTCTGTTTGCCACCATGCATTTCAATTGATTTTCTCCATTGTTCCTCAATATAAATTGTTTTGTATTTGTAGTCCTAGTTTCTTGTGAGATTCAGTAAGTTTTGATAAGCTGTTCAATTTTTTTGTCAGAACTGGAAATGGTTTCTTCCTTCTCCAACTCTCAATCAGACCATCTGTTGTATTTATGGAAATATCACCAGGGGGCAGTTTGTACACTAATGCCATAGTAATCATGTAGTTCTTATAACAAAGGTTATCTTTTGTGTCAAATGCCCTCCATATATGCTCCATTTCTGCACTTCTATATTTTTGACTTGCTGCTTTTAATGATGTTAGTTCAGCATTTTGTTTCAAGAACTGGTTTCTAGTGGTGCTGAAGGCAGCACAGAAAGATTGACTGCTGTAACTGATCTGTACTCGACCTCTCTAGGTCATGGTGGCTCACGAGCTGCGGAGTATCTCAAGACCAACCTCTTCAACAATTTGAGCAAGCATCCAGACTTTCTTAAAGATACGAAGTCTTCTATTGGTCTGTGGTTCGTGGATTGGCAATGCTGATCTTTGATTCACAGTCTGATTATTATGTTTCATTCAAGGTCATCTAAATGGTTAACATTGCTGATTACAGTTGAGGCTTTTAAACAAACAGACACCGATTATCTTAATGAAGAAAGAGGCCAGCAAAAGGATGCTGGCTCAACTGCATCAACAGCTGTTTTGATAGGTGATAGACTTCTTGTTGCAAATGTTGGAGATTCCAGAGTGGTTGCTTGCAGAGCTGGCTCAGGTTGGCCTTTTTTTCTTCAAACTGTGTGGTGCAATTTCAAACTTTCCCCCCCATAAGATAGCAGGAGAACCAATTTGATATTTTTATGCTGGACAGACAAACTGTTGTATGTGTTTTGTGTGTGTGTGTGTAAACACATGCATAAACAACTCAACTGGTGTGGAAAATTCATCTGAGTTCTAATCCACATCTAATTGTCATTTTCTGAACATCCATACGGATTTGCATGATGGGAAGCTATTGTAAGTCAATGGACAATCAAAAGGAGTTATTCTAAGATAAAGTAATTAATTTAATCAAGAGTGTTCTTCTCTTTGTCTGTAGATTATTTGGCTCCATTCCTTTTCCTGTTGCCCCTTTCTATTTATTAATCATATCAGCATGGAGCTACATCTCTGATTGCCTTGTCTCAGCTGTTGAATATGTCTCACAAACCACTTGTATTACTTTGATTTGCAGCACATCCGCATTGACCCATGTTACCTCATTGGGACTATGCTCTGAACAACTAATGCCAGTAATGCTTTCATGATGATATTATTGTTATCTTCTTCATTTAAATAGTCTGAACTCTGGAGTCTTCAAATTTCAAGTACTCAATAGCATTTGTAATTATTTTTGGGTCGAGATGATTCCATTATGCCTCAATAATCAGTTGATGTTGAGATGCTGCCACATGTTCCAAACTAATTTCCCTTAATTGGAACACCCTTGTGGTGATGCTAAGGCATCACATATCTTTCATCTTTTCTACTTAAGAAGTTTTCATAGAAGTGAAGGATCAGCGCTATTCTTCTTCTCAAGGCTTACTGAAAATTCTCCCAAATTCTGACATGATTTTTCCGTGTAGCATTTAGTCAATAATTATTTGCTCGTCTATTGCAGCAATTCCATTGTCCATTGATCACAAACCTGACAGATCTGATGAGCGCCAGAGGATAGAAAATGCAGGAGGGTTCGTAATTTGGGCAGGTATAACTTACCTTGTCATAGATTTCCTTTCTTTAATCCATACCCCTCTCCAATGCCATAGTATATAGTGTGTACGCTTGAACATATTAATTCGAAAAATGATGAAACGTGTTTAGGAACTTGGCGAGTAAGTGGGGTTCTTGCTGTTTCTCGTGCATTTGGAGACAAGTTACTTAAACAATTTGTTGTTGCTGAACCAGAAATTCAGGTACCTTTTTTCTTTTGTTTTTCCTCTCTTTTTTGGGGGGAGGGTCACTGTGAGATTTTTAGTAAAAATCTATGGTGTTAGTTGCTTGTATAAAAATATGACCTTTGCTGAGGTTGGTGTTTCAATAAACTCGTGTGATGCATGCTGTTGCTGATATTCATTTTTTTCTTTTTAACTACTGATGTGATGTACCTCGCAGGAGAAAAGATTGAGTTAACCGTATAATTAGTATTTGATGGTTCCTATCTCTACTTTTTCGTAAGAAGGCATCCTTAACTACACATGGACTTTAGACAGCCAATGAATCCCATGGTTTTCTTTCTTCCAATTGGTTGCCTATTTCTGTACTGTGGTCTTATGGGATGTCGAAATTTCATGTAGAAAGATTTGTTGCCACTGGTAACATTGCATCATGAGTCCATCGCCAGCAACTCCAATATCACATTATTCAACATCCAATCCTTAATCTCTATTATTAGATGTTCCCTTACTATAAGGCCGCCAGTGGCTACAGATCTTGCTCTTTTATATATCAAAGCACTTTTCATTGACTGTTGATGAGGTACACTTGGCATTGACCACTGTTGTGAAACCTCATTTAGGAAGAAGAAATTAAGGGAGTTCAGTTTCTGATCATTGCAAGTGATGGCCTTTGGAATGTTGTATCCAACAAGGTAACCTCTGTTTATCCTTCTGTTATAAAGAAATAAACATTTTTGCTTGTTTGGCTTAAGAAATTATGCAGTGTCTGATTATTGTAAAAGCCTGCATAAGATGTCATGAATTTTGGAATTATATTTATCGTAGTTTCCTTTTTCTAATTCTTCTGTTGCTGTGGTCACTTATCATATTTGGTAAATTTAAGCACAGGAAGGAAGAACTGGTTTCCAGATGAAATGGGGGAAATTCCAAGATAGTTACAATTCTTCCTGCAAGTCTGTGTGCAAGTGTATGAAACCACGTGCATGAAAACGAAATAATAATAAGTTTTATGAAACAAATCTCCATTGATGTGGGCCGTTGAATCCAACCTAACACTCTAACAGAGGACTGATAGACTGACACACAGAAATGGAGAAAGGCATGGTGTACGGGTGTCTTTGGTGGGGTTTGAGAACCTGATTGTGGCAGAAGTCTCTCTTTTTTTTTTTGTCTACAAATTGAGTACGACCCAACCATTTTTCCCTTTTTCTTTTGTTAAACATTTGAGTCCATGTCACCACAAAAAATTTAAAATTTAAGAACTCCAAGCTACAAATAGATCCTACCTTAAGTGGATTACCTGGAACTGGAGATCCCAGTGTAGGGACGGATGTGCAGGGAGAGCATTATACTTTTCAAGTGATCCTGTTGGGTTTTGAAACCCAATCTGTGTGGCAGTGTCATTAAAAATAAAGAAGAGAGGTCAATAGCAAGTTAAACCATAGTCAGTCAAGCCAAAATTATGCATTAGAAACCTCCAGTTAAGTGTATAAATTATTTAAGAATGTTAGAACCCCCTCCCTTTCTTTGGTGGATGTATCCTTGGGGATTGTATTAATGGGCTGATCTTTAGATAGTCCAACTGATCTTCGATGCTTGTCCATGTGTGAGTATCCTCACTATATCCATTTTTTTTACACCATGCAAATTATTGTTAAAAAATTGTATTAGAGGCAATTTCTAAAATGGACCAATTGGTAAATGATAAATTAATTTATTGAGTGTTTTTATCATGACAAACAACCTAAATTACTTTTTATCTGTGTTGAGAGGAATTCCTTCATTTCAAACAGAAGAAGCCCTCAGTTCTATTATACTTTGTCCATTCTGTTACTGATTTTTTTTCCGCCCTGAAATCCAGTGATTAAGAACTTTTCTCAATGCATAGGATGCTGTGGACATGGTATATCCCATTTCTGATGCTGAAGCCTCTGCTAGAAAACTTATAGAAGCGGCATATGCTCGAGGAAGTTCAGACAATATTACTTGTGTTGTTGTTCGATTTGAGCATTCGTAAGTGCGTCTGTCCTTGAAGCACAAATGAATCGGTTAATTGACGTTGAAAGGAAATTTATTATGCATAAATTGCCTGCAGGAGTTAATTCCTCTTTTTCTGAGGGTTTCAATTGGTATGGCATCTACTTCAGTCACGCTGCTACCATCACTTGATTCATTCATGCTCCAGATTGTTCAGTAGTTTTTCAGATGCTACTGATTGGGTTTGTTGTCTACTTGGTTAAAATATGGATGTTCACTGCTTTCAGATTGTGGCTTAGTGCCTTGTTCTTCACATCGGAGTCTGCTGGGTTAAGGGGGCAGCATTTATCTTCAACATACTGTAGTTTTGACCACCAAGGAATAGCAGCGGTTGCTCCATACCGAGTATGGACTAGCGTGAATGCTGCTTCTACAGTGGAGCCGCCAAGATGCCTGTTGTATGGGAATTCATTGATTGAAGAAAAAAAAAGCATTGTTGTAAATTCTGAACCCCCCCCCCCCCCCCCCCCCTTTTGTAGCATTGATCACCGTGTAGTACCATCGTGTGAAATCTTGATTCGGGTGTGTTGGAATGTTGCATGCATTGCATTGCATCGCATCTAATTGATGAGCCGTGGGTGAAGCATTAATTTGGATCACCGCGCCACTGCATGGAAGGTATACACTTAAACGTCTGCGTGAGGAAAGGTTGGACGAATGACTATGAATTTTGTAGATGTCTGGCGATAGAAATCTAGCAGTCCCCTACATTGATGCACTGCTCAATGCAAAAGGCAGGAAGATATGATATATATTGGGGTAAGTTCTCCGTTCTATGCGGTAATTCGCAAGACAGTTCAATAGCTCGACTTGACTGGTTTATTACCTTGATAAGCAAGCGTGAACAAGAATTTGAGTTCAATTGTATAGGCAAGCGTGATTGTAAGATGGTATAAACCGGATTATTTAAGTTCGATTTATAAAATGGTCTCTTTCTCCCTCTCTCGCTCACAACTATCGGGAACGTCTCACCTCCAACGTCTTATGCTCGGCGTTTCACCTCAAGTGCAAGAGAAGAAGTCAAATGACACTCGACCTCAAACCAGGGTTCGTTGACTCGCTGATCCGTATCGGATCGGGTTCCCCTGATCCGGTACGGTACGCTCGAGTCGGAATCGACTCGGATAGACTCGGTCCGTCTTCCGTCAAATGTCTTCATAATTACCTATTCTTAATCAAAAAAATTATATTAAATGTTAATGAAGTGATAGCATGTAACCCATCAATATCTAACACCCAATCATGAATTTAGATGATTAAAAATAAGTTAATCAAATCGGTTTGTATGAAAATCAAAGACCATGAAAATGATGCAAGAAGGCACAAGTTAAGTCCGGTTTTCTTCAATCCAAGTTCAACAACTAAAGAGGAAAAATGCATGAAGGCCCTTTCAAAGTTTCAACAGGGAAGACTATACATGAAATGCATTAAGAAACCAATGTACATAAGGTCGATGAAAATAAACTTTAACATATATTATCCTTGACAAACATACATAAGCTATTTGTAAGTCTCTAAACTACACATCCAAGGATTTAAATGAATTCATCAAGCAACAATGCAATATGAGAAAGTAATTAGCCTCAAATGAAACACAAAAATTCTGAAGTAAGATTATTACTAAATTAACCAAAGAGATAACCTCATTTCGTCACTTTTCAAAAAGGTAAACTTCCCTACATACCTTTCAGTTCACATGGAATATTTTGTATGAACCTTATGTGAGTATATTCAATGCTAGCTGCAAAACACCTTCTGATGATCATAAAATAATAAGATGCCCATGGAATGAAATAGCAATCGAAGTTTCACATGCAATAATTATAGACATTAGCATTTTGTCATCTTCATAATCAGCAGTTTTCTGTTCATCAAAATCACACACATAACACAACAAAATTTATATTGTCACCTGCTAGCAAATGGGCTAAAAGTTTAAACTCTAAATTCTATACATCATGGGAAAAAGAAAAATATGTGCCGCTAATACAATAGTCCGTAATCCATAGAAAAGATAGTCCATACATATATCATGAAAAAAGAAAACCTGCAAGTCAACCATCATCACCTGAAAACTCAGTATTTGACGACGATTCCCATAAGTTATCATCTGCACGCTGAGATTCTGCAACTCCAAACTATAAATGTGCTGCGGTGGGTGGCGGTACATGTGGATGCCTCTGCACACATCTAATCATGTTGACATATGATGGTGCATGTGCAGCACTGGGTGGTAAATCAAACTCTACAAAGAATGCCCTCACCACATTTACTAACTCTGTTAGAGGTTGCAACACTGTGGAGGAAGAGGCCGGTGTTGTCGAAGAAGAGGCTGCTACTGTGGAGGACGAGGCCGGTGCTCTCGAATAAGACGCTACTACTGTGGAAGAAGGGGCCGGTGCTGTCGAAGAAGAGGCTGCTACACGTGTAACAAACTGTGAACGAACATGGGAAGGAATAGATTAGGCCTGTCAACGGAGCGGATACGAAGCGAATATATGACTATCCGTATCCGCTCCGTTTTCCGATTCGAATTATCCGATTTTGATCCGCTCCGATTTGACTCGGATACGAAGCGAATATCTGACTATCCGTATCCGCTCCGTTTTAAAATCCGAATTATCCGATTCGAATTTAAAAGTATATAAATATAATTATAAAATATTAAAAGTATATAAAATATAATTATAAAATGTCAAAAATATATAAAATAAATTTTAAATTAAAATACAACTATAAAATATCTAAATTTCTCTATAATATCATTTATTTTATAATATACTATTTAAAAATATGTATTATATGATATATAATATTACGGACAGATATTTTTTGAAGCGAATATTATAATATCCGTATCCGCTCCGATTCAAATTCGGATATTATCCGTATCCGAAAAAACGAATACGAATCGAAGCGGATCCGGATAATATCCGTACCCGTTGACAGGCCTAGAATAGATGGACATGCAATACAATCTCTGCCAAGTCCCGTGAGATGCTCAGAAAATTTATGTATGCCGCTAACCATATGCTCACAATACATGCAATGAATCCGTCGATCATCCGGCCTCGTGTATCCATGCTCTCAAGCGGGGTGGCGTCGGTCACGCGGTATTTGCAAGATATAGAAAATACACAAAGTTAAGTTATAATACAAATGTGTAATTAAACTACAAAACAACGTGAAAGAATATACATGAAATGCATTAAGATACCAATCTACATAAGATTGATGAAAACAAACTTTAACATGTATTATCCTCGACAAACATACATAAACTATTTATAAGTCTCCAAACTATACATCTAAGGATTTAAATGAATTCAACAAGTAACAATGCAATATGAGAATATCATTCTACCATTTTTTCACCATGATCAACATGAACTCTCCAATATATTTTGAAACCTCATTCAAGCAATCATTTAACTTTCATTTAACTTCCTTGCTTAATAATGATTCCTCCATGAATAATTGTGTTGGGTATGGTGTTCCCACATTATTTTTGACCCTGGTTAATTTTGATGATAACAAATATTGTGTGTTTGTGGAAGTATATCTCTATCTTGTGGTTAATTGTTTTCAAAACTTTGTATGTTTGGAAGAGCATGAGTTTTCAATGGCTTTTGGTTGGCTTGTGAAGGTAACATCTAACCATTTTTTATGTTTGATTTGAATGGGGTTTCAAGTGTAATATTCGGCCAGTTCAGAAAATACACAAAGTTAAGTTATAATACAAAAGTGCAATTAAAGTACAAAACAACATAATGATCCTACCTAAATACCATAATAACCCCAGTAAGACTACTGCTGAGGGTCGTAATATGAAGATGCGGAACTTGTATCGGCCCCTTCCATATCTCCTTGCAATTGAACTTGATATGTGGCCATCAAATATGTTTGATACTGAGCCCATGACATGTACGCTGAATACATATTACGGTATTGTATCATGTAATATGCATAATGTTGGGATCCTGAAACATATACAGATGGGACAACATGAACATGTGCATGGTAACCATATCCTATAGTAGGATGTGCAGCTGGAGCTGGACGTGTAGGCACACTAGAATGATCACTGTCTGAAGCCATCAACTCCCCCCACATTCTCTGAAGCTCGTGCTCTGGCACTCCACGCTCACGTTCATCCACAATAAAATCCTCAAATATAGCACATGTCCGACGTGTAGGGATGGGACGAACACTAGAGGAAACTGCTGAAGATGAGTCATAATCTTGTGTACTCAATCTCTCAAAGTCCGATAGCATACCCTGGTAGCTACCAATATCAGCCGCATAATCACCAGCTCTCCTCCTAGCATTAAATGACAAAGGAGCACCATGGTCAATACCATCTTGAGTAGTATGTGTGAATTCTGACTCTCCTGAGAAATGTGTGCACTGTGAATGTCCCCCCACATGTGTGAACTCTGACATACCACCATTACCCCCAACAGTACCATGTGTGCTGCTAGATGAGTCATCACTGATGGTGCGCTCAGTATCAGATCCTGGAGCTATCTGTGTTTCTGCATCGGGATCTACTAATGGTGGTTGCTTTTTATTTTTTCCTGTGCGAAATCCAAACCACCCCTTCTTTGGGAGAGGGTGAGGTGGTGGTGGGTCCTTCCCAATCTTTGACCCTGAAGTGTCTTTCCCTTTCTTCCTCTGCAAAGAGCGCTGAGATCTCTGTGAAGAAGGACCAACTGTTCGAGATCTCTACAAAGAAGGAACACCCCTCTGCGTAGAAGATGTATCCCGTTGTGGTGGTGGCTGTAAGGGTGCAGGCTGTGGTGGTGGTGGTGGTGGTGGTGGTGGTGGTGGTGGTGGTGGCCGTGAGAGCGCACACTCCTGTGGTGGTGGCTGTGACGGTGGCTCCCGAGTGCTCCCTACAGTAGGACCCTGCATCAGCCTTTCCCACTCAACATCATCATCATCAGCTCTCCTACCTCTGCCTCTCCTAGAAGTGTCAAGTAAAATGATATCATCTTCTAAGTCTATCTCATCACCCTCTGCCACTGTCTCCTCAACATGAGATGTCCCTGCTATACCCTCTGCATCTGATGCTGCAGCTGTGGCCAAGAAAGTGTTCGGGAGAGGTGCATCTCCTGGATCAGGGGCCTCCTCGTCAAGCTCATATTCACCTCGTTCTATAGTTGTCCTTGCGACCCATGACATGACATGGTCCTCATCGTCACGGAGATATGCATCATCTGTTGGATCATAATCTCCTTCCCCTTTTTTAGCATCCATCTGTACGTGCTTCAACCTCAGCCTCATATTGTAGTGCACATACACCAACTTGTCCAGCCTTTGATGTGTCAACATGTTCCTTATCTTTATATGCATCAAAGTAAATGTGCTCCAATTCCTCTCACACCCACTAGAGGATGATGTTTGAGACAATACCTTAATAGCAATGTTCCTCAAGATGGGTGAGCTGCTTCCATAATTCAACCACCACTCAGCTGTAAAAGAATAAATATGACATCCTTAATTTTGGAACATGAATGATACAAGGGAAACTCTTCATTATATGAGAAAGAGCATTTTACCTACATCACTCCTCTCCCGACCAGCAATGGCTGATGGTTCTGCAAATGACCCGACTCCCTCTCGAAATTGTTTAATCTAGCAACAAAGAATGCAGACATTAATCGCCATATGACATCCGTACTATGGTTGTTCTACAAGACTGTAGGAGCATAGTGTATACACTCTTTACCTGATTCATTACATCTGCCGCCTCTTCGGGAGTTTTGGACATGCGTTCCACCACCTTTGTGACGGCTTCTATCAAATCATCATCGTATGATAGCTCTTTCTTATAATGGAACGCAGGGTGGAGACAGTATGCTACATTAAAAAGTGAACAATATAATTGAGAAGTGCACACTTGTAAAGTTATGTTAAAATGAAATTGGTATAAAATAAAATGATGCATAAAGCTCACCTGCCATATGCAAATCACGGGACATTTGTCGATCCCACCTATCTTCCACAATACTCAAGAAATATGGAGAATATTTGGGAGACACCTGTTTCATCTTCTTTTTGGCAACCTCCAACTTTGCATACACAAAACCTAATGTTGGTGTCCTGTCACCATCAACAACTCTAAGGACTTCATATAATAGCTCAACAATATGGACAATTTTCTGCACTCTTTCCCAGAAATTTGTGCTATTGATCAACTCTTCTACCTCTTTCCCATCACGAGTGTTTGCAAAAGAAGAGTCTAACCATACACGACTCCTAAACATTTGTTTGAGGCCATTATCATGCTTTAGAAGACTTTGAAGTGCAATATAGTTGGTTGCAAAACGAGTGATTGTCGGCCTCAACAACTCACCTCCTGTGTACTCCCGCATCCAAGCAAGCACAATGTGATGATTGTATATAAATCTTGTTATCTTTTGCGCTGCTTCAACAATTTTCTTCACCGTCTCAAGTTGCCTAATATCTTTCAGCATCAAATCAACACAATGGGCTGCACAAGGTGTCCAGAATAGGTGTGGTCTCATCTTCATCAACTCCTCCCCTACTTTCTTGTAGTTAGATCCATTGTCTGTCACAACCTGTACAATAAAATCTTCTCCGATTTCTTCCACCACTTCATTCATTAATTGTAATATGTAGTGGTAGCTGTGGATTTTGTCTGATGCATCAATGGACTTATGGTAGAAGACATGTTTTTCATAATAGACAAGAAAGTTAATCAAGCTACTCTTAGTGGTACCTGACCAACCATCACACATAATGGTGACTCCAAACTTCTGCCATTTTCTTTTGAAAGAAGCAATGTATTCCTTTATTTCTTGAACTTCCTCATCAACATACCTCCCAGCCAAATCCTTTGGAGTCGGAGGCTGAACATGCAAACCTTGTTGTTGGGCCTCCTGGAACATGGTCTTGTAGTATGGACTGTTTGCTGTATTAAATGATAACCCCGCATGGTGCCAGAACTTTGCCACGGCCCTTCCCAATTTGTACTTTGATCCTTTCTTATTGTAGGCGTCCTCCATTCTTATTTGCTTCCCATGTTCCCTAGAAAAGACATTGGGATCCACATCTTCAATTGTGACACATGTGCTTCTTTTTCTTTGACTACCTGAAGGAGGGGGATTTGTGAAGTAACTCTTGATATTGCTTGTTGAATGACGATCTTGAACCGGTCTTGATGCAGGAGCCCCTGAACCTCCACCTTCTTCATATTCAGATCTGTCAAAATGAACTCTATGATATCTCATCTGATCTCTCTCCCATGCTTCAGCCCTGCTTTGATGCATAGCCGAGCGAGTGACATGAGAAGGTGGAATCCCTCTCCCTTCCGTGACCTCCTGGACATCTTCCTCGTCAGAACCTGTCCATACCTCATCATCATCTGAATTTAATGAGCCTATGCCGCTCATCATCCGTTCAGCTGCTTGTTTTTCTGCCTTCTTCCTCTGCTGTTCGACTTTTATGTCTTTTAAATGTTGGACCATTAAATGTTTGACCTCTCTAGGTACACTCTTGCATGGATGGATCTCATTATATCCCACTAATCTGCCTCCTGCAAGATGTTTCTTCAAGCGGGAGACTCCACCCCCCTTTGCAATAAAACCACAATAATTACATTTGAAGTGGTGTCTATTTCCATCTATCATGACACCATGTTGCCACCTAATATCGTCGCTTTGTGATCTCCGAGGCATCTAAAATCACACGTAAATTATAACCACAATTATGTAATACATTAATTTTAAATTATGAAAAAACTATTTCATCTAAAATCACATGTAAATTATAATCACAATTATGCAATACATTAATTTTAAATTATGAGAAAACTATTTCTATCATGGAATAAGATGCTTCACCATAGTGTGAAACCTAATAATTTAGATAATCACAACATAATAGTTTTCAATTACATTAGTGTGAAACTAATCTAATAATAGTATTTCAAAAATAGTTTAAAATCTAAAAATATAATAGTATTTCAAAAATAACAATTTACAATTTTATTAGATAATCTAAAATCTAACAATTTTTGTTAGATAATCTAAAATATAATAGTATTTGACAAATAACAATTTCAAAGATCTAAATCTAAACTTTAGATAATCACAACATAATAATTTACAATTTTGGTTGAACCTAACATATATAAATATAATAGTATTTCAAAAATCAATAAAAATATAATTTCAGCATGCATTCACATGGAAAGGTTGGATTGGGGGCCAAAAACTTCATACTCATACATCCTTTACCTAGATTAAGTATTTAATAATGTTTCCCTATTTTTAAAATTTTATTATTATTTCCCTAAAATTCGAATCTACCTAGGGAAATATGTCAAACTCTAGCCTAAATCAATTGCAAGATGATTTCACGTCAAGTAATAAAAAAAATTGCAAAAAAAAAAACTAGACCTAGAAATCGAAGCAATCGGGTTTAGGATTTACCTCCGATGGTGAACGTTTGCTCCGCTAAAACCGCCTCCAATGCGCAGAAAACCGCCTCCTTTCAGATGTTGAACCTTCTCCGGGGATGATTCCGCCTCCATTCGTGTTCTTCCACGTCTGGAACGACCGGATCGCCGGTGTCTGCAACGAACGGGGCGAAGGGGGGCGTTCTCTGCTTCGGCCGTCTGCAACGTGATGCTTCGGGCGTCTGCGAATAGGCGGATGTTTTAGTATCGGGCGCTTCGAATCGCACAGACTCGGGTCCGGATCGTATCCGATTCGGATCCGACCCGTCCGACCTGCGCGAGTCGAGTCGATCCAAAACTCAGGTTTTGACTCGCCCGATTCAATGAGGATCTTGACCCATCTGTCCTCTGATCCGGTACGGCACGCCCGAGTCGGGCCGAGTCGGCGAACCTTGTCTCAAACTCTCGGCTCGACCGCTGGAAGCTCCACTCGCTCTTGCTCGGTCTATTATTATAAATTCAAGTGTACAGAAAAGACCTATGTCCACTCTAAATTAAAATTCAAGAAAGTTGAACTAACAAAAAAAATTATATTTTATTTTACAGTCGTTCAAATTAAATAATTTTAATTTTAAAATAAAAATACTGTACATTTAAAATTAATGATTTTAAAATTAAAGAATTACATGAAAAACAAACAACATCGTAATCGAGTAGCTAGTACATAAGGGAAATATAAAATCGCGGCGAACTTGAACGCAACCTGCGGGTACTCGACAGGTATCAAGCCGAGTTCGAGCAGAGTGTCACTCGACTCGGCTCGTTTGCACGCGGACTTGATCCTCCCGGACCGAAATGGAATAGTAATTGGGTCGTGGTCGGTTATCGGATCGTCGTTTGCCATTTGCACCTCTTCTCGAGAGGGAAAAACCCTCGCGGTTTCCTGTTCTCTTGCTGAGAGCGGCCGTCCTCGACGTCCGTCATCGAGCCTGGTGCGCTCCATCTCCACGGTTCTCGGCGGCGCAGCCACCCTCTCCGTCGCCGTCGCCGTCGCCGTCGCCCTTGCAACGTTAGAAAATTACCCATTTTCTCTGAATTTAGTCTCTGTTTATTTATTATTATTATTTTGGTTTTCTCAACTGGGTTAAAACTAACTTCTTTGCAGGGCTTCTGCCCGTTGGTGTTGTCCTTAGATTGCTCTCCCCGATGGCAGTGGAGGCCGCCGCAGGAGGGAGGGCCGCGATGGTGCCCAAGAAGCGGAAGGCTCCTCAGTCCAGGAAGGCAGCTGCAGGAGGGGGAGCGGGCGGCGGGGACGACGAGGACGCGGAGGCTGCAATGATGCGAGGAGTGAGCTCCAAGGGGGAGCTGAAGCGGAGGAAGAAGGAGATGAAGAAGGCCAAGTCGGGCGGGTTTGAGTCCCTCGGGCTCAGCCCCGCCGTCTTCCGGGGCATCAAGCGGAAGGGCTACCGCGTGCCGACGCCGATCCAGCGGAAGACGATGCCGCTCATCCTTTCCGGCGCCGACGTGGTGGCCATGGCCCGGACCGGCTCCGGGAAGACCGCGGCGTTCCTCGTGCCGATGCTGGAGAAGCTCCGGCAGCACGTGCCGCAGGGCGGCGTCCGCGCCCTCATCCTGTCTCCCACTAGGGATTTGGCCCTCCAAACCCTAAAGTTCACCAAGGAGCTCGGCAGGTTTACCGGTTAGGCCTTCTAACCTCCCCCCTCTCTCGCACGCGCACACACGCACCAGATTAATACTTTTCTTTTCAGCATTAAAGTTTATTTTTGGTGTTTTTCTTCTTTCAATTTGGATTTTGTTCTTCAGAAGCTAAGCCATTTATATGATCCTGTTGTGTTTCATTTATTGGCGTAGATCTTAGCACTAGCCTTCTGGTCGGTGGAGACAGCATGGAGGACCAGTTCGAAGAGCTTGCCCAGAATCCTGATATAATTATCGCAACTCCTGGTCGCCTCATGCACCATTTGGCAGAGATTGAAGGCATGTCTCTGAGAACTGTTGAGTATGTGGTGTTTGATGAGGCTGACAGTCTCTTTGGTATGGGCTTTACCGAACAGTTGCATAAAATTCTCTCTCAGCTGGGTGAGAACCGTCAAACTTTGCTCTTCAGTGCTACTCTGCCCAGTGCCCTCGCCGAGTTTGTCAAGGCTGGCCTTCGTGACCCGCAGCTTGTCCGTCTTGATTTAGAGACTAAGATTAGCCCTGATCTGAAATTGACCTTTTTCACCTTACGCCAGGAAGAGAAATTAGCTGCTCTGTTACACCTAGTGAGGGAGCACATCAGTTCTAACCAGCAGACACTGATATTCGTGTCTACAAAGCATCATGTTGAGTTCCTCAACGTTCTTTTCAGAGAAGAAGGCACTGAGGCGTCTGTTTCATATGGAGATATGGATCAAGATGCTCGGAAAATCCATATATCAAAGTTCAGAGCAAGAAAGACGATGTTGTTGATTGTCACAGATGTTGCAGCAAGGGGCATTGATATTCCTTTACTTGACAACGTAGTCAACTGGGATTTCCCTCCGAAGCCTAAGATTTTTGTCCATAGAGTAGGAAGGGCTGCTCGTGCTGGTCGTACTGGCACTGCCTATTCTTTTGTCACATCAGAGGACATGCCTTACTTACTGGACCTTCATCTTTTCCTTTCAAAACCAATTAGGCCAGCCCCTACAGAGGAGGAGATCCTTTGTGGCATGGAGGGGGTTTCATCGAAGATTGATGCAGCACTGGCAAATGGAGAAACAGTTTATGGTCGGTTTCCACAAAGTGTCATTGATCTTGTCTCTGACAGAGTTCGAGAAATTGTTGATGGATGTGCAGAGTTGACGTCATTGAGAAAGACCTGTGCCAATGCATTTCGTTTATATTCCAAGACCAAGCCTTTACCATCAAGAGAATCCATTAGAAGAGCAAAAGACCTCCCTCGTGAAGGACTGCATCCCATTTTTAGGGACATCTTGGGATCTGATGAGCTCACAGCAGTTGCTTTTTCTGAACGTTTGAAGACATTCAGGTTTACAATTGGACTTCCATTATTTGAAAATTTTCATATTTGTTTATGTTGGAGTGCCTTCTATCCATAGATGGCAGTGTCGGTTTCGGAGTCGGTTTCGGCCGGGTCCGAAATCGAAACCATTTCGGTTTCGGTTTCAGTCCGAAACCAATTAAATTAATATTTTTTTGCACACTATGAGAGTTTTTGTTTTGGCCCGGTTTCGGCCGGGAGTATCGGATCGTTTCGGTCCGAAACCGAAACGTTGGTCGAAACTGCCATCCATGCTTCTATGTTTTACCATTTATTCAAAATGTGCTACATTGAAATCAGTGGTGAGTCACTGTGTTTCTATTGCTTGCTGTAAATTATGCCAGGCCAAAGCAGACCATTTTGGAAGCCGAAGCTGAAGCCGCTAAATCGAAGCATTTCCAAGTAAGACCAACAATATTCACTTTTAGAGTTTTGTTACTCATGCTTCCCAAGATGTCTACCTTTAACAGTTAAACATTATGTTTCCTGCCTTGCTTCCATTTTTGGTTCTGCCAATAGTCTTGCATTGTTCAGGCTTACAAAAATGTCCATTTATTGTTTAAGTCTTAATTGCTAGCCTTCTGTTTATGCTCTGCATGTGGAACCAAATAGGAGCTTACATTTATTGCATTTTACCCTCATGTCCTTCTCCTGGATCTCTGTAATGCCTGTAATCATTGATGTTACTATGACAATGGATGGACATTGTGTGGATGGTTAAATGATTTGTTCCAAGGGTTGCTCTTATGCTTTTATTAGGACCATGTTTTGTTGTAACCATCTGGATTATTAATTCATATGGCACTTGATGAGACTTACAACTTTATGTTTGTTCTGAAACTATGTTGTGAGAACTTTTAGGGTCCCGGCCAATGGTTAGATGTGATGAAGAAGAAGAGAGCTATTCACGAAGGAGTAATTAATTTGGTGCATCAGAAACAATCTGGTAATCAGGTAGGAAATTAGCATCTTTGTATGAGTTAGTGCTACTACCTAGAAATGCATCCCTGTTTCTCTTCTCATTTTTGATTTTTGCTGCATTCAAGAGTAGTCTCTGAACCCATGGTCCCTGTTGCTTCACTTTCTCTTTAACACTCTTTTGGTAATTCTCTTATTTGTAATTTCCCCTTGAGATACAATAGATTATTAAAAAAATCTCCATGATGTCGTATGCTTTTAACCATTTTACAGTTCAGAAAAGAATAGGTCATATTTTTCTAGTCCTTCATCAATATTGGCAAGAGTTATGAGGTCCACACTCTAGCCAATCCCCCTTAAGATCTCATCCCAGTGCGTGATTTGACACAAAACCATAAAGAAAAATTAGTTTGCTCATCTCATCTTTAGCTTAGTACTTGAATATCTTATGCTCTTGCCTGCAGGAAGGCAAAGCAGAAGATTCATCTTCGAAAAAGAGGGAGAGAAAAGGTTGTTTCTTGCTCCTGTTCTATGGTTGGATTAAGATCATGGCATACTTTTTTCTATGTAAATCTTAACTTGTTTGTCAACCTTTGATGTTTGTTCATGTATCATAGAAATCTACAGTTTGAAAACAAATGGAAAGAACTTTAAGGACGAGGAGCATTTCATAAGCCCTATACCAAGAAATCTGGTGGGTGTTTTTAACTACAAGCTCCATCTCTTGAACTTCTAGTTATAGATTTAATCACTTTAGCTTTTCACTAGCAATGAAGTTGTTTTGGGAATTAGCTTTACTATTAAAGTAAGTTATTTTTTAAAATCTCGACACCATTTCCTTCCCTACATTTCTTGGTAACAGCTTATATTCTTTTGTCAGCATTCAGAAGCAGGGTTATCGGTGAATGGTGATGGGGGATTTGGAGCGAACAGGTAAATTTAGTTGCTTGTCTTCCATGTTGTAGCCCGTAGGAACTTCATGTTCATTCTGTTCTGCTCAAGTGTGGCACCTTGACAACTATGGTAGTAGGAACATCATACTCATTCTATTCTGCTCAAGTTTCTTCTATGTTTTAGGAACTTGATGTTCATTTAATTTGTCTAATAATTTAATTTTAAATAAGAATAATTTCCATCTCCTTTAGCCAAGCCTCAGGGATCCAAGTGGACCATTGTTGGGGTCCTTCAGCTTTTCCCACTGTGGACTGGAGCCCTCACATGAGGATGGAGGAGAAGGGTAGAAAAAGCATGAATCTTGTCGAGAAGGCTTTGAAGAGGTGAAGATCGTGATCTGATGTGTCTCGTTGAGAGGATCTGGAGGTGAATTAGAGGGATCTAGTGTGTATTAGATATTTGGGAAAGGGCCACTGGACTGAGGAGTGCAGAGAAGCAGTTAAATGCATTCTATACAAGAGATAGGGCGTAGGAGATGGGCTTGCCAGATGAGAAAGATCTAGGAGAAGGGTGAGAGAAAGGTTTCTCTTCTATCTTTGGATTGTTCTACAGGGGTGCCAAATCTCAATATGGTAAGCCTTCTCGGTTGGGTTTCCTTGGTCACCATTGCTGGAAGTTTGAGTTTCCTTACTCCGTTACCAATCTCTCACCTTTAACAATATAGATCTGGTCAGCAGGGGATGATGGATTCTATGGAAGATGGTTTTATCGAGCCTAGCCATTTGCTTTTTATACATCTTCATATCTGTAAAATGCACTGCCAAAAGTTAGAGTCTACAAGAGCAGCACTCCTTTTGGAAAGGAAAGGGACCTAATGATAGGGGGCTTCATCCTATTGGGTGGAAGAATGTTTGTGGGAGCATGTAAAGGATTTAGGTTTAGTGCTTATTGAAATCATGATGGCTCGTGAAATGGATCTGGAAAATTCTGTACTTTGTGGAGAATGATTATGGGGCACAAATATCTCCAATGGAATGGACATGGAGCGAAGTTTCACCCGAATAATTTGATGTCCCAGATTTAGAAGAACATAATGTTGACTTCTTCCAATGCTGTACGGAAACTCTGGTGGAAAATGGTCAATTAACCAAGGTTTGGGAGGATCCAACAAGCCTGTTGATGTATGGATTTCTGAGACTATAGTGTTAGTGTTACAAACTTAGGGGACATGAAGATCACTGAAGTATGGTTCCAGTCAAACCAAGATTGATACTGGGACATGACATTAACTGAAGTTCGAATGGAGTTGGGTGTGCAGAATTCTTAGTACCGAATTTATCCTACCAAAGTTTCATATGCAGCCAGAATTTGGAGGCAGAAGAAATCAGAGATGGGAATCAGATGGTGATTTTTCAGTGTGATCAGCAGTTCAGGTTCAATGGAGGGGAGGGGAAAGAGTTAGTTGAGAGAAGCGTGCATGGGATAATGATCTGCCTGTCAAAATCAGAATCATCACGTGGAAGGCAGCAAGGAAGAGGCTCCCAACTTGTGATATGTTGACTTGGGACACACAGGACAGGGAGGTTGTACCTTCTGTGGAAGTTTTGAAGAAAATATGAAACAGATTTTTCTAAGGTGTGGCATTGTTGAGACTGCTTGAAAGATTTTCATGGAAATGGTAGAAGTCCCTTGAATCCAGGGGAATGATCAGAATCTTAATGGGGGGCTGGGAGTTTGGTCCATGGAAACAGGACAATGACATTTGCATTGCCCTTCCTGCTATTTTGTGGGCATTTTGGAGTGAAAGAACAGAATTTGGAAGTGAGGTCAGATATATTGTGGATATTATCAAAAATTGCATTCACTTCTACGTGAATAGAACTTTTGCAAGACTGGAATGGGGATTAGTGAAGAGTTGTTGTGTAATTGGATTTGCTAGGGTGTAGTGGTTTATTGGGTTCTGGAAGAGAAGTAGGTTTCTACCACCTTGGTAGAATCTACAATGCCAAGTTTCTTTTCCTGTATCCTTTTCTATGTGTTATTGTGTCCATTTGGTCAAATTCTAAAAAAAATGAGTATCAGATGGAAATCTTTTTAGGTATATTATGAGATGCTATTTATCTGTATATTTAACTTTCAAAAAAAAATCTGTATATTTAGGATTCCACCTTCCAAAAATCTCTCTGAGTGATTGAAGTGGATGAAATAGTGTCCACATGAACAGCCATATCTGGAATGTCTCTACCTGGTGGCTTCCTCGCACTTTGAATCAACTATGTGAATGATCTTTTCTCCACATGCTCCTTTGCTGTAACAAATTTTATCTTACATGTACTTTTGTGGATGCTAGCAGATTGGAGTCTGCTGTTCTCGACCTTGTTGCTGATGATAGTTCTGGCATTCAGAAACAAAAGGCTAAAATGCACTGGGATAAGGTATTTACAAGGATTTTGTCTGTCCATTTCTATCAATTTTAGTTCTTTCAAGCATGCATTGCTATTTATTGGCAAAAGTGATTCCTGTTTACTGCGCCTCTGTTGAAGGTTTTGACTGAGTTTTGTGTTTTCATGTCTCTGTTTTGATCTATACTTTTTGTCCTTTCTCGTTGACAGAGAAGTAAAAAGTACATCAAGCTGAACAATGGGCAACGTGTAACAGCTAGTGGGAAGGTATTAAAGTTGATGTGCTTTGTTTTGTATCCTTAATTATTGAGTTTTGTTTTATTCCGTCAAACATCCAGTGCCTTCCAACAAAAGCAAGGGATTCTTTCTTTTCTTTTTAATGTGTGTGTATGTATGTGTGCGGGTGGGTGGGGTGTCCTCATCTGAACTCACTTGTGTCTCTTTGGTGCCTATCCTATGGTTGCTGAAGATCAAGACCGAGGGTGGTAAAAAAGTGAAAACAGGCAAAACAGGTATATATGAGAAGTGGAAGGAGCGATCCCACAAGAAGATTGCTCTTGGTGGAGGTGGTGCTGGGGACCCTGGCACCTCGGGAGCTGGTTCAGCAGGTAAAGACTAAAGTGCCGAAACATCTCATACTCTGTTTGCCGCTTGGTTTACTCATATCTGATTCCATTTTCTTATGTGCTGTTGTTTTTGTTTACCTTTTCACAAAATATAGATTCATGAAGTATTATTTTTCTAGTCATTAATAATGTTCCCACATTTTGTCATCATGGGCTTTTTCTCTCCAGAAGAAGGCATTTGTCACAATAAATTGTTCCTCTTGTGGCAAGTCACTAGTGAATGAACACAGTATGAGAAATCATGGAACACTTAGTGAAAGATCTTTCTTACTAATGAATGCTTGCTGTAGACCCCAAAAAATGGTTATGAGAAGGTAACCCAGGCCAATCCCTCTTTGAGCCTGTAAACCTAGAAAGTGGCGAGAATTTCAAATCCTCCCATGCACATAATGCCGTCAGTTTTTGCCAAGTGAGCATTAAATAAGCAGTGGTCTACAGAAATTATTATGCTTGCGTTTCCTGATAAAGCTGGTTTTACTTTTTCATCACGACATCACCAATCATGCATATAAGGCTACACTCTGAAATTATCCCTTCCATCTATTAGCACTACGTCCATACATCAGGTTATCCTCTCATTCCTTGCACAGGTCGGCACGTGCCCCTACAGTGGATGTGAGGTGAAGATAATATCCATCCTGTTTCCCCAATTTGTGACTTTGATTACCCTCGCATTTTTCTTCTACCTGTGCCTTCTCGACTATAGAAAAGACAACAAATGAGCACTTATGAACCATTTGGTCTCTTCTGAATTGTATCCATGCTCCACCTAGAACAGAGGGGTCATATGTGTCTGCAACGATGGCATACCGAATCTCTGTCAAGCCATCACGTTGTCAGATGTTATTATTATGACAATCTTAAATGCATGAATACTGAACTCATGCGGAGCAGAGATTTTCCATTGAATCTGGGCAGCGGGCGTGATCACATGAAATAAGTGCTGTAAGTAGAGTCTGGTTGTCTTCAGAGTCTTCTTGGCCTTCACTTCCTTAATATGTACTTGGCCAGAATTTCTGCCTCACACCCACTTGCACCGAATCTCTGACTTCTTGTGATGCTCTTACTTTTGTCCTTAGCTCAAAAGAAGGGGGCAAAGGGGGTCTCCCCTTGCAAATTCCTTTACGGCTGTGGATTTTCCCACCACGATTTCCATTGAAGGGGCAAAAATTGTCACTGTTGCCATTTTCACTATTGCCCCGCGGAGTATATATTTAAACACTATGTTGTTACATGAGTTATTCATGACATTAAAAGGAATAAAGGATAACATGATATTTTTCTCATTGAGCAGGGTATGCGTGGCATTATGATGATTTTAACGGTATTTCTACATGAACAATTTTTTTCCCGAGTTATCTCTGTGTAAAAAAAAGTCCCTTCTTTCCCCCCATTCTTTTTAGGCCCCTATTTGTTTCGCCGTTAGGATGGGGGAACCAATGAGAGAGAGCGGTGTGAACTCCACCGCTCTCTCACACACAAATGCATTAATCTGGCCAGTTAGCCCACTCCACCCCCTTGGGTCGCTTGCGCTAACTGCACCCGGTTAGCAAACAGGTTAAAGATTCTCATCTCCCATGGTAATTTACCTATGTCCGCGTCCGTAGTATCAGTTATATTATTGAATTCCTTGGACTTCCAACCTTCGCTGCACGGGGCATCATATTCTCTGTTTGGATGTCATCCCCACACACCCTGCAGTCGACGCACGGTTGTGCCCTCCTACCCTGGCCTTTAATATATTGATTTGTTGGATTGATTCATGGTGGCTTTGCAGCGGACCAGCGGACGGGGGGCAGCAAAAAGTTCTTCCAAGGCGGGAGACGGCGGTGGTCGGTGCCGAACTCAAACGTGCGATCTGAGCTCAAGGATCCCGAGCAAATACGGAAGCAAAGGCAGCAGAAGGCCAGTAGAATCTCCTACTTGAAGAACAAATCCGCCAAAGGCAAAAAAAAGGCCGGGAAAAGACGGCAAAGGCGGTAATAAGTGAGAAGAGAGCCCACCCTCTTCGATGTTGACAAACAAAATGCCCTTCTAACCCAAAGGCCGGATCTTTGGTGGAAGGCCATTTTTTTCCTCCCACATTAAAAGAAGTCTTTGGGCAGGGTCGGCGGAGGGGGGGGGGGGGGGGATAAAGAAAAGTGGTCAAATGTAGGCAAAAGCTCTCGAGGCAGACAAGCAGGAGAGGAGACTTATTAAAAGGAGGATGTGGGGTGGGGGGGGGGGGGGGGTAATAATATCCAAAACAATCGGCTGAGGAAAATTTTTACCCAAATTTTTATTTTTATTTGGTATCTGTAATGGGGACAGCCCATTTTTTTTCTTTTTTGCAGTTTATAATTTCCTGTTGTCGTTGTTTCAAGTCTTTTCCAGCCAAGCATGTTTGGTTTCTATTTGACGTACAGTTGTATTCAGATGCCCTCCCCCGCAAACTGGACGCACCGGTGGTCGATCGAGGAGTCGATTTTTCGAACTCTAGGAATCCCGATTCCGGATTCTCGCGGAGTTTTTCGTGGGTGCCTGCTGATGCCAGGTTTCATGAAGCCCGTGAATTTGGGGAGTCAGGATTGCGATAACGCTGTGTGGTGATGTTAACTAATTCGTTAAAATAATTTTAGACTAATCTTCATCGTGTGGTAAGTCGCGCACACTTAACTAATTCCTCCAATTGAAATTAATAGGGTAAGGACAGGACAAATGGAGTGTTCCCCATGGCTGTCGGGAGATTGAGGCTGCGTTTGGAGCAGATTTTAGTTGTAGAGATTTTTTCAAAATCTTTAGAGAGGAAGTTTATCTTGAAAGCTGAGAATTTGGTATATGCAAGCTTTCGTGGGCTTATAAAAATCTGTCGAAGACGTGGAAGAGAAGGACGATCTCATATGAAAGTCAGGGTTTTACGAAAATTTGTCGGACTCGTTGGACGGATTGACTTGGATCTGTGTTGGCATGGTATTAGTCAGATGGGTTTAGATTAAGCTGTCTAATTAAACTCAATCCAACACTCTAAATGAGTTGGGCCAGTCAGCACCATATCATGATTAGGGTTTGCTGGAGTTATACGGATTGTCCTGACTCACACTGTTTCAAGTCAGTCAACCATAACCAAAACTGGTGGTTGGCTTATTATTAGCTCAGTACTAACAAACAAAAAAAGGAAAGAAAAAACTGAATGGGAGAGAACCAGCTTGTTAGTTAAACAGCTCTACGAATCTTTTGAAATCCTTTTTGAGTAAGTGATCGCAGCGGCGTGGGGAGACAGCGGGCCATGTGAAGGCCGGGGGAGGGCGCGATTGCAGGCATCATGAGTTGCTGCCAACTCACCGGCCCTGTTCACCTTCCTATGCAGGAACAGTACAGTCGCTCGTGGACTTGTGACCGGCTGCTGTTGGGGGTGGGACTGGAGTTTGTAGACAAATCAAACCCCTCCTTCGTGGGGATGGGTCATCCCGTGATCCCGGTCATCGTTCCATCTTGGAAAGCTGTCCAACTTGCAGGGGGCGCTTCCCACGAATATATTTATTCTTTCTTTTACTCGTATGCGTAATGCATGCATCCTCCGCTCTTTTGCATCCCCCCCTACAGCAAGAGAGACGACAGAACATGGCATCCCGTGCATAAATGGTCGGTCAAACTTCAGAGGAAACGGCCCTCTTCTCCCCGGTTCGGATCGGATCCATTTGACTACGTAGTTGATAGGCGAGATCCGCCGCATCTGTGATTTGTATCGACTCAGTTCGACCTGGATGCGTACAGACTCGACCTGGTCTCACGTAGGCTCGGGCCATCTGAAACCTAGTCCACCACCTCTATCCGACCAAATAAATACTTGTAATTCGTCCCGAACGATTATTCGTCCGGGACGGATATCTAGTATCATGGTTTATTGACTCGGTCTGACTCAGATCAACTCGGGCATGTCGTATCATATCTAGAAAAATTTGATAAATTACAGATCACTCTCAAGATCGGTCGAGTTGAGTCGAGTCACAGTGAGAGAGAGAGAGAGAGGAAGAGAGAGAGAGGGAGGAGATGATATATGTCGAGTCGGGTTGAGTTAATTATGACTCGGATGTACTGTACCGAATCAAAGAAGATCCGATTCGAAACGAATCACTAAGTCGACGAACTTTATCTATCATCACTCAATACAATATGGTCGACTCCATGAGAGTCGCACGGCCATTGCAAACCATGTTGATAGAAATGTTTGGAAGATTTGTATCGTATATATAGCTAACAGATGTGTTCCATCCTTTACAGTGGAACGAGTTGTCAAGATAAAATAACACTAGAATAATTTTTACGTGGAATGAGTTGTCAAGATAAAATTACACTGAATAATTTTTACCGGATTGGAATATTTTTACTCTGAGAATCATAATCATATTCTAGCTACGATGAGAAAAATAAATTAAGATAGATAGATAAAACATAGGAGAAGAGATCCGACTTCAAAATCACATGATTCAATCTTAAAATTTTAATTTATATTATTAAATCTTATGTAATGTTATTAAAATATGTGTAGATTATTAAATATCATATGACTTCGGCATTAATTTTTTATAGATCAAATAAACATAAAATGAACGATTTAGTTAGTATAATTTTTGATACCATATAATATCTAAAATTTTCGATATTAAATTTAATAATTTTTTATGTCTAGTTAAATTTATGATAATAGAGAAGATTTAACGATACAAATTAAAAAAATATAATTTAATGATGTAATTTTGAAATTAATGACACGGCAATGGATCCCGTCTCAAACCATAGAATCCGTAAAAACAGGTAAACACCAATCCTATCCAATTTAAAACAAGCTATTCTAACTTTCTAGTGAGATTAGATATTTTTTTGATGATTAAAATTTTAACATAATTACACTAGAACTCAAATGAACACCTTAATTCAAGATTTAGTAGTGTCACTTATATCAGCGGTATTAAGGAGAACGAGAAGAATAAACTCAGATAACCCTTTCTATTCTACATTTATCCTGCTATCAATGAGACAGTGTTCGAGGACAAAAAAAAAACAGCGAATGCACGAGTCTAATGAGGATAACAGGCACCTCTCAGTATGAAAATTCTTGGGTTTGATGAAGTGGTCAAACATGGAGGGATGAAACAGAGTGCACACACAAGCTTATCTATGCACAATATGTTTGTTTTCTCATGGAGGAAGATGGAAACAGGAGCTTATGCCAACAAGGTTGCGACTGTTATTGTATGAGAGAGAGACTCTCAGGCCATGCTGTTTCATGTCCTTGGGTCCTCCACCCACATGGAACTCAGCAGCTTCAAGAGAGCCCTGGATTTGGTCTTGGCCTTGGAGCCGCACTGGCTCTGCAGCAGCAGCAGTAGCTGCGTCAGCGCCCCGGCGTTCACCGCCTCCACCCGCGCCCGCCCGGAGCTCCGGCACACCAGGAGGAGCGCGCCCACGGCGTGCTCGCTCCCGCGGTGGTGGGAGGAGACCCGGAAGACCATCTTCACCAGGACGCGCACCGCGCTCGGGTTCCGGAGCAGCGCCCTGACGCCGCTGTCCAGACCCACCAGGAGCTCGAGTGTCGCCAACGCCCTGGTGGCGTTCCGCGGGTTCGCGTGGCCTAGATACGTGACGAGGGAGTCCATGGCGCCGTCCCTGACGGCGCTCTCTCTGTTGGGTTCCAAGGAGCACAAGCCCGAGACGGCCCTCGCGGCGGCGTCCGAGGCAGCGCCGCCGCCGCCGCCGGAACGCTCGGTGAGGAGGGACACGAGCCCCTGCAGAACCCGCCGCGTCTGTCCTATAACCAGGGAGAGCTCCTCCGACTGCGGAGAGGCCGTGATGGCCTCCAGCAGAGAGCAAAGGCTGGTCTTCACCTTGATGCTGCCATGCTCAAGTAGACGGACCAGGGAATCCAGGCAAGGGGCCTCCCTGAGCATGTCGAGGGAGGCGGCATGGGCGGAGGGCGACAAGCTCAAGACGCAGTCGAAGGCTACCTCTGCGAGCTCCGGCTCGCAGGGAGGCCGGTCCTGGAACAACAGCCGCAGCAGCAAGGAGAAGAAGCCCAGCTGGATCAGGCAGGACTGGCCGACGTCGGACTCGAGCGCCAGGGTCCTAATCCTGTGGAGCGTCTCCAGCTTCCGGGCGGTGCTGGCACCCGAAGACTGGAGGTCGTGCCTGAGGGTGGCGAGGGAGAAGCCCTCGTCGTCTACGGGGCGCACGGCCTGCTCCTGCCGGGAGCTCCGGTGGTCGGGGGGGCCCGCGAGGAGCCACTGGTCGATGAGGTGGCGGAGGGTGTGGTTGGGCACCAGCGAGGGGTCGCGGAGCCGCTGCATTGTGACGGGGCAGGTGAGGTTGCCGTCGGCCAGCCACCGCTCGATGCTGGGGCGGTCATAGGTCTGGCCCGTGCAGAGCGTCACGGGGTCGGTGAACAGGTCGAGGCTGATGGGGCACCTGAACAGGTGTGGGATGCTCATCTGGCTGTCCCTCTCTCCCACAACCTCCAAGATCACGCCCTCAAGGACGCATCGAAAAGGAAGGAATGCGGGACGTGGGTATCATCAAATCTTGTTGGGGGGAGGGGGGGAGCTGAAGCAGCGCAGGGTGTGGAGACGGTTAAGTAGCAGCAGTGTCGGCCGACGGAGCTCTCTGATGACACCTCAAATCAAACAACGGAACCTAACATGGAAAAAGGGAGGGTGTACCGACGCGCGGGGGAGTGACTGCCACAAAGACGAGAGGGAACCCAGCGTGGTGAGGTGGTGGTGGTGGTGGGGGGGGGTTCCGTCTTCCGAGTGTACCAATCTTCACTGCCTCGTACTGCAACTGGTCACAGTGGGGTGGGGAGATGGCGAGCTGGGGGTTGGCGGACTTCCACAGAACCTGCAAAAGGGAAGGGGAAGCACGAGCAGCCCGACGAGAGGGGAGCGACAAATTAAAGCAGCGGAGGAGGACAGGGTTTGTATCCCAGTCTGAGGGGGGGAGGGGGGTGGAATTCAGATGCCAACGCTGGCAACCAAAACAGCAGAGAGATGGGGAGTAGTGGGGTTGCCTTTCTGTCCTTCTTGGGAAGGAGGTGGTGATGGGTGGATTATATGATCTCTCTATCTGTCACTTGGACTGGGAAAGCTGCTTCTTTGAAAAAATATGGAGGATCTAATCGCCCCCACCCCCTCCATCCATGTTAGCCAGTCAAAACTCACTACCCCCAGACCAGGAATATTTCCAAACAGCAGACTTGGATTGGAACCAACCAATTTTGCCCAGTGATTAATATGGACACATAAACAAATAGATTCAAGAGAAGGAGAGATATATATATATATAAATAAATATATATATATATATATATATATATAGAGAGAGAGAGAGAGAGAGAGAGAGATTGTGGTATAATAAGAGGTAGATCACAAATTAATATATGCGCGCCCGCAATTGTAGAAGGCCGGGAACAGAGGGAGAGAGGAATTAAATAAAGGAGGGGGGGGGGGACGGACGGACCAGCCTCGAGCCATTAACAGAGAATAGATTACGTGAGGGGACTTGGACTTAAAAAATACCCTGCGGCGGTGGCGAAATTGGTGAAAGCCCGTCCGTGATCGGGGGGTGGCCAGGGAGGAGGCTGTAGCCGTTTAGGGCGGCAGCTGCAAGCCTAGGTTGTATGTTAGGAGATTAAATAAGAATAGATTAATTGCTTTCTCTTAATATCAAAGTAAATGGCAGATTACGGTGGAATTCTGCGTGATAGAATATGATTTATTAGAATGATAGAACATGTATATGATTATTCCAACAATTTATATCTAGTACTGTTCCCCACATGTTCTGTCATGTTTGAAGTGAAAGATGCATGGAAGAAGCGCAAACGGAGGATCAGCCTCGCTCTTATCCGTCTTGTGTAGAGATCAAGGAGGGACATGGAACATGTGGTATCGCATTGGATGTAGACCCATGAAGGGTGGTACATAGAGCTGTGCACCTTGCACTGACGAGATCACCCATCTTGGTCATCATATTCCAATATACCGAATCATTTGACTCTGGAGTATTGTGAATTTTGTCTTTTTTTTTCCTTTGGTGCGGGAGGGGGGAGTGTTTCTTTCTCTCTCTTTTTGTTGCTGATCATTACACCTCCCGATGCATATACAGTCAATGGTGGTGTACACCCTAGACGTGCATTAAATTTTTAATTTTTTAATTTTCTTAGATTTATATCTTGAAGTAGGGTTAAGTTGAGTTAAAAGTTTGACTAGAAAAAAATAAAATATAATATATAAAATTGGTCGAGCTGATTATTTTTTTTTTATTTTCACTAGCCATCCGATTGGGATGCACCTTGTAACGGTCGAAAATAGTTATTCACTTCTCAATCCACACCTTTAATAATTTATAAAAGGGGATCACGTGCTTTGCCAGAAGAAGGACTTGCAACCACCAGAAATAAGTCAGAAAGAGTCTTAGGAATTATTTCATGGGACAACTCTCCGACGGTCAAATCAAGCAACTGAAGAGTGCAAGGGGACTGCTAGAATGAGAACTGAAGAACTCGAGGGGATGTGCTTGCCTAGTTTCTTTCCCTTTATCTCTTGACCGTTGGGCCATGGTCTTTTCATACCATCGTCGAGAGAGTTGGCTGTTGGGTTGCCGCAATCGGAAAATGTGTGAGTCACTCAATTCACGTGTCTAACGGAGCAGGGGCATGGTCGTTGACTGGTCGTTTATGCCGAGGTGGTGTCTCCGCCATTAATGCGATAGGGGTGCCGGCTATTAACGCGGCATAGTTCGTAGGAGAGGGAGTGTGCTTGTGTCATCAAGAGGAGTGACGCGGGCGACGTCTCAGTATCTTCGTTGGAGTGGGACATCGTTCACCGTGAATGTGCTATAGTGACCGCTGCCGGAGAGGGTGCACGAAGGTACGGCGTTGGCCCTAGACTCTCAACATGGCAAGGGACGTAACAGGCAGCCTAAGTAGTATGGTGGGCCTGAAGAGTTAGGCTCCTACAACGTGCTAGATATCGGGCGTTATTTAGCCGACGAGAGGGGCCCTCCTCACACATCGTACGGATTTGTAGTTAAGCTCGATTCCTAAAATAAAAAATAAAAAAATTAATGCACACCCGAAGTCTTGTGCTAGAGTTCACGTGCTTAAGGGGAATTTTTTTCACCCATCTATTTATTTTCTTTCCGCCTCGGCAGTGAGATCGCCACCGGTTGCCATTACACGTGGGATGGCTTTTATTTCACTCGTTCAAACACGTTGTTTTAGTCTTGCGAGCACGCTGGCCATTATCCTCTAGCCGGACTCTAGTGCTTTAGATCTCGTTTGAGAATTTTTTTAATATACTTTAATTAGAATAATAAAAATTCAATATATTTAATATAATATTATAGTGTCACATATTTCATCATATTTTTGTCACTCTCGTTTCAATCGTGCATCTAATCATGAGATCAGGCAAATCAAATACGAATCAAATTAAATAAGTTAAATTAACTTAAATATTTTTTTCACCATTTAATATTCAAATCGGGCAACAAAAAAATGTGATAAAAAATATGATAGGAGGTGTGGCATTATAACAAGCTTTTGTGGACTACATAATGTTGTCAAAATCTTAAGCCTAAAGAGAGAGAGAGAGAGAGACACACACACACATCTACGTGCCTTTTCTCCCTCCCACGAAACCAACTCAAAAGCTAATTTTTTTTTTTATAAAAATTAATCACGAATTCTAATAGATACAGTTGTGCTCCAAGATTTTTGAAATGGCAGACGATTAAAACAGCTCCTATTTTATTCTTATTATTCGTTATGAAACCTGTAGTTCCTAAGAAAATATTTCAAACCAGACTAGATTGTTTGAGAAAGGAAGTTCACTTTTCTTTTTTTAATCAGTAAATGCGAGCGGTTATGTGGGGGTATGCTAACACAATCTGTGGGCGATTCTTTCACATCATCCGCCTGTGAAAAAGGGAGATCTTTCCCTGTCGTCTGTTACTATCTTCCTTATTTCAACATCCATTATTGCGTCTCGGGATAAGTAGCACCTTGAATTTTGAATATATATATATATATATATATATATATATATATATATGATGCTTCTACAAATTCGTGATCATACTCCTCACCTTGTTGACTCGGGAATGGGCACAATCTTATATTAAACTAGTTAGTGTCATTTTTTACTTTATCTTATTTTTTTTCTCTCTCTCTCTTTATATTTACATGAATTGAAGTATTAATTATGTTAAGAACATTATATATTTATATATATATATATAGAAGAGGTGATCAGGTGATGTCGACACCGTCTGATGTCGTCGTCCTCTCTCTCAACAATCCCCCGTGTATTATTAACGAGGGAGATTTATTCATGGGAGAGACGTTGAGACGGGAGATGGGGGCATCAAATGATGCTGCTATCACCTCATCGTCTCCCTATATATATAGAGAAATTTTTGATTTGCACAATGTAGAAATTTTTTTTTCTCACCTCGCAGTCGCCTGACACACAATTCAGATTCCTTTTAGCTCTTCCTCATTAGCGCCAGCAACGCCTCAAGTTTCATCTCATCAACTTTGGTCAATCAAAGTTAAGAAATGTACGAAAGGTTAAAAAAAAGTAAAACTTCGTATACCATGTTGAGTAATTACGCTTCTCAGAGGTTACAAGTGTAATTTTTTTTATTTTTTTATACGTGATCTTCACGTTACAATATTTGGTGACGTGATCGACACGTTAAATTATTTTGATGTGAATGAGACTTAATTTTAAAAAAATAAAAAATATTACGTGTGTAACATCCCATTTATATAAAATTACCCTGATGTTGCACATAACTTTACTCAAAAAAATGTCATTTGACCTCATCTATAGGCTGAAAAACTTGTGATATTTGTAGCACAAATGGAATGAGTGTTTGTTCATGCGGCAAGGCTGTGTGTATCACATTCTTCCTTCCTCTCCCTTGTTATCTTGGTTATAATATTTCCACTAAACTTGCGATACTAATCTCATAAGATTATCCAGGAATTATGGAATCCACAGTTCTGCCCCGTGTTTTTCTGTTTCTTTTCACGCTTACGATCTTATACGCGGAATCATTGTTTAGTATTCGACGGTCCAGCCTGACACGCAAGATGAAGGTTTAGTTAATGCGGTTAGGACTGTCACTGTGAAAACATTGCATATTTGAAATTTGTTCCTCCTCCTCCTCATATACTGAGTGAATTTGCGCAAAGATTTATCATGTATTTATATTTACACGTACATTCTCCTCGCGGCATCTATACCAATATAATTGATTTTCTGTTAAAAGAATGGCAAAATCACTTAGCCCATTTTGATATCGGGGTGGGATAACATATTCTATCTTCTCGACGTGAATACGTTATCCGATCTGAACTAATGCGATTGTGTGTGAGAGACGCATATGGAATCCACGTGCTCTCTCTCGTGGAGTAAGTTACCTCTGTTATCCCATTCGAGTATCAAATTAAAACTACGGGAGGGAGTGATGAAGAAGAAGATGAAACGTGCATCCTACAGATATTTTGATGAAAACTTACTAAAAAGATACATATGACATTAAATTCATATAAAGAGAGTATACGTACGAATATAAACAGAGAATAGATTTCATACAAATTCACTTTTAACTAGAATATACATGCAAGAAACTCTTATTGTTTGGTTGGCTCCCTGTTCCACAAAAGGACTTAATTTCACCCACTTCATCAGCCGATTGAGGAACTGCCTTGTTCCAACCGTTTTCATGCTATCATGCAACTGATTTCTAATTTAATATATCATGTTACAAACTTGTCAATGGCATTTAAAAAAGCATAATTGAACACTGCCCTCCTCTTGCGGGAACTCCCATTATATTCCCACCCACCACTTTCACTGGCTAACTCTTTCTCCTTAATCCTAACTATTCTCTCTTAATTTTAACTTTCAGCTCCTTGAGAAATTCTTTTAAGTTTTTTCTTTCTTTCTTTTGAGAAGGAAAAAACCATAACTGAGGATATGACCATTGACAAGTTTGAAGGAAAAAACCACTCTGAGGATTAAACTAGCCTGTGAGGTTTTGTTTAGATGATGGGACAACAATCCCCCCCTTGCTATCACTATTATTACTAGACTATTGAGAGAACTTGTACTGATGTGAGAGACGGCATAGCGTTCAAAGGGCTCCAGTCACCTACTGTTTGGCCTTTTCGTGCTGCCCCAATCATTATTCCCTCTCTCGTTTGACTGCATTCCCTCTCACATGAGCTTCTTTTCCTCCTCCTCTAGAACCTCTTCTGTCGGATAAACCTTGGCGATTTAATGGGCACGTAGATGATGATGGCCACAAAGGTGTGAGGAGAAAGAACCCACACATCCTTTCAACTAATATTTGGATACTTGGAGACCCTAAGAATGAGCTTACTTGTCTAGTATTTCGTCATAAAAATCTTAGTATTATATATATTATATTGTATCATAATACAGAGAATCTTACCTTCCTTAATGGTAAAAAAAAGATGACACTATCTAATAGTATTTCTGCACTTGCATTAAAAGTATATTAAGATGCCAATTTCTTTCACCATTCTATTTGTACAGACTACAAGCAATCTCTTGCTAGAACACAGTAATGCCGATTGGATGGAAAGGAAATGGCTAACCACTAACCAGTCAGCTGCACCATTGGTCCTTCTGGCTGGCAAACTCCTGGCATGGTATGGGTTTGATGTTTTTGAAATTAGCCTTTGATTTGCCATGGTCCATGAGAGAGAGTGGTCTCTGACCCAGTTTATAATACTGCTCGTACATCCACTGACCTGAATCATGCACTGTTGCAGCCTCATTGCTGTCTTGATGCCCTCCACATGGCCACTTCCCACCTCTCCTGTCACTCTGACCCCAAGGAAGATGCAGTCAGCGGAGGGGATTGGAGACCCTCGGCAGTGCTGTAAACACAGCACTCGACTGCTCCGTCAAAGTTTAATGGAGGCCTCCATTTTAACTAGACTGACTTTGTTTAAGATATTTTAGGCCGAGTTTGGCAATCTACGCGGATTTTAGCCTCTTTTTTTTCAAAAGCTATTAGAGAGAAAAAATTAGGATGAATTTTTAGAGATTTTGAAAATTGGATCATTTTCTTCTTATCTCTCTCTATAATCTAAAGGTTATTTTTTTTCTAAAAATTGACGTGACTTTGATATATTTAATTTAATTTGTAAGAGGTAAAATTTTTTATGTCAAAAACCAAAATCCAATACAAATGTCAAACGCGGCATTAAGCTAATTTCTATGGAGATCTCATGCTCGTCGGGGTGATAATATTGACGGGTCAAGCTCAAGCCAACACCCCCGTAATCCAGTGGCATAGGTTCCCTTTGATGAAAAGATTTTGAGTTCAAATTTCATCGTTTATATAAATTAACTTGTTACTAAAAGTCCGTGAAGATTTATTTCAATATGAGAGAGAGGTGGACAGGTGTAACGGTGAAAAAAGAAATAAGATACAAATGGTAGCTCACTTTTTTTTATCACGATATATTGATACATCCACATCTAGAACATAAATAAATGTGCATTTCAAGTGCAAGTGGTAATGTTGTATACCTCAATCATAGGTAACACCATGAAATTGATCAGTTGTCATAGTTTTTCACATAACCATGATACGTAAAATTTCTCGCAATGATGTTTTTATGATCATCATTGATTTGTAGTTTTTAGAAGAAGAATGCCATGTGGTAGCCGATGGTTATCTCAATGTTTGGCTTCTGAAATTGTTCTTCCCGAAATCAGTTAAAACAACACCGTTGCTCTTGGTCTGTGATTATTTCTAACGAAAAACGTAATGAGGGATTTCATTCCAAACTAGTAGATCTTAACCCTTAGATTTCAATATTGCACATATAACAGCTTAAACAAAGAAATCTTAAAATTTTCAGTTTCCAATATCTTACATCCATACAAGCGATCCTTGTCAGTACTGATGCAGGTAGTGTGAGGACTCGGGGTGGGTCCAATGGTAGAATACTCCTGTCAAAAAAAATAGGAGGTCTCAGGTAGGCCGGGTAATTATATGTTTAAAATTCGAATCGAATTCGAATTCGTATTCGTTTAATCAGATAATTATTCGAATAAAATATCTGACGAATAATTTAATCGAATATCGGATATCCGATTATTAATCGGATACGAATTCGGATATTGAGATATCCGTGTTGGATATTATCCGACCGAATATGAACTCTTAGATAAAAAATTTAAAGATACACATATTCTATATATAATAAACTTAAATCTTAATATATTATTTGATTACTCTTTTTTATCTTTTTTATCTCAAAATATAATTTAAAAATAAAAAATCCACTTACACCTATTTAGTAAGTTATCTCCTATGTTTCAAGATGAAGTCTAATCTTTTGATAACATCTCTCAAAATAAAAATAACATCCACTCTTTTTTTTTTTGAGAAAATAACATACGACACTCTCACATGGCTCACACAACTCACCTCTAAATAGACCTAACAATTATCCGTTTAAAATTCGAATCGAATTCGAATTCGTATTAATCCGATAATTATTCAAATAAATTATTCGACGAATAGTTTGATTAGTAATCAGATAATTCGATTATTAATCAAATACGAATTCGAATATCACACTATTATCTATCTGATCCGTTTACACAGATTTGGTCTCAAATTCGATTCATCCCGAATAAATTTATTTCAATCACTTGTTCATTCTTTGTCAAAAAAAAGTAGTGGTGGTACTTGTCCAGACAAAGCTTGTGTAGTGATTAGACATTCTCTGTCATCATCCAGAAACTGAACCCCCTGGGCAGCTGCATGATGCCCATCTTTAGCCATGCCGGCAATTGGCAGCAGGACCACTCCGGCTTTGACCACACCCTGTCCCTTGTTTAAGTTTCGTCTCCCCTTCACTGGAGTGGGTGTTGACTGGGCATGCCAATCAAGCTACCCTTGGCCTTTGTAATGTGTGGCCAAGTGATCATGTCCCCTCCCTTCAATTCTCTACTGCAATCAGAGGCGTGGAGTTGGATGCTAGTTGATTCGACGACAAACGTCGATTTCATGAGTTTTTTTCTTTCAATGGAGAGAAAATTTTAAGACCCACCAACTTCTTCTCTTTTGATTCAGAAAAAAAAACAAAGAGAACCAACTTTCTCTTTTCACTGACACCTGATGTCAACCAAGTTGGTCCATTGTCATGTTCAACCATAATCTGCTCCGAATGCATAATTACCCAACATGGTGCAGTCCATTCCTCGACTGGTATGTTTCTTTTTTGTTCTTGAAGAAGTCTAGGAGATGGCTGCCTTGCATTGGGTTGTGTTTGGCAGAGCTTTTAGTTGTAAACCTAGGTCTTTCACATGATCTGTGTAATACTCTTTGCAGGGCTTACTCCTTCCCTTGGCGTTAAAGGAACCCTCGCACTCTTCGGCCGTCGGCAATTGGAAGACGTACTTGAGAGTGGGTAGTTCTTTTTGGGTCATTTTGATAATGGGATGAGTTAGGGGCGGATAACTCAACCCGAGTGGTCCACCTCTAATTCATTCCGGATGACTTATTCCACCTTTTTAATTAGAGTAAAAAAATCTAAACTTATCCGACTCCGGTTAAGATAAAAAGAGTCAAATCAAAATTAAGACACCTCACCCTAGATAATTAACCTTAACCCGACTTACTCTATTATCAAAGTGACTCTTTGGAAGCATCCCCGACTTCTACTGCTCTATGGATTAGCCGAAGGAATCCGGTTTTATGTCGATGATAGACATGGGTTGGTCGTTTGGACTGCGGTAAATGGCGAATCACAAGGGAATCCATTAGTTTCATGAATGCCAGACCAAATCTATTTTTAATTCTATTTTTTCAACACTCTACACCGATCTAAATAGTGAATACAAGAACAATTCCCGGGAAACAAAACACGTGGAAGAGAATTTGACATTTTATATCAATCCAAATGACCAAGAAGAAATGAGGATGGCAAACATCGTTGGGTGTTCCCATCTCTTCTAGAAGACAATTTTCTTTTATGCCGCTTAGATGCATGACCGTGATATTAATTCGCTTCGGTCGTTTTTCGTTTGGTGTTGAGCTAGCATGCCGGGTCATCACCGTTGAGGTTTTCAACATCATTCTTAGCATATACAACTTAATTCCGGTCCAGTTCGATGTTAAGTCTTTCTTTCTAGGTGTTAATTAAGTTATAATGATCTTCAAATATTTTGAATTTTTTTACATATATATATATATATATCTCTAAATATCGACTTTGTCAAATATATCTTTGATTTAAAATTATTATCATGAATAGTTTTTATTTAATCTTAAATATTGTGATTATTCTCTTCCTACTTAAAATCGTCGATGAAAATCAAATTTTCGTAAAATATTCTATATAACATCATTATGTGTAATAAAATATCTAAAATACTCGTGCGCGCGTGCACAGAGAGAGAGAGAGAGAGAGAGAGAGAGAGAGAGAGAGAGAGAGAGAGAGAGAGAGAGAGAGAGAGAGAGAGAGCTCCCCCCCTCCCCAAGTCCTCCCCGGTGGCCCCCACTTGGGGTTTAATTAAGTGATAATGCTCTTCAAATATTTTTAACATTTACCCAGAAGAAAAGGGAAAATGTTCTCACATTTACAGGCACAACTATCGTTGTAAATCTTATCTTTTCGATCTACGACAACTAGATGTCTGAGATGCTGCAGCCTTTTGTCTGCCAGCGTGATGCAATCCTCCACACGGTGAAAATATTACAAACATCCTACTAGAACAACTTTGAACAAGGGAGCCCGTCAAAAGTCTCATGCGATCAATTGACAATTAGAAACTGCTTTCTTAATCACATGGAAGATGTTTTTGTTAATAGAGATTGCGTAGGTGCAATTTATTTTTTAAAAAATCTATGTATTATATGTATTTTTTTTGAAAGTGGATATAGTACCATGGTTCGCCGACTCGACCCGACTCGGGCCGACTCGGGCGTATCGTACCGTATCAGGGCAAATCCGGTACACTGCAGATCACCCCTAGGATCGGCCGAGTCGGGCCGAGTCACAGTGAGAGAGAGAAAGAGGAGGGAGAGAGGGGGGGAGAGAGAGGGCCGAGTCAGACCGAGTCGGATGCGAGTCGGATGAGACTCAGGCGTACCGTACCGGATCAGGAGGATCCCGATCCGATACGGATCAGCGAGTCGGCGAACCTTGCATAGTACCACTCTTTATATATGGACTGAAGCATACAGTATACACACATTTGTATTTTTAAATATTAATAACAAGACGATTAGAGTAATCTCACATTCAATACACGTACAAAAATATGTTTAAATTACTGGTGTGTTCTCCACCTAATTTTAGCTTAAAAGTTTTGAATTAGATTGCCCAATAATTTTAACACGACACTAGAATTAACCTATGATATATTATGATACACGATGTGAATCTTGCATTCATCGTCGCCCACATGACCAAACCCTAATTGACATCTTTTATTAGAGAAAATTCATGTTAGGATGACATCACATTTATTAGAAGATTCCATAAACATGAAGACATTGACCGGCCCTGGTGAGCATGTATGCCTTCGACCCCATTTTCCAGCTCCACGTACGTCAGTGAGCTGGCGAGTTCTAAAAGCGTGGAATGCTGGGCATATGACCCGGAACAGCGTGCCTTCTTATTAAAAACGTTTGATCGAGGGACGTGGACATACTGGGAGATTTGAAATATCTGAACCCGTATTTAATTGCCGAACAATATTCACGTTGGTGGCCTCGGCGTTGTTTTGGAGGACCAGATCAAGGCCCGTGATTCACACGAATTCAAACATTAACACTTACTGATGCCGTGTAGAGAGATATGGACATGCTATCTGGTCTAATAAAACATCGAACCTTTGAATTTAGACTGTGACTTCTGATTTGAAAGTTTCCAAGTCATTTGATTTGATAAGATGTTGGCGTCAAGAAGAGCCGGTGATGTCTTGATGCCTTGCTTGTTCTGATATTCTAGCCTGCTCGGGGTAAGAATGTTTTACTTTTATTTTTTACATCAAAAAATATCGAGTAAGAGAGTCGTAATTGATTTCAAACGGTTCAAATATCAAGTAAAACCTTCTACGACAATCTGTCTTTACCATTATATATATATATATATATGAAGTTTGGTTTAGGATTTCAGCTATAATCCAAAACATAGACAACGATTACATAATTGACTTCCAACATCTCGTATCCTCCCCCCACTCTCACCCTCAAAATAATGTTAAAATTTATGTTTTAAATTTTAAAAAATTTGAGTCTCTCTTTATGTTGATTTATCCTGTATTAAAAAATAAAAAAAATATTTACTTTTAATTAAGACTCTTGTCTTTGTTGTGTACTTCCTTGAGGAGACTACGAAAGTTAGCCTATTTGGGTTA
Source organism: Amorphophallus konjac (assembly GCA_022559845.1). Taxonomy (NCBI): domain Eukaryota; kingdom Viridiplantae; phylum Streptophyta; class Magnoliopsida; order Alismatales; family Araceae; genus Amorphophallus; species Amorphophallus konjac. The sequence goes on along the minus strand of CM040128.1, from coordinate 8,445,535 downwards.
GTAGGTTCTTTGGCCCACATCTTCTTTCTCACGCACGCGCAAATTGTCATGGCCGTGACATGCCTGCGTGTGATTCTCGATAATTATTTTTTATAATTTTTCTTTATTTTTCACCGTTTGACTGAACGTCCCTTGGATTCTTTTCGCGTCCTTTCGGATTCTCCTCTTTGGGCATATTTTTCTTTATTTTTGCCTGTTTGACCGAACGTCTCTTGGATTCTTTTCGCGTTCCTCCGGATTCCCCTCTTTGGACGGATAGATGTGATTCGATCAAGAGTCACTTCCCAAGATGGTATTTGAAGAGCGTCGTTTTCCCGTGAGAGAAACGGCTCAGGGTTCTCTCTCACTCGACGGCTATCTCTCTCGAACTCCTCTCACCCATCGTCTTCTTCTTCTTGCAAGAGCCTCCCGTCACAGTGGTGTTCGCCCCCGACAATGCAAGTTAGAGTGCACCTTCACGTCATCATCGGTTTGAGTCGTCGTATCTTGGGGGGAGTTACTGTTGGTCCCTGGGTAGGCGAGTAGACAAGAAGGGGGGGTTGAATTGTCCCCCACGAACGATGGTAAATTAAAATCTAAGTAAGAGGAATTAACAACTTGGAATGTGATTGAGGAAATTAAACTAAGTAATACAAACTTAGTTCTCTCAATCTCACCGTTCGCACACGAACAAGATAAAAGGATTAAGCTATTAAGCACAACCACAAAGCAAATCACAACATAAGGGTTTTTAAGGTGGTTCGGGACCACGACGGGCTCCCTACGTCCACCCCTTACCAAACTTGGTGAGGCTTCATTCAGGGATAAATCCCCAACACGGAGACGATGCTCCAAACACACACGGGGATAAATCCCCACACACACACGGAGTCAAACTCTAACACACACATGCGTAGGGCGACGCCTACGCAACCACACGGGAGTAAACTCCCAACCACACACGGGGAACACACCCCACAATATGCCTAAGCAAACACGCGGATATGCTCCGCACCACACGACGCACATGCGTCAACACAAACCACTCGGAGAACCCCTTTCTCCGAACACACACACAATAAATCGTTTAAAGGTTTGTATCAAGTTAACAAATGAATGCTCTAAGCCCAAAACATGTGCTGAAGATTAGAACAAGAAAGATCAACAGGCACAAAGCTCCCCCTTCAATTGAATCTCTAGCTCTTCTTGGTTCGATGTCGGATGATGCCGATTTTGGCGTCCACTTGTTCCTCTCCTCGAGCCGCTTCTTTTCTTCTTCTACCACGAGCTTCAAATCTTCATGGATGTAGATGAGATCAGCCTTGCAAGAGCTCCTCCCTTGTTTTCCCCCTTTTCTTCTCCTACAAGAAAGAACATGAACACATTAGGGTTGTGCCATCTCAAATTCGTAACTCATTTTTATAGCCAAGGTAGAGAACCCAAAAGACAAGTAAACCCTTCACTAAACTCATAGAAAACCCCCTTAATATGTGTATATAGACCCTATGGACAAATGGGTAAAGTTTGTGCACAATAGGGTATGGTTTAGTGGGTTTTCGGATTCACGTTTTTGAGTTTTTGCCGTTGCCGGTCGACCTACACGGGTCTACCGGTTGACCGGAATTTTACAGGGTTGGAGTTGGAGTTTCTGGCAATTTCGGTTGACCGGAATCTTGGTTTCGGTCGACTGAAATTTTCCAGGACAACTTCTTTTGCATGCTGTTAAAACCGGTCGACCAATGGCCTAGGGCCGGTCGACCGAAGTTCAGTAAAACCAGATTTTTGAGGGCTTTAAGAGGGCTAAAGCAAGGGATTGATATACCTAAAGTGTTTGCATATTACCCCAAAGTAAAAATAACTAATTCAACACTAGGGCATCAATTTACATCAAGAAAAACTTGATCAAACCAAGCAATAACCATGCTAAAGTTTAATTGACATGAATCCTCAATGTGATGCTCGATTTTTACAGGAATGCACTTTGAAAGCCAATGAGACACACCTAAAATGAATGACCTATTCACATGAATATGAGCAAGGTGTGAAACCCAGAAAGACCTTTTTCAACCACACTTCACAACACATGATTAATAAATATACAAGTTCAACACATGAAGAATGATATGCATGAATTTGCATTTGAAATCACCATGATTGTGCCTAATCACCCAACATCCAAAACCTTCCAGAAATGTATAAGAGTGAACATTTGTTACCTTCACAAACCCAATGACTGTTTTGCAATATTCGTTCTTACCATTTCCTTTTAGTGGTCATTGCATGGGATTTTTAACCTGTTTGGTCTTGTTGATGACTCGGTACATGTTTATCCAATCCTTTGACTTCAAAAGGGTATTTACCATGAATTTCAATCCTACAAAGCAAAGTTATCACATTATGCATGTAATTGACTTCTCAATTCAACCATCAAAAACATATTCACCATTTGACAAGGTTTTGATATGATGAACATCAATCTCTCACTTAATCAAATAAAATGACATGGGAGCTCAACCATTCAATCACTTTCTTGAATCAACCAAATCTTCAACATCAAAATACTTCATTACACAAATGTTAACAATTATGTCAAATGTAAAGCATGCATAATATCATGGAACCACATTCATTCAAATGACATTATTGTTGATTAAAAACTAACATTCATGAAGCATTATCTCACGAGGAACATTGATATAAAATCACATTCATCACGATTCAAGTAAATAGGCTAAGTGTATTTCTAGCTCCGAGTAAAATGCAAGGAAATACCCCAATCAAGACTTGAAACCTTACTTGATGAAATGTAAGAATCATATAAGGATGAAATGCAATTCAATGAGAAAGGTAACTCCCTTTTTGAAGAAGAACTTCATTGATGCACTCCTTTGAGTTCCAAAACGTGAGCTATGGATTTGATCCTACAAACCAAGATAAATATAGCATTAGTTCCTTAAACACCAATGATTCATATGACTTTCAAGAGTGAACCTTGAAGCCATCTTTCAACTCATCAATCATAATATACACATGTTGCTCAATGAAACACATACACACACAAACACAATCGTTTTGATATTATTGAAACCAAACACCAACTAGGGGATGCAACAGTTACGTCGCGAAGTCTACCTGCACCGGAGTAGGGACATAACGACTCTAAAGAAAGTGACTACGCGTTTAGACCCGAGTTTACTCTTTTTGATCGTTTGATTGCCTTTGATTTCTATGCTTAGATCTAGTAGAAAAGCTCTACCCGTAAATAACATTTTCCATCAAATAATTGAGGTAAAATATGCAGAATCACGAATATATATATTTCCTCAACACCTAACACAAATAAGCTCGTAGAACTAACCTTGCAGCTGGAAGTCCTCAACTATGGAGTTTAAGCCTTGCGTTGAGTTACATTCAAAGTTTAACAAATCGGTACGGTACGGTCCGTATCACACGTATCGAACCATATCAGTCGGTGACCGATACAACTGATACGTGGTACGCAACCGATATGCTATCATGCATGTTTTTTAAATATTATATATTTTATTTTATATAAAATAAGTTTTGTAAATGTGTTGATTAGATATCTCAATTTTAAGCGTGAGGTTGTCGTTCAAAACACAACAAATGCATAATTTTTTTGTTTGTTTGTAATCTTCTCTAAGATAAAAGATCAAAAAAATTCAAAATACATTCTCGTGATTCAAACTCAGGGCATCTCTTAAGTAAAGCACAAATCATCTAACCAACTGAGTTAAACATTTTTTAAAATTATTTTACATATAATATATATATGAAAAAAAATTCATCTCGATACGTAACGGTATTGAACTATATCATATCGTACCGATAAAAGATCAATGTGACCGGTACGAACAATCCGTCAAACCTTAGTTATACCCAACCTCTTTTAAGGTTATTTTGAGGTGTAGTCCTCCTCAACATATCTATCTGTGCGGTCTATCTCTTCGTTAGATGGGCTAACAAAAAGAATGATCCAAAAAATTTCAAAAGATCAAATTCGCATAGTTTTTGGGCCGGACAAGTTGAACAAACAGATTAGGTGAGATGAGCTCTCACCTCACCCTATTTTCTTATTTAAAAGGATAAAATTTGGTGCACATCCAGGATGTGGAACAACCTTGGCCCGTGAACTAGGCTTGTTAACATGGGTCCAATGGTGCGAAGTGTCTTCCTTTCTCGGCCTGTTTTGGGCCCATAACTTCTTGGCGAGTCTCATCGCCCGATGGATCTTTACTGTCTAGACAGCCCATTAAAGTGAATATATATAAAGCTGTTCTTACGAATAAGTTTCTGCTTTCTACTTTCCACTTTCTAGCACTCATGGCCTCCTCTAAGACTTAAATTTCATCACCTCTGAAGTCCATACTACGAGTAGACCTGTAAATGGATCATATACGGAGTAGATAGTGTGATATCCGAAATCGTATCCGATTAATAATTGAATTATTCGTCAGATACTTTATTCAGATAATGATCGGATAAATACGAATTCGAATTCGGTTCAATTTTTAAACGGATAATTACTATGTCTACTTAGAGGTGAGTTGTGTTAGCCGTGTGAGAGCATCGTATATTATTTTTTCAAAAAAAAAGAAGTGAAAGTTATTTTTATTTTGGGAGATGTTATCAAAAAGATTAGACTTCATCCTAAAAAATAGGAGATAACTTACTAAGTGAGTGTAAGTGAATTTCTTATTTTTAAATTATATTTTAAGATAAAAAAGATAAAAAATAGTAATCAAATAATATATTAAAATTTAACTTAATTATATATAAAATATGTGTATCATTATATTTTTATCTAAGGATTCATATTCTGTCGGATAATATCCGACACGGATATCTCAATATTCGAATTCGTATCCGATTAATAATCGGATATCCAATATCCGATTAAATTATTCGTCAGATATTTTATTCGGATAATTATCCGATCAAATGAATACGAATTCGAATTGGGTTCGAATTTTAAACAGATAATTACCCGGCCTAACTACGAGTGCTTACCATTGGATTACGCCCACATTTGCAATGTAAAAATGGACTTAATTGTCACTCACGGGCCAAGAAGAAGACTATTGAAAAAAGCAATAAGCATTGGAGATAATTATAAAAAGAGTCATATAATTATGAAAAAAATATTATTTTTAGATATACATTAATCAGTATAGTCTTACTCGGTAAGTATCAATGAAAATCCTCCTCCATTTGGGACTCGTCCCAATACAAACACGTTCACGGTGTCTTTGACTAACCAGTGCAAAAGTATCACTTACTGTGCATGTAAACATGATAAGTACAAAAGTTGTCGGCCATTTCTCCACTTAAATGTTAATCGCACCAATTAATGTTTATGTAAAACTGATTTTTTCTGCGATTACAATAATGAAGAAATAGCATTGCCCAAATATTAAATATCAAGTCACCAATGGCATCAAATCTCACGTCATCAGTCGCATTACTTAAATATAAAATAAGGAGTTGTTACTTCCCCTACCAAGATTGTCACTTCTACTGTGGTTGGATATTAACTTTTCACTTTTCACCCCGTGTAATCATTTATTCCCCTGAAATGAAACGATAGATTATAATATAATATAGAGAATTTAACCATAAAAACTAATGAAAATAACGACAGCTCGTTAAACATGATGTCATCAAAAGAAGGGGGGGGGGCCCCGAAGATGCCATGAGCCAAATGTGGCGATTGGGCCCCCAAGACCGTAGGCTCTATGATTACCGCACGTTTGCTTTGTGAGCTCATACGTCACTTTAATATTACAATAATCTAGTTATTTTAAGTTGCATTACACACTCAAAGGGCCGCTTTATTTTTAGGTCGGGGTTATCGTATTCGACTCTAGAGGGTCGAGAGGGTCGGACACGGTAACTCGATCCCAAACAAAATTTATGTGTGTGAGGGGAGAGGGTGGGTCCCCCATATTTCTCTCTCATCAGACGGGGAATCGGACGGATGTTACTCGGATAACAAACAGTGCCTTAAAGTGTATATTAAATACATATTCTTAAATTTTTTATAACATAATATTTTTATTTTATTAATTAATCTTATGAGATAGAATTTCATTCGATAATTTAAATTTTTTAAAATGAAAATAAAAAATTTAATAAAAATTAATTTAGATATAAGTTATTAAATTTAATTATTATTTTTAAATTTTTTATAATAGATTTTATTTAATAATTTTATATGTGTAATTAAAACCAGCAATAAACATTTTTCTCCCATCATCTTCATCTTTAATTTAAATACTAACCCTCATTGCTTTCCAGCAAGAAACGATCCCTCCCACCCCGCCCTCAACCCCACCAGAGCTGTGTCTACTACTGCACCAGTTGTTACTTGCCGAAGTGCAATGATGGCCGTGGGTGCTCCCTACCTCCGTGGTTGGTGGTTTGTGCGACAGATGAACTGGGGAGTGGAGGGGGTTGGTGCGCCAGTGCGGGTCGCCGGGAATCATGAAACCAGCCGCCTTGTCCCCAAAGCCGTCGGAAGATCCTCCCTTTTTACCGTGTAGCCTTTGCCTGGCACTCCCTGTGTCCCGGCATCCCCCGCTTCTCCTCTCTCGCCCAGAAAGATATGAAGTCAAGGAGAAGAAGGGGGAGAGGGGGAAGTGGAGAAAAACATGAGCTCCACCACCCCACTTTTTTCCCTCCTCTTCGGCGCGCCATTTATTTAATCGCCGGCGACGAACTGGAAAGGGAGCGGGCCATGTGGTGTCATCTCCCCCCGCCTCGCTTCCTTTTCTCCTTCTTCCTTCCTCCTCCTAATGCTCCTCCCGTCGGAAGCGGTGTCGGAAGGGAGAGAGGGAGTGGGCGATGGAGTACTACGACGTCCTCGGGGTCGGCCGCTCCGCGACAGAGGAGGAGATCCGTAAAGCCTACTACCTCAAGGTCTGTGCTCGAGGCCATCTGCAGTGCCCAATTCTTGCTAAAAGTTTGTTTTGGGGGGTTTATTTGCTAAGATTGGTGGTGTTGTCAGGCAAGGCAGGTCCATCCTGACAAGAATCCTAACGACCTACAAGCTGCGGAGAGATTCCAGGTAAGTGTATCTGTTTCGACTTGCTCATGCAAACTGTAAAATGGAATAAATGTGATGAAATAGGGTCGTAGCTATACCAGAACAGGGGCAATCAATCTAAGCAAGCAGTCACTGTACCCATTTTGCTTCAAAGTACCTTTTTTCCCCATTTTTTTATTTTTTGTCTTTTTCTTTTAATTTATTTTCTCGCCTATTGTGTTGATTTGTGTGGATCATTAGTCTTGATTGTGAACGGAAACCTGGCTTCTACGTGCAGGTACTTGGAGAAGCTTATCAGGTCTTGAGTGATCCTGTGCAGAGAAGAGCTTATGACGTGAATGGGAAGAATTGCATATCTAGGTATCCCAAAATTCACCAACTGAAAGTTTATCAAATGATTTTTGCTTCCCAAGCATGTGTCGTTCTCTGTATTTTTATGTTAATTTTCCCATGCTTTTTACCTTTGGATTCTTTAGAATGAATTCAAATGGAATCATGAACAACTGTTATATGAGAGCACATCTTGGAGGCCCATGCACAAAAGAAACTTGGCATTCGTGCAACATGGGACATAGATCCTGACAGATGTTCTTCAGGTGTTCATTGATATGATCTGAAACACTGCATAGATTTTTCTATTGAATTAGATGTCTCATAATACAGCGTTTCTGGAACTGTTGCGCTTTAATTTCTTTTTCTGCTTGTCGTTATTTTTGTGTTCTAATCTTTATATTGCAAGTTTTTACATTCAACTCGTTCAAATGAACCATATCATCTTTTCGTCAGGGAAACAATGTTAGACCCTACGGCTGTTTTTACCCTTCTCTTTGGAAGTGAATTGTTTGAGGATTATATTGGGCATCTTGCTGTGGCAGCAATGGTTTCTTCTGAATTGGCTTCTGACGGTGATGGTCCTGAGAAACTGCATGATCGATTGAAGGTAAAACACTAAAACCTAAACTTCAAATATCATTCTTTCTTTCCCACTTGTAAAATTTTGGAAGTAGGCTACCATGATCATGGGAGGGGTAAATTCAGACATTATTGAAGCTTGTGTGAACCCTGCCTATCGGTCTTTATTACCTGCACCATTTTAATGTTCTGAGCCAATAGGCATTGGAATAAACAGTGCCCTCTTTTCCTACTTATAGGAACACAGTTCAGAAGACCTGAAAAAAATGTCATTCAATTGTCAAAGCCAAGTTTCAACTTCTTACAAAGGTCTCAACCATCACCTTGTCCATTCTGGATGCATTGATAGGATTTTAGGTATGATAAGGTTTATGTTCTGGTCCAACTACAAATTAGCAGACTACTTTGTTACAGCCATGGAGCTCAAGATCCCCAAGAAAAGGTTCACATTCATCTTAGGCTAAAATGGCATATAGTGAGATCAATATCTTGGTATGGAAAGAACCAGTTTATAAGTAACCTTTATTCTTTTGGTGGTAATTGAACTATGATTCTGCTTGAAATATTTCTCTCTTATGTACTCTCTTGAACATTCCTCTAAAAAAATAGTCTGTTCTGTATCTTTCAATTTCTTTGAAGTACAATTTTGAAATCATGATTTAACCTCAAGATTGTCATTAAGGAAAAATTGGCTCCTCTTAAGCTTTTTACCTTTCTATGAAATTTGCATTGACGCTTAGTACTTGGTTCCTGTTGTTATGGGCTATTTATTGTTATGAAGGCTGTCCAGAAGGAGAGGGAAGAGAAACTTGCTAGATTCCTGAAGGACCTTCTGTATAGATATGTTCATGGTGATCAAGAAGGATTCTTGCGTCATTCAGAAGCTGAAGCAAGACGACTTGCTGGTGCAGGTTAATCACTTATTATTTCCATCTAATGTTGGATTCTGATGCTGTTATTGAAAATTTTGAAAGGTCATGATCATGTTTTCTTTTTACTCATACAGTCATTTAATTTTTCAACATTTCTCTATTTGTTGAGACTTTTCACCATGCAGCATTTGGAGTAGAGATTCTGGGCACAATTGGCTATGTATATGAGAGACAAGCTGCAAAAGAACTTGGCAAGAAAGTTGTATACCTAGGAGTGCCATTTTTGGCTGAATGGGTGCGAAATAAAGGGCATTTTTGGAAATCACAAGTGACAGCTGCAAAAGGTAATTCGTTGGTGCAAAAATAGCCCTTTTATGCATGCCAAATTTTGTGGCTAATTTACTGGCACAATTTTGTTCAGGAGCTTTGCAATTATTGCAGCTGCAAGAGGACATCTCCCGGCAATTTAAGAAAGATGGAAGTGGTTCTGAAAAGGATATTGAATCACAAATGCTGCTAAATAAGGACCTAATGATGAGCTCGATGTGGAAATTAAATGTAGTAGACATTGAAGTAACATTGTTACGGACATGCCAAATGGTACGTTGGAGATATTGTGGGGTTGGTCATTTTTATTGAGTGGCCTTGGGAAGAGAACCAGCAGCTATTATGTCCTTACAGTTCAATATTACATGAGCACAAAGAATGAAGTAATTTGTGCAGTTAGTGTACACACCACAGAAAAGCAGACAAAAAAGAATTTGGCTCTGCAGCATTTTGTTCTGTCTGACCAAGTGAAAATAACAAATACTTTGACCCACACGTGCATGTTAGCGTAATACTAAAGTATGCATTCTTCAAAATAAACTTATTGGGTGCTATTGAATGGGAAACTTGGTCTCAGAAAATAGACATTGGAGATTCATAGCTCAGTTTTGACTAAAACTCGCAGAAATCTTGGTACAGGCATGTCCCTGATAGCTCATGGAATTGTTTACAGGTGTTGCAAGAAAGCAATGTCAAGAAAGAAGAACTTAAAGCTCGTGCCCTGGCTCTAAAAATTCTTGGGAAGGTATTTCAGGTATGAGGGTTGCAACAGTTAAATTCTTGCAAACTTATTATCATAGGCTCTGAAATGATCCATATGTTGCCACGTGGTTTCATATCTCACTTGCATTTTGGTGATCTATATGATTTAAGACCTGTAAACTGAGCAACAAGTCACCACCATCACTGTGATCATCATCATCATTATTCTCCTCATAGGCCTTATCTAATCAATCTCTGGTCAGTTAGACCTAATACAAAAACCAAGGATTTGGCAAACTTTTCCAACTTGCTGCCTACTATATATCAACAATCTACAGGGTGGTTCTAAGTATCTAGCAAAGATAGCTTTAGACAGGAGAGGGTTTGTGAAGAGTCTTTGAAGTCAACTGATTGGCATAACATATCATCTTCGCAGATTAAGTTCATGCAACCAGGGAGCAACTCTCAAAAGTTCCCATAGACTTTGGAGTTCCGGATGCATACACATGTTCATGCTGTGTCTCCCACACAATTTGGATACCATTCACCTTTAGCATTGCCTCTAATCTAGTGATATGAAGTGTAACTACCATTCATTTTTCTTGAATGTGAGTGTAACTACCATTCTTAAGGCCAGCACAATATGTTTTGAGTTCCTAAAATCTTGAGGATGAACATCTTGCAGTTCTGTGCAAATTGGCTAGAGCTTTAGCCTGTCATAGTAAAACTGGTGGCCTTCACAAATTGGGACACAAAGGCATGTTTTTTCCAACATATTTGACTACCGAGTATTTCTATTTTTTAATGATGTATTCTATTTGAAAGTGAGACTTAGTTTGCTTTTTCACGTTTCTATGCTTTTTTGTAATATATTTATCCTTTTTGTTTTACTTTTTCTTGTTTGTTGGGTCATTTTTTCCACTCACTTAGTTGATTTCTTCTACCTCACTGGGATGGTATATAAATGTAAAAACTTTGACCTCAAATATCAGTTTGATTACTATCCAACTGGATGGATTTTGTCATAGTAACAACAATACCGCTTGTAGTAATTGGGTTATATTGAAAAAAACGTACCACAATCACGTTTTTGTGATTGCACTCCTTTCTTATTTTGAGTGATAAGTTTTCTGTCCTCATTTAATTTCCTGTTACTATTTGTTCAAGTTCATGACTTGATCATGTATACTTATTGCAGAGGGGGAAACATGTACAACATGCTAGCACATCTAAAAGACAAAATATTGTGGATGATGATGGAAGCAGTTCTGATGATAGTTCAGTTGAAGATTCACCAAGGACACTCTCATATCGAACACCTTTAATAACTCAGGCAGGTTCAAGTATTTGGATAGGATATCTGTTTTGCAGGTGTTACGTGGTTTCTGATGCCATGCTAGTATAATTAAAGTAGCCATCTTACATTGCAACAGCCTGAAATTTGGTGAATCAACCATATTTTTAGTTATCTTCAGATACAGAGTAGCGTAACAAGCTATACATCCTTTTTCATTCAATTAGCGGACTCTCAGTCACCGTAGGTAACAGGTTCATAATTGCTAACACGATCCTAGTTAGGTGTATTCTTGGAATTTAGATACATGGTTTGTTTGTCTCACTATGAGTAGGCTTCATTACCAGAAGCAGACAATCCTACAAGTAGCTGTCATGAACTCTTTTTTTTGTTATTTTCGAAGGAAGCTGCCATAAACTTGCTTAGGAAAAAAAATGAAGTGCCATTTTTTCCTCTTTTATTAAGTCTGCACTTACAAACCCAGCAAAAATTTTCGAACCGTCATTCATGTTTGTCATGCAATTCTAAGAGTACATGAGTGGCATTATCACACATTATTTCTCAGGTATGAGTTCTATCTTAGGTCACAACTTTCTCCAAAATGTAAGCTTTGATTTGTTGACACTCAGTGTCATCCTTATGGAGACTAGATCTATAGATAGTCTCACTTCAAGTCTAACCAGCCCCCAACTCAAATAACCATATGACGGTGTTTTACTTACCCGTGTTGTGTTCATCATCTCTGAACATCTTTTCGCACATCTATCTGGACCTCAAAGTGTACCACGCCAGACATTCTAATACTCGCTTAAGAAATGTGAGCCAGCACATTTTCATTTGACTCCGTTTGGCATGGCTCTTGAATGAATTAAATATAGTCACATCCGATGTTTAGTTGGCATAGATCTTGAATGAATACAATATAATAACTGCTGATTTTTCACTTTTGTCTATTCTCAGGGTATTGGGAGACTGTTCAGATGTCTCTGCAACCCAGCATATGATGTGGATGACGATGAGCTCGAAATTAAAAGCAGGTGATCAGTTTTACCATCACACCATCTTGGTGGTGTAATGAGCTAGGTTGTGTGCATGAAACTTGTCAGCTGCAGGACTTGATTGGTTTGTGATATCTCTTGTTGTCGAGAAGAACAATCTACTAGACCATGCATATTGAAGTAAAGATTATACTCTCATTCCATCACTGTGCACTTCCCGTGTCCAAAGAAAAAAGAAAATGCATAAGAGACTAATTTAGAAGTGAGAGATGGTCCATTTTCATCAATTCATGTGGACAAAAGATGAACAGTCATTAAATGTGATGGATAATAACCAACCTGAAATGGTGAAACCAAGGTTTACTGATGGCAGGTTGGACTGACTTGGGTTGGCCTAATTGGTTCTACACAAGCAGGGCGACAACATAGCATCTCTTTTGCAGTTGTTCAAATTCACGTTGATCATTGGAATTTGCAAAAACGGTCATCTGGTTCATGCTATCTCAACCGACTAGCAAGGCATGTGTTTAAAAACCATGTTTCGCACATCTTCCATTTTAGAATGCATCAGGTTCTCTCGGGATGGTGAACTAGGGCATGGAGTAAAATTCGTCTTAAAATGTCAACCTTTGATCCTTTGCGTTCGCATCAGGTGCATAATAACGTGTCTCAATAGTTAATGCATCTGCATGTCGATCTAGGGGCTTGTAGACATTTTGGGCTGATGAAATGGAAAAATAGATAGTAATATAAGCCATAGAATTGGAATAGATTGGATGAAACGGCGACCTACATAAGTCTTTATTCCGTTTTTTAAAGATAAATCAGTACTTCTGCGATTTCTGAGTAGATTCTGAAAAAAATACTGTCTGGTCATGTTTACTGAAATGATGAATATGAGCAAGATAAAGAGAATAAAGCAGAGTTAGTTGCATGATGAGAGTGTTAGATGTCACAGTGATTAGAAAGTTCAACAAATACTGTGTCATTGAAATGATTAGACTTGCGCGAGTTAAAGTGGTTCTCTGTTGCAGTCACCCTTATAGCATGGCCATATCTATATCGTTGTTATAGTTCTTATGTCGATATTAGACGGTAATGTGTATTTTTATTATTAATAATGGACAAACCTTCTTCATTAATAATAGAAGTGCAACATGTTCTCCCAACATTACAAAACCCAAGACGCCACTCTTTCCTTGACTGTGGTTCTCCAAAGATTGTCTTCGGCGAATAAAGGCCTGGCTAACAGAATAGTTGCCTATGGTGAATATGGTCTGAGATTAAAACATTTCTAATTGGTGCCTTTTTAACAGTCCAAATGTTCACAAGGTTACAAGTATCATCCGCTCAAATCTCATTGAGCTAGGCAATCACAAATGAGAAACACATTACAAGTCTACAAGGCCTTTCGGTCATTAACGTTACAACAGAAGATTACAATATGCACAAGGGTGGAGGCTACTGCATGTTAGGAGGGACGGGTTTTCAAGGCAGGAAACGCTCGAAGAGGCTCCCAAAGGAGAAGCTGGTCTTGGCCCATCCATTGGACTGGGGGGCCTTCACCGTGTTAGGGACTCTCTTCACGTTCAGCATCAGAGTCTGTCCAATTTCCCGGCGAAGAGCCTCTATGGCTTTCATGTCCACTGGGTTCCCAGAGGCGTCCCTCACGTAGAACACATCTACCGCCTGCTCTCCAACCGTGGTTACACCAGCTCTTGTAACGGAGAGACCGTTCTCGCGCAGAACTCTGGTCACGTCTGATAGCAATCCCACCCTGTCCCTGCCGCAGAGCTCCAAGCTTATGCCCTGCCACCATAAATTTCCTACATCTATTCAGAGACCAAGCACAGCAAATGCCCGTTGCACCAACATTGCTACCGAACTGTTACTATGAAGCTAGATGCACATCGAAAGATTTGATCAGTATCGTACTTTTTTGCTACAGATCTTCCACAACCAAGTTAAGCCTAAATTTGTTTGCCGATAGAGCAAGGGAAGATGAAGTCAGATCCTGTTTTTACACTCATTCAGGGAAATAATAACGTTGGTTCATATCACAGGATCTGTTCATCAATGATCGATTTGCAGGGTTCTTTTACCAATGGATCCTCCAACTGGACGTTTGAGATTACGGAAATCTAATAGTTGGAGTGATATTCAAAATAAGCCAAGCATCAGCAGTTACGGATCTTCCTAATCGTTTTGCATTTCCAGGTTTATGTTAGAAATGTGCAAAACTTAAATAAAACATTTGAGCAGATAAGTGTCCATCTGTACAAATTATAGACGAACAAATTAAGGAGATCTTCGACAGCTAAAGCACGTCAATGATTTACCGGAGGTTTTATGAATGATCGTCATTTTCAAGAACCATGTATTGGACTGTAAGGACACAGATCTACAAACTGGGTTGAGCATATTTGAAAGTCGTCGTCGATGATTGAAGAGAGAAGTAAAAGATTTCTGCCAGATGTGAATTTTGTGGGCATAGAGACACAGGGATCTGAAACGTTTCAAATATAAGAGGATTAGACTTAAAAGGGGTTAACAGTCCTTACCTCGGAGATTCTTCGGCATACGGCAGCTTCTAGACACTTAATTACACGTTGTTTTTCTTCGTTTGATGCAAGGGTGTAACCATTCTTGTGACGGATGTAGTACTCCTGCAACCGAACATTACAATAATAGCAGCAAAAAAATATTATACTTATTAAGAGACGTGCAGAAATTACTACGAATTTTCTAATCAAAATGGTTTCGCACGTGAAAAGTATTTCCGTGAAAAGGAAAAGTCAAGAAACCAATCTACTCAAGTAAAAAAAATATATATGGTTGCTTTGTTCATACATAGACGAGTTTACCTGCAGTGCGTTGGGGCCTTCAGACGAGACTGAAGCGTGAAAAACAACATACTGCATGTCTGTAAGCGTGCACACAATATCGAACAACAGTTTAGACCGGTCTTTGCACTCAACGTTCACAACTGAGTACCCTTTATCCTCGCACTCCTCAATACTAATCACTGGCTTGGAGTTGGATATGTCTTTCTCCTGGTCATCTCCGGCATCACTCTCATAATCCTTGTCAGCGGACATTAGTTGGTGAAGACGTCGATCCACATGCGTGTGGCCCAGTGAGAAATTAGTACGGGCCTCCCTGTGATCATCTTTCCACACACGGAGCACATTTGTAAGCTGTTCCTCCATCATTCTCAGCCGGTCTGGATCATCGAAGGCACTACATGTGGACCCGTCATTGATGTAAACAACACATGCAACACGCATGTTGTGAGTCCAAACTTCTGCAGCTAAGACATTACAGTGAAGATTGGCCAGAACAGCAAAGATTTCAGACAGGAGGCCTGGGCGATCTGCGCCAATGAGTTCGATGGCCACATAATCCCCAATAGAATGCATTCCAACTGTCTTCGTCGGCCAAGAATCACCACTTCTGCTTAGAACGTTGCTCTTTGGGCCTAGAGCCTATTACCAACAGAATATACCAGTAAGCGCATGTAGGTAACTTCAAAAACAAAAATGACTGATTCAGAAAGAAAGGGACCTTACAATATGATATAACAAGGTACTAAAGGGGTGAATCTGGCATAGGTATAATGTTATATTATGATTATTTAATTGTATAATGTGATATATTGTGAGTATTTATCGCACATGTTTGAGCACTAATTCGAAACCAACAATGAGAACGATAAGTTGTACCGGAAGTTTTAAGACATCTAGACTGGGCTTATTTACATGCATGTGTTATCTTTTCGTCGAGGGAAAACGAGCCTGGTAATCTTTCAACTAAAGAAAGGTTCTGGTATAAAATCAAACACGGAATGTGCGACTCATATGATATGAATGAGCTCTGATATCATATTAGAGTTTATTAGATTAAATCATTCAACTCAAAACATTAAGATGTTAAATGGAGAGACCTATACTAATATAAACACATTGTATTATAGCCCGTTTTCACTAATAGACTATTTTAATATACAATATGCATATATTTCACGTTTCAAGGTTGTAGAAACATGAGTCATAACTAAGGTTGGAGAAACCAGAAACAAAAAAGATAATTAGCCAGCAGAATGCACATTTTCATTCTCTTTACTAGGTCCTAACGCCTGGAAAACGTGAAACCAGTACTAAAGAATTAGTTGCCACTAGCTGATTTTATGAGAGTGTCGTACCATCTCGATGTGCTCAATGGTCTTTCTGTCACATATCTTTCTCCCTTGCTGATCCTTGACATGGAAAACTATGCCAAACAAGAATAAAACGTGATAGTCAAGGACCACTCAAAAGTAAGCAACATCCTCAGAGTCCAATTGAAAACATTTCTTTTTTTCTTAGCTTACCATCCATGAACCATCCGCCATCAGAGGAGATGTACGCTTTGGTGATGGCGAGATCGAGGTCGCTTAGCACCTGCACCACCTCGAGCAGTATGCCCGGCTTGTTCACACTGTCCACCTGGTGACAGCATATGAGAGGGAAGCGTGAATGAGCAACAGCTACCAGACTCATAACTTGTGCAGGAAATCCGCATCAGTAATCACAAATTGGAATAAAAAAGAAGAAGAAAAGGTCTCATAACAGCAAGAAACTGGAAGTTCCCATCTGCTTGGAATGATAGATAGACATACATCAGAAGGGATCATGATTATATCCTGATCAAGACGTCCAATAGAGACAATGCAATGAAACAAGGTGAGGACGGAGGTTCGCGGCTGTACAATTAGGCGCTGCGTGTACTCATTATATAGATGCTATCAATGTATATATTTATGATCCTCAGGGTGTATATATTAGCACGGATTAGTCATGAGCAATGGCATTGTTTTGGATGTGAAGAGCTAGCCACAGGGAAAGGCGATCAAGGGACGAGGCCAATATTCCCCCCGCTGGAAGGTCTCTGCTTCACGTTATACTTGACACGACCAAAGACTAGATCTGTAAATGGATATGATACGGAGTGAATAGTGTGATATATGAATTCGTATTCGATTAATAATTGAATTATTTGTCGGATATTTTATTCGGATAATTATCAAATTAATATGAATTCGAATTTGATTCGAATTTTAAACGGATAATTACTAGACCTACTTAGTCATGTGAGTTGTGTAAGAATATCGTAAGTTATTTTCTCAAAAAAAAAGAAAGAGTGAAAGTTATTTTTATTTGGGAAGATGTTATCAAAAGATTAGACTTCATCTTAAAAAATAAAAGATAACTTATTAAATGAGACTAAGCGGAGTTCTTATTTTTAAATTATATTTTGAGATAGAAAAGATAAAAAAGAGCAATCAAATAACATATTAAGATTTGAGTTAATTATATATACTATATAGAATATGTGTATCTTTATATATTTATTTAAATGTTCATATTCAATCGAATAATATTCAACATGGATATCTCAATATTCGAATTCGTATCCGATTAATAATTAGATATTCGATATTTGATTAAACTATTCGTCAGATATTTTATTTAGATACTTATCTGATTAAACGAATGCGAATTTAAATTTATTTTAAATTTTAAACGGATAATTGTGAGATCTACCGGAGATCAAAAGAATATGTATATATATATATAGCGTTCAACCGACTAAATAATCACATCCTCGCCCATGGGTCCAAAAGCATCACTGCGTCTCTCCGGCGACGGAGGCGGCAAAATTGGACGCCAACGGAGACGTGAAAAAAGGAGTTACCTTGACAAGCGTGCACTCTCTGCAGGACGTGTTGTCTATGGATACCCTGCATCAGTTGGGGGAAAAAAACACTTTCAAACGGAGTTTAATGGGTTCAGATCACATCCGCTAGCTGAATCGCGAACACAAGCACATAAAGGCCAAGGAAGGTGGGAGAAGGGCAGACCTCGGTGGATTGATGCGCTGGCTGAGGTTCTCGTACTCGGGGTCGAAGTAAGGCCAGCACGCTCTGCGCTCCATTCAACCGCCAGGGCACCACTCTTTGTCTGCACCCGTCGCTAAGCTCCCTTCCTCTTTTCTTCAATTCTTCTTCCACTTCACCCTTCGTCTCGGGCCTTCTCGCTCCCCCCTGATTAAGATCACGGACATATATATATCTATATGCATGAGAAGGGACAATACTGTGGGGACACGTACATGGGTAGTAGAGGGCAACACCGAGATGAAATATCCACGTGTGGAAACGTCTCCCTCGGAAGAAGACAAGGCTGCCTGGACGACAAATCCCACCAGAATGCGGCTGTCTCACGCTGGACCCGTTTCCCGACGTGGCTGATATTGAACAAGTTGAGGAACATATTCATGTGCCCGTTCTTTCTATCACATATGTCCAACAAATAAAACCCATTTGTATTGCTCATTTACCAGAGACGCAGTTTTCGTGTTCGAGTCCCAGGGATTTAACAACCTTAGACAATGATTTGGGTTTCTGAATTTCCTATATATCCTACAAAAGGACAAGGCCAAGTTGCACAAGCACCATCGCACCCAATTTAAATTACTGTATGCGTACGTGAGCTACAAGCCTGGTATCATGATTAATTAATTGAGCAATGATAGGAAGGACACTTCCGCAGGAGTTTTCTAGTTAGCACGTTGGTCGTGCATGCGGTCGCACAACGATTTGTGTCTCTCGGGCAAGGCGTCCGGGGTATCTGGCCTCCCGTCACTTGACACGGCCATTGGACGCGGCGCAGAGAGTTCAGTTTGTTTACATCCTTCAAAATCCAGGCGTACGTTTCTCTACGTCTCTCTTTTTCCCTTTACTTCCTTGCCCTCTTCATCTTGTTATTTCCATCCCTTTTCTCATTGATCTCGTCCTTACAACTTAAAAGTTGGTGGATCTCTTCTCTGGAAGAGCTGCCCTGCGACCTACGCACAACCCCGGAGCGTCCTGTGCTGGCTGGGGCTACGGCACCTGCTGTGCCAACCGGTCATTGATCCGTGGGGGATCGTCTATGCTTGATGAGCTCCTCACTAGTGACAGTTCTCCCAGTGTCCGACTTCTGTAATTGGTGTCCAATCTTAACATTGTTTTTGTAAATAATACCTGCTGCACATTTGTGTGTGTAGAAAAGTTGCACCAACACTACCCATTGATCCAACTAGGACCGATGAGACTGCGGATAAATCAAGTATTACTGTTTTTCATATTTTTGATCAACGGCTAAGGCCGCTTTTGAGAATCCACCTAACTTAACCAATGTTAGCATAATCTCCTCACAGTACAAAGCTCTTCACAGATCAAGGATTTGTCATCATTAAAAATCTCAAGAAACCCCTTTACATTGGTTTTTGAGGATTCATGGACGCACCAATGTTTTGTTCCTATAATCTCTCTAATCAGGATTTTTTCACTACTCAAAATCCTAAACAATTGTTGGACATTTAATGAAACTTAAATCCTGTCAGGAATTCTATTCTAATGATTGAAATCTTGCTCTCAAACGCCTCCTATGTTGAGAACAGCTTCAAGTACAGTAGACTTGTATCTAATCTGAGGCAAACTCCTGATTTCTGACATGTGGGCCATAACGCAAGGCCGATAAGAGTACAAGGTTTGGACAACTCTCCAAGTAACAGCACGCAACAGAGTTTAGATAGATTTCCACCGTCGATTGGCGCATCGCGCATAGTTGGGCTTGATCCCTTTATCTTTCCATAATGCCCAGGTTGAAGTACCACCAATCCACAGCCCCAAAGTGAGATGATGATAAATCTCATATGACAAAATGCTTTGGAACAGCATTGGCACATTGTAAATTCGACACAGGACTCAAAATGACAAAAAAATTCTTCCAAATTGTAATGACTCAACTATCTCGATTTTGACATATCTTTCCATTTCAACCAGTATAATATGTCGTACTTAAGAATTAGCCTCCCAAATTTTAATTTTAAGTTTTTAATTTTTTATATCTTAGGATTTTGCCATTTTATTTTTATATGCGATTTAAAGTTTATTTTGCTATTTAAATTTAGTATCATTTTATATAAGGATGCTCTAAACCCATAACTTTGAAACGACCTATCATTCCTAATAAATGATTAGCGAACAGCAGAGCATATTAGCTAGTACGATCACTGCTGTTGTCTCGTAAGTATACGGCACAGCATATCATATCAACGCCTCTTTGTGGAACAGATACACCTGATCGTCGCACTTTTTATGGAATGGTGAAAGATGACGTTCCCGCAGAACTAGCACCTTCTCCATGATTTAAAAAACGACTGCCACTTACCAAGAACGGACGGTTTGGAATATGACGCCAGCGGCTCCGTCACCTTGACACCGCCTGAAGATGTCATCCATTAGTATTTATATTTGCAGCACACACAAAGAAATAGACCAGACACTACTTTATTTGCAGATAACCGACTCCCCCTCGTAAGGAAAAGTGGCACACCCAGGGACACGGATTTCCGCCGCATGACGGCAGATGTAACGATGGAATCAAGTTTTCGGTATCCGGTCAGAATCTAATATTTTTAAACTTTTTATTGGATCTTTAAATTGTAGAGTAAAACTTATGGTGACATGATAGTGATGGCGATGAATTAGTAAGATGCGGGAAGGGCGAGGGGAAAAAAAAAGGCATTGAAATAGGCAGCACGGTGTTCAAACCCATGTCATCTGGAAAATGACCTTCACGGAGCAGAAAAAGAGGAAAATAACAGTACAACTTATATAATCGAACTTGGATATTAGTTGCCTGTAACACACGGAAGGAGAAGGTTCCACGACCTCTATATTAATGTGCCACTTGTACGACTTTTGTCAACGAGGGGTAACACCCCTCTCTATGCGTTTTGTCAAGAATTGTGTTTGCGAATCATGTATACGAGCAGTTTAGATTTCTTCATTCCACAAGATCTAACTAAACTAAATATTTGTTTTTCTATATGAAAGTCCCATTTTAAATTAATTATTGAAGTCTCGGCACCACTCTCCTAGGGCCAGTTTGTTAATCGAGCCCGGTTAACTTCATTGTGTGCGAGGGAGAGGTGGGATCCATCTCTCTCTCTCTCTCTCTCTCTCTCTCTCTCTCCATTCTCAAATTGACTCCTGGGCGAATTTGATAACGGAGTAAGTTAGGGGCGGGTGACTTACTCGGGATGATCCACTCGACCCCTAATTTTAACCGGAGTCGGTTAACTCATTCCACTTATTTATTAGGAATGAGTTAATCCACTTTAACTCTATCCAACCTCAGTTAAGAAAAAAAATATCAAATCAAAAATAGTCCACCCGACTCTAGTTAACATATCTTATCCGGACTTAACCCGTTATCAAACGCAGCCTAACGAATTAGGAAATCATGAAAACAGTCCTTGGCAGTTTAAATAATGTACGAAGTCTGAAGATTGGATACAGTTTAATCGATGAGAGGCTGATTAGACATCCAACAAGGACTGACTGTTATGTATGTGTATATCTACTTTAAAGGGCCTTTATTCGGTGATATAATTCTTGACTGAGGATATATGCAAAATAATTACTGTAGTGGGCTGCAGCATCTTTGTAGCCAAAAAAAAATGTTAAAAAGAAACCTACAAAACGTTGGTGGGCAAGTGTTTTTGACGTCTGGAACCTTTCACAACCAAGCAACTTCAAGTCGAGCAAAGCAATGACGCGTCCTCCACTTAAGGCGGAATCAATGTCTCTACATTTAGACCTCACGTTTTGCTGAACTCAACCATCTCCGTCCACAGTCGCCGACGCCCCCTTTCTTAAATCGTACGCACAACAAGAGAACCACAAAGGTCAACTCAGAACGAATCTCCGCGAACTCACAGAATCAACCGATCCCGGGTAAAACCCGAAAAAAAGTACCCACTTACGTCCGCATAGGTCCTGTGGAGTCGTCAAATCCGCACTCGTTAACCGTAAAAAGGGAAGAAATGATAGATCCCAACGGCCAACACAAAGTGTGGAACTTACGGTCCAAGGACAAAAACTTTCATATTTCAGTGGTTTATTATTATTAAGATCGGCACTTGTTAATATAGGTATAAGTTATGTTTTATCTCCTTCGAGCAAGAAAAAAATTAATTATTTTTGTGACAGTATCAAACATAAAAGGGAAAAAATGCAGACTTCAATGATCACTCAAATGCATAAACGATTGGGCACCCCCAACCCCCCTGTACACACACACACAAAAGACCACATATCCACACATTTAATCATGGGGTGGGAGGTTGGCAAGGATCCATCCATCCACATCCAGGAAAGGGGGACGATCCACTTTCTCGTTATTTCAGATTGCGATGTTTATCTAAATTTCTCTAAAATATGAAGAGAAGGGTCTGCGTTCTCAAATCCCGGCTCTCTTTATTTTCGAGTTAAGATACGGAAAATAATAAATTGATGTGAGAGAAAATTATGAGTCAATTATGAGTCTCATAATTTTTTCTCACATCTATATCTCTCTAATCGAGATAGAGTGACTTATTATATCGGAAGAGATAAAATAAGTCACGGCACCCAGGAAACAAAGAGGGCCGAAGAATACAGAATTATGAGAATCATCCGAGAGCTTCGACCCTTCCACACCTTTACACAACTTTCGAAGCGCATCCAAGCCATTTGAGCCGACGGAATCCAAGTGTAGACGTGCATCCGAGTCACGGCCTCACGGGGATGTTATCTTTTGCAGCAGCTGCCCCGCAAAACAAAAGGGGGAACCCTTCGGATTCGTCCAACCTCGCTCACCCATACGGAATCCGGGACACCAGGAACCCAGAAAAGGCGAGGACGCCAACAACCAAAAGCCTATAGCCACAGGGCAACCAATAACCAACCTTACTGTAACAGATATTCCCGGGGATTTAAAAGCCGGGATGGGACCCGGAGGCCACTCCCCCCCCCCCCCCCCGTTCCACCGCCCGGATCGCGAGCCACACCGACCACGACGATTCGAATTCTGGGTAGCCTGCCGTGGTGGGGGGAGAGGAGGGTCGGAAAGAGCAAAAAGCAGGTGCCCGCGATGGGCTTCCATTCCGACTGGCCAAGGAGAGTTCCTGAAAGAAAGAAAACGAGCTACTGCAGCGGAGAAAATTCCTCCAATGGCGATCCTGCGTGACGCGAAGCCACTGCAGCGAACGCCTGAGCCAGCTTGGACTGTTGCTGTTGGACGTGACCCCCAAGCGCGCTGGGTAAGCGGCTCGCGGTCCGTCCATTTGTCGAGTCTGCGCCCGCCCGAGGCCCGTAAACAGTGGACAACCTACTGGCTACGGCCGTGGTTCTATTCCTACCGCAGAACATATATCGGGAGGGCAGGACAAAAAGATCAAGGACATGGGAAGTACAGGAACCATCCGATACACATCCGATACGGAGGGCAACGGTGTCGCCGTACTTGGAGGCTCACCGGCCACCGAGACTGGGATCCTATTTTTATAGAGCAGGGGTGTAAGCGGCCAGGGAGGCCGACTATCCCCCCGGGAGCCGCGGTGGCGGCGTCCCGTTGCATTGGAAGATGTGGATGCTACACTTCATTATTTATTCAGGGCATCGATTTGGCTGCGCGCGAGCTGAAACAGCCGCCGCCGTCGCCGCCGCCGCCAGTGCGGTCCCGCGACTCCCGCCACTGTTCAGCTAGCTCAGCTGCCAGCGCGGCCAACAAGTCACCCTCCTGAGAAGGAAAGGAAGACCCAGCGCCGGCAAATGTTTGGTGGTGAACGAGCCCACTTTTGCTGGGATGCAAACAAAATAAGGAGATCTACAGTTAACTCGAATGCGAGAACCAGACCACGCGAAGAAACAGACGGGAATGAGGTGATCCCTCTGCTCACACCTCTGTTTCCCTGTTCCTCCCTGATTGCAACCTAGTTGAAATAAGACCATGTTCCAATGCGAAATTTAACGATCGAGCAGGAACAAAATCAAATATATAAGAAACACAGCGGGCACAGTAAAATTCTGATGATTCCATTCCATCAGCTCATGGATGTAACGGATGAATCAAGAATCAAAGTGAAGCAGAGAACAGAGGAGACGCGAACAAAATACTTACCTCGCTCTACTTCTGCAAGATCTTCCCCTTCCAAATCCGCACCATCCGATACCGCGATTTCCTTCTCCCTTCTCACCCCTTTCCTTCTAGGGTCCTCAGCAGATCACAGGAGGACGGAGGGCGCTGGTGGAGGTGGCGAGGGATCAATTGGGAGGGGCCGGGCGATGGAATAAGAGAAACCTCTGGGCAGAAATGTATGAATTAACTAATCAAAAGAGAGGCCGACGGGTGGGATCGACCTCTTTCGACGTCGGAAGAGCACTTGCGACGAACATACCCGCTCCCCCCACCCCACACCATCCCCCCCCCCCCGCCTCCCACCCGTATCCCCTCCCTCGCTATCCCGCCACTTGGAAGTCCCAACACTAGAACCCAGCCAAAACGAGCGCATGCTGTTTACCTATATATATGAACACAACACAAACAAACAGTGCGAGCTCGCCCAGAGAACCGCAGGCTAGAAGGAATCAGAGTGAGAGGGCGGATTTCTAATTCCTCTCATATAACGATCCAAACGCTTTGTTGATGCCAGTTGACCATTAAGCCAGTGACATAAGCAGAACCCCATTCTTCTTCTTTCCCTTTTTTATATGAACGTGGGTGAGGGCGGCCAATGGGTGAAGGGGGCCTTCCGCGGAGAAGCAGAAACGGGAGCCCAAAAAGAAAACCCAGGACGGACTCCGCTTAGCGGTAGCACCACAAGGGCTTGCCCGGACACAAAAGCGGGCGTGCCTCGGTTATGTCTACTGGTAATAGCACGGGCCACGTAATGAGTACTTCCAACATCTCTTAAAATTTCATAGAGGATGGTGTGGGTTCGAACCCAGGCTCTTGTGATGAGCTGCGGGGGTTGGCAATTGAGCCATGTCACCTAGAGACCGTCACGTGATCGAACGATGTGGCACTCCGTCGCATGACTCGCATCCACGTGGCTGCCCACCTGAGAAGGGTTTACTCTTTATCTTAATAAAATTTGCGATTATTAAGCGAGTTCAAATATATTTTAACTGTAGCATTTAACCAAATGTTTGACCACCTAATATAAAATCTAAGATGAATTATATATAAATATATTTTTATCATACATATTTATATATATATTTATTTGATGACAAATAAATTATCATAATAATACTCAAATCTAGGTAGGGTGCGACACAATTGGACACACTACTCAACATGCATCTCTTTTCGTTGAGATTACAAAGATTGCAGATGTGCAATATATATTATATCATCTTATGTTTTTAGCTATGATCAGATACGACCCAAACGTGTATCTCGGTGGTTCACTTTCTCTCCTCTGTGTGGAGTAAGATTATTCACTCTCAAATTGTTCACAAAGAGTGAGATCATCTACTCTCAAATTATTCACAAACATCGAATTATTAGTTAACGAGATCATCCGCTCTCAAATTAGCTCTCATATTATAAAATATTATGGAGTGTCAACTTTGCATCAAAATTATTCCATTCCCCTTCCCATATCTTTTTTCTTATCTCTGAGACCACTGAATCTTGTAATTAAAAAAAACGGGTCTGGGTCCCGATAACTATTGATAGCGCCGGAGTCCCTCTGTAGTCTTCACATATTTCCAAAGGAATTATTAATTTTATTACACTAGAAATAGAAGATGTGGAAGATCCTACGGCACCTTGACGGTAGGAAGATACATGAAAAGTGGATGGGTACTGAGTGAGAAGATGGCAGATTGATAGTGGTGCCCGTTGACCACACCTCTCCCCCTTTGCAACCAAGAATAAGTTGTAGGCAAATCATTGGTGAATGTTTTGGACATTTCAAACTGCGAGAATCCAGTAATCAAACAAAAGAACAAATAGGAAATTGTTGTACTTCTATTATTGCAGGGTTTGAGGGCCTTACGAGATGAAGAAATTTTTTCTTCTTTTTTGATTGGGATGGTCCCCCAGTGTGTGGGTTTTTTTTTTTTTGCCTCTCTTCACGTGTCCTCGGAATTGAAACCGGGCAAGATCGCTTGGGCCTAGGCACTACTGAGAATTGGTTTGTCGACTCGGTCTGACTCGGGCGTGTCATACCGTATCTAAAAAAATTTGATACGCTGTGAATCACCCTCAGGATCGGTCGAGTCGGGCCGAGTCACAGTGAGAGAGAGAGAGAGAGAAGAGGAGGAGAGGGAGAGGGAGAGAGAGAGAGAGAGGGCCGAGTCGAGCCGAGTTAGTTGAGGCTCAGACGTACCGTATCAGATCTACCGTATCAGATCAAGGAAGATCTGATCCGATACGGATCACCGAGTCGACGAACCTAGTACTGACATCCTCCGAGAGATGACGATGACAGAGTCTTTGTTAAATGGACATTTAGACTGACAGAAAGCAGTGAATTCTTTGCATTTGAGAATTATTATTGCTGTCGAACTCAATGGAAACAAATTCATATTTTCGACTCAGAGACATTTTATTTGAGAAACAAAACCAAAAGTTCCTTCATTAATTAAATGGGTGACTCCGATTTCATACCTTTTTTTGTGAATCTGAACAAAAGGAATACAAGTTAAGACTATAATATTTCACATCGTCCAACTAAAAAGGAAGCAGGAAAGCAGAAAACCTCAGTGCCTCATGTCCATGCAAACAAAGAGCACGCCTTAAAAGCGTTTTCAACGACGGCCGTAAGTGGAAGGGCGTTAATGTGTTGTTCGTGCCTTCGTGGAGACGAGGACGTCATCCCGCGCCCATGTTGGGCAGCAATTGCCCGCGTTCCGGCCAACTTTGAAGGTCCCAATCGCGCCATTGCATTGTCCCTTTTCAGGTCTCCTCACGGGGCTGATCAAATGCCCGGTGCTGTGCATAGCACCAGCTACATGGTGCGGTTTGGGAAAGTTTTTACTTTTGCCATGGTTCATGTATGTGCTAGGATGTGTTCCTGCAGGAGAGGAATTGGTGAGTTACTACCCAATGATATCATTAATTAGGGGCCTCCCACTTATGAAAATTTTAGATGCCAATTATTGTTCTTTTTCGCAAAGAGAAAAGAATATTTATCTCTCAAATCTGTAAGAATTTATATATCTTCACGCTTTCAGTAAGAGATAAGGCTAGCATGATTAGCCGGAGAATGAAAAACCCAGCTCTAAAAATATCGTCCGTAAGACGATATTGCTGCAATTTGTGGGGTGAAAAAAAAAAGATCTCCCACTAGGAAGAAATGATTGATCAGTAAAGGTCACGTTCTAACTCTCCCTGTTAGCCACTGCATCATACAATGTAACAAATCAAGAAAAGAAATTCTGAAAAGTACATGGGTGAACAGTTACTCGGGGAGTGTCGCTAGCCCTTTTAATGGTCTGAGGGCTTCTTTTATGTGGTTAAGGAATGTGGCGTTCCCTGTGTTGGCCGACAGCAATAAGGAACAGAATCTGCACTACCCTTTGTACCCAAATGCACAGAGTTGAAACAGGTCCCCTCGTCTTGTAGTCCATGTGATGTAGGACAAAACTCAGCAAGCAGCAAACTGGATTCTGCACCGGAGACGATGACGACGATGGGTGCGTGAGGCTGGGCCGTTTGTGGCGGGTCTACGGCACGGGAGGGCCGCAGACGGTGCTGGTCGGCGAGGCCCATGTAGCTCTGCTCGCGGTGGTACGTAGATGATGCAGGATGGCAGTGTGGCACCAGCGTAGGACGGGCTCGGTGGCCGCTCTACAGACAACGGCGGAACAATGGCCAGCAACCTGCTGGCAGTACGGCGTGGCGGCGGGATTGTGGCGGCGTTGCTCCGATCGCGAGGGTGGTGGGTCCGGAGATGACTTCCCATGGGCACGAGGTCGCCGCTGGCGACGGTGTGGCGCTGGGTGGAATGGCCGCCGGTGTCTGAAATGGTGGTACCGCCGTAGGGGAAGAGGAAGAGGTGACGATGGGCCGGGGTCTGTGTACGCAGGGGAGAGAGCGGCGGGGGAATGGGGGGGGGGGGGGTTGCGGATGTGAAGTAGCACTTCATGTTTAGTTTTATTAGTGAATTAGCATTCTCATGTCCAGTGGTTGTTAGGTGAGATATCACTTTGATGTCTAGCGTGGATAGGTAAGTTTGCACCTTATATCAAACGGTTGATACGTGAGTTAGCACCTTAATGTCTAATGTGGATAGATGAGTTTGAACCTTGATTTCAAACGGTTAATTGTGAGGTGAGCTAACACCTGTCAAACGGGCAATGATGTAAGTTAGCACCTTAATGCCAAATGAGTAGTGAGATGAGCTAGTACTTTGATGTCTAACAGATTATAGTGAACGCCCAAGACATTCTTGAGGAGTGGATGTAAGTCATCAAGGGATTGCATCAAACCACTATAAAATCATCGTGTCTCTATATGTGATTGTTTCTGTCTCCCTTCCTGTTGGGCTCGGTGGTCTAGCCCAGATGGGCCTTGGAACACATTAGAGAGAGAGGGGTGGTGGGGTGTATTATACCCACCCACATCCACTATCCCTTCACACATAACACACACACCCGAGACCTAAAAAATCTCAACACACAGGGTAGCAGAAAACGGTGCTGCGGCTGTTGCTTCTTCTTGGGAAGACCTCTTGCGGGAGAGAGAGAGGAAGAGAGAAAGAGGAAGAAAGAGGAAGAGGAAGAGGAAGAAGAGAAGTGGAAGAAAAAGGTTAGCCCGGTGAGCTCGGGTAATTTTCGTTCTCTTATTTTGGGGATTTATCCCGATTGAGGTAATCCTATATCCTTCCATCCTCTTGTGTGTATACCTCAAGATTTGGACAAATCTTGAGAGAAGGAAGACCGTGTATTACTATTTTCATATAGTGGATCTCTGTCGGTTTGCCCCGTGGTTTTTCCCTCTCCATGTCGAGGGAGGGTTTTCCACGTTAAAAATCCGGTGCATTTTGTGTGTGATTGTTCTTGTGTTAGTTTGGTATTTTTGAACTCGGATACGTACGTGTGTGGATGGCATAGAGATTATTGTGGTTGCACAGATCCGCCGAAGGTGTGCGGATAGAATTTATTTCCGTGTTGATTTCTCCGACTACACATATATTTGTGCCTAGTATATTTCTTGCAGCTCCCCAACAAGTGGTATCAGAGCGGGGTTAAATTACAGGCATTATTATTGTGAGTCAGAATGTCGGACAGTGGAGCGTCTATCACCATGATAAAATTGAATAATACAAATTAGATTATTTGGAAGCCAAAAATAGAAGACATCCTATATTGCAAGGATTTGTATGATCCGATTGAAGGTAATGGAGCCAAACCGGAGGGTATGTCCGCTAAAGATTGAGAAAAATTAAATCGGAAGACCATTGGCACAGTCAGACAATGGGTAGATGACAGTGTATTTCATCATGTTTCGAGTAAAACCAGTGCACAAGTATTGTGGAAAAAATTAGAATCCTTGTATGAGCAGAAGACCGCAGGTAATAAAGCTTTTATTATTCGAAAGCTTGTTAATTTGAAATTCAAAGACGGTAACAGTGTTGCAGGGCATTTGAATGAGTTCCAGAGTTTGGTGAATCAGTTGGCTACAATGAAAATGACTTTAGAAGATGAACTCCAGACTTTGTTACTTTTGGGATCCTTACCAGACAGTTGGGAAACCTTGGTTGTGTCAGTTAGTAATTCTACTCCTAATGGTGTGTTGTCTATGAGTTTAGTTACTGCTAGCTTGTTTAATGAAGAAACAAGAAGAAAATTAACTGGATCAGATAATGCACAGGCTCTTGTCACAGAGAACAGGGGGAGGAGTAGATCAAAGTATAATGATCAGTCAAGGGGTCAAAGCAAGTCCAGAGGCAGGTCAAAGTCCAAGAGTAGAGCATACTTTCATTGTGGAAAAGAAGGTCACCTAAAGAGGAACTGCAGGATATGGAAGAGAGAGATGAAAGAGAAGAAGGATAAAAATCAGATGAAGATAGAGGATGATCAAAATAACGCAGCTACATTGTTAGAGGGTGATAATGTCATTCTCACAATAGAGGGAGACACTTGTTTACATTTCACAGGCCATGATTCAGAGTGGATAGTAGACACTGGTGCTTCCTATCATGCAACTTCTAAAAGGGAGCTCTTTACATCTTACAAGACAGGAGATCTTAGAAATGTGAAGATGGGTAACACTAGCTACTCAAAGGTTATTGGTATTGGTGATGTGTGTTTGCAAACAAATGCAGGGTATGCACTAACTTTGAAGGATGTGAGTCATGTTCCTGATTTACGTCTCAATCTTCTCTCCGATATTGCTCTAGATAAGCAAGGTTTTGAGCACAGATTCAGTCAAGGAAAATGGAAATTGACTACAGGCTCATTGATTGTTGCCAAGGGAAATGCTTGTTGTGGTCTTTACAAGACTCATGTAAAAGTGTGCAAAGATGTGTTCAATGCTATCCAATGTGATTCTTCTCCAGATTTATGGCATAGAAGGCTCGGGCATATGAGTGAGAAAGGACTACAACTTTTGGCGAGGAAGTCTTATATTCCCTCCATGAAAGGTATGACTCTTAGTCCTTGTGATTACTGTTTACTTGGAAAGCATCATAAAATTTCTTTTCGTTCTTCATCACAACGAAAAAGTTGCATTTTAGATTTGATTTATTCTGAGGTTTGTGGTCCCTTTGAGGTGGAGTCCATGGGTGGAAATAGATACTTTGTCACATTCATTGATGATGCATCCAGAAAGGTGTGGGTCAATTTGTTGAGGATAAAAGATCAAGTGTTTCAATCATTTCAAAATTTTCATGCTATGGTGGAAAGAGAGACAAGCAAAAAGTTTAAATGTCTCCGCACAGATAATGGAGGAGAGTACATCTCCAAAGAATTTACAGATTATTGTGCAGCTCATGGCATAAGACATGAAAGGACTGAACCAGGCACCCCACAACATAATGGTGTAGCAGAAAGAATGAACATAACTATTGTGGAAAAGGTGAGATGCATGTTGAGGATGGCAAAGCTACCAAAGAGCTTCTGGGCTGAAGTTGTTCGCACTGCTTGCTATTTGATAAATAGCTCTCCTTCTGTTCCTTAAGATTTTGAAATTCTAATGAAGATTTGGTCAGGGAAGGAGGTATCCTACAATCACTTGAAAGTGTTTGGATGCAAGGCATTTGTGCATGTCCCCAAGGACCAAAGGCGGAAACTTGATGACAAAGCCATTCCTTGTATTTTCTTAATCTATGGAAATGAAGAGTTTGGCTTCAGGTTATGGGATTCAGAAAAGAAGACAGTAGTCAGACAGAGAGATGTGATCTTTTATGAAGATCAGAATATTGAAGACATCAAAGAAACAAAGTTGAAAGGTCAATCTTCCTACTGTGCTCCAGATCTCGCACGCATTCCTTCTCCAGTGCAAGAGCTTACAGATGGAGAAGAAATGCAAGGTGAAGATAACATTGACGAAATGCCAGAATTGGGTGACAGTGATGCTGAGCCAGAGCAGGAGGTTTCTGAGCAGGGGGAGCATCAAGAGTTAGAGATCAGGAGGTCTTCCAGAGTGCCACAGCCATCATCAAAATATCCTCCCTCTCAGTATATGTTGCTTACTGAGGAGGGGGAGCCAGAAAGCTTTGAGGATGTACAATCTCATAAAGATAAAGATAAGTGGTTCAAAGCCATGCAGAGCGAGATGAATTCACTTAAGTTGAATAATACTTATGAGTTGGTGGACCTTCCTAAAGGCAGAAAAGCATTGAAGAATAAGTGGATTTTCAAGCTGAAAAAGGATGGCAATGTAGAGTACTTGAAGTATAAAGCTAGATTGGTAGTGAAAGGTTTTGCACAAAAACAGGGAATTGATTTTGATGAAATATTTTCTCTTGTTGTGAAGATGACTTCTATCATGGTGGTTCTAGGCTTGGTTGCAAGCTTAGACTTGGAGCTTGAACAGATAGACGTGAAGACTACCTTCCTTCATGGTGATTTGGAGGAAGAGATCTATATGGTACAACCAGAATGTTTTGAAGTGAAAGGTAAGAAACATATGGTTTGCAGATTGAAGAAAAGCTTGCATGGATTAAAGCAGGCACCTAGACAGTGGTACAAAAAATTTGACTCATTTATGGTGAGCCATGGGTACCAGAGGACAGCTGCAGATGCATGTGTTTACTTTAGAAAATTATCAGATGTAAGCTTCATTATCCTTTTGCTTTATGTTAATGATATGTTGATTGTTGGTCAGGATACTCATGAGATTGATAAATTGAAAGCAGATTTGTCAAAGTCTTTTGATATGAAAGACTTGGGACCAGCGTGCAGAATATTGGGCATGGATATCTTTCGTGACAGAAAAATCAAGAAATTATGGTCGTCACAAAGAAATTATATTGAACGGGTGCTTGACAGGTTCAATATGAAGAATGTCAAGTCTCTGAGTACTCCATTAGCAGCTCATTTTAAGCTCAGCAAGAAGTCATGTCCCTCTTCTATGGAAGATATAGAAGAGATGGATAGCATTCCTTACTCCACAGCAGTAGGGAGTTTGATGTATGCAATGGTCTGCACCAGGCCTGATATTGCACATGCAGTTGGTGTAGTGAGCAGATTCCTTTCTAATCCAGAGAAAGAGCATTGAGAAGCAGTGAAATGGATCTTCAGATATTTGAGAGGTAGCTCTAGAATGTGTTTGACATTTGGGAGTTCAAAACCAGTTCTAGAAGGCTTTACAGATGCTGATATGGCAGGTGATCTTGATCACAGAAAATCAACCTCAGGGTGCTTATTTACTTTTGCAGGGGGAGCTGTGTCCTGGCAATCTAAATTACAAAAATGTGTTGCTTTATCTACGACTGAGGCAGAGTATATTGCAGCAATTGAAGCAGGGAAAGAAATACTTTGGCTGAAGAGATTTCTGCAGGAATTGGGTTTGAAGCAAGAAGAGTATGTGGTATTTTGTGATAGTCAGAGTGCTATGGATTTGAGCAAAAACTCCACATATCACTCCCGTATAAAGCACATTGATGTGAGATACTATTGGTTGCGAGATGCTATAGAGCAACAACATATGAAGCTTAAGAAAATTCATACAGATAAAAATCTTTCAGATATGATGACAAAGGTTGTTCCTAGAGAGAAGCTAGAGTTATGTCGGTGACTGACTGGCATGGACTCCCGGTGAGGAGTCATTTTAGTACTACCCCCATCATGGGCTGGAGGGGGAGATTGTTGGGCTCGGTGGTCCAGCCCAGATTGGCCTTGGAACACATTAGAGAGAGAGGGGTGGTGGGGTGTTGGGGTGTATTATACCCACCCACACCCACTATCCCTTCACAAATAACACACACACCCGAGACCTAAAAAATCTCAACACACAGGGTAGCAGAAAACGGTGATGCGGCTGTTGCTTCTTCTGGGGAGGACCTCTTGCGGGAGAGAGAGAGAGGAAGAGAGAAAGAGGAAGAAAGAGAAAGAGGAAGGGAAGAGGAAGAAGAGAAGTGGAAGAAAAAGGTTAGCCCGGTGAGCTCGGGTAATTTTCGTTCTCTTATTTTGGGGATTTATCCCGATTGAGGTAATCCTATATCCTTCCATCCTCTTGTGTGTATACCTCAAGATTTGGGCAAATCTTGAGAGAAGGAAGACCGTGTATTACTATTTTCATATAGTGGATCTCTGTCGGTTTGCCCCGTGGCTTTTCCCTCTCCATGTCGAGGGAGGGTTTTCCACGTTAAAAATCCGGTGCATTTTGTGTGTGATTGTTCTTGTGTTGGTTTGATATTTTTCAACTCGGATACGTACGTGTGTCGATGGCATAGAGATTATTGTGGTTGCACAGATCCGCCGAAGGTGTGCGGATAGAATTTATTTCCATGTTGATTTCTCCGACTACACATATATTTATGCCTAGTATATTTCTTGCAGCTCCCCAACACTTCCTTCATTCTTTATATGTGATTGTGTGTTAAATGCACATGATTGTTTAAATAGTTTGTGATTATTGTGATTTGATTCAAACCCTATTCACCGCTCTCCTTTTGGATCATCCTTTTACAAGTCGGACACACCCTAGAGAGGGTGAATAGGTGTGCCGATGTAAAAGAATTGTGTATTAAATGTTTCTAAGTTACACAGCAGAATAAATAGACAAACAATGCAATCAAACCACAATAAATGTAAGATTTATTCTGGTTCGGTCAACCCTGTGACTTTCCTACGTCTAGTCTCCCTATAACTCGTCTGGAGTATTCCACAAACATTCTCAAAGGTTACAACGATTATTTTTCAAGGGCAGCTCCCCGGTTGATCTTGCAAAACTTAACAGATCCTAGTGGTTTTCCAGGAACCTGATTTTAATCAGGTCTCAACCAACCAATAGTCACTCGTAGTGACTTAATTTTTTTTAGTGATTTTGTACCAGCTAGCCTTCAAGGGACTAGTCACGCAACTGATTTTGATTAGGTCTCGACCAACTAATAGACATGCTTGTGATTTAGTTTTTTAGGTGATTTCGCACCAACTAACTTTCCAAGAGTTAGTCGCTCAGTTCATTTCTACAGTATTAGCGGACTAACTAGTCACACACAATGTTAGTTATACATAGCAACGAATGCTCTTACCAACTGCCCTTCGGGCAGAACAAATACAATAATTGAAATGAATAAAAAGAGGAGAAGGAAAGTAGAATATCGTTATAACATAATATCCTCATCTTTAATACTTCATATAATGAAGAACTACAAGAATGAGCTTTGATTGCGGTGAAGTTCTCTTGGTCGTGAGTGCGCATGAAGCAATGGGTTGAGATCGCTTTGATTGCAAGAGGGCGTTTGAATGCTTGATCCCTTTTTGCTTAAAAGCGTTGTTCTGCATTACTGCAATCTTCAGGTCTTTATGTCAGTTAGATACGACACCTCTTTAGAGTCTATTGAAGTGAGTTGGCCACCATGGTCTTCCCTTGATGCCACAGAGGTGAGTTTCCATGGTATCGTGGAATATAGTGGCTAGATGGGGTGTGGATCTACCTAAAGAAGAGATGCACTCTACAGGAGTCGGTCGCCCAACTATGTTGATGAGCTTCCATGGTATCATGGAACATAGTGGATGAATGGGGTGCGGATCTCCCTAAAGGAGAGATGCATTGTAACGACCCGAGAATCCGATTACCGGGAAGGCCCGATAACCCGAGACTCGCACCGCCACCCACGAGCCCGAAGACTCGGAAGGGTTAAAAGGATGGTGTGGAAACTACACAAGTATCACAAATAATTGCAGGAAATAAATTAACATTTTACATGGTCCACAATAAAATAACAACAACAGCAACAGTAGTCCACGACTAGTACAGTGACAAGAAAGAAAAGTACAGCTACACGGGACATACCCCGGCTCTGACCTCTGGCACTACCTCTGGGCACCCGCACCACGCTGCGCTCCTGACGCACTCCCCGAAGGTGGCGCCTCACCTGAAACACGGTGAAAACACGCAGGGAATGAGTCTCGGAACAAGACTCAGTAGGGATCACTCGAACCCTACCTCGCAAAACGAGAAACCACTACACTAGCGGTAGGAAAGTACCTCGGGAAGGAAAGCCCTGTACTCTACAGAACTAGACCCTACGGCACGTAAACCGACACACGTGCCACGGTACGAGAAGACCGAAACTCAACGGTCGAACCGTCAAACCCGAAGGTCGAAAACACACGACTGACAGTCTGACACTCCGTACTCGACAGGAGTACCACCCACTAGAAGCACAGCCGGTAGCGTCCCCTGACGTCTTATACCGCACCGCAGGTGAACCGCCTGACGTGGTAGGTCCTACCCGAGGCGCAAACACCGTACAAGTAACCACAAACAAGTGACTAGCTGGGGTCACGCCCGTCGACGTGGGTCCAACCGCCCCCAATCACGTGTGCACACACAGACCACGCGTCCCAGGTCTGGCCCTCTGACCGGTTTTCCCCTCAGCCGAACTCTGGCTGCAAGACGTGGGGCCCAACGGTAACCGGTCCACAAACCGTCTCGAAAGGTCGGCCCGTACACCACTCCCTGGTGCGACTAGCACCCGCGTACTAGTAGGCTACGACTAGTGGAGGGTCACTGAAGGAGTAGACTCTCGAGTCAACGGAAAACGACGTCCGAATCCGACAACGTGTGGGAATCACCCCACACACCAGCCCCTCGCACGGTGACCACGGTCAGAAAAGAGACAGACGCACTGCCCACGGTCAAACGCCTGACCGAGGCAAACGGAACCTCCGGACACCAAGGACACGGTCACGGAACTCCACGGGGTGCCCGGGACGCACACACGGCCCAAGGGAAACACCCAACAACAGGCAAGATCGCGCTAGGGACACCTAGCGTGACACGGAAGAACGCGCTAGGGAACCCTAGCGCAACAGGGAAGATCGCGCTAGGTCTCCCTAGCGCGACAGGGACCATCGCGCTAGGTCTTCCTAGCGCGACAAGGATGATCGCGCTATGACCCCATAGCGCGCCAGGAACCGCCTCCTGTTCATCTTCTCCGATGAACGCGCTCGGTCGGGGCAGCGCGACCTCCAAGAACGCGCTACTGGAGTATAGCGCGTTCTCAGTCCGCGGCCGAAAACGGTAAGAACGCCCAAAAATTCTAACCACGCCCCCATGCCTCCATAGGAGAGGGGGAAAACAAAGGGGAAGACCCCTGGGGACCCCTAGCATGATTCTAGGCCATCAAAACACGAAATCATGCATCAAATCCATAGATCGGGCGAGCTCTCCCCAAATCATGGAAAAACTCAAAAACGCTCAAACGATCCCCTCTCGGCCTCCCCGCGGCCTATAAATCACGGAAAAGATCGGCATGAGGCTAAGGAACGTCACCCTACCTCAATGGAGCGAATGCTCCGCCGAATCGAGCACGAATCGTGAAGAACGCTCGAAGCTTCACGAACTCCCCACGCTTCCCGCGCTCGCCGCACGCCCACGAGATCGCCTCACCGTCGCCCACGCGTCCGCGCCGTCGCCCCGCCGCCGTCCGTAGCCGGAGAGGGGTCCGCCGCGTCCGAATGGGAGAGAGGGAGAGAGAGGGGGGGCTCACGGTCGCGAGAGAGAGAGAGAGGAAGAGGAAGAAGAAAGAGAAAAGGGAAAAAGAAAAGAAAAAGGATTCTGCTTTATAGAAAATCCGAATTTTCAGAAAAATATCGAAAAATAGAAAAATACATTTCTGGAATCCTCGGAACGCACCGATCGCAACGGTACCACTCGTGCCCGGGTGAACGGCCCAGTTAACCCGCAGCGAGCGTCTGAAGGAAAAGCCGAAACCCGCGCCGGAAATCGAAAAACACGCACGGAAAAGCCGCGGAACGCCTCCGGGCCTCCGAAACGACTCCGGATCGTGCCGATTCGAACACGAAAGATGTCCGAAACGAAATTTCGGACACAACGGAGCCGGACACTCCGAAAACTAGATCCGGGACCCACGAAGAAGGATCCGAAAGCTCCGGGATATTACAGCCCTCCCCCCTTAAGGAATTTCGTCCTCGAAATTGAGAACAACCAAAGGGGAAAGAAGAGGAAGACTCACTCAAACAGATACGGGAAC
Organism: Amorphophallus konjac; assembly: GCA_022559845.1. NCBI lineage: Eukaryota > Viridiplantae > Streptophyta > Magnoliopsida > Alismatales > Araceae > Amorphophallus > Amorphophallus konjac. The sequence continues at coordinate 8,407,849 of CM040128.1, read as the reverse complement.
TGCTGACGCATCTCGTCCTCACGTTCCCACGAAGCCTCACCACCAGAGTGTCGTTGCCACACGACCTTTACCAAGGGAATGACCTTGTTCCGCAGGCGCTGCTCTCGCCTATCCTCCACGCGGATCGGAAACTCTGGGAGAGAAAGATCTGGAGTCACCTCAGGCCAAACAGAAAACTCGAGCACATGAGAGTCATCGGGCATATACTTCCGCAACATCGAGACGTGGAACACGTCATGCACCGACGCCAACTCAGGAGGTAACTGCAACCGGTAAGCAACCTCACCGATGCGTTCCACAATCGCGAAAGGACCAATATAGCGGGGACTCAGCTTCCCACGCCGTCCAAAACACATCACCCCCTTCATCGGAGAAACTCTCAAGAACACATGATCGCCCACGGCGAACTCGAGAGGCTGCCGCCTACGGTCAGCATAGCTCTTCTGCCGACTCTGGGCCGCCAACATGTTCTGACGAACCAGGTGCACAACATCCACACACTGCTGCACCAATTCCGGTCCCGTCAAAACACGCTCACCCACCTCAAACCAATCAAGCGGAGTCCGACAAGGACGCCCATACAGAGCCTCATAGGGAGCCATGCCGATGCTCGAATGATAGCTGTTGTTATAGGTAAACTCCACCAGCGGTAGGTGATGAATCCAACTCCCCTGCCACTCCAGGCAGCAGGATCTCAGCATGTCCTCCAAAGTCTGAATGGTCCTCTCAGACTGACCATCTGACTGAGGATGACACGCCGAGCTAAATGCCAACTCCGTGCCAAGAGCTCGCTGGAAACTCTTCCAAAACCCAGAAGTGAAGCGCGGATCCCGATCCGACACGATCGAAATGGGAACCCCATGCAACGGCACGATCCGCTCCACATACAAACGAGCCAACTTGGACACGCTCCAGCTGACCTTGACCGGTAACAACCGCGTCACCTTCGTCAGCCGATTCACCAGCAACCAAATACTGTCCTGCCCACTCGGGGTCCTCGGTAATCCCACCATAAAATCCGTGGTCACATGGTCCCACTTCCAAGCAGGAACATCCAAGGGCTGGAGAGTACCGCCTGGTCGCTGATGCTCTGCCTTCACCTGCTGACAGATCAGGCACCTGGTCACAAATTCGGCAACATCTCTCTTCATGCCAGGCCACCAGAACTGCCTCCGCAAGTTCCGATACATCTTCGTCGCACCCGGGTGTACAGTGTACCTGCTCCCATGAGCCTCACGCAGCACCGCACGACGAACCTACTCCTCCGCTGGGACGTACAACCTGCCACGAAACCTCGCAGCACCGTCCTCGCTGAGCTCTACGTCAGCCATCGCAAGAATCCGGGGTAACTCAGGGTCCGCATGCTGAGCCTCTGTCACCTGACGACGGATAGCAGGAGTGACAGTCAGACTCGCAAGCACCGCCATCCCTGGCTCCTGGGGAATCTTGAGTCTGAAAGATACCTCGGGTACTTGTTCCCAGAGCCTCCACCTCCTCAACATCAAGGTACTGACCGCAACTGTAATGCCCCGGATTTTTCGGATATTTTTCAGATCATTTTAGTGGGTCTCGGAGTGTATTTTGTGCTTTACACGTGTTTTTCCCTGATGTGCCTTCGGAACTCTTTGCAGGGCAAACCGTGGCGTTCTCCGACTCCGGGACAGTACCACTGCGTTGTGTTCCTTCCGAGGATCGCGGAGGTAATTTTTCGTAATTTTCTGAATTTATCGAATTTTCGGGTTTTCCTATATATACTAACCCTTTCCTCTCTCCCCCTCTCATTCTCTCTTTCTCACTCTCTCTCTTCTCTCACGCCCTCTTTCTCCCCTCTCTTCTCCGGCGGCCGACGGAGCGAGGCGGGGGCGAGGCGGAGGCGGCGCGGGTGAGGACGCGGGCGAGGATGGGCGAGGATCGAGGCGGTGGAGGCGCGTGGGAGCTCGTGGCGCGGTCGCGAGCCGGCGAGGGTTTCACGGCGTTTCTTCGCGGATCGGCGAGCTCGAGGCGCGAAATCTTCGGTGGAGGTAGGGTGATGGTTCCCCAGCTCGTGCACTTCCTTTCCCGCGAGTTTCGTAGGCCGTGGTGAGCCGAGCGGGTGGAATCGGGGTTTTTGGGCAAAACCCATGTTTTAGGGCTTGTGGGCCGATCTCCCGTTTCATTGCGTTTTTGGCCGATCCGAGGCCGTAGATGCATGCTAGGGGCTTCTGGGGAGCTTCCCCCTTGTTTTCCCCCTCTCTTGTGGAGGTATGGGGGCGTGGGACGAGTTTTGGGTCGTTTCCCGCCGTAGCGTTCTCGGAAGGAAGTGACGGTCCTTCCAGTGGCCGTCACTTGGTGTAACGCGCCTGGGCAGGGCCGTTACATCCCCCTTCTGTTGGCCCTTGGTGGTCTGTGGGTGTGACGGTCCCACGATAGACCGCCAGGTGCTGTGACGCACCAGGGCTAGACCGTTAGAGTCTCTTCCGTTGGTTTTCGGGTCAGGCGTGTGACGCACCAGGGCTGGCGCGTCACAGCCTTGTGACGCCCCAGGGTGGGTGCGTCACATTCCCTGTTGCCCAGCTGAGGGCTGGGGGTGTGACGGTGCCCTCTGGACCGTTACATGCTTGTAACGCGCCCAGGGTGGGCCGTCAGAGCCGTTTTTATCCGTTGGGGAGGGCAGCGTGTGTGACGCGCCAGGCCAGACGCGCTACATCCGTGTAACGCGTTGGGGCAAGCGCGTTACATCCTGCTTTCACGCTGAGAGCGTGAGGCGTGTAACGTACCAGGGCAAGCGCGTTACATTCGTGTAACGCGCTGGGCCAGGCGCGTTACATCCTGTGTTTCTTCGGGCCGTGTAACGGCCTGCGTTAGGCCGCCAGGTGGATGTGACGGTCTCGCCTAGACCGTTACAGCCCTGTGACGGTCTAGGGTTAGACCGTCAGGCTTTGTGTTGTTCCGAGGCGAGTTTTTGTGTTCTCCGCCTTGTCCCGCAATGTGTGGATCCCTAGTCGACCCGGTTGTGACCCAGTGGTCGACCTGCGGTCTTGTGAGTGTCCCTGACACCCGTGGGTTTTTGTGTCCGTGTTTTGAGGGTGTCTGGAGGACCGTGTTATCTCGTTTAGCGTGCCCGTAGGGTTGAGAGTCCGGGTGACTTCTCGCGTGCTGGGCCTTCGTGTTACGCTCGATCGAGTCACCGTGTATCGGTGTGGGTGCGGTGGGGTCTCCCCCGCATGCCGTGAGTTTTTTTTTGGAAGGCGATTCCCATGTGGGCCACGTGGTTGGTCTTGGACTGCGAGTCCAGTTACCCGGCCTGGGGCTGGAGGTTTCCCGCTTGCTTCAAGATGGGAAATCGTCGTGGCGGCTTGTGTGCTGCCTTGGGAATCGTGCTTCTGTGTTTTCCGTGTGGCCCGTGTGAGTGGCCTTTGTCCCTTGCGTTCCCTTCTCAAGGGAATGGTCTTGGCAACTCGTGTGTTGTCTCGGTATTCGTGATATCGTGGTTTTGGACCTAGAGATTGGGCTAGATCGACGGCCTTGTGCTGTTGCGTGCAACGGTCTTGACCCCGAGTCTTGCGACTCAAGGACCGTTGGCTGTAGTGTGTCTAGAGGACTGTCCAGAGTCCAGTGACTTAGCGTCACTTGGGTTTTCTTGACTTTCGCGCAGGCTGCGTGCGTGACCGTGGACTGCAAGTTCTGTTCCTTCTCCGACTGTGGTCGCCGTGCGACGGGGCCGGTACGTGGGGTGGTCCCCGTACGTCGTCGGATTCGGACGTTGTTTTCCGTTGAGTTGAAAGTCTACTCCTTCAGTGACCCTCCACTAGTCGTAGCCTACCAGTACGCGTGTGCTGGTCGCACCAGGGAGTGGTGTACGGGCTTACCCTTAGAGGCGGTTTGTGGACCGGTTGCCGTCGGGCCCCACGTCTTGCAGCCAGAGTCCGGCTGAGGGGAAAACCGGTCAGAGGACCAGACCAGGGACGCGTGGTCTGTGTGTGCACACGTGGTTGGGGGCGGTTGGACCCACGTCGACGGGCGTGACCCCAGCTAGTTACTTGTTTGTGGTTACTTGTACGGTGTTCGCGCCTCGGGTAGGACCTACCACGTCAGGCGGTTCACCTGCGGTGCGGTGTAAGACGTCAGGGGACGCTACCGGCTGTGCTTCTAGTGGGTGGTACTCCTGTCGAGTACGGAGTGACAGACTATCAGTTTCCGTGATTTCGACCTTCGGGTTTTCGGTCGTGTTGACCGTTGAGTTCGGTTGTTTCACCGTGGCGCGTGTGTTGGTTTTCGCGCCAAGGGTCTAATGCTAGTGGCTTTACCGAGGTTGGGTCTTGTTGTGCGGTACCCGCGATCGGATGGTCGGGGTTGCACCTTGGACAGCGTGTCCAGGTCGGCTGTGTCCGAGGGACAGGCCTTTACGGCGTGGTTGCCGTGTGTTCTTGCTTCGGTAGGTGGTACTAGTGTGGTTCGGTAGCTTCGACTGCGTGATCGAGGTGTGCCTTCTGGTACAGTAGGTGTAGCTGTAGTGCCGAGTTTTTGACCGGCCACCGGTTTGCTGTTCCTGCTGTAGTTGTAGCTTCCTTTCCGCTACCGCCGTTGTTTCCGGTTGGGGTTCCGCGGGATCCCTGCTGAGTCTCTGTTTTGGAGACTCATTCCCTGCTTTTCAGGTGTAGCGGTTCTTCCTCGCGGTTCGAGGGCGCGGAGCGGAGGTCCTTAGTTGCCAGCTTGCCGGGCCGAGTGTTGACTTGGCATGTGGTACGCTTTACTGCTTTAGACTGTACTTTCTGTTGGACTGGACTCTGTTGTAGTTGTTTATTTATTTCTGTTAATTGTTGAGTTGTCCTGCTTTATTTCCTATTTCTTTGTGCCTCCACACTCCTTCTAGCCCTTCCGAGCCCTCCCGGCTCGTGGGCGGCGGTGCGAGTCTCGGGTTATCGGGCCTTCCCGGTAATCGGATTCTCGGGTCGTTACAGCTGGTATCAGAGCGGTGGTTGTGGACGTACATAGGAATTCGAGATATTGCAGTGATCAGAGTCCATAAGGTCCAGTACAGTTGGTAGCTGGCTTAGGGTTTTGTGCTTGTTTTTCGCCTTGTTTCTCGCTTGAGAGCTTGAGTGCGCTGTGCGGCACTGTGAAGGTGGTTGCTGTCCGCGACTTTTGTGCCAGCATGGGGTCTAAGGATCGAGGTCGAGAGCCTTCTCCCTCATCGGTGGTGGCCCTGGTTGTGCTGAGTTGGGCAGAGGTTGCTAGCAGGTGTGAGCTCGCGGTGCTGCATTCGAGGAACCTGCAGCGTGGTCAGGTGTCTGGTGCGGACTGTTCGTGGTTAAGTGGCCGTGAGCGTGCTTCGAGGGAGCTGCTGTCGATTTTGGCCACTCCAGCTTGAGGTTTGTCCAGCTCCTGAGGCGTTCTGATCGGGAAGTGTGCTCGGGTGAGCGGAGGATCTTCTCGGTGGGCTGCTGTTTCGTCGAGCCTGATGTTCTTGTCGCGCTCTGTGGCGTCAGAAATGACGTGTCGGTCCTGATCGTTCTGCTGATTTCGAGGCAGGATTTGGCAGAGATGTCCCGTTAAGTCTTTGCTCCTGTGCTTCTGTCAGTGGATGGGTTGTGTTCGCCCTGGAGTTGGTTTGAGATGGGAAGGCTCCGCGGTGAGTTCGGGACTCGAGGATGAGCGTCGGCGGTTGTCGTTATGGCTCGTGATGCGGCTCTTGGCACGCCGTGTTGCAGTTCGAGGAATTGCAGCGCTGGTGCATCGAGAGGTGATGTGATTGTAGTCCGACGTGACACTCGTCGAGTGTGTCGGAGGCGCTGACCTGATGGAAGCAATGGTTTTCCTTGGTGCTGGATGGTGCTGTTTCTAGCGTGCGCGAGGTTCGAGGTCAGGTCGAGCGTGGAGTTCTTCCGTTGGTCGAAGTGCGCTGGTTTCTCCTTTGGTTGGAGAGATTGCGTTCGGCTAAGGATCGTCGTCTTGCGTTGTGTGTTCGGATTGGTTGGCCTTGTGTGCCATGAAGTCCGTGCGAGACGTGCTCCTTGTCTTGGCAGGGTGGAGTGTTGGGGAATGTGCTGGTTAGTACGCCGCATGAGTACCCTGTTCCTGTGTTGGAAGCTGTGTCAGGCGTCGGTGTTGGACCTGGATGAGGTTGTTGAGGATGTCGCCTGACGGAGGTCGAGGACGTGATGGTCGGAGTCGGTGGCTTGGTGTCCGACTTGTGTTCCCAGTCGTGTCCTCGGATGAGATCGTGCTTTGAGGATGTGGTCTCTGCCAGGCTGTGGGTTCCTGTTGGTTCTACGATCTTGTCGGATTGTGACGGTGAGATGGTTATTGCTTGGGGACCCGTGAGCACTGTTCAGGTGGTGTCCCGTGGCTCTGTGGTAAGGGCGGAATCGGGATCGGCAGGTGTCCACTTGGATTGATCGAAGGATTTGATGAGACCAGATGGAAGAGTGACGCCTGTGGGCGGAGGCCTTTTGTGAGTTTGGCGTCGGATTGGTGGTCCCTGATAGGACATTGGTGTCGCAAGGTTATCCCTGGTTTGGTGACTAGCATGGGGTGGTTCCCTATAAGTCTGAGTCCCGTAGGGTGATGACTGAAGACGCCATGTTCTGTCATTTGGTTTCGTCGTGCTTCCCGAGAGGGTCGAGTTGGCGAGCAGTTGGTGACCAGTGGATGGTCTTTTCAGAGACAGAAGATGCTGGTTGTTGGGGCTCGAGCGTGGCGAGAGCCGTGTGCCAGCGAGACCTTTGATGGTCGTTTCTGCGATGTGCCTTTCCGGTTGGGATCTGGGCTTTGTCGAAGTTTGTCTTTTGACAAGAGTTGGCACGGTGTTGTGTCCGGCTTTCGGCTTGCCATGTGTGGGGTGTTTCTTGGTGTTGAGCCGATGTTCTGATTGCGGTCTGCGGAGAGGACTGCTTGAGCTGGTGGAGGCTCTATTTTGGTTGCTCCCTCGAGGAGGGCGTGTGACCTGTCAGCTGGTTGTAAAGCTGATGTGCCATTTGTCTGCTGACCATTGGATGAATCAGTAGCTGTTTCTCGTGGCGAGGGTTGTGTTTCCTCGGTGAGCGAGATTGTGGCTGCGGTGCCATGGTTGATTCTCGCATTGTCTGAGGTGATGCCGGACTGTGTCCTTTGGTATATGCCTGCTCTGTGGCCGGTGTGCTCGGCGCGAGGAGCGAGGTGTTGTGTGTGATTGTGAGTCTGGCTGTGTTCCTCAGGATCCGTGTTTTCGTGAGAATCGAGGTTTTCTGTGCTGGGGGCCCTGACAGCGTGTCAGTTGGTTCAGTGTTCTTCCTCTAGGACGTCGTTCTAGGTCCTGAATTTCGAGGACGAAATTCCTTTAAGGGGGGAGGGCTGTAATGCCCCGGATTTTTCGGATATTTTTCAGATCATTTTAGTGGGTCTCGGAGTGTATTTTGTGCTTTACACGTGTTTTTCCCTGATGTGCCTTCGGAACTCTTTGCAGGGCAAACCGTGGCGTTCTCCGACTCCGGGACAGTACCACTGCGTTGTGTTCCTTCCGAGGATCGCGGAGGTAATTTTTCGTAATTTTCTGAATTTATCGAATTTTCGGGTTTTCCTATATATACTAACCCTTTCCTCTCTCCCCCTCTCATTCTCTCTTTCTCACTCTCTCTCTTCTCTCACGCCCTCTTTCTCCCCTCTCTTCTCCGGCGGCCGACGGAGCGAGGCGGGGGCGAGGCGGAGGCGGCGCGGGTGAGGACGCGGGCGAGGATGGGCGAGGATCGAGGCGGTGGAGGCGCGTGGGAGCTCGTGGCGCGGTCGCGAGCCGGCGAGGGTTTCACGGCGTTTCTTCGCGGATCGGCGAGCTCGAGGCGCGAAATCTTCGGTGGAGGTAGGGTGATGGTTCCCCAGCTCGTGCACTTCCTTTCCCGCGAGTTTCGTAGGCCGTGGTGAGCCGAGCGGGTGGAATCGGGGTTTTTGGGCAAAACCCATGTTTTAGGGCTTGTGGGCCGATCTCCCGTTTCATTGCGTTTTTGGCCGATCCGAGGCCGTAGATGCATGCTAGGGGCTTCTGGGGAGCTTCCCCCTTGTTTTCCCCCTCTCTTGTGGAGGTATGGGGGTGTGGGACGAGTTTTGGGTCGTTTCCCGCCGTAGCGTTCTCGGAAGGAAGTGACGGTCCTTCCAGTGGCCGTCACTTGGTGTAACGCGCCTGGGCAGGGCCGTTACATCCCCCTTCTGTTGGCCCTTGGTGGTCTGTGGGTGTGACGGTCCCACGATAGACCGCCAGGTGCTGTGACGCACCAGGGCTAGACCGTTAGAGTCTCTTCCGTTGGTTTTCGGGTCAGGCGTGTGACGCACCAGGGCTGGCGCGTCACAGCCTTGTGACGCCCCAGGGTGGGTGCGTCACATTCCCTGTTGCCCAGCTGAGGGCTGGGGGTGTGACGGTGCCCTCTGGACCGTTACATGCTTGTAACGCGCCCAGGGTGGGCCGTCAGAGCCGTTTTTATCCGTTGGGGAGGGCAGCGTGTGTGACGCGCCAGGCCAGACGCGCTACATCCGTGTAACGCGTTGGGGCAAGCGCGTTACATCCTGCTTTCACGCTGAGAGCGTGAGGCGTGTAACGCACCAGGGCAAGCGCGTTACATTCGTGTAACGCGCTGGGCCAGGCGCGTTACATCCTGTGTTTCTTCGGGCCGTGTAACGGCCTGCGTTAGGCCGCCAGGTGGATGTGACGGTCTCGCCTAGACCGTTACAGCCCTGTGACGGTCTAGGGTTAGACCGTCAGGCTTTGTGTTGTTCCGAGGCGAGTTTTTGTGTTCTCCGCCTTGTCCCGCAATGTGTGGATCCCTAGTCGACCCGGTTGTGACCCAGTGGTCGACCTGCGGTCTTGTGAGTGTCCCTGACACCCGTGGGTTTCTGTGTCCGTGTTTTGAGGGTGTCTGGAGGACCGTGTTATCTCGTTTAGCGTGCCCGTAGGGTTGAGAGTCCGGGTGACTTCTCGCGTGCTGGGCCTTCGTGTTACGCTCGATCGAGTCACCGTGTATCGGTGTGGGTGCGGTGGGGTCTCCCCCGCATGCCGTGAGTTTTTTTTTGGAAGGCGATTCCCATGTGGGCCACGTGGTTGGTCTTGGACTGCGAGTCCAGTTACCCGGCCTGGGGCTGGAGGTTTCCCGCTTGCTTCAAGATGGGAAATCGTCGTGGCGGCTTGTGTGCTGCCTTGGGAATCGTGCTTCTGTGTTTTCCGTGTGGCCCGTGTGAGTGGCCTTTGTCCCTTGCGTTCCCTTCTCAAGGGAATGGTCTTGGCAACTCGTGTGTTGTCTCGGTATTCGTGATATCGTGGTTTTGGACCTAGAGATTGGGCTAGATCGACGGCCTTGTGCTGTTGCGTGCAACGGTCTTGACCCCGAGTCTTGCGACTCAAGGACCGTTGGCTGTAGTGTGTCTAGAGGACTGTCCAGAGTCCAGTGACTTAGCGTCACTTGGGTTTTCTTGACTTTCGCGCAGGCTGCGTGCGTGACCGTGGACTGCAAGTTCTGTTCCTTCTCCGACTGTGGTCGCCGTGCGACGGGGCCGGTACGTGGGGTGGTCCCCGTACGTCGTCGGATTCGGACGTTGTTTTCCGTTGAGTTGAAAGTCTACTCCTTCAGTGACCCTCCACTAGTCGTAGCCTACCAGTACGCGTGTGCTGGTCGCACCAGGGAGTGGTGTACGGGCTTACCCTTAGAGGCGGTTTGTGGACCGGTTGCCGTCGGGCCCCACGTCTTGCAGCCAGAGTCCGGCTGAGGGGAAAACCGGTCAGAGGACCAGACCAGGGACGCGTGGTCTGTGTGTGCACACGTGGTTGGGGGCGGTTGGACCCACGTCGACGGGCGTGACCCCAGCTAGTTACTTGTTTGTGGTTACTTGTACGGTGTTCGCGCCTCGGGTAGGACCTACCACGTCAGGCGGTTCACCTGCGGTGCGGTGTAAGACGTCAGGGGACGCTACCGGCTGTGCTTCTAGTGGGTGGTACTCCTGTCGAGTACGGAGTGACAGACTATCAGTTTCCGTGATTTCGACCTTCGGGTTTTCGGTCGTGTTGACCGTTGAGTTCGGTTGTTTCGCCGTGGCGCGTGTGTTGGTTTTCGCGCCAAGGGTCTAATGCTAGTGGCTTTACCGAGGTTGGGTCTTGTTGTGCGGTACCCGCGATCGGATGGTCGGGGTTGCACCTTGGACAGCGTGTCCAGGTCGGCTGTGTCCGAGGGACAGGCCTTTACGGCGTGGTTGCCGTGTGTTCTTGCTTCGGTAGGTGGTACTAGTGTGGTTCGGTAGCTTCGACTGCGTGATCGAGGTGTGCCTTCTGGTACAGTAGGTGTAGCTGTAGTGCCGAGTTTTTGACCGGCCACCGGTTTGCTGTTCCTGCTGTAGTTGTAGCTTCCTTTCCGCTACCGCCGTTGTTTCCGGTTGGGGTTCCGCGGGATCCCTGCTGAGTCTCTGTTTTGGAGACTCATTCCCTGCTTTTCAGGTGTAGCGGTTCTTCCTCGCGGTTCGAGGGCGCGGAGCGGAGGTCCTTAGTTGCCAGCTTGCCGGGCCGAGTGTTGACTTGGCATGTGGTACGCTTTACTGCTTTAGACTGTACTTTCTGTTGGACTGGACTCTGTTGTAGTTGTTTATTTATTTCTGTTAATTGTTGAGTTGTCCTGCTTTATTTCCTATTTCTTTGTGCCTCCACACTCCTTCTAGCCCTTCCGAGCCCTCCCGGCTCGTGGGCGGCGGTGCGAGTCTCGGGTTATCGGGCCTTCCCGGTAATCGGATTCTCGGGTCGTTACAGCAACCTTCCGACTCAAGGCATCGGCAACGACATTCATCCTGCCCGGCTGATAAGACAGGGTGAAGTCATAGTCCTTCATGAACTCCATCCAACGCCTCTGTCTGAGGTTCAGATCTCTCTGCGAGAACACATACCTCAAACTCTGATGGTTAGTGAACACCTCGAACTTCTCACCGTACAGATAATGCCTCCAGATCTTCAGCGCGAAGATGACCGCCGCCAACTCGAGGTCATGGGTAGGGTAGTTCTCCTCATGGGGCTTTAGCTGCCGAGATGCATAAGCCACCACTCTACCATGCTGCATCAGAACAGCACCCAATCCGACGCCGGAAGCATCTGTACACACCACAAAATCTCCCGATCCAGAAGGTAAAACCAACACCGGAGCCGAGGTGAGCAATCTCTTCAGTTCCCTGAAGCTCTGCTCACACTCCTCGGACCAAACGAAAGGCATATCCTTCCACGTGAGCCTAGTCATCGGGGTCGCAATGCGAGAAAAATCCTGGATAAACCGGCGATAATAACCCGCAAGTCCCAAGAAACTCCGGATCTCCGTCACCGACCTCGGCCTCGGCCACTGCATCACTGCCTCGACCTTGGCGGGATCCACGGAAATGCCATCACCAGAAATCACGTGCCCCAGAAAGTGCACCTCGCTGAGCCAAAACTCGCACTTGCTGAGCTTCGCATACAACTGGTGATCTCGCAGCGTCTGCAGCACCACACCCAAATGGTACGTATGCTCCTCAGCAGACTGCGAATAAACAAGGATGTCATCCACAAAGATGACCACGAACTGGTCCAAATACGGATGGAACACCCTCTGCATCAAGTCCATGAAGGCTGCTGGAGTATTGGTGAGCCCAAACGGCATCACCAGAAACTCATAATGCCCGTACCTCGTACTGAACGCAGTCTTCTCAACATCGGACTCGCGAATTCTCAGCTGATAGTAACCGGACCGCAAATCAATCCGCGAGAACACTCGCGCAGACTGAAGCTGGTCGAACAAATCATCAATCCGCGACAACGGATACTTGTTCTTAATGGTCACTTCATTCAGCTGCCGATAGTCAATGCATAGCCGCAGACTACCGTCCTTCTTCTTCACGAACAACACAGGCGCACCCCAAGGGGAAAAGCTAGGATGAATATACCCCTTGGCTAACAGCTCTTGCAACTGCGCCCTCAAATCCCTCAACTCAGCGGGGGCTATACGGTAGGGAGCCTTCGCCAAAGGTCCCGTACCAGGTACAACCTCGATCACGAAATCGATCTCCCGCTGGGGAGGTAATCCAGGCAACTCCTTAGGAAAAACATCGGGAAACTCGCACACCACCGCAATGTCCTCGACATCCGGCTCCATCCGGTCAGACACAACCACGGACGCGAGAAAACCCTGACAACCAGAATCAAGCAATCGACGAGCTCGAATAGCAGAGATAAGAAATCGAGAAGAGGTGGAACGGATATCTTGGAAATAGAAGGTCCTCTTGCTCGGATGCTGGAAGTAGACCCTCTTCATCCCACAATCCACCACCGCTCCATGGGTCTCGAGCCAATCCATGCCTAGAATCACGTCGTAATCCCGAAGCTGCAACGCATACAACCTGCCTGGCATACTCCGCCCATCGATCCACACCGGAACCTGGTCGAAGCAATACGGAGTGACCATAAAATCACCCGAAGGCAACTCCACTGCCAAATCACAGGACAACTGGGTCACCGGCTCCTCGACGCTCGACGCGAAATCCTCCGAAATAAACGAATGAGACGCGCCAGAATCAAATAAAACCCGAGCCGCACAACCCAAAATCTGAACGGTACCTTCCACGAGCTGCGACGCCACTGCCTCTGCCCTGGTCAAGTGCGTGATCTGGCCACGAGCCCTCTGCCTGCCTCCCACGCTAGCTGACCTGGGTAGCGGCGGATACTGTCCCTGTTGCTGCTGCTGCTGCTGCTGCTGGGGAACCTGCTGCTGCGGCGGCCTCTGAGGACAGTCACGCGCCATATGCCCTGGCTGGTCACACCGAAAACAGATGATCGGCGCCGTGCACTGCCTGCCTGGGTGGGTCCTACCACACCGTGGACAAGGTCCTCGTGATCCACCCACTGATCCCTGACGCTGCAAAGGAATCGGCTGCTGTACACTGCCCGATGAAGCCTGCCCCTGATCTCTGGACTTCTTCTTGCCGAACCCCTTCTTGAAGAACTTCCTGACCTTCGAGCCGAAGGACGCAGATCCTGTCACCGAAGCTGCATGTGCCGGCACTCCTGAACCACTCATCGCATGCTGGAAGGAACCCTGCTGCTGGGTAGCCGACTGCTGGCTGCGACCTGACAAAGACTGCCCCTGGCTGATCGGTCCTCGAGTCCTCTGCATATCCATCTCCAGGGAAATCGCAACACGAGATGCTGTCTCTAGATCAGTGGCCCCATTCGCGATCAAATGGTGCCTCAGCTCCAACCTCAAGCCCTGCACAAACTGCGCGGTCCTCACCCTCTCATGCTCCATGATATGAGGTGCGTACCGACCCAGCTCGACAAATCGGGCCCTGTACTGCAACACGGACATGTCACCCTGCACCAGCTCCAGAAACTCCCGCATCCGCTGCGTAGCAACAACATCTGGACAGTACGTACGCTCGAAAGCACTGACAAAGTCATCCCACTCGACCTGCTCAAGTGGACGAAGCTGAAAGGACGTCTTCCACTCGGAAGACCACCACCTCCGAGCCGTACCCTGCAACTGGTTGTAGGCCAACACCACTCTGTCCTCGGCAGTACTCTTCGCAGAACTGAACACCCGCTCCATCTCATCAAGCCAATCACGAGCCGCATCAGGGTCTGCCTGGCCGCTAAAGTAAGGTGGATGGAACTGCATGAAGTCCCTCACCGCTCGGCCCGGCCCACCCCTGACAAACGAGCCCTCAGCAGCCTCTCCGCCAAACTGCTGAGACATGAGATGGTACATGCCACGGAAGAAATCCTCGGCCCCCGGAGCTCTCGCAGCATCTGCGGCCTCGGTAGCTCCCGGAACTCTGCTATGCTCCTCCTGGTCCCTCTGGACCCCCTGCTGGATCTCCTGACCTCCAGCCGACTGCCCCTGCTGAGAGCGAGAACTCCTCCTCGGCGCCATACTCGCTCCTGAAGCACAAGACAGAAAACACGAAAAACGGCAAGGTCAAAATAAACACACGGTGCCCAATGCCAGCGTCATCTGTACATCATCGCTGTGGACTAGTGGACCACTACAATCACCTATGATTCTCATGTAATTCCACAACCGCGCTCTGATACCAGCTGTAACGACCCGAGAATCCGATTATCGGGAAGGCCCGATAACCCGAGACTCACACCGCCACCCACGAGCCCGAAGACTCGGAAGGGTTAAAAGGATGGTGTGGAAACTACACAAGTATCACAAATAATTGCAGGAAATAAATTAACATTTTACATGGTCCACAATAAAATTACAACAACAGCAACAGTAGTCCACGACTAGTACAGTGACAAGAAAGAAAAGTACAGCTACACGGGGCATACCCCGGCTCTGACCTCTGGCACTACCTCTGGGCACCCGCACCACGCTGTGCTCCTGACGCGCTCCCCGAAGGTGGCGGCTCACCTGAAACACGGTGAAAACACGCAGGGAATGAGTCTCGGAACAAGACTCAGTAGGGATCACTCGAACCCTACCTCGCAAAATGATAAACCACTACACTAGCGGTAGGAAAGTACCTCGGGAAGGAAAGCCCTGTACTCTACAGAACTAGACCCTACGGCACGTAAACCGACACACGTGCCACGGTACGAGAAGACCGAAACTCAACGGTCGAACCGTCAAACCCGAAGGTCGGAAACACACGACTGACAGTCTGACACTCCGTACTCGACAGGAGTACCACCCACTAGAAGCACAGCCGGTAGCGTCCCCTGACGTCTTATACCGCACCGCAGGTGAACCGCCTGACGTGGTAGGTCCTACCCGAGGCGCAAACACCGTACAAGTAACCACAAATAAGTGACTAGCTGGGGTCACGCCCGTCGACGTGGGTCCAACCGCCCCAAACCACGTGTGCACACACAGACCACGCGTCCCAGGTCTGGCCCTCTGACCGGTTTTCCCCTCAGCCGGACTCTGGCTGCAAGACGTGGGGCCCAACGGTAACCGGTCCACAAACCGTCTCGAAAGGTCGGCCCGTACACCACTCCCTGGTGCGACTAGCACCCGCGTACTAGTAGGCTACGACTAGTGGAGGGTCACTGAAGGAGTAGACTCTCGAGTCAACGGAAAACGACGTCCGAATCTGACAACATGTGGGAATCACCCCACGCACCAGCCCCGTCGCACGGTGACCACGGTCGGAAAAGAGACAGACGCACTGCCCACGGTCAAACGCCTGACCGAGATAAACGGAACATCCAGACACCAAAGACACGGTCACAGAACTCCACGGGATGCCCGGGACGCACACACGGCCCAAGGGAAACACCCAACAACAGGCAAGATCGCGCTAGGGACACCTAGCGCGACACGGAAGAACGCGCTAGGGAACCCTAGCGCAACAGGGAAGATCGCGCTAGGTCTCCCTAGCGCGACAGGGACCATCGCGCTAGGTCTTCCTAGCGCGACAAGGATGATCGCGCTATGACCCCATAGCGCGACAGGAACCGCCTCCTGTTCATCTTCTCCGACGAACGCGCTCGGTCGGGGCAGCGCGACCTCCAAGAACGCGCTACTGGAGTATAGCGCGTTCTCAGTCCACGGCCGAAAACGGTAAGAACGCCCAAAAATTCTAACCACGCCCCCATGCCTCCATAGGAGAGGGGGAAAACAAAGGGGAAGACCCCTGGGGACCCCTAGCATGATTCTAGGCCATCAAAACACGAAATCATGCATCAAATCCATAGATCGGGCGAGCTCTCCCCAAATCATGGAAAAACCCAAAAACGCTCAAACGATCCCCTCTCGGCCTCCCCGCGGCCTATAAATCACGGAAAAGATCGGCATGAGGCTAAGGAACGTCACCCTACCTCAATGGAGCGAATGCTCCGCCGAATCGAGCACGAATCATGAAGAACGCTCGAAGCTTCACGAACTCCCCACACTTCCCGCGCTCGCCGCACGCCCACGAGATCGCCTCACCGTCGCCCACGCGTCCGCGCCGTCGCCCCGCCGCCGTCCGTAGCCGGAGAGGGGTCCGCCGCGTCCGAATGGGAGAGAGGGAGAGAGAGGGGGGGCTCACGGCCGCGAGAGAGAGAGAGGAAGAGGAAGAAGAAAGAGAAAAGGGAAAAAGAAAAGAAAAAGGATTAGGCTTTATAGAAAATCCGAATTTTTGAAAAAATACCGAAAAATAGACAAATATATTTCTGGAATCCTCGGAACGCACCGATCGCAACGGTACCACTCGTGCCCGGGTGAACGGCCCAGTTAACCCGCAGCGAGCGTCCGAAGGAAAAACCGAAACCCGCGCTGGAAATCGGAAAACACGCGCGGAAAAGCCGCGGAACGCCTCCGGGCCTCCGAAACGACTCCGGATCGCGCCGATCCGAACACGAAAAATGTCCGAAACGAAATTTCAGACACAACGGAGTCGGACACTCCCAAAACCAGATCCGGGATCCATGAAGAAGGATCTGAAAGGTCCGGGATATTACATGCACCTTGCAGGAGTCGGTTGCCCGACTATGTTGAAGGCATCAGCCACTTGCTCACAACGACGTAGACATGAGGTAGGAGGAGGACTATCTTTTATTATTCGTGGAGGAAACTACCTTATCCCCAAGCTAAGGATTTAAGGGCTTTCATGAGCTCTAAGTCTTCTTTAAGATAGGCCTAAAGGGAGACGAGGTGGCCAGGGAGGACGAGATAGGGTGCAAGAACAGGACATGTTTCAAGAACCTGTGGTTACAACACCACCGTTGTCGATTAAGCGCGACTCTCCCCTGTTGGCACCCTAGATGGAGGGTGGAGGCGGGCATTCTCTGGCTGTTCAGATGACTGAAGTGGTGACTAGAGGCAGAGATGGCTCAGGTTCTAGTTCCAGTTGACGAGGTTGTGAGAAGATCTCATCGAGCTTCTTCCACCAAACCATCGAGGATGGATGCTACCTTGAGAAGATCTGATCGAGCTTCTTTCCTGCAAGTGAAGTTCTCCTCGAGGTGGATGTTCTCCGAGAGAACTCTCTTACGCTCAAATCATCAAGTATTGTATATGAAGAGGGATGGATTCTCTAGAAAGAGAAACTAGATGTGTCTATCGTAGTGATGAAATGCAAGAAGGTGGAGAACAAGGGAATTTTCACTAGAGTGGCATGGCTGGTAGGTAGATTCATGAGGAAGATGGAGAAATGGAAACTAGGACTATACTTATGCTTCTTTCCCTTCTTAAACTCTATATGAAAGTGCTAAGATTGTTCTTCTTACCCCTTTTTTTCATACCTAGAGGAGATTGTTGAGATCTTAGTATATAGACCTTCTTAGTGGTGACGATAACAGATTTGGAGAAATCTTGTAGAGATTTGTGCTCTGATGAGACCACATGTATTGCGGCATTGTAGATATGCAAATATATGTTGGATCTGACACTTTGACTCCTTGGAAATTGGCGACTCTTTCCTTACCTACTTGGTAGCATTCCTCATGAGATCATGGCACCGTTGTGACATGTCTAAGAATTATGCCTTCTCAAGGGCGGTGATTGCGCTCCTCAAGGGTCACGTGTCGAATCCCTCGTGTACTCTTAATATAGCATTGTTAGGGTGTGATAGAACTTGATGAAATACTTCCGGGTTTTTCCTTCTATAGTCACATAAGCCTCGAGTTGTGCTACGTATGAGTTATTCTGTTCCTCTAAGATATGATACTTCCAGCACCAGTTTTATTGAGCTAAGGCTCTTCCACCGACGGTTGGGCAAAGTCCCTTATAATCAAGCTATGACTCGAGCTAATGCTCTTCCACTGGCGATCAAGTTAAGGCTCTTCCAATTGTGATCGGGCTAAGGCCCTCATGATTGAGCTAAGGCTCTTCCGCTAGTGATGTGATCGGGCTAAGGCCCTTATGATTGAGTTAAGGCTCTTCCATTGGTGATCGGGTTGAGACCCTTTTGATCGACCTAATGCTCTTCCGCTAGCAATACGACCGGACTAAGGGTCTTATGATTGAGTTAAAGCTCTTCCATTGGTGATTGGGCTAAGGCCCTGTGGACGTATAAAATTGTACGTCCATATCTCTTGCCAAGCCCCCGCATTGATGTCAAAGTCAAAAGGAAAGGACTCGGAGAGACTAGCCATCCAGGGGTCCGGGAGAATACTACCATCCGGCAAATCCCCACATTTGCACGGGCGCATTAAATGACAAAGAAAACACAGGAAACCCTTCCTGAACCTATACACTGTTATGGACCCGTCCTCGAGTCCTTAACAGTGAAGAAAGATCCCAGAGAGTATGCAACTGCAAGCCCCTGAAGCAAAGGCAAATGCCCCTTCCAAGCGGCACACTATGTGCCCTTTCAATGGCACACCGCCTGGAAGGCCTTCAACGGCACACTCCCGGTGTCCCTCAGCGGCACACTCACCTTAAGTGCCTTCAGCGGCACACCCTCGGCTGCCTCCAACGGCACACCCTCGGCTGCCTCCAACGGCACCCCTAACAAGCCCCAGCGGCACACTCGAATAGCCGTTCAGCGGCACACCTCAAGTGCCTTCAGCGGCACACCCTCAGCTGTCTCCAGCAGCACACCATTGTGCCCGTCAACGGCACAGCCTCAGGCCTCTCAGCGGCACACTTCCAGCAAGCCTTCATGCCCCTCCAGTGGCACAACGCTGAACTCCCCCAAACGGCACAAACCGGCAAGATACACAACGGTCACTAGAGGAGCCCCTTGGTGCGCAGTGTGGCCATTTCAACGCCAGCTAACCCCAAGCCTAGGTGTCGCCCTCCGATTGGATGAAGGAGACTTCTACCTGACAGAGATGAGACTCGGGTCAACCTCGGACGGCAGTGCCATCATGAGGTCCCCCGTCAACGGTCCACGTATAAAAGGCCTTCACAGAGAAACAAAGAGGGAGGCAGAGGAACGGCATGCAAAGAAGGCACCCGTTCGAAGAGAAGAGAACGAGAAGAAGAAAAGAAGAAGAAGCAGGTAGAGGAGAGCAAGGAGAGAAAGGGAAAGTGGGTTATGTAGTGGAGAGGGAAGGATGGCAGTGAAGGGAATGATCACCCTTCCTCATCCTCACCCTCTCCCCAAACTTTTCTTTCTTGTTCTTCCCCCGTTCTCTCCCCCGTTTGCTTGGATATACTGTATCACGTTTGGCCTTCTGGTCATGATTTTTGTCATCTTGAGTTTGTCATGAATGAAACACCTTTTGGCTTTTCCTTCGTTTGTTGCACTTGTTATTTTCTTCTTACTGTTGTTCTGTGAATTTTGCGTCTGCCTCCAGTCCTCCACCTTCTTGCTTGATCTCACCTCCCGTGGCATGGGTCTACTTGATTTAGAGGTTTAGCTCTTGGCTTGATGGGGTAGGGCCGGCCTCTTCCCCCTCCAATGGCTTTCCTTAGTATAACGACCCTTGATTTTCGCTATACGGGTCTGTGGGAGTCTACTCTCCTTTTGACACTTTGGATCCCCTCAATGCCTAGAGCGTCCCCCTTTGCCCTCCTTCGGAACCAGCGGTATACACATATACGCTCAAGCCCCCCAGTCATTAGCTTACTCATGCCCTCCAGCGGCACACCTCCCTGAGTCTGCCCAATGGCACACTCTTCCCTGGGTTTGCTCAGCGGTGCACCCTTCCCGTTTGTCTCCCCAGCGGCACAAACTTCCCTTCGTTTGCCCAGCGGCACGCCCTCTCCAGCCGCCAGCGGTACACCCTTGGCTGCCTCAGCGGCACACCACCCATGTTGGCCTGTTCGGCGGCACACACACTTTGGCTGTCACTTCTCCGATGCATTCATGGCTTGTATCAGTTTACTGGTTTCTTGGCCGGCGTTTTCTCCGAGTTTTCCGAAGTTTCCCCCAAAGGTGGCTGCTTAGGCACACACCTCAATTGTTGGTTCATGCCACCCCTGTGGGCATGTTCCTTGTTATTCCCTTACTATCTGGGTCAAGGGGAGATGCTGCCGAATTTTTGTCAGAAATAACAATATGTTAAAAGATAAAAGGAAGCAACAAACAAGTGAGGTAAGCAACAATAAGACATTCTAATCAACTAAAGGAATTATGCAAAGCTCAAGGAATTGGCTGAATAAGACTCAAAGGACTACACTATTGAACGGGAATTGGGACTCAATCACATGCCAAGAAGATTGGCTGTTGATCTCCCGAGGTTCTCCGTCAGACCTGCACGAGCAAGGGCTCTCTCTCTTTTGAACTTTGTTCCACCCATCTGAACTCCACCCTATTTTCCTTGACCCTTTACTCTCAGTTCAAACCTTCCAGCAACTGCCCATACCCTTCAGCTCTCCAGCGGCACACTCCCAGCCCTCCAGCGGTACACTCCTTAACCCCCCAGCGACACACTTATCAATTCCCCAGCGATACACCTCCTAGCTCTCCAGCGGTACACTCCCTAACTCCCCAACGGCACTCCTTAACCTCCCAACGACACACTTCTCAATTCCCCAGCGATACACTTTCTAGTTCTCCAGCGACACACTCCCAGTCCCACCTCCAGCGGCACACTCCATCATCTCTCCAATAAATATATAGGTATAATAAAAAATTATAATAAAAGGGACAATAAGTAATAATAATAGTGATAAAACAAAGGGGGATGGCTCCAATCAAAATAACGAGCGGAGAGAAGATAACAAAAGGGGTAATGATAATAAATGAACGACAATGATGAATGTCACTTGGGACAACCCACGAGCATAGCGGTATGGCCCTCGTCTCTCCTCCTTGGACTCCGAACCCGGGAATATTAATGATGCCCTTGTAAGCCGAGCGTCACCCTCGGAAATCATCTCCCTCGTCATGATGACCGCCTGGCCTTACATCGGGCCAATATCTCATCAGGGTCCCCTCCCTCACTGGGATCTGACTCTCCCCTTGCATTAAAATTACCGTCCCTCGGCAGACATTTGCATGGATTCGTCCCCCGTCATTGTCTTATTTTCCGTATGGACTTTTGTCAAAACATGGAATGGTCCATCAGTGACCGACATAATCTGAGTGCTCATGCCCTCACCATGGGCTTACCGCATAGCCCGGCTATCATTTCCTTCCTGCATGAATTAGTATTTCTCTCGGTCGTGGAGCCCTTATTACCAGCAATTAATCAAGGGTATTCCCTTCTCAGAGGGGATGTAAATGACGTTGTGACCTTTATGGCACAACGGGTCTCAGTTTCGACATGAACCACACAATTGTAGACACGCCATTCCTGACGTCTCCTGAGGAAGTCTCATATTACTATACGACGCCCCGCGACGGCTTACGCATTTCGAATCACTTGAGTACTTCCTTTTCTTGAGTCTTCTTCCGCCCTTTTCGGCATCCGGAATCGTCTCATCACGGCATTCGGACGGCATCAACACCAGTCAGACGCATCAAAAGGTTCCGGAACCAAGAAGGGTGTCTGCCGGGCGCCCGCCGACGCCTCCATAAAAACAAAAAAATAAAAAATAAGTATAAAATGCCAATTGGCATACAAAAACAAAAAAATAAATAAAAATATACATATATTAATGGAGGCGTCCAGGACCCTGGACGCCTCCATAAAAACTAATAATAATAAATATTAATAAAATGTCAGTTGGCATAAAAAAATAAAATAAATAAAAAATACATATTAATGAAGGCGTCCAGGCCCCTGGACGCCTCCATAAAAATAAATAAAAAAAATCAAAAATGCCAGCCCTATCATAAAAAGACAAAGAAACGATAAAATAATATATTTTTGGAGGCGTCCAGGCCCGTGGACGCCTCCATCAACTCCCTCACGGGCGCCGGCCACCGAACGATGGTTTGTCGTGTGTGAAAAAATCCAAAATATAGAGACGTCCGGTCAGCTGGACGCGCCCATTTCTGAATCACGAGGCGCCGCTCACAAAACCACGCGTTGTGCCGAACCGCGTGCGGCCGTCGTCGGTTTTCGGTGGACCTACTTGAGGCGTCCGGGACCCTGGACGCCCCCACAAAAGTATTCCAAAAAAATCAATAAAAATAGAATAAAATATTATTTCGGCCCTGATGGAGGTGTCCAGGGTCCTGGACGCCTCCACCTTCCGGAGCTCTATAAATAGAGGCCCACCCCCTCAGTTCTAGGGGAGCTAAGCAGTGATCCGATAGGCTGCCGGAGCCCAGAGGCTACGGAGTCATTCTTCTAACCCGTGGGGTCTTTTGTAGGTGTGGACGCACTTTTCGTTTAACAATTATTTTGTTCGTTTGTTGGATTATTAAGTGCGTGGGCGTGCCAGTCACCGGAGTGACAATTTATTCGGGCTCCGAAGAGCCCATGGTGCGCTCGATCTGACTTCGTCAGACGATTGTGTGGTTCGTGTCAGGACCGAATCCCGTCGCGCCATGAAGGTCACGACGTCATTTACATCCCCCATACGAGGGAATACCCTTGATTAATTGCCGAAATTAGGGGCCCCGCGGCCGAAAAGAATAATACTAATTGTGCAAGAGAGATAAGGAAGGATCACACTGAGGGCTGTATTCAGACCACAAACCGTCGGTCATGTCGGCCACTCGTGGGCCTTTTCATGTTCGGACATGGGTCCGTGAGGTGAAACACAACGAGAAAACCGGGATGAATCCATTCAAATGTCTGCCGAGCACATGGCAATTTTAATGATGATTCGGAAGGCGTCTGGAACGAGAAACAAATCCTGTCCACTTAAGATGTCAGCCCGAGGTTAGGTCAACGTCCGGCCATGTCGGGGTAACTCCCGAGACTCGGGCTTGACCCGAAAGGGCGGCATGGTTGTCCCTTTTGCCCCGGGTCACGGGGAGAGATGGGGGCTGCAGCGTGGGCTCTGGCGTCTTTTTATCTGGGGTTTTCTTAGTTATATGTTCTGGAATTTCCAATCTGCTGTTCATTAGTTCTCTATGCGTTTGTTTCGGGTGACTTCTCTCCTTTTATTCATGAGTACTCCCATTGTTATTATTTGTTTATTATTTACATTTATATAATTGTTTATTAGCCCACCCCGCCTCTTTTATTATGATTAACATTATACATTTGGATTCCTTTTAATTAGCGTAATTTTCAATGATTTATTTGCCATTTGTTAGGGCCATTATTATGTTGCATATGCATATATGTGTAGCGTACCGGCGAAGGGGAACAGGGCATACCGCTGGAGGCCAGGGAGCGTGCCGGCGAAGGGAAACAGGGCGTACCGCTGAGGGCAGGAGGGTGTACCGCTGGAGGCCAAAAGAGCGTGCTGCTGGGGCTCAAGGGGGTGTACCGCTGAGGGCTAAAAGAGCGTGCCGCTGGGGCTCAAAGGGGGTGTACCGCTGAGGGCTAAAAGAGCGTGCCGCTGGGGCTCAAAGGGGGTGTACCGCTGAGGGCTAAAGGAGCGTACCACTGGGCAATTGAGGGTGTACCGCTGGGAGCTTATTGAAGTGTACCGCTGAAGGGAGGTGGTTAGAGTGTGTCGCTGAAGGCTGCAACGGTGAAGGCCAGAAAAGGCGTACCGGCGAAGGGGTGAAGTAATGGGAATATGCCGAAAAAAAGGGGGGTTGGATGAGCAGGCCATTGGGGAAACGATTAGAATGCACCGCTGGAGGGCCAATCAGGGCACGGTGATGGAGGTCCAGTCAATCTTCAATTTCTTTTTATCTTAAGGCTTTTCTTTTCTTCTTATTTGATTTGTACATAGTTTTATATAAACTTCTTCCCCTGCTTTGTTCTGTTCGGTCTCCCCGGCACCAGTCGGAAGTTCGAGTCGCCGGGCGGTTGATCAGTTCGGTTCAGTTTTCGTTGTGATGCCGGCAGTGGTTTGATTGGTTGGAAGGTTTTATTAATTATTCTGCTCGTTTGTTGCTTCCTTTTGCCTTACTTAAAGTTTTGTTATTTTCTCACACAAAAAAATTCGGCAGCATCTCCCCTTGACCCGGGGCGTAAGGAAGGTAAAGGGAACGCACCCACATGGAGTGGTGGAACCCGACAACTGGAGGTGGGCCCCCAGGGGAGCAACACCTTTATAGAACCTCGGAAAACGTGAAGAAAGGGGCTCGGAGGCGAGGCCAAGGAGTGTGTCGCTGAGGGCCTGAAGAGGGTGTGCCGCTGAGGGCCAAAAGGGCGTACCACTGAGGGCCAACGGGTGTGCCGCTGAGGGCCAGTGGGGTGTACCGGCCAAGGGGCGACTGGGTGTGCCGGCGAGGGTCAAATAGCATGTGTACCGGCCAAGGGAGCCAAAGGTGTGTCGGCCAGTGGCTAAATGGGAGATGTGCCGCTGAAGGCCAAAGGAGGTGTGCCGGCCAAGGTTAGAGGTGTGTGCCTCTAAGGGCCAAAACTGATGTGCCTGCCAGGGGCCGGAGAGGTGCATCGCTGGAGAGTCAAAGGGGGTTGAGTATGTGGGCTGGGAGATCTGTGGGCCATCCAGGAGCATGGGAGAGGGATTGAAGGCCGGGGGAGAAGCCACTTAGCTGTGGTGTATTGGGAGAGAGGGTGAGGGTCTCCCTCCTTCCTAAACCAGTGGTCATAGCAGAGGGCCACGGAAGGAATCGAAGGGCCTATAAGGCTAAGGATCGTGGGAGGACGGTCATATAGACACGGAGGCCCCAAGAACACCAGAGAAATGGGGAGACGGAGGGAAGAACGGACAACCCGTTGGAAACCGTGAGGACTAGCATAAGCCAACGAAATCAAAGAGAAAACCCAAGAGGAACAACTTTCATTCATGGGAATCGAGAGGGCACGGCCCTATATACATATCATAGCAAAAAGAATGCCAAAGATAATGCCATGGCCGAGAAAGGGAAAAAGGCCCCAGAAAAGAAAGAATACATAAAAGGATGAGGGGGAACGGAGGGCAGGAGGGAGGCCAGCCGCCCCTAACTCTCTCCCCATTACATCGAACCCTCCCTCCCTTACTCTTGCTCTCTTCCGGTGGTGGTGGTCGTCGAAGGAAGC
This sequence comes from Amorphophallus konjac, assembly GCA_022559845.1. NCBI lineage: Eukaryota > Viridiplantae > Streptophyta > Magnoliopsida > Alismatales > Araceae > Amorphophallus > Amorphophallus konjac. Next base: position 8,383,023 of record CM040128.1, on the reverse strand, counting down.
TCCCGGCAGGGAGGGAGCCTCTTCTTCTTCTTCTCTCTTCTTCTCTTTTCTTCCGCGTGTATGTGTCTATCCGTCTGCCTCTTGTCTTCTCCCTCTCTCCTCCCGTTCGAAACGAAGGGGAGGGTTTTTATACCCCGGACAGCGGGAGTCTTCGTGCAGGAGCGTCGAAGCGGGAAGTGGCCCGTAATCATGAGGTTTGACCTGCCTGTCCTGGCTGTCAGTGGACTAGGCCACGTGGCCCAACGATGGGTTGCCACCTCAGACGGCTCCACTGCACGCCAAGGATGTGTAGGGCATGGGCCTCACGTCGCCCGTTGAACGAACTTCACCGCTGTGCCGTTGAAGGGCTGAACAAGCGTGCCGCCGTAGTGCCAAAAGGGCGTACCGCTGGAGCCTGTTGAGGGCGTGCCGCTGAGGGCCCCAGTGGGCTGTGCCGTTAGAACCCCCCTGGGGGGGGTGTGCCGTTGGAGACCCCAGCGGGGGTGTGCCGTTGAAGACCCCCCCATGGGGGGTGTGCCGTTGAACCCCCCCTGGGGGGTGTGCCGTCGAAGACCCCAGCGGGGGTGTGCCGCCGAGGCTTTTTGGGCGTGCCGCTGGAGGCCCTTTGGGGCGTGCCGCTGAAGGCTCTCCAGGGCGTGCCGCTGGAGGGTTAAATGGGCGATTTTGAGCCCATTGTGAGCATGAGTTGTGGCCCATTTGATTTTCTTCGAGGCCCATGGGATGTGGGGCCTTTTGTGATTGATTTCTCCGGGGTTTCTTCACTCGGCGCCGTTGTTAATGCTGGGCCGAGCATGACATTTGGATGTGCGATTTTCGGTGTCCACAGTAGGTGGAGGTTCTGCCGGCTTCTCGGGTGCCCACGCTCGCGAGAGGAAGGTCGTCTTCATCCACCGCGCTTCTACGTCATCCCCACGCTGCCGGAGCTCCGCCGAATTTCACCATCAGCACATCCAATAAGCCAACTCTTTCCTTTTCTTCGTAGTTCTTTGCATTCATCATCTCGCATCCATCATCTCATTTTCCTCCTACTCGAGTCCGAGAGGGGTTTAAAAGATAACACCAACCAGGTGTGTGTCTTCCCGTTATTTCGTCATTTTTATTGCAAGGATATGAATACTACACATTCATCTTTCTAAGCCACTTGTCATTTGTTTGTCGTTGTTTTGCAAGGGTAGCCGAGGAAAGCCCTCTCCGTCGGCCGGCCGGCCGGAAGGAGAGGAAGAAGCAACCCGCCATCTCCCGCTCTTGAGGTAGGCGCGATCACTTTCTTATTTTGGGGTCTTTCGGCCCCTGGCGATCACATCTTTTCATCGAGGCCGCGGCGAGTCACTTCCCCAATGGCCGTTTAAATTTCTGTTCTCATATTCTCTTTATATCCTGTTATATTTCGTTTATATCATCGAGGCCGCGGCGAGTCACTTCCCCAATGGCCGTTTAAATTTCTGTTCTCATATTCTCTTTATATCATGTTATATTCTGCTCATATCATCGAGGCCGCGGCGAGTCACTTCCCCAATGGCCGTTTAAATTTTCGTTCTTACATTCTCTCTATATTCTGTTATATTCTGCTCATATCATCGAGGCCGCGGCGAGTCACTTCCCCAATGGCCGTTTAAATTTCCGTTCTTATACTCTCTCTATATTCTGTTATATTCTGCTCATATTCTCGAGGCCACGGCGAGTCACTTCCCCAATGGCCGTTTAAATCTCTGTTCTTATATTCTCTTTTATATTCTGCTATATTCTGCTCATATTCTCGAGGCCGCGGCGAGTCACTTCCCCAATGGCCGTTTCAATTTTTGTTATTTAATTTCTGCACCATTCCCGTCCCCCCGAGGTCGCGGCGAGTCACTTCCCGCTATGGACGTTTGAACCCCATATCTTGCTATATTATACTTGTCCCGCTCGCCCCGCCGGAGCAATCTCCCGTGGTGGCCCCTTCTCTCTCTTCTCTCATCTCTGTGTTGCAGCAAACAGCAAAACAAACAAAAAGAAGAGCCCGCGCGCTCTCCGCATCCTCTTCCTCGCTCCAAGAACTCCGAACCGCGTGACGTCGCTCACAGATTGGCGATCACGGTGGGACGTCTACTGCTTCCTCTCGGCTACCCTTGCAAGTTCGGCACCACCCGTGCCTCTCCACCTTGGCGCCCACGCGCGCCCCCGTTGTGCTCACGGCAGCACCGTCAGTTCTGATTGGTTCTTTGTTTATTACATGTTTGTTATTTCTGTTGTTTTCCCACTCCATATATCTGTCAGCATTCCATTGCATACATCCATTCTTCTTTTCTATCCTTTTTTTCATTTTTTTTGAGGATCACCCTTTCCCGGTGAAGGAAGGACTCTCCGTTTGGGAATTCCTCTCAACGGACTAGAATCTCCTACACTGGGACCTCCGTAAGTCCCCGACATCGAAGAATCTCCTCTTCGTTCACTGGGCTGGTTGTACCATTGAAGTTCCCCGAAGTTAGTCATTTCATTCGTGGTGAGACGAGAGACCCTAGCTGACATGGCGGTGAAACAAAAATAAACTAGGGTCCCTATCTTGTGTGAACTTCGGATCTCGCTAAAAACACACAAAAAAAAATCATCAAAATCAAAATCAAAAAAAAGGGCGTAAAGGCATCCACTTGTTTGATAATCTCTGCTACCTACTTGCTAGTGTATGTTTTTGCGTTCTGGGAGAACTGTGAGCATGTCTCACGAGTCTTCCGAGGAGAACCACCCTAGCCGTGGTTTGACAGCCGACCCGCGAGTCTATGCTATGGACTCGGGTCCTTCTCATGACCCCTCGCATGAGGTGCAGGTTATTGTCGGGGACACGTCCCCACCACAGGATATCACTTCCTTACTGGGCGTCCTCGCCAACACGGAGCTTACCTCTGAACAGCTCCGGGCCTTCCAGGCCATTCTAAAGGGGAAATCTGTTTCCCCCACGCCCCAGGAGTCAACTCCGGCTATCGCACCTCTCCACGAGTCCGTGCAGGCCATTCCATCTCCTTCATTGGCGCAAGCCATCCAGTCTCCCTCGCTTCAAGGACAAGCGAGCCAACAACCTCCCTCATTCCAATTCCCGTCACAATCTCAAACTCCCGGTGTTCCTCACACACCGTTTCAGCCAGGGCCAACTTTCGGTGGTCCGACAGTTCCCTCTCATTCCGGGTTTCCCCCTCAAGTCTCCGGGAGACAGTTTCTCCCCCAATGGCAAGTGCCACCTTCACCCCCAGAGGAGCTCGCCCAATCGCTCCTCAACAGGTTCAACCGCATGGACGAGCAGTTTCAAAATCTGAGAAGGATGGTGGACGTGAAAGCCACCCCGGAGGTTGCTTTGCCAATCCTCCCCGTCATTCATCTTCCTCCCTCCGAAATGCCCACGTACCGCAGATACAATGGTACCGGCAACCCCTTCATTCATCTCAAGGATTTCATGTATGAGTCCTCTTACTGGCAAAACGATCAGAGGTCCCTGGCATACCTCTTTCGGAGATCATTGGATGGTCCTGCGCTTGAGTGATTCTATTCTCTGGAGCCCCGCGAGGCCGAGAATTTTGAAATAGTGCAGAGAAGGTTCTTGCAGAAATATAGGGATAGGGTCGGTCCCTCACTCTCCATTACCGACCTAGTGGCCGAAAAGATGAAACCCGACGAGGATTTTGTCCGATATGCTGATAGATGGAGGTCTCTGGCGGAAAGAATAAGGGATACCCTCTCCGAGCCCGAACAAGTGAAAATGATTGTGTCTAATGCAACCCCGCAGTTCAGACACGTCTTCGCCATGAATAAACTTACTACAATGGAGGAACTCTATGAAAGGGCCCGATACATCCAAACCCAGCTAAAAGACTCCCCCATCATGAACATGTTTGAGTCGCCGAAGCCCAAAGTGGTCAGAAAGACAGGCGCTGGTGTCCCGGGCGGAGCCACAGAAGGGGTCGTGACAAATGAGCAAGTCAGTGCGGTCAACAATGCCAACTATGCAGTCAACCCAAGGCCTCCACAAATGCCCCGACTACCCCTTCAATCAAGTCCTTTCCCTCTCCGTCCTCCACCCCAAAATAATCCACCCCAGGATAATATGCCTCCATTACGCCAACCCCAACAACAACAACCACAACCTCAGCAACAACAACCACCGCTTCAGTACAACCAAGTTCCACCCCCGGGGAACTATGGTCCCCAACAGCAACAAAGGAGGCCGCTCGGTCCTAAGAGAGCCTACTATCCACCATTGCCAGAAACCTTAGCAGATATTTTTAATGCCCTCATGGCATCAAACCAACTCGCCCTACCCAGAGAAAGGCCCGCGTGGCCCCCCAATGTTGATACCTCCAAATACTGCGTCTACCACAGGCAGCCAGGACACACAGTGGATTACTGCTTCCATTTCAAAGATTACATCCATGATATGAATGATGAACATCAAATAGATTGGGATGAGATGAGACGGTACGTCGCGGCTCTCAAGGCTAGGAGACCTCCTCAGAGGCCACAGCAGCAGTTACAACAGCAGCAGCAGCAGCAACCACCACAACAACAACAGCCTCAGCAGGCCCCACAACAACAGCCCGACATGGGCATAATCCAGAATCCACTACCGGAGCACCAACAGCCCAATCATCAGGTTAACCCCATCTCCTCCTTCCCGGAAGTCGGGAGAGAGCAGGTGTGGCACCAGGAAAGTACCTCCATTCTTTATACCTCCAACCCTATCGTCATGCAACCCCCTCACCTTGCCCGGGTAGCACCTCTCTCTCATCAACCCGCATCGGTATCGCCTTCACCATTTCCACTACCATTACGCCCTCTCATCCGCACCCCGACCTCCTATCAACCGACACTCTCTACTACGCCTTCACACCCTCTCACCTTCTCCCACTCCCCCACTTTACCATCGACCTCTACCACATTTACCCCTACGCCTTCTAAACCCCTTATCATCCGTCCACCATACATAACCCCGTCTTTCTCCACCACATCACCACTAATGCCTTCAAAACCACTCATCACCCACCATCCGCCTCAAAACCTTTACCCGTTTCAAACCTTACCTCCACCTCCACCTTCCAAACCCCTTATCCTTCATAATCCGCGCGATATCCCCTCTACCTCCGCCATGCCTCCACCTAACAAACCCCTCATCAGAATCCCTGCTCCCGTCATCACCCCTGCTTCATCAACCATTCCTCCACTACTACCCCTCAAACCCCTGTTAAAACCCACTGCTACCCCCACAGAGGTACAAAAGCCGCAGGCAATGGTGCTCCGGAGTGGAAGGATTTTCCACAGGGTTTTCCCCCACAACAGTCAGAATCCCGAGCAATCTCAGCCAGAGAAGGATGATGCAGAACAACCAGAAAGAGCTATCCCTGGAACACAGTATGATCTACTGAAACACTTGGACAAGACGCCTGCCCGGATCTCCATCCTAGAGCTACTTCAAAGATCCACATCCCACCAGGCGGCCTTGATGGAATATCTTCAAAAGGTCATGGTTAATGAAGACCTCCCCGTGGAGAAGATTTCGATCGTCCTGACCCCAACAGACACACAACCGGCCATCATGTTCCACAACTACGAGCTCGCTCCCAAGGAAGCTCGGAAATATGCATTGTGCATTTCAATAAAAATTAATGGGGTATCCATAAACCCGTGTCTTGTGGACACGGGTGCATCCATAAATGTGATCTCCATGAGCACTCTTCAGTTGTGTGGGGTTGGCGAGGAACAAATAAGACCTTCCTCGATCACGGTCACGGCTTATGACAATAGCAAAAGGCCGCCGCAGGGGATGATTATTCTGAAGGCAGAACTAGGCCCCATGTCAATTCCCACGGAATTCCATGTCCTCGACATGGACCCCACATTCAAGGCTATACTGGGTCGCCCTCACGTGGACTCTATCAAACCACTTCAACAGAGGGCCCGTTGTTCAGATGGGAGATCACCCACGAGAAGCATATGGAGGATCACATGCTGTATATTTGGCTGAAAAATGTCCGAGGATCACCAAAAGAGGCAAGATCAAAGATCCGGAATGCGAGTGGGACAAATGGTTCGACATATGGGACATTTCCGTTGCACTGGAAAGGATGTTCTCATCTCCACAGCTTGAAGGACCACCATTGATCTCCGAAATACCAGAGAATATTACCACTCTTGCCAAGGTTCCAAACTATCCTCGTCCTCGCCAGAAGGACTCTGTCATCGACGGATCTTCATCCGTCCTCAACATTACCGTCGACGGCTCATTAGCCGCCATCCTCTCCATCCACTCGTCTCAGCCTTTGCTGATATCTTCTTCCTGGGCCAGACAATTGTCTGATGATCTTCCCAGGTCCCCTTCTTTGCTTACATACCTACGCGGACTTTTCAACCCGCGCCAGGTCTTCAACCATGATCTGCTCTACGAGCCCCACAATCCTCTAGCCATAACCACTTTCCTCTCTCCTCCAATCTCTTTTCACTGCTTTGTCATTAAAAATGAAAACGAAAAAAAAAACGTCAATTTTCAAACTCTCCAACAACACATCTTCGTTGAGGAAACCTCCTACATCTCCCACGGGTGCGTACCGCCTTGCGGACCACCCGTCCAAGGTCCGATGAGCGACCTTTTCTACCCCTCCTCTGAGGGGTCTTCTCCTGTACATTCTACACCATCCTCCTCATCTTCCTCTTCGTCTGTAAATATTGTCAGTCAATCTAGGAATGATAGGCCAAGGGTAGTACCTAGGAAGAAATCCAAGGGTAGGCAGATCCCTCGTCGATTCCTTCTGGATTTGGCCGCCAGGTGTCAGGCCCTTCTTGCCATCCCCCAGTTGTTAGAAAATCCCATCCATCTACCCGAAATAGAATGCGAGGGCGACTGTGCATCTGATGAAGGGTATGGAGTCTACGAGATCACGAATGAAGAATGCCCCACTGAAGATGAGGGTGAAGAATATGAGGATGCGGCGGGCGCATACGCTAGCGGAATGAGGAAATTCGACGAGCCGTCAACCGCCGTAGAAGAATCCACCTGTGGACACCAAAAAAATGCATACCTGGATATCCGGCTCGGCCTCGCGTCAGCAACGGCGCCGAGTGAAGAAACCCCGGAGAAATCAAGCACAAAAGGCCCCACAGCTCGTGGGCCTCAAAGAGAATCAAACGGGCCATGACTCGTGCCCACAATGGGCTCAGAACATCCCTGGGTACACACACCCCCTGGAGAGCCCTTCAGCGGCACGCCCAGCCCCAAGAGGCCTCAACGGCACACCCTGGCAAGGCCCCAGCGACACGCCCTAGGGAGCCCTTCAGCGGCACACCCCCTCAGGGTCCCAGCGGCACGGCCCCAAGGCCCCTCAACGGTGCACCCCCCTGGGGGGTTTCAACGGCACACCCCCCTTGGGGGGGGTTTCAACGGCACGCCCCCACGGGGGGTTCAGCGGCACGCCCCAAAGGGTTTTCAGCGGCACGCCCAGCAAGCCCTCCAGCGGCGCACCCCACATGGGGGTTTAGCGGCGCGGCCCTTCAGGGCTCCAGCGGTACGCCCTTCAGGGCTCCAGCGGCACGCCCATTCAGGGCTCCAGCGGTACGCCCTTTTGGCTCCCCCACGGCACGCCTGTTCAGCCTGCCAACGGCACAGCGGAAGGCTTTTTCAACGGCAAACGACGTGAAGCCCATGCCCTACGCATCCTTGGCGCGCAGTGAAGCCGTCTGAGGTGTCAGCCGATCGTTGGGCCATGTAGGCTACCCCACTGACACCCAGGACGGGGAAGGTCAAATGCCATCATCACAAGCCATTTCCCGCCTTCGATGGCCGTGGCCAAAGCCCCCGCTGCTGGGGAGTATAAAAGACTCCCGTTTTCGACAGAAGGGGGGGCATCCACACAGACGGACACACGGAGGAAGAAGAGAAGAGAAGAAGAGAAGAAGAAAAGAAGAGAAGAGGAAGAAGAAGAGGGAGAGGCTCCCCCTGCTGCCCCGTCCACCGTCGCCGGAGAAGAGAGAAGAGAAGAAGAAGAGTGAGAGAAGAGAGGAGTGAGGTCTGGGAGGGGAGGAGGAGCCCATGCTCCGTTCCCCTTCCCCCCTTGTATCTTCATTCCCCCTTTTCCCTTTCCTTTTTGCTGTTGTTCCCTTTTTTTTTACCTTTCCCTACGATGTATTGGCCCTCTGTGGCCTTTTCTTTCCATGAATGAGAATCCCTCTTTTGGGGTCTTGCTACCGTGCTTGGTTTGTGCGTCTTAGCCACTCACCCTCTGTCTTGGCCCTTTCCATGAGGCCTCTGGCCTTAACCACTTGTCTTCGCCTGCCTTTGCTTACCGTTTACCCCCCCCCTAGGGGGGGTGCACCCCTTTTGGTGCCCCAGCGGCACGCCCCGAAGTGCCCCAGCGGCACGCTGCTCGCCCCTCCTTTGACCCTTCGCCGGTACGCCCTGCCGGGCCTTCACCGGCACACCCTGCCTGCCCTCAGCGGCACACTCCCTTGCGCCCTCAGCGGCACGCCTTCAGCCGCCCTCAGCGGCACGCCTTCAGCTGCTCTCAGCGGCACGCTCCTCGGCCCTCAGTGGCACACCTTCAGCCGCCTGTTCGCCGGCACACCCTAGCTAGGCCTTTCGCCGGCACACCACCCTTCCTTCTTGCCCGGTGCATTCCCGTCTCAGCCAGTCTTAGGAGTGTCTCCCGCTTGCCGTACCCTCCGAGTTTTCCGAGGTTTATAAAGGTGTTGCCGCTCTCGGGCGCCCACCTCCAGTTGTCGGGTTCCGCCACTCCTTGTGGGCGCGTTCCCTGTATCTCCCTTACGCTCGGGTCAAGGGGAGATGCTGCCGAATTTTTGTTAGAAACGATGACATATTAAAAAGATAAAAGATAGTAACTAGCAAATGGAACAACAACACATTAAAAGGACTAAAAGAAAGCAACAAACAAACGAAAAGAACAACGGCAAAATGCTTCAACCAATGCGAAGAACAATGCAATCAATTCAAAGGGAACCAGACCGAACAACAACTAAACAACTCGAACATCCGCCCCCACAAGAGAAAGAATGAAAATTAATCAAGAGAAGAAAAGAAGAAACCCATGCAAAACTTAATAAAAAAAATCAAGAGAGAAAAGAAAAGAAGAAAAGAAAAGCCTTAAAAGAAATGGAAGAGAAGCACACTCGGCCATACCCTTCGCCGGCACACACCCTTTCAACCCTCCAGCGGTACACCTCTGGCCCTCAGCGGCACACTCTTCCAGCCCCTCAGCGGCACACTCCCTTAGCCCTCCAGCGGCACACCCCCAGGCCCTCCAGCGGCACACCCCCAGGCCCTCCAGCGGCACACTCCCTTAGCCCCCCCAGCGGCACACCCCCAGGCCCTCCAGCGGCACACTCCATTAGCCCTCCAGCGGCACACCCCCTGGCCCTTCAGCGGTACACCCCCTTAGCCCTCTAATGACCCATTCTCTCTCCAGAAAATATGAGTAATATTAATAATAATAATAAATAATAAATAATAAACAATAACAGATTCAAAATATATAAATAAATAAGGATAATAAAGGAATAAGTAATAATAATAATAATAAGCTTCAAATAAATAATAACAATAATAATAATTAGACCAATAAATGATAGCAAAAATGAATAAATAATAATAACAAACTCAATAAGAATGATGAACAAATAAATGATAACCAAAATAAATAATAATAACAAACTTAACGAAACACGACAAGCAAATGAACGATAATAAAACGAACAAAAAATAATAACAAACCTAATAATAACAATAGTAAATGAATAAATCACAAGAAAAATGAATAAATAGTAATAATAAACTCACTCGAAGACACGCACAAATTAATGAATAATAATGATAAAATTTTAAATAACAATAAAATAATGTAATCCACGTGGCAGCCCCGTCTCTCCCGTGACCCGGTGCCGAAGGAACAACAATGCCGCCCTGGCGGGCTGGGCCTGAGTCTTGGGAATTATCCCGAAATAGCCATGACCCGACCTCACCTCGGGCTAACATTCCGATTAAACCGGACTCATTTCTCCGACCGGATCCTTTCCGAGCCGCTACTAAAATTGCCGCACGTTCGGCAGACATTTGAACGGATTCACCTCGATTCCTGCCGCGTTCTTATTACGGACCTACGTCCGAACATGAAAAGGCCCGTAAGTGACCAACATGGCTGACGGTTCTCGCCCCAATATGGTCGTGAGCCGGCATCGTTCCGGGCCGATAGCCCGTTAAATCGGATTCATTCTAACGGGATTTGCTCCCGCTCTTTCATTGAAACTGTCGTAAACTCGGCATACATTTGCACGGGGTCGCTTCCACCCACGTCGCACTTTCAACATGGGCCCTCGCCCGAACATGGAAAGGTCCGCAAGTGACCGACAGAATCGGAATAGAACGAGACGGCTCTCGCCACCCCTGGACTCCTCCCATGGGGATATCAATAAGACCTCCATGGGCCATACTTGGACCTCGGGCCCGCCCCGATCATGGTCATCGTCCGGCTCATATCCCCCGGTCTACAGCCTGCTCCTTTCGAACACGTTTTCGGTTCTGGAGTCTATTTCCGGGACCCTTCCCTGTTGCCCTCCGGCATAGGAAATATCAATGAGGCCCACGCAAGCCCCGTTTGGACCACGGGAGGTGCCCCCGGCATGGTCCTGACTTGATCTCGCGCCGAGCCAATAAATTCGCGGATTTCCGGATACAATAACCGAGATTCGACCGACGGTTTTTAGTGTCTCGGAATAATATACTTGCCGTATCCCGGCGTGCATATGTTCCAGGTCCTCCCGCGACGAGTACAATATTCTAAGGCCGGACTCCCGTCCGAATATTAAACGGCCTCCCGAATGACCGATACGTTTCGAACGTCCGCTTCTCCGGACACAGGGCTTTTCAGCCGATTCTAGGGATATTCCCTCGCCGTCCCTTGGCACCGGAAATATTAATGACGCTCATGCAAGTCTTGTTTCGACCGCGGGGGGGCCCACCGCAGTATGGTCGCAGCTTGCTCTTGCACCGAGCCAACAGATTTACCAGTTTCTGACCGCTCTAACCGAGGTTTAACCGAACGTTCCCCGTTCTTCTGGGTAATAAAATTGCCATATCCTGGCATACATACGCTCCGGTTTTCCCGTGACGACTGCGCTTTTCTCGAGCCGGACATTTGTCCGAACATTAAATGGTCAGCACATGACCGACATGATCTCGAATGGTTTCCTTCTCGCCCTCGCGCGAGGATTTCAATACATCATAATAGACCTTTCATGCAATTAATTTCCTGGCCACGAGGCCCTGAATCTCGGCGATTAATCAAGGGTGTTCCCTCGTATGAGGGATGTAAATGACGCCGTAACCTTTATGGCGCGGCGGGTTTTGGTCCCGACACGAACCACACAATCGTCTGACGAAGTCAGATCGAGCGCACCACGGGCTCCTCGGAGCCCGAACAAATTGTCACTCCGGTGACTGGCACGCCCACGCACTCAATAAACGAATAAACCAACAAGAGAATAATAAGTGAAAAAGTGCGTCCACACCACCAAAGAAGTCAACTTGGGGACTGAGGAAGACCCTAGGATCATCCTCATAAGTGACAACCTACCACCCTCTGAAGAAGAGGCATTAATTGAGGTCCTCAAGAAATATAAGGACACGTTTGCATGGAGCTACGAGGATATGCCGGGTCTGGATTCAACCTTGGTCGAACACCGTTTAACCCTAAAACCAGGGTCCATCTCGGTAAAACAAAGGTTAAGGCGTTTCCACCCTCAGATGGCTTTGAAAATGAAAGAAGAGGTCGATAAGCTCCACAAAGCCAGGTTCATTAGAGTCGTTCTTTATCCTCAATGCGTGGCGAACATTGTCCCGGTCATGAAGAAAGATGGGAAAGTCAGGATTTGCATTGACTTCCGGGACCTTAACCGCGCGTGTCCAAAGGATAATTTTCCCTTGCCTCACATTGATGTGTTGATTGATAACACGGCAGGTTATGAAACCCTCTCTTTCATGGATGGATTTTCAGGATACAATCAAATTCGTTTGGCAGAAGAGGATCAGGAAAAGACGTCATTCACTACCCCTTGGGGAACATATTGTTACGTGGTCATGCCATTTGGGTTAAAGAATGCTGGAGCTACTTACCAAAGAGCGATGATGGCCATATTTCATGACATGATGCACATATATCTGGAAGTGTATGTGGATGACTTATTGGTGAAATCAAGGACCAGGATGGAACATCCAGAAGTTTTGGCTAAGGTCTTGCAAAGGTCAAGAGAATTCCAATTGAAAATGAACCCGAAAAAGTGTGTGTTTGGTGTGTCGTCAGGTAAATTGCTGGGGTTCATTGTGAGTAAAAGAGGGATCGAGATAGATCCCGACAAAGCCAAGGCTATCAGGGATATGTCGCCTCCCAAGAATTTGAGGGAAGTCCGAGGTTTAATCGGCAGGCTGCAGTTTATTCGTCGGTTTGTGTCTCAACATTCACAAAGGTGTAGACCTCTCTACGAGTTGACCAAGCCAGGAGTAGAATTCCACTGGAATTCTAAATGTCAGAAAGCTTTTGAAGGGTTGAAGGAATATCTGGCTAGTCCACCCGTTCTCATTCCACCTAAACCAGAAAAACCTCTGATCCTTTACATCTCAGTCTTGGATGACTCCGTGGGAGCCGTCCTCGCACAAGCTGATGAAGAAGGCAAGGAACGGGCAACCTATTACTTGTCCAAACTTCTCAATCCCTGTGAGCAGAAGTACACCGGCATGGAGAAAACCTGTGCTGCCCTCGTTTGGGTAGTGCAGAAATTGAAGCACTACTTCTTGGCTCACGAAGTCCACTTGATTGCTCGAATGAATCCTATCAAATTCCTTCTGGAGAAAGCCGTCTTTACGGATAGGCTAGCACGCTGGCAAAGTTTTCTCTCTCAGTTCGACATCACCTACATCCAGCAAAAGGCGATTAAAGGTTATGCCATAGCCGAGCATCTCGCTCACCATCCTCTTCCCAAGTTCGATCCCGTCCAATCAGAGTTTCCAGATGAAGAACTAATGTCCATCAACCAATCAGATGAGCCAATGTGGACGCTATATTTTGATGGAGCTCTGAATTCTCAAGGGAGAGGAATCGGCATCGCCCTCCTGTCGCCGGAAGGCCTCACATTCCCATTGGCATACCAGCTCAAATTTCCAGTCACCAACAATATAGCCGAATATGAAGCTCTTCTAGCTGGCATAGGACTCGCTCATTCTTTTCGTATCACTGAGTTGCGAGTCGTAGGTGATAGTCAACTCATCCTTCGCCAGGTACTCACTAAGTATTGCACTCGCGATCCCAAACTCAAGCCATACCAAGAACTCACTGCTGCCTTTGCCAAACTGTTCACAAAACTGATCTTTGTTCATATCCCTCGTCATCAGAATATTCTTGCCGATGCCCTCGCCTCATTGGCATCATCCATAAGGTTCCCTCTAGGAAGATGGTTTAAGTCCATTTCCATCTACAAACTTCACGCCCCTGCAGTCGATGATGCTTCCTACGTAAACATCAAAGACAGGATAGCAAGGAAGATCCTGCAGGAAGATATCCTTGAGAAGAGGGAGCTCATGTTGGCAGAGGCCGAAGAAGAACTGGCTGATGAAGAGAAACCATGGTTCTATGAAATTGTCAAATATTGCCAAGATCAGTCTTATCCTGAAGGGGCCACCACAGAAGACAAGAAAGCCATAAGAAGGGTGGCTCAGAAATACACATTGATTGGAGGTCTACTCTATAGGAGGAGCCTTACTGGTATTCTGTTAAGATGTCTTGGTGACGATGAGGTTTGGAAATGTGTAGAAGAGACGCACTCGGGTGTGTGCGGTGGCCACGTGAATAGTCAGATGCTCGCCAAGAAGATCATTCGCCAAGGCTTTTATTGGCCCACTATGGAAGAGGATTGTACTGTCTATGTCCGTAGGTGTGTCAAGTGTCAACTTCACGCCGATAAAATCCATTCACCATCTTCCTCACTTCATCCAATATCCTCCCCATGGCCTTTCTCCATGTGGGCATTCGACATCATTGGTCCCTTAGGTGATCCCAATTCCCTCACCAAGCAGAAATCTTTCATCCTTGCTGCGACGGAATACTTCACCAAATGGGCCGAAGCCGAAGCTTACGCGGAGATCAAGGCGTCAACAGTCTGCAAGTTCATCATGAAGAACATTCTCGCCAGATTCGGCGTCCCAAGCACGATCGTCACCGACAATGGGCCACAATTCATTTCTCAGGACCTACAGGACCTCTGCAAAAGGTACGCAATTGCATTGCATCATTCATCGCCTTATTACCCACAAGGTAACGGTCAAGCGGAGGCCACCAATAAAACATTGCTCAAAATCATCAAAAAAACCTGCGAGTCTAGTAAGTTTTCAGACTGGCCAGAAAAGCTTATCGAAGCCCTATGGGCCTATCGCACCTCAATCCGTACCCCCACCGGGCAGAATCCATTTGCCCTCACTTATGGTATGGAAGCTGTAGTCCCGTACGAGACTCTGATCCCTTCTCTCATGGTACAATTGGATGAGGAATTTCCCCTCGACGATCGTCGTAATTCACTCCTCGCCCAGTTGGAACTCTTGGATGAGAAGCGGCTGGCCGCCGCCGAACACGCGCGTGTGTATCAAAATAGACTCGCTCGCTTTTACCAAAAGAAAGTCGTTGAGAGAAAATTCAAAGTCGGTGAGATGGTCGTAAAAAGAATTTTTGTCAAACCTGGAGGGCCGCGTTCTAAGCTCCAACCCAATTGGGAAGGACCATTTGTAATTCAAGCCGTGCACCCTGGCAACGCCTACAAGCTAGTCAACGCCGAAGGGACCGAGACATCCCACCCTTGGAATGTGCTTTATCTTAAGAAATACTACCCTTAGCACAAAACAAAAAAAATGATGAAAAGATAAAAAACATCAAAAACAAGGAAATATTGAAAACCACTAAAAATATGGAAAATTCAAAATGCCGATGCTTGGCAGGCACCATGTAGTTAAGTCCCTGCATCTAACCTTCATGTTAGGATATGGCCCATTAAGGCTTGGTAGGCACCGGGTCTTGGTTTGCCAGAACCGTGGAGACCCCTGTCCGGCCACGTCGGCCTATGCTCGCTCGAAGGAAGCTAACATGTGTTCACTTATGTATTTTATTCAAAAAAGTTGGTAGCATCACCTACGGTAGGGCCACACCTAGAAGATCTCCGGAAGCTGTAATCTTTATTCTTTTCTCTTCGACCAAATGAGACAGTCGGTGCCCTTAAAACGCTGAGCATGAGAAACCGAAACTCAAACCCCAAAGGCAAGAGTAGGACCCATTTCCTCGAGCATCGATCAGAGCACGAGAAGAGGGCAGTGTCCCCGCAGGCATACGAAGAGGGAGCCCACCAACGTCAAACGACTATATCTCCCTCACAGAAAGAAATACAAAATCAAAATCAAGAGAAAAGCCTGGTCGTGACCGTGCCTGGTACGATAAACGGAACCCCTCAAAGCAAAAGTCTGAATCCACAAAGGGGGGCCGTGGAATGTAAATGCTCGAGATTTGGTCCGAAGTTGTCCGAAAGGAAAGAGTTAATGGGCCCTTATTCGCTCGCCGGGTTAACGGCTTTGCCGGTCCTCTCAGGAGGTTTATCCCCTACGCTCTTCCTTCTCCCTCTAAAGATGAAGGTTCGATGGAGTTTCTGAAAGGTGAAAACTGCCCAGGGTCTGCGACCTTATTTTAATATACACATTTTGGTTGCCTACTTTGAAAAGCAAAAGCTATCGCTGCGAAGGAGTCTCTGTGTTTCTGGCTGGTCAAGACCCCTGTTTACCACCTTGATGTCTTCTTGTTTAACCTCGGGCTTAGGCCAATACAAGCGCGTCACCTATGGGTGCGACGGCGTCTGATTCCGGGTCAGCGTCGCGCGGTTGGTCGTTAGGGTTCCAGGGTGTTCCATCTTATACCATCTAGAGTTGTGAGGAAACAGACCCGGGTCGGGCAAATCATCTACCTCAAACACCTTTTGGGTGAATCCCTGTGGTCGGAAGCAACTGGGAGCCTAAGCATGGCATGACGGTATTGTCATCAGGGTAAGTCTTAGCTGGCGGGATCGTCATTCGAGGAGTCTAGAGGCCCAAATCAACCTAGATGTACACTTAAGATACCTGGGAGGTTAGTAAGAAACCCCTGTCTCACGTAGGTTAGGTGCCATTTGGGTGCTTGCCGGGCGTTAGCAATAAAAAAAATTGAAATGATAAAAGCACAAAAAAAATGGAAAAGAGAAATGTACATATTTGCAAACAAAAAAAATCTTTTTATGATGAAACAAAAAAAATATATCAAATAAAAAAAAACAAATCAATTTTGCATGATTACATTTGCGTGCAGCATCTCACTTTTTAATATCGCTTGCATTCGTGTGCTTGCCTGTCGCATTTATCATCACCGCATCTTTCCCTTGCCTTCGTTAAATAAAGGCTTGGCCCCTTGACCAGTTATCAAGGACAGTCACAGTGACCATTTACTTATTGAGCAAGGGGCCAAGTCAGAACAGAAATTCTGATTTGTTTGTTTCAGTGATATGTGCAGGGATTCAGGTAACTGAAGCAAAGGTGAAAAATAAACAAACCAAACCTTGTGTTTTATTCAAAAAAAAAAAAACCAAAAAAATTTACATCAAGTTCCGCCCTCTCTCTCTGCATTACTCGTCCCACTACTCTCCGGGCAAAACACTCTCAAAGGTGCTACCCAACTACGAAAAGCGGTACTCCTGTCGCTCTGTACTCCTCTTCCTATTCCCACATCCCGGCGTTGATCCGCGGAAGCAGCAGAGAAGCTACCAACACGAAAGCCACGCTCTCGTGCTTTTCGGTAGCGCTCCTCACCATCTCTCAGCCACTGTTCAGCAAGACCAAGGCCGATTCGGAGTTCGAATAGTTGGGCCTCCATGGCCCTTCGCTCCTCCCTTTCAGCCAAACTGTTGGCTCTTTCTCTCTCTGCGTTTCTTTCCCTCTCTGCCCGTTCTCTCTCACGGTCTTCCCTCTCTAACTGGAGAGTGATCCTCAGTTCCATAGCATCCCTGGATGAGTCGTCATCAGGATGACGCCGCAGTTCCCTCTCCAGTTCTGCTATCCTAGCCTCCTTATGCGCAGCTTGGGCAAGCGCTTCTTCCGTCTCCTTTTCCTGCCGAGTGTACCATCTCAGATACGCGATAAGGCGTAAACAAAGAGAACTCAACGCTGAAACTTTTACCTGTATACGGAGCATTCCTTCTGCCTCCGCAGCACGCTGCGTGGCGTGAGCAAGTTGCTCATGAAGCGAGTCAAGTTCTGAGGTGGGAATCCACAAGCTGGAAGAGGCACCACCTACTCCCATCGCTGGGGAGGCTGCGCCAATCTGGGCATGCTGCGACCATGTGAATTAGCAGCCAACATCTGGAATCTGGGGTTTTAACTAGGAACGTACTGTACACCTACCAAGGCACTCGTAGCTCCGCGGGCATCACCCAACTGTTGTTCCATCTCTGCCAAGCGAGTTCGTAAATTCGCTATCATGGCATCCCGGACATCCTGCAGCCTTACAAGTCAGCATTTTTACCAAAAAAACCAAGAAAAGGAGAAAGAAGAGAAGAGAAAAAGGGGAAACCTACCTCCACAAGTCCCCTGGGTTGGAACCGTTCTGCGTACTTTGTCCTATATAGACGCAAGTAGTCCTCGCTGTCCCGCGCCTGTGATTCTACAATCGTGCCACCCCGTTGCCAGTCCTCATACTGTTCGGGGAATCGCACGCGCCAGTCAATGCAAGTCGCCGGTCCCCGCGTCTTTCTCCCGACACGAGGTGGCGCAGCTGAATCCACCCATTCTTGAGCCAGTCCTAAAGTCCTCATAACTAATCGTAGCGAAGCGGCTCGATTTCATTCAGGCAGTGCATCCATAGTTCCCGTCCGAACCGGGCACGACTTGCTAGAACCCACGGCTGGTTGGCATCGACCATCTCTGAGTAGGGTCTCCAGTTTACCATCGCTGCAGGGAACTCCTGTAGCTCCCGCCTTAACACCATCAGTTGGTAGGTTAGGGGTGCCGCACTCATGATGGGCTCCCACCGCCTGGCTAGCGGCACCATCACGGGTCGCCAATGTCGAGCTCTCCCCATGGGGAGGTAATAATAGCTCCATAGCTGCTCGGCGCAGGTCATCAGCACCTTGCGAAAACAACAAGAAAAAATACAAAACAAGCAAAACAACAAAAAATACCTGGATGAATGGTGCGAAACCACTCACAGTCATCTCACGATCCGTTTCTTGGAATAGGCCTGCAAACAAGTGCGCCAGCATGGCAGCTCCCCAGGCATAGTACCCTACTCTTTCAAGGTCTGACAGCAGCTCCAGGAAGCAACATTGGATGCCGTCCCCTTTCGAGCTCAGTACCAATCTCCCCAAAAGGAAGAGGAGAAATCTCCTCAAATCTATGTTACATCTTTCCCAGTTGCCGAAATCTGTGCAATACACGGCACGGCATCCTATTTCCATCCTTTCCATGAACTCTTCTGAGGATTCGTCATCCCGCCGACGAGTGTCGGTGAGCCCTAATGCTTCCATGAGGGACGCCCTAGCTACCGACCTGTTCTTCCGACCATCTAGGTCCAAACCCAGTAACTTCTGGGCACCTTCTCTGTAGTCCGCGTAAGTGACTCCGGTCACTGCCTCGCCTTCTACCTTCAGGCTTGTGATCCGGACCACATCCTCCAAGCTGGGCACCATGTGCCCCCAGGGCATCAGGAATGCCCGGCTCACTGGGTCCCATCTCTCACACAAGGCTTCGATCAGGACTAGGTCAAGCTGGATCGGCTCGATCCGAAGGAAGGTACCAAATCCCATCACGTCTAGCCTCGCCTTCTGAAAATCTGGGAGGCCCCTGTACGCTGCTACTACCAACTCCCATAAGATTTGTGATTTCATCACAACCTACACATACAAGGAATGGGGGTGAGGTTTGGTCAGAAGAAAGGAAGAAAAAATGAGAAAAGGGCAAGAAAACTTGGCTTACGAGTTGTGATTGGGCCCTTTCGCTGAAGTGCCCTTCAAAGTTTGAAAGCCTCCTGGAACTACTACCACTGGACCTGCTTCTCTTCGAGGAATGGGAAGATTCGCCCTCCATCCAACTCTCAGAATTTTGAACTCCTCCTCTCCCGTAAGAACTTGTGCTCCTCGAGTTATTCCTCGATATACCTGGGAAGATAAAAGGGACAAGAATTTATAGAAATGGAAGGAGTGCGGGCCAAGATTGCCTCCATCACCTGTCGATGATAGCCCTCGCAATAAGACACCGGCCAAGCGGCCCCATGTGTCGCTTCACCGCTCGCACAGGGTGATTGACTGGACGAAGAATAGGACGAATAGCCCCTATGTTGTCTAGGGATACCCTATCATGTTTTGGAGGACGCCCGCAAAATTTGGCACAACATCCGGGAAAAGGAACTAGGGCCATCAGTATTGACTTCGACGGCAGATTCCCGTGGAAAATGGTCACAACAAGACGTGATTCTCCGCTCGAGGCGGAGTCTCGACAGATCCGTCACATGGGAACAGTGCAAAGGAGAAGAAGTGTAGGGAAGAAGGAACGCACAAGAGGACAAACAAGCATCAGAAAATCAAATCACTCCATTCATAATTCTACATAAGTTGTCATAAGCACTACAATCATAAAGAGGTGACGGGTCCACTAGCCCGCCAATCCTCACCATCACTCGTCTCTCTGGGCACTCTCCTCCTCTCCCCCGAGGTGAGGGTCCCTCAGAAGCCTCCGGGATCCCCGTGCAGTAGCACCTGCCTCGCCTCTGGGCGCCTGCTCCGCAGCAGTGACTCGCTGCTCCTCCCATGGCGTGGCGCAGAAGCCACTGACGGCAAAGCGACCGGACTGGCGGAGTCGCTCCCCGAACTCTCGCGCTCTCTCGTAGCGCGTCTCCATCCCTCCTAGCCTCTGCACGACGGCTTGAAGGCCCAGCTGGAGCTCCCTCACTTGGGCCTCCAAGGCCCTCCTCTCGGTCAGATCCCGCTGTCGCTCGGACCTTCTCTCGGCCTTCTCTCTCTCTACCTCTCTCCTCATCATCTGCAGAAGAACCCTTAACTCCAGGATGTCTGGAGAAGGTCTCTCCTCACCACGATGCCGCAGCTCCGCTACAGTCGCCACCCAGGCGTCACGCTCCTCTTCCGCCCGGGTCGCACGGGCCACCGCACCGGCAAGTTGCTCTCGGAGGGAAGCAATCTCGAGAAAAGGGGCCGAGGAACTGGAAGATGTGCCACCAATCATCCCCGCCGTCACTGTCTGCTGGGCACGCTGGAACAAAATAAACAACGGCCGTCAGTGAAACTCCAAAATCTGAAGTTAAAAGGGCGGCACGTAACTTACCAGGAGCGACAGCTCATGTTGAGCGACGGCCAGTTGCCGCCTAGTCTCTGACAGCTGGGCGCGCGAGCCGCCGATGCCACGCGTGTCCCCAGCTTGGGGAAGCCCCGCGTAACTCTCTCTCTGCCGCCGCAGGAAGTCGGCACTGTCCTGCACCAGTACACCCCCTTGCTGTCCAGGGAGACGTACGGGCCAGTCCTCGAGCCTCGCCTTGCCACGACTCTCCTTCCTGACGCGGCTCGACTCGTCCGCACTCGCCCACTCATCGGCCAGGCCCAGGGTCCTTGCCATGTCCTGCACCAAGAAAGGGGTCCCATATCAGTCAAAAGGAACGCGTCCCCTGTCTAGGACGCGTCCATCATTTGAGTGCAACACTCGCCGAACCCTTTCCTCCTCGCCCCCAAAAATAAATTATCAAAAAATAATAATAAAATAAAATTAGGGGCGTCCAGGCTCCTGGACGCCCCAATAATAAAAAAAAAAACTTCAAAAAAATATATCTATATAAGAATATGTATATAATCTAAACAAAATAAAAAAAATATACAAAGAAAAAGAAAAATCATAAAAAAAGATAATAATTAAGGGGACGGGGGTCCGAAACATCCATGCCAGATTTTATTCCATCAGAAAAATAGAGTGAACTACATCAGGGGCTTAGGCGCTTTAGGCCTTAACTTCCCCAGTTCGGTTACATAAGCCCTCCACGGCTCGCATTCTTCCACCACGTGCGCTGAGGCTTTTCCCGCAACACTTGTCTTCCAGGGAGCTTTAATGGCCTTCGCTTCCTTCGCGTCCGCTTCAGTGCCCAACTCCCTTTTCTTCAAAGGAACAATGTCAGTCGGTGGCGGGAACGAATGGCGTGGGATGCCAATCTGGAGGCAGCACCGATGCGCGTTGTAAAGAACAAACTCGGTCGCGCCGATCAGTTGAAGATCAACTTCGGGAGAAGGCCTCATGAGGAGATCAAGCGAAAGCAAACATGCCGGTGCGCAAGTGAAGAAGCCTTGTGTCACGGTGCGGAAGTGAGACCGCCAGTCTTCACGTTTCTTCAGCCACGGAACGCGGTTCACTACGGTACCACCGAAGCCTAACACGTCGGCTATATGATGAAGAGGGCTTTGTTGGAAGAGCTTCGACGCGGTTGGCATTCCCTCGCGGTGGTCGAATTTGAAATGCAAATCCAGCCAGCAATTCAAGACAAGTGCACAACCAAATGGAGGCTTACCCATGCTCGAGGCAGTAAGACCGCTGTAAAGATAGGCGAGGACGGCGGGTCCCACCCTCTTTCCATGCCAGATCCCGCAGATAGCACCCAGTTGGTCTTCCTCCACCATGTTGTCGGTATAAGGGAACAAGAGAGCACCCGCCAGACAAATGGTGAACCCCTTCATGATTCCCTCCAAATAGTCATCGTCTGGTGACCCTCTCAGGGCATCCATGACCCACTCCGCAAGCTTTTGGAGATCGACCCCCTTTTGAGTACGGACCTTTCTGGCTGCGTCGGGCGGCATGAAGCTTCCAAGGATGCTTTCAGAAGTTCCCCGTGTCAGCATCCGCATAGCTTTCACCTTCCCGTCACTCTTGAATTTCTTCAATCCGAGCAGAAGTTCCACCTCCTCGAGGAGGATGGTCACCTCGAAGGTCGGGAAGATAAAAGTGTGGGTCTGGGGATGCCAGACCTCCACTAGCGCGCCCATAGCCGCCCAGTCCATACGAATCTTCTCGTAATGCTTGGCGTGAATAAGGAGCCCCTGCAGATGCCACTTCGAGAGTATGGCCCTCATGCCAATGGAGATATTGGAAGTCAGCTTTGAAAGCCATGGCAGCTTGAAAAACTTCCTCGGGCCTGGGAAGAGTGGATATGGCTGGGAGAGGAAAGAAGAAGAAATGAAGGAAGTAAGAAGAAGGTTCACGTGCAGAAATTTGAAAAGAGTCAGCTTACCATATGCGACATGATCGTCCCACTCAGATGACCCTCGAGGTCGGAAAGTCGCCTAATCTCGCTGCTAGGCTTGCTCCTCTTCATAACACGGGAAGACTCTCCTTCCATCCTGAAGATCTCTAGATTCTCCTCTCCTTCCTCTCCTGAGCTTCCAAAACCCACCTTGGTGCATTTGAATGAACTAGCCTAAGGGGAGTTCTTATAGGAAGGGAAGGGTGCTACAGGACAGAACATGTCACATCAGTGGTCATTGTCAAGATTTTGTCTGGATCTCCTTTGAACTGTGGTGCGATTCTGCTACCTTTTGATGTTGCTAACCTTTGCTGGCCTGTGCAGGTTTTACTAACGGACGTCTTTGTTCTATCTCCTGTCCCACCTTTCATTGGTTGGTCCCACCATGTCATGCATCATAGTATATGATACCTACGCTACTAGAACATGTCAAGGACCTTGCGGCCCGAACGAATCTGGGATTTGAGTTCCCCTTCAACAAAAATGGTGATGATCCCGGAAGAGTTTGGGTTGTACGGATAGGCCGTCAATTTGTGATAGAATGGGGACGACGGTTCCGCTCAGTGAGTTGGTGCGTGGATAAACGGGCCCCAGCCCAGTATCAGCTCACCAGATCGGTATCCTGACCCGTTCTTCACAAGTTGGCAATATTATCCTTGGCTATTTTCTATTTTAGTTTGTTTTGAATTTTTCTTTAAACCCAGCATGCATTCATATAGGACTTTGATTTATTGCGGAAGATCATTCAAGTGATTCGATTGTGAAAGCCGTTGTGCTCCAATTCCCACAAATATGAGATATTCCACTCCGAATGAAATACTGAGTTTCCTTGAGACAGCCCTACGCTGCTCTTCCAAAGGAGACCCTTGTTTGGACAGACCTTCAGATATTCCTTTACCTTTTTTGACCCACCTTGGCCGCAGCACTTCCACATTGGCTGGTAACCGCTCCCCAAAGGTGAAACCTCCGGTTTATGACCCAGGTACTTCCACACCGAGAAGTTGGTCTCCTTTTGTTTCGTGCCTGAGCGCACATCTCACCCTCCCTTATTTGATCTCCGTCCAAGCAATCGTCAATATTTGAAAGACCTTCTTCAAGGTCGCCTCATTGAAACTCCAGGAAAGATTCCAAACAGTAACGTCAAAAGCGTGTCTCATCACACCTTGGCATCAACTTATCAGTCCGCTCCCACTTCACTCCACTCCATTTCCACTACGTGTCGCTCCCTTGCAAAGCAGACGCCAAGGCGGGGCAGCTGTAGACACGCCATTCCTGACGTCTCCTGAGGAAGTCTCATATTACTATACGACGCCCCGCGACGGCTTACGCATTTCGAATCACTTGAGTACTTCCTTTTCCTGAGTCTTCTTCCGCCCTTTTCGGCATCCGGAATCGTCTCATCACGGCATTCGGACGGCATCAACACCAGTCAGACGCATCAAAAGGTTCCAGAACCAAGAAGGGTGTCTGTCGGGCGCCCGCCGACGCCTCCATAAAAACAAAAAAATAAAAAATAAGTATAAAATGCCAGTTGGCATACAAAAACAAAAAAATAAATAAAAATATACATATATTAATGGAGGCGTCCAGGACCCTGGACGCCTCCATAAAAACTAATAATAATAAATATTAATAAAATGCCAGTTGGCATAAAAAAAATAAAATAAATAGAAAATACATATTAATGGAGGCGTCCAGGCCCCTGGACGCCTCCATAAAAATAAATAAAAAAAAATCAAAAATGCCAGCCCTATCATAAAAAGACAAAGAAACGATAAAATAATATATTTTTGGAGGCGTCCAGGCCCGTGGACGCCTCCATCAACTCCCTCACGGGCGCCGGCCACCGAACGACGGTTTGTCGTGTGTGAAAAAATCCAAAATATAGAGACGTCCGGTCAGCTGGACGCGCCCATTTCTGAATCACGAGGCGCCGCTCACAAAACCACGCGTTGTGCCGAACCTCGTGCGGCCGTCGTCGGTTTTCGGTGGACCTACTTGAGGCGTCCGGGACCCTGGACGCCCCCACAAAAGTATTCCAAAAAAATCAATAAAAATAGAATAAAATATTATTTCGGCCCTGATGGAGGTGTCCAGGGTCCTGGACGCCTCCACCTTCCGGAGCTCTATAAATAGAGGCCCACCCCCTCAGTTCTAGGGGAGCTAAGCAGTGATCCGATAGGCTGCCGGAGCCCAGAGGCTACGGAGTCATTCTTCTAACCCGTGGGGTCTTTTGTAGGTGGAGGTTCTGCCGGCTTCTCGGGTGCCCACGCTCGCGAGAGGAAGGTCGTCTTCATCCACCGCGCTTCTACGTCATCCCCACGCTGCCGGAGCTCCGCCGAATTTCACCACCGGCACATCCAATAAGCCAACTCTTTCCTTTTCTTCGTAGTTCTTTGCATTCATCATCTCGCATCCATCATCTCATTTTCCTCCTACTCGAGTCCGAGAGGGGTTTAAAAGATAACACCAACCAGGTGTGTGTCTTCCCGTTATTTCGTCATTTTTATTGCAAGGATATGAATACTACACATTCATCTTTCTAAGCCACTTGTCATTTGTTTGTCGTTGTTTTGCAAGGGTAGCCGAGGAAAGCCCTCTCCGTCGGCCGGCCGGCCGGAAGGAGAGGAAGAAGCAACCCGCCATCTCCCGCTCTTGAGGTAGGCGCGATCACTTTCTTATTTTGGGGTCTTTCGGCCCCTGGCGATCACATCTTTTCATCGAGGCCGCGGCGAGTCACTTCCCCAATGGCCGTTTAAATTTCTGTTCTCATATTCTCTTTATATCCTGTTATATTTCGTTTATATCATCGAGACCGCGGCGAGTCACTTCCCCAATGGCCGTTTAAATTTCTATTCTCATATTCTCTTTATATCCTGTTATATTCTGCTCATATCATCGAGGCCGCGGCGAGTCACTTCCCCAATGGCCGTTTAAATTTCCGTTCTTACATTCTCTCTATATTCTGTTATATTCTGCTCATATCATCGAGGCCGCGGCGAGTCACTTCCCCAATGGCCGTTTAAATTTTCGTTCTTATACTCTCTCTATATTCTGTTATATTCTGCTCATATTCTCGAGGCCGCGGCGAGTCACTTCCCCAATGGCCGTTTAAATCTCTGTTCTTATATTCTCTTTTATATTCTGCTATATTCTGCTCATATTCTCGAGGCCGCGGCGAGTCACTTCCCCAATGGCCGTTTCAATTTTTGTTATTTAATTTCTGCACCATTCCCGTCCCCCCGAGGTCGCGGCGAGTCACTTCCCGCTATGGCCGTTTGAACCCCATATCTTGCTATATTATACTTGTCCCGCTCGCCCCGCCGGAGCAATCTCCCGTGGTGGCCCCTTCTCTCTCTTCTCTCATCTCTGTGTTGCAGCAAACAGCAAAACAAACAAAAAGAAGAGCCCGCGCGCTCTCCGCATCCTCTTCCTCGCTCCAAGAACTCCGAACCGCGTGACGTCGCTCACAACAATCGTCTGATTAGTTAGACCGAGTGCACCATGGGCTTCCATGAAGCCCGAACAAATCGTCACCTCGTGACGGACACGTCCACGCACTTAATAAACCCAATTAACAAATAAACGATGATTTAAATAAAAAGTGCGTCCACATGCCCTTATGATCGAGCTAAGGCTCTCCATGGGGTCCAAGTTAATCTTTCTTCCCCCAAAAATGGTGTTGGGGCCGAGTTAACACTTGAGGCCTCTTACTCGGGATCGGGTTGGCTTTCTAAACCTTGACTCGATGCTTCCCTCACCCTAACACTTGGTCGAGAGTTTGACTTTCCTTCGAGTTGATACATGGCGAAGGAGTCACTATAACACATGTTTTGTACTAAGCTTAGACAATGCTTATTGGGCCTCAAGCACTCTTAAAAGGGTTGGGTGGCCTTATTGGGGCTTCTTGTCTCGATAGCTATAACGACCCAAGACCTGAATATCGAGAAAGATCCCGATATTATTGGATCTTGGCCCACCACCCACGAGCCGGAGGCTCGGAAGAGTTAAAGGGATGGAGTGATAGTGTATGAGAATCTAAATCATTGCAACACAATATTAATTAATGAGATTAATTGTAGGAAATAAATAGTTATATCATTTATTAATTACACATTTTAACAATTATACAGTCCTGAGTCTATATGTCCATCCATAAGTGCAGTAAACTAAAAAGGGTACAAGACCACGGGGCATACCCCGTCTCTGGCAACTAGCTCTACTACTGACCACCGGCTCCTTGCGAGACCTCTGAAGCACTACAAGCATGCCGCGCCTCACCTGAAAATAAAAGGGGTGAGTCTCATCTCATCGGCTCAGTAGGGGTCCTGTGGATCCCCACATCGCGACGGTAAACACACGGTGCAATAAATAATAATTCAGAATAACAACCATAATAAAAGACACCATTTAATAATTAAAAGAAGCAACTATGCTACGTGAGTATCAATTTTATTAATAACAAACTGCAAGCCGAGACCATACAACAGAAAATCGGCCGCCCGAACACTAAGTCACAACCGTGAGAAACTAGGGTCGTTACACTCAAGTGACAGGAGCACTATCCACTAGAAGCAGGGCCGGATGTGTCCACTAACGACTTAGTCCACAGCCTCAGGTGTCTCCCTACACGTCCCAGGCGGACACTGAGACACCGTACACGGAACACAAGACAAGGGTCTAGTCGAGGCCGTGCTCGTCAGCACGCGTCTGAAGTCTCCGACCATGTGTGCACACACTAACTGACTGCACCACGTCAGGCCCTCTAGCTGATTTTCCTCCCGGTCGGGACTCGAGTCGCCACAGTGGGAGGCCCTACGGAAACCAGCCTAAAACCGTCTCTCCTGGGTCTAACTATCCACTACTCCCGAGTGGGTCGGCACACGCGTGCCCAGGCAAGCTACGGCTAGTGGGAAAATGTCACTCTAAGCAAGGACCCACTGGGAAACCATTGTGGACACAAGCACGTCGCATGAAGCACGAGTCTAAGTGGCAAGGCAAGGTTGCCGAGGTTGCTATCTCGGAAATCATAAACTATTCTCGCTCCCGGCCATGGGGTATACCCACGGTTCTAGCCAAGTCATCGGGCGTCCTGCCAAGAGACGGCCCTCATGGGGTTTACATGGCTAATTACTTATTTATTCATCCACAAATATCTCTATTTATGTTCCGGGGTGAAAAATCAAGTTTCTGGGACAAAAACCCAAGTTTTCACGACGAAAAGCCACATTTTGTGTGGAATCAGGGGGAGTAGGTCGACCTGGTTAGAGGGGTGAGTCGACCTACATGAACATGGTCAGGGTTGGCGTCGCGTTCATTAGAGACGCGGTCAGTCGCCCTACCACGATCTTCATGAACGCAGTCGGTCATGTGGCCGTGTTCCTCATGAATGTGGTCCCCCTAGCCACCAGAGTTACCGACTTAGCCCCCCTCATGTTTGAACGTGGTCTCTGGGTACACCACGTCTTCTCCCAGAGCCTTAACGCGGTCAGAAGACTGACCACGTTCAGTCTTCCGGAATTGAGAAGGGTGAACTGCCCCAAATCTCACCCCACTCAACTCAAACGAGGGGGAAAACATACAAAATCCATGTTTTATGCCTTCATACATTGCATACATTCATTTAAACTCAAAAAAACACATGAATCCCATGCATTTTCCACATTTACATTAAGAAATCGAAAGAACTCTTAGCATGCTCAATTTTCGGAGATCAAAGCCGCCAATCGGACGATTCACGAAGCTAAATCATGGGAAATAGCAAAAGGAAGCGAGCGGGTTCCATCCCCCTACCTTAAACGCGAAAACCACACCGATCTACCTCGTTTCTTCGCGGAAAAACCCACCCCACGAGCTTGATGCGACCCCACCAGCGAACCACCGCCGTCTCACCTCCCCGCCGCTCCGCAGCTCGACCGGAGCTCCTCCCTGCCACCCGCCTGCAGCCGAGAGAGGAGGAAGCTCATAAGAGAGAGGAAGAGAGTGTAACGACCCGAGATCCGAACACTGGAAAGGCCCGATAACCCGAATCTCGAACCGCCACCCACGAGCCCGAAGACTTGAAAGGGTTAAAGGGATGGTGTGGAAATACACAAGAATTTAAAATAATTACAGAACTACACATTTTATATGAATAAGCAGAAAATTAATAATTAACGTTAAGCAAATTACATGGTCCACGATATAACAACATGCTAAAATATAACAGTAGTCCACAACTAGTACATCGCAGAAAAAGAAGGTACAACTACACGGGACATACCCCGGCCTGGTAACTGGTAACTAACCCTGGGCACCTGAACCACATGGAGCCTCGGAAGCGCTCCCCTGAAGCCTCGTCTCACCTGAAATGCGGAAAAACACGCAGGGAATGAGCCTCATAACAAAATGCTCAGTAGGGATCATCCGGTCCCTACTTCGCAAATCGAGAAACTGCGCGGAAAGCAGCTAAAGGCTATCACTAGCGAGACGTAGAACGGGAAGCTACAGAAATAAATAAACGAAAAAGCTCTGCTACGTCTAGTACCGAACACACGGCACGAAAACTGAGACAACTCGTCAAAAACCCAAGAGTCGCTACCAAACAAAGACAGGAGTGTCGTCCACTAGAAGCAAGGCCGGATGTGTCCACTGACGACTTAGACCGCGCCTCAGGTGCCGCCCTCGACCCCTGGTGGAACGGGGACACCGTACTAGTAACCACAGAACAAGGACTGGTCGGGGTCGCGCTCGTTAGCGCGGGTCCGTTGCCCCCGACCACGTGTGTACACACAGACCGTACGTCCTAGGTCAGGCCCTCTGACTGGTTTTCCCCTCAGCGGGACTCTGGCGTCAAACGTGGGGCCCTACGGAAACCAGTCTAAAAATCATCTCTTGGGGTAGTCTCACCACCACTCCCTGGTGGGACCACTCGCGTGTCGGAAGGCTACGACTTGTGGAGGGTTAATGAAGGAGTAGACTCTCTAGTCAACGGAAAATAACGTCTAAACCGGACAAGGTATAATGATCGCTCCTTGTACTGACACCGACTCACGGTGACACGAGCCGAGAACACCATCTCCCGGGGCCCCAGGGCACCCTACCACATGGTCACCACAGGATGCCTAGCATCAGTCGGACCACAGGTCAGCACGTGGATCGAGACCTACTCACCCGGCATTGGAATCGGCACGAAACGAACTCCGGTTGGTCTGAACACAGGAAGCGATCCACCTTGGACCGTTTCTGCTAAAAACGGTCTACAGCTGGACCGCCAAAAGGATATAGGCGGTCCACTCTAGGCCGCGCTAGGGAGCTAAACGGTCCCCATGGGCCCGCCCAGCCCTGGATCTACAACAAGGTGAAACGGTCGCCCTGTGACCGTTCAAGGCAATAGCGGTCCATTCCTGGGCCGCCTCAGGGTGGAAATAGTCTCCCCAGGACCGCCTCACCCTGGGACTGAGGGAACTAGAAACGGTCACCTAGTGGCCGTTTGGGCATGAGACGGTCCCCCCTGGGGCCGCATGGAGGGGCTAAAACGGTCTCCCTATGACCGCTTAATCCCAAAAAGCTCCAACAGTCAAAAGTCAACGGTCACAAACACCTCAAAGACCATGTTGGCCCACGAGTGAAAACGGTCATCCTCTAGGCCGCCCAAGGGGGAAAACGGTCCAACGATAGACCGCGTACCCCACCGACACTTCCTGGTCGGTAGGCGGCCCTAAGAAGGAAGGACCGCCTGGGCTGAAAATGGCTCCTATTAGGACCATTTTCTTCCCAGAAAATCGAGAACGGCGAACATGGCAGAATTTCGCCATTCCACACCCCAATCACCCCCGGGTGATGGGGAAACAAGGGGAAAACCCTTCCCCAGGCCTCTAGGCATCCAATGGTGCCTTCAAACCACTAAATCACGCGGTAAAACGTTAGATTGGCGCTCAAACCCCCGAATCATGGTTTTCCCTTTCCGGCTCAAAATAACCCTCTCTCGACCTCGTCTCGGCCTAGAAATCATGGGGATGGTAAACGCCGAGCTAAGGATCGTCACCCTACCTCGGGGTCGCCCGAAACGCGACGGTTCGCCGTCGATCGTCAAAATACCGCTTGAAACCCGCGTTCTTCCCGAGCTTTCCACGAGCCACGCATGCCGCCGAGATCACCACACCGCCACCGTTGTCGCCGCGCCGTCACCTCGCCGCCGTCTGCAGCCGGAGGGGAGGTTGCCGCCGCGTCCACGGGAGAGGGGGAAAGAGGGGACGCCGGTCGCGATCGCACGGGAGGAAGAAGAAGGGAAAACGAAAATATGGGAGTATTTATAGAAAATCCCGATTTTCTGAAAAATATGAAAAAATAGAAAAATATATTTCCGCGATCCTCGGAACACGCCGGTCGCACCGGTACCATCCCGGAGTAGGTGAACGACTCGGTTCGCCCGCTATGGGGTTCCGTTGGTTCGCCGGAGAAAAACATGCGGAAACCGCGGAACACGTTCCGGGACCTCCGAAACTGATCTGAAACGCACGGATCCAAACCCGAAAAATATCCGAAAAATAATTCCGAACGTAACAAAAGTAAATTCTCCGAGAAAATAAATCCGGGACCCAAGAAGAAGGATCCGAAGGGTCCGAGATATTACAGAGAGAGAGAGGTGCGCCATGATGAGAGAGAGAGAGGGGGAGGGCGACTCCGACGTGGGTTTGGGAAAATTTTCGGTTTTTTTTGTTATAACCAATTTTTATGCAAGAAACCTCTGAAAGAATCAAAATTTGAACTTTGCCCTTTCTTTATTTGATTTAATCAATTAAATTCTAAAATCTCCATAAATCTCATATTTCTTTCAAAAAAAATTAAATAATATTTCAAAAATTTGCCGTCCTTAAAATATTCGTGAAAAGTTTAGATCCGACGTCTATTTGGTGAAAATCCAGAAGTCAAGATATTACATTAGCCTTTAGTCTGGCATATGGGCTGGACGGCGTTTATTGCGTGGCATTTGGAACGGAAAACCCCCCTTTGTAAGTGCAATAATAATAATAATGAGGTGTCAAACCATCTATCTCGGAATCTTAAAAAGAGTAGAATAAACTTATTGTTGCAATCATATTTTGTCTTCTACCCTCAATGAAAGTAGATCAATTTTCTCAAAGACCTTTCTCCTCCGATGCTTATTTAGGTTTTCTTCGTTGATCCTCCTGCAAATCTTTGACCGCCAAGTGCAACAATTTTGTCCAGAGTCCAGAGTAAACCATTCCCATATATTTCACCTGATCACGGCTTCACTCCAGTACTCAATATTCGACCGAATCGAATCCGGCCGCCATTGGGCTTGCCATATGCAGAGATACGTAACCCAAGACTCCCCATCGTATCTTCTGCTATTCTCCACCCCCTGCTGCCGCCACTCTACTACCTGTAATATATTTGCTACGTCTCCACAAGCCTTCTTTCTGAAATGATCTTGTAAGAAATAAATGAAGTAGATAAAATTCAAATCACATGCAGTTTCTAGTTCCTACGGTTGAAGTTAGCAACAAAGGATTGATGTCACCAAACAATCCTAGCTAGCCAGTTCTTCTTCCTAGGCAAAACATCAGGATCTCTGGTTGGGGTTTCTCTGTCCCCCTCATGGCACCCATGTTTCCTTCGTCAGGGCTTTGCCATCTCCGTCTGTCACAGTCAACATGATTGAGAGGGCGTGCTTCGAAATGACTCACCGAGCATGTCAAGAAACGAGCGTTGCTACACGGTTTGGTTTGACAACTCGAACGATCTGGTTCCCAATTGTCAGATGATTTTTTGAAGTTTTTATGGTTGACATGTCCGTATGTTTCTATATGAATCCTCACGGTCAATGTATGAACGTATAATGGGAATAGTTGGCCTGCATTAATTAGACTGACACGTATCTTATCTTCAAGATTTTTA
The DNA here is from genome assembly GCA_022559845.1 of Amorphophallus konjac. NCBI lineage: Eukaryota > Viridiplantae > Streptophyta > Magnoliopsida > Alismatales > Araceae > Amorphophallus > Amorphophallus konjac. The sequence continues at coordinate 8,350,759 of CM040128.1, read as the reverse complement.
CTACTGTGCTCCACATTGATGCGGCAAACTATGCTGCTGTAACTATATATGTCGAGTGCGTCCAATACAGAAGTCCATGAAATAGATGTTCGTTGGCACGGAAACACTATTATTGAAAGGCAGAGGGGGGTTGGATTAGAATGAATAGGAGAGCTGTGCTCGTGCGATGGTGCGGTCATATGCCACTATCAATGAACTTTGTTTGGATATTCGAACATATCCGGAGGTGGCTGGATTCCGTCGGTCCCTGGATGAAAGCTGACCCCAAAGAGGTGCACCTTCACCTGTTAATGCGGATAAGAATGGATTTGAGGCATCGACTAGCTCCTAGCTCTTATTAGGGTGTGGCTTTTAGAACATTTGACTAACCCTCTAGTTAGGCATTGTTCGTTGGTTTTGTTGCACATCCAAGTTTATTACACACCTTGGGTGTGTAGTAAATGTTTTCTTTCTTTCTTTCTAAAAAAGAGCATAGTGAGGTGGGGCCCGACCTTGCCTATCCAGATGTACAGGTCGTTCCTCCATCGGACGGCCCCAAAAAAAATTTTAAAAAAGATTGTGCTAACTTTAATTTTAAAATTATTTTTTAGACTGTCTGATGGGGAGACGATCTTTATAAACAGGTAGTTGAGGTGGGCCTCCATATTACTATACTTTTCTTTAAAAAAAATTACTGGACACTCAAAATATGCAATAACTTTGGGCCGTGTGCAGTAAGATAAACTCTTGTATGTTTGGCTAGGAGATGACGTGAATTCTTCCTTTTTCCATGAAACGGAGAAAACTAATATTGGGTGGGGGGGTTGGTGACCCTTTCTGTCAAAAATGAACAAACGATGGAGGATTCTATGGAACTCACTCTCATTTGTAGTTCATTGTTGACTTGCTACTATATATATCCCCGGCCATTCAATATCATGTCATCACTCTGGAAAACAGTCTCCACGTCCCCAACGCCAATCTCGATCGCCTATCTCCGTGTAAGTCGGGGTAGACATAATGGAAAATGAAAAACTGTCATCGAGTTTATATATATATATATATATATATATATATATATATATATATATATATATATATAATGGGGTGTGATAAGGTGGTGTCGGCACCACTTTATGCCGCCGTCTCTCTCTCTCATCAGGTGGTATCGATACCACCGAATCGTCATCATATATATATATTAAAATATTCACATGATGCCGGTCCCATGATAATTGTAATGGGGCCGACATATGGGCCCTTCAATCCATAAGAGATGATATCCCTATATCTTAGTCTCATATATCTAAGGGGCCCCATATATATATATATATATATATATATATATATATATATATATATATATATATATATTGTGGATCACTACCATTTTAGTGCTATTGTTACAATTGCATCTTTCCCCCGCAAATGTCAACATTTTCTAAGCACACGCTTGACGTGTGAAGTAATAAGGGACGGATCGTCGCGATCTTTACAATGGAATCATTCTAATGAATCACACGCTTTCACATGGGTTGATGTTAAAAAAATTTATACGAAAATTATGGTTAAATATGAATTTATAAAAAAATTATTCTTAAAAATGTTATAACATATATATTATTGGATTAATTCAAATAATGCATAAATATTATTTATACATAATTTTTTTACAAATTTTTGATAGAAAAGAGTGATATGACCGTACATAAATATAATATTTTTACATAATTTAAATTTACACAGTAATATATTTACTAATATATTTTTTAGAATAGTTTTTTTTATAAATTAATTTCTAAATTTTTGATATTATTACACATTTGACACTCCTTGGATCTCGTCCCCTCTTCTTTTGGAGGGAGATGATGTACCAACCCACGCATGATTGGCGACTTTCGTGTTACATAATGTAGCATCTGTAGTGGAGAACTTTAATTATGTGGCACGCCTGCCTAGACTAGCTAGCTCTCACTCGTAACTTTTTTTTTTGAAACAACATATGATATTCATTCGTATTAAACGATAAACTCAGTACATAGGTAGACTTGACCCATAACCAACCATAAAATGGTTATATCTGGCCCATACAAATCACAACCCATCGAAGATATAGAAAGTAAGGACATCGACATCACAGATCGTGAACGCCTGACTTGGCGGTGAGCTCCTGAAGATGCCCGGAAAGAGACAGCCGCTTCTGAGGTGATCGATTCCTTCGTCGAGCAACACTGGGCTCCCAATCCGCTTTTCCTGATAGCGGTGAAAGAGAGGTACTCGGGTGGCCAACATCCGGAAGGGTGCATGGGGGATAAGCTCAGAGTCTCCGAGACCTACAGGGGTCGATGGCAGGAATCTGACACTAACAGAACGAAAGCTTCTTCGGGTGCTCAAGGAGGCGCCCATCGCCGAGAGGAGGACCGATCCAAGGAGAGGGATGTATGTGAAGGGAGATCGACCAAAAAGGTTCTGGGGGTTACCGGGCAGAGAGGGATGAGGAAGACGGAGAGGGGGGGATGGGTGGGGGGGGGGAGACAGCGGGGAGAGACAGGAAGGGGGAGGGGCGGAGGCGAGAGGAGGAACCGAGGGGAGGGGGAAGGAGGGGGGGTCGAATCGGAAGGGGGAAGGGGGCGAAAGAGAGAGAGTCGGGAGTGAGGCGGTGGGAAGGATGTGGAGGGGGGAGGGGGCGACCGTCGGAGAGGGGGGAGGGATGGGGGATAGGGACAGAGAGAAGGTGGGGGGAGGGGGGCGGCTGACAGAACGGGGGAGGGGGGGGATGCCGGGGGAGGGTGGAATGATTTTAGAGTCCGAATAATACTCTCGGGACCCCTTTGATAACGGGGCAGGGTAAGGTCAAATAAATTATCCGCCTATATTAGGGTGAACAGTATATTTGACTCTTTTAAATCGAATGCGTTGTTCAACCAAAATAACGTAGTCACCGTGCTCGACCTCTCTCAATCCAGAGATTATCAAAGATAAAAATATATATTTAACGGTGAATAGGACATGAACCAAAAGGCAACCGACGAATACGCCCGTTCCGCCTTGCCCTATTCATTTATCAAAGGGGCCCTCATTGTTAGAGAGGATTGGACTCTAGCAAGCAATCTTCAACACACGAGACTCACACGTCTCTGTAATCTCTTAAACGGGTTCTTTTCATCCTTTTAACTTGTGTAGTCGATTTCAAATTCAACATTGAGCAGATAAATATAATGTTAACACAACATTGTATTTATCTGATGGACAGTATCTTTATGAGCTTAGTGTTATATCTATCTGTTCAATGTACGTGTAACACTGAATATATAAATTCCACACTATTTTAACGTTGTATTTATCTACGCAGTATTATGTTTGAAACCGGTAGAAATACTTTAAAAGAGAAAAAAAGTTAGTGGGACATATGACAGTCTCTCGCACTGAAAGTGCTCTCCGGATTCTTGATTTTATATTCTCCCAGTGCAAATCCCTCCGTAATTAATTTGTCACCTACTACATCATGGCATTAAAAGATTGAACACTTGGTATTACAACATGAGCACTCACGAATCTACGATCAAATTCTTCCTTCCAAAGCAATGGCGAAAATGTGAAAATTTGAACTCTTGACTTCACCGTAATACTGCCGAGTCACAAGCTTGTTAGACCGAACACTGCGATGTACAGTGTGTAGGTATTTGATCAAAAGGATGCCGCGAGTTAGTTATCATTCTTACTTAGAAGGAATATTTTATTATCGCATATTACGTGAGTGAGTGAGTAAGTGAGCAGCACACACCCAATGGCTAACCTTACTCTTGTTGCGTCGGCCAAATGGATGACATCCGGCCGCACTGGGACTTTGAAAAGGATATTTTCTACGCGAAGGTCCGTCGTTGGCGTGGAACTGACTCGGAAGTTCGTAGATCTATTAACGGGTCGGACTGATCCGCATACTCTTATCGCCAGATTTATTATAAGCCAAGCATAGCTCACGAACCCCCACGGGGACTCACACGCAAGGTTTGTCGGCCCGGTCGATCAGGTTGATCCGGTCTCGGTTTGGATCGGGTCGGGTCGCTCCCGTCTCGGTACGATCCGGTCTGTCCCGTTCTAAAATATCACTTTATATATATATATAAAATATATAATAATATAATAAAATAGAAAAACACACATTATATATAAAATATAATATAATATAATATTAAAATAATAGGCCGACCCAGTGACGATCCACAGTCCGATCGACCCGATCCCGACCTGAGTCGGGTCGAGTCGTGCGAGTCAGTGCGAGACGCACCGGGTCGACAAACCCTGCTCACACGTCCGAAAATTCCCCTATCAGGGGTTCTCCATGGCCGTACGCCCATGGTCGCAGGTCGCTGTGCTCACCCTCCCCTCGCTCTTGCTCCGGCCTCCGTTGTGCATGCTCTGTGCTTCTCCGCTTCTGGATTGAGTAATGCTCAGTGCACGCTCGGATTAATTTTTAATCTGGGTGTGCACCAAATATTTTTTTTTAAATTTTTAAATAATATGAGTCTCGAGTCATTCTTATTTGTCATGAAAACATATGCTCATTCGACTGTCTAAAAAAGTTAAAAAAGGAAATCGTATCAACCGAATAGTATTAGACTTGTTTAAAAATCGATCTTTTTATTTTAAATTTTTTTAGGCTGTCGAATGAAGATTTATCTTGTATGACAAAATAGGATGCTTTATGTCTCACGTTATAAAAAAATTAAAAAAAGTTATTTGCTTAGTGCACATCACGAGTAGGGCTGTCAATGGACCGGGCCGACCCGATAGGTCCGTGGGCCTGACCCGAAATAGCCGCAAGTCCTTTTTTGGCCCGCGAATTTTTAGTCGGACCTAAAAGCCCGACCCGACTAGACCCGCGGGTCGGACTCGGGCTTTGAGTTCGGCCCGCGGGCCGGCCCGACCCGTTCTTTTTTTTATTCTCACTTCAAAATTTAAAAATTATTTAGTTAAAATTATGTTATTTTACTTAATTAGAAGTTTTAAAACTCTCTTTTCACACAAATTATATAATTAATATCAAATTTTTAATTAATTTAATAAAATTATAAATTTTATATTATTAAATATATTAATTATTATTTTTTAATTTTTTATTTAAATTGTCGGGTCGGACAAAGACTTAGTCGGACTTTATATATTTTTTAATAATTTTCTGTGAGTTTTGGTCCAGTTCCTCAGCGGTTTCTACCGATTCCACTTTACCCTCGGTGAAATCTGTCTCCACAGTATCTGAACCAAAACTCACTGAAGATTCACCTTTTTGTATGGCCAGTTCTTCTGCAGCGTCTATATTTTCAAACACAGGCAGCAGCATTTTTGGATTCAGTTCTTTAGCATTGTCAAGTGCTGCCACCTTTGGCAAGGGTTCTGGACCAGGATTTGGCTCTCAGGCAGCTCAACCTGGAAGTGGGACTTCTTTTGGATAGAGTACAAGGCAGTCTAGTGCTACTGCCTCTCCAACATTTGGCTTTGCTGGTTCTTCCTTCGGTTTCAGTAGCTCGGCAGTCGGGTCATCAAGTAGCACTGTTAACCCATTTGGCTTGAGTTTTGGGTTTGTGACAAGTTCTACATTGGCGTCATCTCCCAGCAGCTCTTCATTCACATCAACCATGACATGTCCAAGTGTGTTTGGTTCCAGTTCTCCGTCAACTGCACCTTCAATCTTTCATTCTGTTTTTGGCTCCTCTGCTTCTTCTTCCTCAGTTTCTACATTTGGAATGTCATCTGCTACTTCATCTACCACATCATTTAGTTCTTCATCCACGTCACCATTCTCAGTCTGTTCATCTGCTGCGACAACACCTTCAATATTCTCATTCGCTCAAGCCACTGCCACTGGTTCATCTTCATTTTCGCTTGCATTCGGTGCTACCTCTACATCAGCCCCTCTCTCTTCGGCAGTTTGTGGCTCTTCAGGAAATGATCAAGTATACGTTGAGGACGACATGGCTGATGACACGGTCCAGGCTCCAAACTCTGTTGTCCCGACATTTGGTCAACCATCCAATGTTCTTGCTCCAAGCTTGCCATTTGGTTCAACACCTACACCTTGAGGAGCAACTGTCTTCCAGTTTGCTAGCTCTCAGCCCTCTGCATTTTCCCAGAGCCAGACTCCAGTTCAAACTACCAGTAGTCTTGAATTTGGCGGGAGCTTCTCAATGGGCAGTGGAGGTGGTGACAAGTCCGGCCGGAGGTTCATTAAAGTTAAAAGAGAGAAACACAGGAAAAAGTAGGGCCATTGTAGCATAAAATATGGCGTGAGTTGCTATCTCCACCACCATCCTTCCCAGGGAACTTGATCTTGTCATATGGCGGTCAAAGTTTTTGAAGGAGAGAGGAAAACGTCTGATGCTCAATTGTCTTTCGATGGATTTCAGATCCGAAGGGTACCGGCTGTTGAAGTGCACGAGAAAATCATCTGGCAATTCATCTTTGTTCCTTTGCGACCTCCTTATTGGTGTCGTTGGCTTGCCTCTGCTATATGTGTTACAATTATGGTTTTAGTTGTAGCATTACAGGTTTACTCACGGTAATGTTCCTAGTGCCGTTGATTTCCCATTTTTTGCACTACATTATGTAACGTAGTGTGGGACAGACGTATTGTGATATGTATCATTTGTCTTTTCCTTTTTCTTTGGACATATTGTGATCTGTATTATTTAATATATATATATATATTCACCTACATATTGTGATCTATATTAATTTTTATTTTTTTATTTTTATTGGGCCGAGCCGGATTTTAGTCGGACTTTGTATTTTTTCAATAATGTCGGGCCTGGCCCGACCCGGCCTGACATAGGTCGGGCCCGGGTTGGGCTCGGGCCTTAATCTTGATAAGTCGGGTCCAAATTGGGCCGACCTAAGTCCGGTCCGGACCCGGCCCACTGACAGCCCTAATCACGAATATATAATTGCACCTGAATATGCACTAAACATTACTCCTCCATATTTGCCCTCTCAGACGTAGCGATGTCGATGGGTTGGGACAGCCCGCAAACACGTCGGGTTAGACCACGAATGATGGTTTAGGCCCACGAATTTGACCCGAGCCCGCAAATCGACCCACAAACAAAGCCCGTTTGAAGACGGGCTGGCCCATCGTGCTAGGCTACGGTTCCGTGCTGTCTCTGGCCCCACTCTCTCCTCCCTGGCGCCCACAGGGGCCGAACTCCCCCCAATCTCGTCACCATCGTTCCCATAGCATTGCAGCGGCCGGTGGCGGCAGCCATTGCAGCGCAGCGGCGTAGAGACGTGGTGAAGAGATCTCCCTCTCCGCACCCATCCCGCCATCCCCCTCCTCCTGATCTCCCAGAGGAGAGCGGCGGCCGCAGCAGCGGCATCCCTTCTCTCGGTCTCCCACAGCCAGCGTCGCCGGCGCCCCCCTCTCTTCCCATCTCCCACAGAGGGAGCGGCGGCGGCAGCAGCGCGGCGGCATAGGGACACGGCGGTTGCTTCTCCAAGTGTGTATTCTATCTACATGAGATCCTCTTTTCCTCTTTTCTTCAACTGAGCCGTTTTTGTGTTCGAAGTTTGTTACGGTGAGGGGTGTCAATGGATCATCGTGATCCAAAAACTCGACCCGAATTCGAAATTAATTTCGGATTCGGATCACGTTTTTGACCCGAATTGAGTCATTTATTCGGATTCTGGTTAGAGTTCTCCTGCCCCGATATGTCCATTTCGGTCTCGATTTCGGAGCGCCGAAAACCGAGTCCGAAATGGCCCCCTACGACTTCGAGTTTTTTTCCATCTCCCGAGCTCCCCCTTCTCTCTCTAGGGTTTCTTTACCATCTCCCGAGCTCCCCCCGTCCTCCTGGTATGCAGTGGTGATCTCCCTACTACTCGGCGCCGAAAATCTCCCTCCTCGTCGGCGGTGGCGGCGTGCAGGGTGCGTTCGCCTTCTCCCTCGACCTCGCCCTGCTCCATCGTGGCCTCTCCTGGTCTCAAGATCTAGATCTAGACTGTGGTAGCGGCAGCGTTTCCTCCATCTCCAAGAGGAACCCTTCTGGCGCACCAACTCCAGGTTTGCCTTCTCTCCGTGTGTGTGTGTGTGCACCCAGTGTTGAGCCGGCGTCGGAGGGGGGACTCCGGCATCCTTTCTGTACCCCCGGTCTCCGATTTCTCTCGCTTTCTCATGCCCCCTCTCTCTCTCCACAGCCAACCCGCTAGGTGGGGGTGCTGGCACCGGAGGGGGAAACCCCCTCCGGCACCCTCTCTCTACCCATCGCTCTTTGATCTCTCTTTCTCTCATGCCCTCTCTCCCTCCTGCCCTCGGAGCGTGCATTGTCACCTGTAGAGACTCACTGTAATCTTTCTCTCTTTTGTAAGGCTTTGCTCCTTTTAGTTGAACATGAGAGATTAAGAAAAATGTCTGGGAGCATTCGGAATATGTAACACTCTATCTGTTCTGTGTTTTTGAACTGAAAACCCTCATTAGGTCAATAGTTTCCTATAAACTGTTGATATTTTACTGAGACTGTTGACAGTTCTTGGTTTATTCGAGCAATCAGTTTTCGCCAAACTATTGACAGCTTCTCTGAAATTGTTGACATTTTGTGTGAGTTGTCGGCAGCCCATTTTGGGCTATCAACAATTGGTCGAAAACTATCAACAATTGAGTTTAAGCTTTGTCATCCCCCTCATAGTGTTGTTTTGAGTGTGAGGAACCTTTGTCAGGATTAGAAATTTAGAAGTATCTTAGATAATATGAAAACAGAGATCTTTGTGTCACTTGAACAAGCTCAAGGGACAAAATAAGTGTTTTTTAACTTCTGTTGAATAATTAATGGCAAAGGAAAATAACAATTATTGGCCTGACTTGAGCAATTACTGGATTTTCAATGGCTCTTAACATTCAAGGAAGCTTCACCAAAGTAATTTTCTGTTTCGAAAAAGGCTTATTGCAGTCGCACGCTGAAGGTAGAGTTGCTGAATTTTCAGCTCTTCATTGGTGTCCTGATATCTTTCATTCTATTTTTGTCAATGCAATGAGGCTCTGGTATTCACGTGAAATCTAAATAGTCCTCTTCGACGTTTGATGGAATAATTGTCTGGTACAGATTCTCAAGTCAGATGATAAAGGTGGACAAGAGTTGTTCTTATATTCTCAGATAGATTGTTTCTAGCACGCATCTGTAGAGTTTCTTTTAACTATTATCTTATTACTAACGTGGCAGGAAAACTTTGTGAAATTTTATGGCTGGAAGATGAACTGCTCTCAAGAGCCAAACAGAGCATTATCTCACTTGTAATCAAACGACTTGGATGTTGTTCAATTTTTCTCGGACATATCTGAATGTGGTGACAATTGGAGGCTGATGGAAGGCTTGAAAAATGTTCAATAACCATCTTTACAAGTGTCATTTTGATCTGAAATCATGGCAAGTGGTTCAGAAAGTGTAGATTTTGACGTGGAGAATACAGAAGCAAGTGTTAATCGTCCGGTGAACGTCCACGTAGAAGGAGAAAGCTGAGGTCATAAGTTTGGCTAGACTTTGATAGCGTTGTAAAGGAAGATGGAAGTGTTGTGCCCATTTGTCGATATTGTCAAAAGCAATTAGTTGGCAATAGTTCAAGTGGAACAAAATATTTGATTAACCACATCATGCGTTGTTCCGATGTTTAAAGTTCAAAATGAAGCAAGGGAGTTGTAGAACCCTTAGAAACTAGAACTGAAACTTAAAAGTCCTCGTTTGTATTTGATAATGAGAGAAGTGGAGAGGATTTTGCAGTTTGATGAAAGAACTTTATGCTGGTGCAGTGTGGCATTGGATTTGTAGGGTTCCTGAAAGGAGGGTCTCCCTTGACAGGGAAGAAGATGGTTTGGAAGTGAGGGAGAAGAAGGTGGATTCCGGGGGGGGGGAGTAAGCTCTGTAGCTATGCAGCAACAGCGGTAAAAGAAAAGGAAGGAGAAAAGTGGGTACTCTGGGTGGATTAGTCTCTGCAATTATGCAATTAACAACAGTAGAAACAGCTGAGTGGTTGTTTACAGACAAAAAATAAATAAAAATGCGGACACGCTGACGATGAATTAAAATTTGGGCGGTTTTGAGTATCATCAACATGTTTAATTGCATTTCTTTATTTCGCGTTTTAAGTTTTTCAGACGATTTAGAGTTCGTGTACATGACTTTTCCCCACCAACCGGAGTCGGTGCTAATTTACATCGGAACAAATCCGAACACCTTTGAGTAACTGTCGAAGAACGTCTTTCGCCTATATTTGTTGTGACATAAATGATCTTGATGATCTCCCATTACGGGTACATACTCTTGCAAAGAAATTTGAAGGCTTTATTTTCTTGAACATATGTGATTTGAATTACAATCTTTCTTTCAAGACCTTTACATATGGTCCCGATTGTGTAATCAGGTCTTCAGGATTACATCCGTTTGCAACCAGAGTTTTTGAATTTGCTTCAATTAGCATTTAGATCTTTGAATTTGCTTTCATCTTGATCGGGTCATTGAATTTACTTTTGTCCCCTGATCGGACAGTTGAACTTGAATTCTATCACGAGGACCGTTGGATCGCCAAGATGATCATTGTCGATCTCTCGGAGTTGCTTGATGGTCATAATCACTCTTTTGATTGCGATTAGACCTTTAAGTTGCCTTGGTGTCCATAAAGGACAGTTCCGCCTGAGGCGGGTTATATTTGTAATTTTTCCTCCATCAGGGTATTTCTACAGTTTTTCTAAACTTTGGGATATTCTTGCAGTTTCAAGAAGACTCCAGACATTTCTGCCTTTTTGGACATATATGTCATTTCTCGACTTCCTGAGCATTCTTGTCATTCTGACTTTTCGGCATAAATTTGACATTTTTCTCGGACATAGCCCCGTAATTTCTTGACTTCCTGAGCATATCGGCAACTTCTTGATTTGTTAGAGATAGTCCTGTCACTTCTTGATTTCCTGGACATATCTGTTATTTCTTGATTTTTTGGAGATTGCCCCGTCGTTTGACTTCCTGGGCGCTCCTGACTTCCTTTCTTGACTTCTCGGAAATAACCTTGTCATTTGACTTCTTGGGTGTTCCTCTTCTTGATTTCTAACCCCGTTATTTGACTTCTTGGGTATTTCTCGTCTTGATTTCTTGACTTCTAAAAAATAACCCTGTCATTTGACTTCTTGGGTATCTCTTGTCTTGATTTCTTGATTTTTCCGGGTTTATTTTTAATTTCATCAATTTCTGAGTTTTCAGACATGATAGCTCTTGGCCATGAAAAAGATACATAGACTTGGATGGTTAGCTATAAGCCGAACTCAGGAGAGCGCACACCGGTTCAGAGAAGGGGTGTGATCCCGCTCCACTGAGTCGTGCAAATGGCGTCAACCGGAACAAGGACATTCTGGTAATTTGAGACCCCACAAATGGGGGTATTTCTGCGATTTTTTCGCAATGAGGGATATTTATGTAATTTTTCCTTCATTGAAGACATTTATGTAATTTTTCCATCATCGGAGGTATTTCTGCAATTTTTCCACCACCGGGGCTATTTCTGCAAATTTTCCTTCATCAGGGATATTTCTACAATTTTCCCATCATTGAGGTCATCTCTGCAATTTTTCACTATCGAGGGTATTTCTACAATTTTTCCATCACCGGAGATATTTCTGCAATTTTTTCGTCATCGATGACATTTTTATAGTTTTTTCGCTATCGGTGGCATTTCTGCAATTTTTTCACCACCGGAGGTATTTCTACATTTTTTCCATCATCGGGGTCATTTCTGTAATTTTTTCGCTATCGGAGGTATTTCTGTAATTTTCCCACCAATGGGAAGTATTTCTGTAATTTTTCACCTTTCCAGTGTTTTTCCACAGAGTTTTTAAAATCTTGATAATTTCTAAGACTTGCAATCACTTATGTTTAATTTGTAAGGCCATCTTGATTTTACCATTGAATGACTTTGAATGCAATAAACCCAATCATTTCTGTTCAAGTTGTAAGGTCATTTGATTTTGCCCACTTTGATCATTTGCAAGAGGTGAGAGACCTCTTAGGATCACCACTCCCAAAAGAGGTGACCAGAACTCTCGGGGGGAACTCAACTATGGTGACCACATCCCTTCCCTGTTCCTCTGTAACTGCTGCAAGTCTGCATCCATGTGCCTATGTAGGGTTGGCCAAGACTGCACTTGGGCCTCCCGGAAGCTCGCATGCTGTGTTCCCCTCTTTATACAAGGATTAGGGAGTGGACCCGAGGGGGGGTGCCTCCGGTGGTGCCTTCCTAAACTGCCCCTACGCTGGAAGGTCAACAGGTGGGCCTCGTTCTCCTCCCCCTTCTCTTCTTTTCTAGCTGTTTTCTTCTTTTTTTTCATGCGTGGGCTAGAAAAAAAGGGACCGGAGGGGGCCTCGTTCTCCTCCCCCTTCTCTTCTTTTCTAGCTGTTTTCTTTTTTTTTTTATGCGTGGGCTAGAAAAACAAGGACCGGAGTGGGGTGCCTCCGGTCTGCTTTGACTGGAGCCCCCCCCTCCGGTTAGCCGCACACCGGAGGGGGCTCCCTCCGGTCCCATGCCACCTGAGGGGGTCCCCCCCTTCGGTCTAAAGCTACCGGAGGGGGGGGGCTCCGGTCTAGACCACCTAAGGGGGTCCCCCCTCCGGTCTGCCTTTCAATTGATAGAGAGCAAGGGGCGGAGGGGGGGTTTTCTTCTCTCTTTCTCTCTTTTTCCTCTCTTTTTCTTCCTTTCTTTTTCAGTAAATTTCAAGGTTCAACAGTGGTGCTGTTCTAGTTTCTGTAGGTGTCTGAACATGTAACTTGTTTGTGTCATTTTCTAATTTGTTCCCTCTTCCTTAGATGTGTATTTGTTTCTATATCTGTGACTATTTTAAAGGTTCTGGAAGGGCTAGTAAGCCTGTCTCCTGGTTGTTGTATGAGTAAATATAATCTTCTTATGCTCCATTGTTAATTTTCTCTTGCTACTTACGTGAATCAAGGGTTTGTGTTGTGTCTTCTCGTCATGTTCTTCTCAATCGCCTATACCACTTGTACGTTGGAGGAGCAGCCCGGGTCATGAATGACAATTGCACTGGGCTCATGTCATCCCATTTACCATTTTTGTGAGATGAGAGGTTATGTGGGCTCTCTGGGTTGAGGCACTACTTTGTATTTCATTTCTGTTTCCTTGCTCTCTCAATGGTGTGCGGATCTGAAAATAGATGCAAATTCGGATCTCTCTGGCCATTACATGTAAAAAATGTGTACATAATATGTGATTACTATGTGGATCTGAAAATGGATTTGTGTATATGTAAATTCGGATCTCTCTAGCCATTACATGTAAAAAATGTATACATAATGCGTGGTTATTGTGTGGATCCGAAAATGGATCCGAAATGGGGAGATGATTTGGATTAGTACTTGAAGTAATCTCTTAGGGCCACTTTGATAATAGGTTAAGATAAACCATCTCAGGTGGATCCGGGTGAGTTATTCCTTGCATTTTTTCTTTTTGAGTTTGATAATTTACTCTTACTCTGGGAATAACTCATTCTATGTGAAATGGTAGAATGAGTTATTCCTAGAATAAGGGCCTTAACCCTAACCGACCCCAAGTAACTTAATCCTGCTATTAAACTCGATTAAGGGCGAGTAGGCGGAATAACTCATCCTACTCACCCCTTATTCTGTTATCAAAGTCGTCTTTAGGATCACAACTTATTTTGCATTTGCCTTTTGGATCTGAATATAGATCTACATTTGAAAACGGATCCAAAAATGGATCTTTATAGAAGCAAATTCAGAACTCTCATTCCATGTAAAAAATGTATACACGAGGATTTCGGGTCAGATCTGAATATGGAAATTTAATTTTGGAATCGGATCTAATCCCAAAGTCTTTTTTTATTTTGGATCTGATTTTTAAATTATCGGGTCTGGATTTGGATCAAAAGGACCCGACCCGGATCCGATCCGTTGACGGGACTAATGGTGGCTACTGATTATTATTGATTGCACAGTTCATAAATAAAATAAAAATAAAAGTTTTCTCTCACCGATACTTCTGTTTATATTTTGGTTGATCGGCCGCATCATGTGTTATTTATCCCACCTCAAAGTTGTCTATTACCTGTTTTTTGCTTGTCATCTAGAATCTTCCCATTCTCTATCGGGAAATCATTTATATGCTACAGTTTTTTGTACTTTAAAATAAGTTAACATTTTGAGTCGTATAATTTATAGGAAAAATTATTTGTATATTCTTAAAACTTTCACTAATTACTCCTATACCCCTATCTTTATGATATTTATCTGTAAATCCCCAAAAACTCAAATAACACTACAATGTATCCCTACCATCAACAGCTGGTTACGGTGGTTAGCTCCAAACGAGTTAAGAGTGGCCAAATGACTAACCTATCCTTTGTTAACTCTCTCACTCTATCTCTCTCTGCTCATCTTTCTCCCTCTCTGCTGTCGCTCTCTAGCTCACGCCCCGACGGCAACCAAGCTGGAAGCCGACACTCTCGTCTCCAGCGGGAGGGGGATTGCAGAGTGGCCACGCCCTCCTCTACACGGGGGACTTTCGCATCTCTCTCTCTCTCTCCTGGGAGGTAGGCGGCGGCGGCGGTTATAGAAAGGTTATGTGCGTCCATTGAACGGAGGGAGCATCACGGTGGCAACGGCGCCAACTTTTATGGGGTGGGCGAAGATGGCTGCTTTCCATGGTTATTTCGTGTCCGTGGGATTGGGATATGCTTAGATGCCCTGCAATCTGTTGAGCATCTCTGGGGCCTAGGGGGTGCAGGAAGATCATCTCCTTCGGACGCAAGCTCCGTTTTTTCGCAGTTTGTTTCTTGTTTGGCGAGCTTCTTTTTCCTGGTTTTGTCAATGTAATTTCTTTTTGTTCATCTGGCCATTCTTGGCTGCAATTTTGCATATTTGTTGCGAAGTTACCACTTTCTTCTCTGATATGAGCCCAAGGGATCTACACACATGGAGCCTCCGATTTTTTTTAATCAAAAGAATCACTTTACCATATTACTCCAACGGTATTAAACGTTGAGATCTTCAATTGTAATTGTAAACCAATCCTGCTAATTCGTTCCTGCATTTATTGCTCTTCAGTTTTTTTAATGTTGATTTGGCTGGTTTCAAGGGTTTATGAAATTGATTTCTTATTAGAAACATATTCTTAGCTTGACTCATGTCCTAATGTTAGCAGGCAGCATCTCTGCTCTGCGTTTTCTGGAGAAGGTGAGGCATACTCCGGTTAATTCCATTGTTCCATGTATTAAAGTTGGGAATCTTTTTATGAACGAAAAACGGTTCTTGCTTCCTCCTTTCAGAGCAATAGACTAATTGCTTTGCTTCCGCCAAAGACTAACGCTTTGCTGTGCGGGGTGGGAGTGCATCGACGAGGCGCTGGAAAGGGTGGTGGGTGGGGTCTGGTTTGGTGGAGGGGCATCCACGGCGGGATTCTGGTGGCCATCTGCACCTGCTGGGTGTGCGTTCCGGCGCCCTTCTCTCTCTCTCTCTCTCTACATCCGGTCGGCACTTCCAGTGCTGGAGGGGGAGACCCCTCCAGTGCCCTCCCCCCTCTCCTGCCTTCTCTCTCTCTCTCTCTCTCTCTCTCTCTCGTTGACTGGGGCAAAACGGTCCCTTCGTATACTCCATTACCTCCGTCTACTCTCAATGTAACCCCGGGGGCACCAAGGCTCGGGTTAAGAGAATTTGGGGGTTTATGGGTAAATACCTTAAAGGTAGGGGTATAAGGGTAATTTGTGAAGATTTTAGGGGTATACACGTAATTTTTCCTAATCTAATTTATAAATTACAATTACGCGCTGTCTGCGGATCCTTGTCAATCTTCATCATCCATCTTGACAGTTACAATTTTTTTTATCAACAATTCTTTAATTCAAGCAGTCTGAAGAATATGATCACATACTAGCCCTCCTCTTGTTTTAACCATTTAACTATCAAGCTGCATATTTTATAATCATGAAGCAACATGTTTAATCATCCAGTACTAGATCTCCCAATTGTAGATCAAGGTAAGCACACTGCCATTAGGCACTGGTGCGCTGAAGGCCATCAACTTTTCTTTTTAACAACTGCTGTGTTTCTTATTTCCTCTCAAGAAGCTGTAGCATAAGTTCAGAACATGTTCTGAGCTGCAACTTCATGGTCAAATTATTTGTAAAAGCATTAGTATTGGAAGATACATTAATGCACACTTTTTCGCCTGAGCATTGACAATGTTCTCTTCTAGCTAGAGGAAAAAGGGATTAGGGGATTCACCCAAGCATCAGACAGCATTGTGATTAATGTGCATGACCAATTACAATTTTCTTTTGCTTTACTAAACCAGTTGTAAATATGGCTAAAATTCAAAAGATGCTATCGTTTAATTTTGCTGGTACATGTGGAGAACCTTGAAGTTGAACTGGATGCAAATTTTGACAAGCATGGAATGCACAAGTTTTTGTTATTATTTTCTCAGTAGTTCACTTTTCTAATTTGGAGAAGGGGAATGTAAAGATTTTGAACGAACATTGGTTGACTTATTCTTTTACCCTCATACATATAGACTTGGTGTATGAACATTTCATTTACAACCTTCCAAAAAAGAACATGTCATTTACATTTAGATTTTGGAAATGTTTCCAGACATTGAAATTAAATGTTGAAAAACAGAGCTTTTATTGTAATTTGATTTGATTTGATTAAGGGTATGTACGACGGCGATATTACTAGTGTTCGAACTATTGCTGGGGAGACTGGTGAATTTCCCGTTTCTATAGATTTGCATCAAGGTTCTGCACTAAGTCCGTATCTCTTTGCCTTAGTTATGGATGAAGTAACTAAACAATTGCACGAGGATATCCCTTGGTGTATGTTTTTTGCAGATGATATTGTTTTAATTGATGAGAGTATTGATGCTCTAAATGCTAAGTTAGAGCGTTGGAGACTTGTCTTGGAGTCTAAAGGTTTTAAAATTAGTAGGAGTAAATCAGAGTTTATGCACTGTAATTTTAGTAATGGGAGAGTAGTTCAGGAAGACATGGTTCTAATTGATGGACATAACATTCAGAAGAGTAGTAGCTTTCGATACTTAGGGTCTATCTTACAAGAGAATGGGGAGATTTATGATGACGTTACACATAGGAATAAGGCAGGCTGGTTAAGATGGAGAAGTGCATCAGGTGTCCTTTGTGATCGTCGTATGCCTGTGAAACTCAAAGGGAGGTTTTATAGAACGGCTGTGAGACCTGCTTTGTTATATGGTACCGAGTGTTGGGCAGTACGAAAGGAACACATCCACAAAATGTGTGTAGCAGAGATGAGGATGTTGAGATGGATGTGTGGCAAGACTAAGAAAGACAAGATTAGGAATGAACGTATCCGTAAGGACTTAGGGATAGCTCCAATTGATAGTAAAATGAGAGAAAATAGACTCAGGTGGTTTGGACATGTGTGTCGTCGTCCTAACTCAGCGCCGGTTAAAAGATGTGACCAAATCTTAGTGGATGCTAGTAAAAGAGCTCGGGGAAGGCCTAAAATGAGATGGTGCGATGTTATTAGGAAGGACATTAGTTTCTTGGGTTTAAATACGAATATTGCACTTGATAGAAATCTTTGACGGAACAGGATTCATGTAGCCGATCCCAATTAATTGGGATAAGGCTCTGATGATGATGATGATGATGATTGTAATTTGATACCATATTTAGGAATTTGAGGTAATTTTTTGTTTGTAGAACAGATTTTATAATACGATCTTAATTTTTAAAATACAGGTTTTTATAATACACAATTTTCTTTTTTAGTAGATGTTAAACATTTGTTTTTGGGTTAACGGATGTTTTTTTTTTAAAGAAGACAGCAGATGTTAAAACATACGGAGCTTTTTTGTTATTAGATGCTGCTTTTGCAGTTTTGAAGTTTTTTTGGTTGAATGGGCTGACTTGGGCCATGCACGGGCTGGACAAACAATTTCACAGGCTTGTAATTGTAGGCCCGCAGGGCTTGGGCTGGGCCAACCCTTTCCTAGGCAAGGGTGGGCTTGGGCTGTGCAGCCCATGCCCAGCCTGTTGACACCCCTACTCGGATGCACCTATCTATCCACCATCCAGAACAAGAACCAAGTCATCGGATAGGTAAATCTGCTCAGGTTCTACATTCTCCCTTTTCATTTCTCTCTTCTTCTACAACTTCATGTTTGCCCATTTTTGGGGTATGCTGATAATTAAAAAAGATTTAGGTGTATGACACTAGATAACATATTGAAGAAATGCAAACAAACCCTATATGATTTGCGAGTTCAACTCTCTCTCTCTCTCTCTTAATAAAAAAGATTTAGGTGTATCCGTGTATGACGCTAGATAACTCATAACATATTTAAGACATGCAAACAAACCCTATTTGATTTTGGAGTTTAACTCTCTCTCTATGTTATCAAAAGCAATGGAGGCGATCACGTAGGCGAGGAGGCCCACCTCGCCTCCGCCTCAATGACCTCAATCCGACCTCTTGGGCTCGGCCCACGTCCGCACTATTGAGAATGCAGCCCTCTTTTATGATCCTCGCCTCGCCAATTACATTAATACCCTTAAGGCACCACTAATCACCAATTATCTAGGTGCTCGCCTAGGCATTTGAGGCGGTGAGATGGTCCCAAACTGTCTCGCTTTCGCCTCAAACGTCTCACTCTCAGTCTTCTTCTTCTTTTGTTCCAATCTTGGTTTGAACCTTTTTTATTCAAATCTTATCGTATTTGTTTGTATGTATTTTTGTCTCAAATCTTGATTATTGTTAATTTTATTAAAATTCTTGAGTGTATGTATGTATTTTCTTAGATATTTAGACATATATTTATATTTTTTGAATTGTATATATATATTTCTAATAAAACGCCTCAAATGCCTCAAACACTGTAATCTATGTAATCTGAGGCGTGAGACAACAGAGGCGACCAAGGAGTTACATAGACGCCTAGGCGTTTGAGGCATGAGGCGACTCCTTGGTCGCCTTTATTACCTTACGCCTCGGATTACATAGATTACAGTAATACCCTTAAACAAAAATTTTCTTCCCGGGGGCCGTTGTGCGGCATTGCAACGATGGTCCCACTCGGAGTGGGATCTGACTCTCCAACTAAAACCTTCCAACTGGGTCTTCCAATTGGGTTCATGCCCCACTCTTCAACACGCACTCCTCGGCCCATTTGATTTTTTGTTTAAATTTGTTGTTAATTTTATTTAAATTTGTTTGATTTTAGGAATGAATGAATTTAGGAAGTTTATTGATTTTTTGTATCCACTTTTGTGATATCTAGACATATATTTATATTTCGGAATTATATATATTATTTCAATAAAATATCACCTCAAATGCCTAGGCGTTACGCATGAGGTGACTCCTTGGTTGCCTCGGTCACCTCTCGTCTCTAACTACATAGCTCTCTCTGCCCTTGCCATTGAGTCGGCAGTGTGACCCACAAGCAAGATGCTTAAGCAAAATCGTCTCTATTAGGAAGATCTTTTCGAGGATTTCGCATCATTGGGGAACTTCAAGTAACAATCTTCTTTTTCCCCCATATAGCAGTCACCTGCATGGGACTTGGTTTATGTTGATCTTGTAATCTGTCGGGTGAAAAAATTCTGGAAAATTTACAATTTGAGTATTTTTTAGCTTTATTTTTAACTTACTTTATTTCATTATGTGTTAATCGAGTTGGTGCTCCGTCTGAATTGTGGTTCTTACATGGTTTGCTGTCTCTAAGCGACTTGCCCCAACTCGGGCGACTCGTATTGTTTGTGGAGGAACCTGATAAGTGATCTGCTTAGGATTGCCCGAGTTGCTATGAATTATTTTAATTATAATATAATATCTAAATATTAATGTAATATTTTTAAAATTAAAATTTATAGTAATCATATAATAATATAACAGCAGTCATGGGCCTTGTATTTTACGGAGGAAGATCCCTAAACTCCATTGTCAATTTTATTGATCTCTTGATTATTTAATAACGATATAATGTTCAATAATTAGTTGAAAATGAAAAAAATAGACTAAATAAGTTATACATATTTTAGATTGATGAAATAGTAATTCTACAAGGTAAAATATAAGGTAAATAATCTAAACATTGC
This sequence comes from Amorphophallus konjac, assembly GCA_022559845.1. Lineage (NCBI taxonomy): Eukaryota > Viridiplantae > Streptophyta > Magnoliopsida > Alismatales > Araceae > Amorphophallus > Amorphophallus konjac. Next base: position 8,330,646 of record CM040128.1, on the reverse strand, counting down.
AAAATTATTTAATTTTGTAAAAAAATAAAAAGGCCTCAAACATGCGACTTGGTCGAGTCGTCCCAAGTCGGGTCCAATTTGGGCCGATTCATATCGGATCACGCCGGTTCTGAGTCGATGTGCATCTGCAAGTTGGCGAACCTTGGGTAATTGTGTTCTTGGATTGTAACGTGTACCTTGTGTAAAACCTTGGTAAAAGGGTTCCTGTTTAATTGCAGGTCCATTGATCGTGGATTTGTCTCTGTCACCATGGCTAGATTATTTTCCAACATGGTGCTCAAGGGCGTTGCAGGACCAACATGCTCTTTCAGATCGATGGTACTTGGTTGTCTTACTCAAGAATCTGTTCTTTTCATTTTATTTAGGTGCTTTTTTCTGATTGTTCCAAGTTCTCCATAAGAATTCGAGTGGTTTTAGTGGCTGTATGTAATTCCTAGATGTATATAACCTTGACATTTCCATGTTTTCAATATCTTTTTGATTGTTAACTTGGATCAAACCACCTGTCTGGAATCAAAGTTTTTGATTCATTGATTGTTGGCAAGCTATGAATCATCCTCTTAATCTTTCAGTTGAAGTGTTTAATAGAATCTCTCTGCTGTGACACAGAAATTAGTGAGCAACTAGTTCCAACTTTGTATGGTCTTTAATACAATTACAAAAGTTGCAGTGTTATTCCTCCACATGTCATATGGGAAATTTTACCTCAGAAATTCTACTTTCATGGTGCCTGGTACTGGCAAACATATTTTTGATTCACAAATATGTGTGCATGTTAGCTATGGAATAAAACCCCAGCAACTTTCTAAATGTTTGATTACTGATTTGGATAGATCCAAAATCTCTTCATCAATTTGCACTTGAATGAGGGTAAGATTTCACCTAGTAACCTCTTTATTTTTCCTCAACATATCCCAATCAGTACTATCCTAACTATGTTATCAAAGGTGCTTGGGGCGCTCGCTTAGGCGATGAGGTGAAGCGAGGTGCCAACAGTTTGCCTCGCCCCAGCCAATCTCGCCTTAGCGATTAGGCAGGGCCATGGACACCTTTCGGCCGATCCCACTTGGGCCACCCATCCCATTCCTATAACACATGTGCATGTATAAATTAAGTATTCTTATAGGTTTTATACTAGTCAAAGAAACACGCTTTGCGCGTGTGTTTATTTTGTAATTTTTTATGTTAAATAATGAAAGTTTAGACAGTAAAACATGATTCATCGTTACTTAGGGAGTGACTCTGCAATTTGACAAGCAGAGGAGAACATAACTTGACATGCTATAGAAAAACGTTCGCCAGTTCTATATGCTTTTGACATTTCTGCATAATCCTGAATTTGCAAACAAAGGAAAGGCTTCACAACATGTACGGATTTATAGTTACAAGCAAGGATGGCAAACTCGGTTTCGGTCTCGGTTTCGCCCGGGTCCGAAACCGAGTCGACTCGGTTTCGGTTTCGGTTTCGGTTTCGGCCGAAACCGGTTCAAAACAGTCAGAAAAGGCAAAAAATGTATTGAGCAGGTCTAGTTTCGGCCGAAACCAGACGGTTTCGGTCCGGTTTCGGTCGGTTTCGGTCCGGTTTCGGTCGGTTTCGGTTTCGGTCCGGTTTCGGACTTGCTACAGTGACAAGGCCCGTTTCGGTTTCGGTATCGACCGAAACCGATACGTTTCGGCCGAAACGTATCGGTTTCGGCCGATACTGCCATCCATGGTTACAAGTGAAGTTTTTGTAATTTGACAAGCAGCTGAATATGCAATAACGTTGACATTAAATCCAGGTTTTGAAAGGAATGTGGGCAAAACCCTATTTCCCCATCCCCAGGCAACCCCCCCCCCCCCCCCCCCCCCCCCCCCCCCCCCCCCCCCCCCCCCCCCCCCAATAACAGAGGACACCAAGCATACAATGATTTGATAGTTGCAGATTGCATTGTTAAATTTACTATCTTCATATAAAACACGGATGATGTATAAATGCGTGCTGCATGCTTGATAATACTGACAGGAGGGACACATGGTTGGCTTTGTGTCATCCTGAAATTTGCCAACTGCCACCCGCTGGTTCCTGTGACAACAAAAGAAGGCAACTCAGAGTTGGAGAACAGAGCAATAAAGTCCAAGGTCGAAGATATCTGAGTTGAGCAATTAAGTGATAAAACTGATGAAGGATAAAATTTAGTAAGATAGGGGAAATGAAAATTTGTGAGTCCGCTTCTATCTTTCTAAAGATTGGTCCCACTTCCTCGTAGAGGGAGCTACAATTTTGTGAGAAACAAATGGAGATCAGATATGCTGTCTGGAAACAAGGTGTCTCTCTGCCGAATCGTGAATCTACATCTTTTGGCCAAAATGCATCAATGGCCAAGAAATAGGCAGTAAGAAATCACCAAATTTTGGAACTGCTTGAGGGATTTTTAGAAGAAAACCCATTTTGGTGTATTCAATGAGAATGCTTTAGGTTTTGTAAAACCTTTTTTGTTTAATTTGATTTCGTCTAATTGGGGTTCAAAAAAGTTGAACCATTACTAAAACCCTTAGCTGGAGTCAATTACATCATTTTGACAAGCAAAAACCATTAGTTAACTACTCATGGTGATATCCCGAATAAAACCAACCACTCTAGCAGCACTTGTAGTTATTGAAAGACCACCAAAGAAGAATGATTCCCGGATAACAAATAGCAGAATGATGGCACCAACAGAGTTATGGTATCTTCCATGGAATGCATCATATAGAATCTGTCCAGGCACATATGCTTCCGCAGTCTCATTGGTTACATCATACAAATACTTAAAATTCTGCCACGAACACAGTTCAATCAGTAGAATGTGGTTGTCTGAGGAGAGTGGATACCCAAGAAGTGTTTATGGATGACTACCTGAATGCTGAAAATGAGGGCTAAGATGTATGCCCCCCCAAATACTGATATGATCCCAATACTGGAAAGTATTGCAATTGGACCATTTTTGTCTGCACCTTTGGTTTCCTCTGTCAAGTTTGCTGCAGCATCGTATCCATAGACGGAGTATTGACTGACGAGAACAGAAAGGATGGCTGCATATGCTTTGCTCCTTATCCCAGTTGACTCAGGTGATGTTTCAAAATGAGTGAACACATAAGAGGCAGATTGTGTCGTAGGTGACACCAAAGGAAGCATTATGACTATATCCAAACCACCAATAACCTGCAAAAAATGGTACCAGAAGGGAAACGTATTGGTTGAAGGGAGAAAGGTTTGGGCATATGCAAGTACTTGGTATCTATATTTATTGGCTGTTCAATTCAGAAAGGAGAACATTCCGAATGTAAAAAATACAGAAATTTTCTTGTCCAACATGAACCTCTCTAACGTATTTCAGTAAGTCTCAGTCTGATAAATCTATGATTTCAGATGCAAAATATTCTCAAACCTGTAGAGCACCTTTCCTGCCTAAAACTTCATAGGTGTCATCCGAAGTCTTCAGTCATGTCTCAGTTCATTTATTATAACTTCCTTTTTTTTAAAATTCTCTTGTTCTCTTAAACAGGCTTCATCAAGCAAAGAAATCTTCCAGCATGGAGAGGAGGGGGGTGAATTTGTATGGAATGAGTAATACCTGCTACCATATTGAAATTGTATCAATGAAGGCAATAACCTCCAGAACAAATGTGTTTAGTACCGCCCAAATGACAGTAAGCCCGATGTACATACAATAAAATAGCCAACGAGGAGCAAAATACCCTCGACCTTTATTTGTACCGGTGCACAATAGAATGATACTCTGTAATGATGAATATCACTATATCTATTGCAAGACAACTTTGATCATGCACAATATACAGGCAACAACTTTGTAGGCCAACAATTTAACCTCTTGGGGCAATGCACCAAGTACACGTGAGGATGCGGGCGGTTCGGGCGATGAAAATGTGAAGCCGAGGATTTGAACCGGGGAAGAAGTTAACATTGATTCGGTTGATATCCACATCAAAATAAAATAGTCTTAAGGACTTGAGTTGTGCCGAGATCTCCAGCGATGGAGAAAGGGGAGCAGTCACCGGCACACGGATCTGCTGATACGCACAGTCGTATCACGCGGAGGGGTGAGATCTGGTCCCGAGCAATTGCCCCCTGATGTAGCCGCCGTGGAGTCGGTTGGCGTTGTGAGCTCATCGCCAGGTCCGGCGACCAATGGACGTAGAGCTCTGAGAGAAAGAGGCACAGCTTGGGCTAGCAGCATAGCAATCGGAGTGCGCCGACATGGAGAACGGGATGGGAGGCGGCGACGCCCACGACTAGTTGACCCAAATGGTGCCCGAACTCGCCTTCCAGAACGATTACCTCAAGGCCCAATTCGAGGACTGGAGGACGAAGCTGCCCGTATGCGGCGAGGAGGATGGTGGTCGGCACGCTGCGGAGTCGCTGCCGGAACCCCACTGTTCCTTCCCCATGAGGGTGCACGACGGTAGGTAGTCCTCGCTATCCTCTAGGTCGGGGTTGAACTCCGCCATGGCCGCAACGCGAGTGGGATGGGGTAGGGGGGGTGCGGGGGAACACAGAGGGGAGGACGCGGGCTGTTCGGGTGACAAAATTGTGAACCGGCGACGAAAAACCACTCAATTCTCTTATCATATATGTTATAGATGTGTTGTTGATATATTTAATGAAAAATGTACATATCTGACTTTTTTATAGTTTTAATGAAATGTTTCCTCAAATGCCCTAGGCCATCGCCTAGGCATTTGAGACTTGAGGTGACCCCTTGCTCGTCTCGATCTCCTCTCACCCCTAACTACATAGATCCTACATTGCTACCTTTACAAAGTAATCACCACATGTGGGAGTTTTGGTGTCTTTGTAAAATGAATGCTGTTGTACTTACATCTAAGAATCATAATATGGATGGAAGAAAAACATTGCTCATAAATAATGGACAATTAATAGCCTGTGTAACTAAGCAGTTGATCTTGGCTAAGAAAGCAATGTCTTCTGGATGCATTTGTCAGAATCTTTCTAGATGCTGCTTGTAGGGCAGGAGAATATCTCTGTCTCCTGAACTAAATAGCAGAATTTGTGTCAAGAAGTAATATCTTTTCTTTTGGATATTATCAATGACAATCACTTTTAGTTGATCTCTGCATAGTCTAGGTGCTTTGGATATTGTCAATATCTATCTTTTTTGAGTTTTTGTTGTTGTTGTTGTTGGAAGCCCTACTCTACTAACCTTGTGTAGCCTTTTTACAAAGCCTTTTAAACCTAGCCCTTTCTGGGGTTTGAACCTTGATCACCTGGGTGTACATGGAGGGCCTTTACCAACTGAACCACCCCTCAAGTACTCTCTGATTTGATGTTTGCATTGTCTATTTGTTTTCAAACTTTGGTAATGGATGTTTAGGATGATGTCACTGGAAACATCCAAACATATCTTTTGCTAATGCCATTGTGTTGACAGATACAACCAGAAAGAGTTAAAAAAGACAAGTTGAAAGCCCAAAAGCTACCCCTGTTGGGCTTTACCACTTAGTTGAGTTAACAGAAACTATAGAATACAACTATGGTACACCATCTAATGGAGGGGAGATCAAAATTGTCATCTATGTGCATTGTCTTTTGAGGTGTCTGCCTATCCATCCAGGTAGTTTCACTTATTTTACCTAAAGCAGGCTCACACCTATCCCATTATTGGTCTTATTCTGTTCTTTTCTCTCCTATGTAGTCTGAGGCGTGAGACGGCCGAGGCGACCAAGGGGTCGCCTCATGTCTCAAACGCCTAGGCGTTTGAGGCGAGATTTTTTTAAATATGTATATATAATTCAAAAAATAAAGTATATGTCTAAATATCACAAAAATACCTATATAAAGTCACTAAAATTTCTAAATTCATTCAATCCTATGATTCAAATTATTATGACTCACTAAATTCACATAGAATTTAACAAGCCACTGTCAAAAACCAAATTCTGTGTCTATGTGAGATAGAGAGAGAGTGAGACAAACTGTGGCCATAGCGAGGCGAGACAGGGCGAGAGGAGGCGAGCAGTCACCGCCTCACCTCTGAGGCGCGCGAAGGCGAGCGCCTAGGCGCGCCTCAGACCACATAGTTTCTCTCTAATACCCTTTTATTCCTTCTTTTTTAATTTTAATTATTGAGTCATATGGAATTAATTACATTCTTCCCTTCTGCATGGCTTGTTGAGTTGAGGAAAGAAGGATGAACCGAAAACAAGGCAGGGTTAGCTTCAACTTTTTATATTTTCTTTTTTTCTTCTTCTTTTGCTCTGACCATCAATCATCACAAGTTCCTTTTCCCCTTTTTCCCCCTTTCTCTCTCCCCCTCACCCCCACCTGCCAGATTATTATTTTCTTCTCGGACTATTTCCTCGTTATTTTTCCATATTTTTTTTTCAGAATTCTTCAGATTGGCAGTCATGTACTTTGCCACGCCCTTTCAGCTACAAAACCTATCATTCTTTTCCATATGATTTTCTTTCCTTTTTGGGAAAATTACTTATGTACCTCTAAAATCTTCCTGAATTACCCCTATACCGTTACCTTTACGGTATTTACACCTAAACCCCTCAAATCTCTTAACTCGCATTGCCATGCCCTTGGGGCTGCGTCCCATGTTAACGGTGGTAACTCACCCATGTGAGATTACTATTTTGCCGCTAATAAGAGAGAGAGAGAGAATGGCGGGACCTCACCCTCCACCCGTTGTTGGCTGTGGACACCTACAGGTCGACTTGGTCCATGGAGGACTTGGTCATCAAATCGTTCATCTTGCCGCCGGTGAGAAGGACAATGAATAGAGAGAAAGGGGGCAAGGGGGTGATGTGACTCTCCCGTCGATTCTGCTACTCTCATTGAGCGGGCTATTAATTCCGAAGGTCTAGGGGAGCTACCCTCTTTCGGCAGCACGACGGCCTCCTATCCATTTTGTCTGCTCCTTCGTTGGCCACCGGGGGTGGGGGGGTGGGGGATGTAGCTGAACCTACTCTCCAGCCAGTTGCACTTGTTTTTTTGCCTACCGTGGTCAGAGATGAATAAGACAACGATGACTACGACGAAGACGAAGAAGAAGGGATGGTCTTTGGTGGAGGAGTCCTGCGAAGATCTGATGCAGCTGCTCCAGTCCTCACTGGCGGCGGCGCTTTCCTCTCTTCACAAGCCACACCATAATCTTTCGCCACAACAACAACAACATCTATTTGCTAACATCTTCGGTTTGTAAACCCCTTTTCTGGGGCACCTCTCTGTGGCTGACCTCTTCTTCGGCAGCTTGTATCCTCCGCCTCGACCACCGCTAGCAATGAGCTACCCCCTCCTCCACCTCAACCTCCGTCGCCGTCGCCTCGACCTCACCCTCTCTCTCCCACTCCCCCTCTAGCACGACCTCTCCCTTCTCTCCCCCATCCCCCTACCTCCCTCCCTTCCCCCCTTCCCCCGTCCCCTCCGCCTCCTCGTCCTGATGTCCCCGGCCTGCCAACCTTCCTCATCAGAGAGAGAGACCCCTGTGTTAGGATCGGGACACTAGTGAGATAACGATCACACACACAAGCACACACCACGAGGGAGATTTGGAGGAACCGTTCTTTTCCGCTATGAAAAGAACTACACATTCTCCCTTGTGGCTCATGAGCACCCGACGCCTTTCGATCTCTCCTCCCCTCGGATTACAACCGTATTTAGAGAAGACTCTAGTAGTCTCCTAATCTCATTAGGCCTGCCTCCTAATGTCTACCTAGAGCCCCACACAGACTCAAACACAAAATTCAACTCCAACTCCGCTTATTTGCGGATCAAGACACCATAACAAATCTCCACCTTGGCTTGAATCCGCAAGCCACCTGAAGATCAACTTAGTGCCGAATCCACAATCTGTCTGTCAGCCCCACATCCTATGCCTAGATGCGCACACCCCAGTTGGGTGCCTCACACAGCTTAGCACCATTGCATGCCTCGATGTGGCACCACCCCTCTCCAAGGGTGGCAGTTTCGATTTCGGTTTCGGTTTCGACCGGGTCCGAAATCAAAATAGTATTGGTTTCGGTTTCGGCCTGAAACCAAATAAAATACTATTTTTTTGCTCTGTAGTTGATGTTTGGTTTCGCCCGGTTTGGCCGATTGGTTTTGGATCGGTTAGGTTTGAAACCGATACATGTCAGCCTAAACTGTCAACGATGCCTCTCTCAATCGACATGAGAGACCACGACCACCATCGATGTCCGAAGCAAAAGTGACCCGCTTCCTCCACGCTGCACCATCAGTAGATTGAGTCCTTCATTCATCCGTACTGTTCGCTTGGGACACTCACTCGAGCCACGTCTGTGTCGACTCTCCCTATGAGCCTGTACATGGTGTTCATCATCTATCCCCGCAATATAACACGTCCTTATTTGCATACTCTGAGAACTCCACCTTCAAGAGTGCATCGATAATCTCTTGAATCCAAGACTACCAGTGAGATCAAGTCTTCCTTCAGATTTGGCACATGTCAGATCCTCCTTTAGTGTACCCACCATTTCATCAAACATGCGAACCCGCACTGATCCCACTCTGGCAACTGTGCACGCCATGCCATTTGTCAACTGGACCGAGCCACCATCATATGTCTGATATGTGCTAAATTGTTTTCTGTTTGATTTCACATGAAACAGACAATCAGAATCTAAAATCTAACCTGAAGCTCCCTCACCTGTAGATGTCATGCGCAAGATCATTTCTCTTTTGATGTCTTCCGCAACTGCCTCGATAGGTGATGTCTCTTCCTTCTTCCCCTTCTGCAGCTTTACATCCTCCTTTCGCACCGGACAATACCTCTTTATATGGCTTTCTTGGTCACAATAGTAACACGTTCCAGGAACCCGTGACTTGGAACGACCCTTGTTCTTTCTGGACCCTTGCCTCTCATCCAATCTCTCTTCACCTCCACCTGCAACCAAAAGATCACTATTGAAGCAAAAAAATGATTGATCAAAAAAACTAATAACGAATAAAAGAATATATATATATATATATATATATATATAGAGAGAGAGAGAGAGAGAGAGTGAGAGAGAGAGAGAGAGAGAGAGAGAGAGAGAGAGAGAGAGAGAGAGAGAGAGGCTGCCCCTTTTTTAGTCCTTCCCTAAAGGGTTTGGACCGGGTCCAACCTCCCATGGGGGGAGACGCGTGACGAGTTTATATCAATCATGTCAATCAGAGTATTAGTGTATTCGACACCAAAATCAGAGATGCGCAAAAGTAAAGATAACTCAGTCCTTTATTCCTTCATAAGAATATGTCTATTACAAACCTTTGAAGTACTAACTAAAATAAAGGAAAAATACAAGGTTGACTCAAGAAAATATGAAAAAGACTAGATAACACGGAAGAAGCTCTATCTCTTTCACTCTTGATTTTCCCCATCCGTTTGAGTTCCCTCATCGTCGGACTTACCTGAAAAGTAGGGAAACACTAAGTGAGCGAACGCTCAGTAGGAAATTATATCTCAAGAACTAGCAAGGGGTTTAAGTAATTACATCTTTCATGAATGCACTATAACTATGTAGGCTCGCATAAAACGACAAGATAGAGAGAGTGTATAACAATACGATAGCAAGAAGAATTAGTCATGAACTTTCAAGAACTTATGTCAAAAAGATATCAAGATATTCAAGCAAGTAAACTTATCATGTCACGTTAGAATTTGGCTATTTTGTTTCAAGTCAAGCAAGTATACAATTACCCTTTCTCGGGCCACGCAAGTCATGTAATATCAAGTCAAGTACAAGTACAAGATTTGTGGAATGTTCAATCAAGCTAGTCATGTACTTCGGTATAATGCCAATACCGTTATCATTCAACTCCCATGGGCACTAGTACTTTCGGGTGCTCCTCCCAGGACCAGATCGGGCCCTATATGCACAGGCATTAATCATGTATTTTTAACATCCACTTTTGTATATAGCCAATATGGATTTTCAAGAATAAGCTTGTAGACACGTAGGATAGACTTTGATAGAATAGAGTCCAAAAATATAACTTTTGACATAGAATGACGATAATAACGGTACAATCACGATTATCGATAAAACTAGGTGGAATTGGTTCCCTAACTTGGGTACCATGACAAGCAAGTATGGACACTCTTTATATAGAATTGAGGTCCACATGAACAGCACATCAATGGCAAGACGTCCTCATTCTTAATATAGAATTGAGGTCTACAAGAACAGCATAACAAAGTTGATATAGAATTGGGGTTTACAAGAACAGCATCAAATGGCATGATAACCTCATCCCATTAAGAAAGTTCTCATGATACACACTTTGCATAACATGAGGGCCGGTATACCATGTTTCTATAGAGTGACATGGCAAAATAGTGTAATGGATTTTTATGGTACAACCAGTTCAGTCGGCCTTGAGGGAATCCAAGGCTGCGAGGAGTCTTACGGAGGTCTCTATGACTAACTCGCTAGTCCAAAGGAACGGAATGTCTAATGGAGAGCTTGTATGTCAATGAGAGTTGAGAAGGTGATGCGATAAATCGTCGTAGAAACGTGGGACTATACTCACGGAGTGGAGTAATAGTGCCGATATGTATATGTATATATATATATAATGAAACTCTCGGTTAACAGTAATCAGTGAAACAGTAATGCAGGAAAATAGCGACTTTGGTAAAGTCGTTTTTAATCAAATTAATGCCTTAATCAGGGCGTTTATTTTGAATTTGACGACGCATACATCAGTCGTCCTTTCAATATTTCTATATCAATAATATGGAAGTTTTAATAAAAACGCGCCCTGGACATGGGCGTTATTTTACAGTATGCGCCCTGGTCTGGGGCGTCAGTTCAATAAGAAACGACCTTGACAAGGTCGTGATTTCAAGAATTTATCAATTTCTCGAACAATAAAATTTCAGGAAACGAGGTACATGGTCATGACAAGATAAATAGTAGGATTTCACAGGTGTGGTCATGCAACATATTATATTCATGGTTACATAGATTTTAAATATTAAACGTGGATATTTGTTAATTTCATAAAATTGACGACTCCTGGGCAGGGCGTCAAAACAGGAATTAGCGCCCTAGTGTGGGTCGCTTCTTCAAACTAGCGCCCTGGTAAAGGGCGTGGCTTTTAAAAATTGCGTAGAAACAGTTGAAACCACAAAAAAACTATATGCATGGGGGATCGAAGATATTATTAAAGAGATTAAGCTAGTTTGGGCTACGTTCTTGAGAAAACCTACCTTATGAAGATTTTGACCGACGAACGGATGAAGGTTCAATAATAATGATGCTCTGATCTTCCGGAAGCAGAGGAAGATGATAAGGAAAAACTCCTCCGACAATCGGTAGTTTGAAGAAGATGTAGACGATGATGAAGACCCTTCGTTCTTTAGCACGTCAACCTACAGAACACATGAAGAATATTAGTATCCTTCATGACTAAGAACTATGGACAGAGGAAGAAAACGGTATGAAAAACCACCTGTTCTTCACGCAGCAGCAACAGTTTTAGGGTTTGATCGGACAGGGTTATTTATAGGATTTTGGGGATCCTAATAGGGTTAGAGTTGTATTTGAAGTAATACTTCCATGATAGAATCCTTACTATATTCCACCCTCGACGTAGTTATCCATAACTTGCTCTGGATAGATTCCTGGGTCGAACGAAACTCGAACTGAATTAACGTCTTAAGCGAGGGCGTCGAATTTAAATTGACGTCTTGTCAAGCGTCGTTACTTATGTAAAACGCGCCCAGGTAGAGGGCGTTTCCTTTCCTTAATTTTATCTTCTCGTCGTTCGAGATTTGACGTCCTATTGTCTAGGCGTCCTATTTAAATTAACGCCTTACACAGAGGCGTTTCCTTTTGAATCAGCGCCTTGATAAAAGGCGTTATTTTCCTCTTGATCAATGATTTACTCATTTAGGCTCTTTGTCATCTATATACTTATCTTTTATTTTTAATTTTGATTTATTTAAAAATCTTATTTTTATTAGGGTTGCTACACCCTCCCCCACTTAAAAGAATTTGGTCCCCAAATTCAATAGTATATATAAGTGGAGAGTGTAGAACATATACCTTAAAATAATTCTGGAAATCGCTTCCTCATGGATTCCTCGGTCTCCCACGTAGCTTCATGTTCGGAGTTCTTATTCCATTGTACCTTAAGCATGGGAATAACCTTATTCCTTAGGGTACGTATTTCACGATCTAGTATCTTTATGGGCTTCTGTTCATATGTGAGATCCTTCTGGACAACTAAGTCTTCACGTTCAATAATATGCGATGGATCGTGCACATACTTCTTCAACATAGATATGTGGAACACATTATGAATATCGGACAGTTGAGGAGGCAATGCGATGCGATAAGCAACCTCGCCAACTCTTTCCAGTATCTCAAAGGGTCCGATGAATCTGGGTGTAAGCTTGCCCTTAACACCAAATCTCCTTATCCCACGTCCAGGCGATATTTTGAGAAATACATGATCTCCGATTTGGAACTCAAGATCTCTCCTTCTCGTGTCGGCATAAGTCTTTTGTCTAGACTGAGCAACTTGCAGTCTTTCTCTGATCAATTGTATCTTCTTAGTAGTATCCCTTACCATGTCTGGACCTAACAGTTGTTTTTCTCCAACTTCGTCCCAGCATAAGGGTGATCGGCAACTCCTTCCGTATAAAGCTTCGAAAGGTGCCATTTGTATACTTGCCTGGTAGCTATTATTATATGCAAATTCCACCAACGGTAAGTGATCATGCCAGCTTCCATCGAAATCAATGATGCAAGCTCTGAGCATATCTTCAACCACCTGATTAGTTCTCTCGGTCTGACCATCCGTTTGAGGATGAAAAGCTGTACTAAAGTTAAGCCTTGTTCCCAACTAATGTTGTAGTCCCTTCCAAAAATGAGAAGTAAAACGGGGATCTCTGTCAGACACGATTGAAACATGAATGCCATGTAATCTGACTATTTCCTTGATGTATAATGCAGCCAAAACATCAACTGACCATCGGCTCTTTATTGGCAAGAAATGCGCTGATTTAGTCAATCGGTCAATAATAATCCATATTCCATCATGTCCTCCTTTTGATTTAGATAAACCCATAATGAAATCCATGCTAATATTCTCCCACTTCCATTTGGGAATATCTAGATGATGTAATTTTCCAGCAGGCTTTTGGTGTTCCACTTTGACCTGTTGGCAAGTGAGACAACGTGATACATAGTCTGCTATTTCCCTTTTCATGTTGGGCCACCAAAAATTCCTCTTCACATCTTGGTACATCTTGGTTGATCCGGGATGAATCGTGTACCTTGATCTATGGGCTTCATCTAAGATCTTCTTCTTTACCTCGGGACAATCCGGTATGCAAGTTCTATTCTTGAACATTAATCTTCCTTCACAAGTTATTTGGAAATCAGGTTGTCCTTAATATTTGTAATGCAATCCTTAAATATTCCTCATGCTCTTCCTTGGTCTTGGAATAAATCAATCTATCATCAATAAAGACCACCACGAATTGATCCAAATAAGGCCTGAATATACTATTCATTAACTGCATAAAGGCAGCAGGGGCATTCGTTAGTCCAAAAGACATAACAACAAACTCATAATGGCCATACCTGCTTCTGAATGCGGTCTTATAAATGTCATCATCCTTGATCCTTAATTGGTGATATCCTGACCTGAGATCAATCTTTGAAAAATACTTGGATCCAGATATTTGATCAAATAACTCATCGATTCTCGGTAGTGGATACTTGTTCTTGATAGTGAGATGATTCAACTGTCGATAGTCGATGCATAGTCTCATGGATCCATCCTTCTTCTTTACAAATAGCACAGGCGCTCCCCACGGGGAAGTACTCGGTCTAATGAATCCTTTCTTAAGAAGTTTCATTAATTGCTCCTTTAACTCCTTGAGTTCAGCAGGGGACATTCTATAAGGTGTCTTAGAAACAGGTCCAGCACCAGGGACTAAGTCGATGGTGAAGGCCACTTCTCTTTGTGGGGGTAATCCAGGCAAATCTTCCGGAAACACATCCGGAAATTCTTGCACAACTGGGATATCTTCTATCTTAGTTTCCTGAGCCTCCTTAATCGTGACAAATGCAAGGAAAGATACATCCTTTCCTTATTAGCTTGCTAGCTCGGAGAGCCGAAATAAGAGGTGACTCGCTCCGACTTTTAGGGCTAGAATAGACTAGTTCTGGAAAGTCCTTGAAAGTAACCTTGCTATTGCGGCAATCGACTGTTGCCTGGTATTTGGATAACCAATCCGCTCCCAGTATGACATCATACTCCTTTAGATCTAAACATATGAGATCGATAGGAAGATTTCTTCCTTTTACCAAGACTTCACAGTTTTGATAATGGTGAGTAATATCGGTTTCATTTCCGAGAGGAGTAGATAAAATTATTTTCATCCATTCCGGTTCCATAGATAGTGGGTTAGCAAACTTCTTGGAAATAAAAGAATGTGATGCACCCGTATCAAATAAGACATGTGCATACTTGGAACAAACTTTCAGTGTACCTTCTACTAGTCCGCCTTCTTCTTCTTCGGTCTCCTTAATTGCGTGAAGACGAGCGTTCTTGGTTACCGGGCGCTTTCCGTCATCGGTTTGATCATTTAGTAATGGGCAATCGGGAATCCGATGCTCACGGCTCCCGCAACGGAGACATGCTCCAAGTTTCCTCCAGCACTCTTCGGCTTTATGAACAGCCTTGTCACAATGCTTGCATATTATATTCGAAGGTGTAGTAGTGATAGAGAGGGGCTTGGTCTTCTTAAATTTTTGGTCTTGAGAAGAAGTACCTCCAGTGTTAGGCCTCTTCTTGAAGTTGGGTTTAAAGGAACCCGAACTTGTAACTTGTTCCTTCTTATCCTTCCCACGGATTCTATCTGATAGCTCCGTGGCATCTTCTAACAATTGAGCTCGGCGTACTATCTCTGAGTAGACCTGAATATCCATTGGCGCCAGTTGAGTAATATATTGGGGCCTGAGCCCGTTTAGGAACCTCCTAGCTTTCATCTTCTCGGTGCTAACTAAGTGCTTAGCATACCGAGACAATCTAGAGAATTGTGCCTCGTACTCTGCCACCGATAATGACCGTTGCTTGAGTGCGGCAAATTCGGTAGCTTTCTTTTTTTGGACTCGGTCTGAAAAATATTTATTGTTGAAATGTTCAATAAATTCCTCCCAAGTAATTTGGTCTTGATTTAAAGTAGCTTCTATTGATTCCCACCAGCATCGGGCATCCCTTTCTAACTGAAAGGTAGCTAATAAGACTTTATCTTGATCCGTGCACTGCATAACACGGAATATACGCTCCGTCTCCCTGATCCAGTGCTCTGCGTCGTCCGGATCAGTAGAACCCATGAACTTGGGAGGTTCATGTTCTTGAAGACTTGGTGGAGACTTCCTGCTCGTTGTGCACCTCCTTGTGCTGCTTGTCGCAGCACCTGAGTCATGCCTTGTAGTGTACGGTGCATGTTGCGCCACTGAGCACGTTCGGCAGCCATTATCCTACAATTATAATAACTATATTAGTATATACTCGCGTTAAGGGCTTTTTAAGTTAACTCAACCCTTGGTTCTACCCATTCTCACCGGTTAAGGTTTGAACCTATCCTTGTAGTGCACGCGTTAAGGGCTTTGTGGTATCAGAGCCTAGGGTATTCAATTCCTAGGAAAACCCACCTGTAGGGGTTTTTGGTATGGTTCCAACCCCATACAGGGGTGCTGGTCTGGTTCCGGTTCCAACCCCATGTAGGGGTGCTGGTCCGGTTCCAACCCTATGAAGGGGTTTTTGGTCCGGTTCCAACCCCATATAGGGGTGCTGGTCCGGTTCCAACCCCATGAAGGGGTTTTTGGTCCGGTTCCAACCCCATTAAGGGGTTTTTGGTCCGGTAACAACCCCATTGAGGGGTTTTTGGGCCGAATCCAACCCCCTCCATGGAAGTTTGGACTGGACCAAGGTTTATGATGGCTTTCGTGAACAAATGAAGTTTTCTGGGGCCTATTTAGGTATTTTACTCTAGTTAGCAAGCAATGCAAGCAAAAGAGCTCCTAATCAAGGATCATCCAAAAAGCCATTTCCTCCAATGCATCTTCCCACGTATAGGCATAGCATTGATGAGCGGTGGTTGCTACCAAAGCAGCCACCCTAACAACAACAATAGCTGCAATGGCAGCACAACAACGGTAGCTTCAGCAGCAGCACAAACACACCACATCTGTATAACAGCAGCTACAACACAAAGTAGCTGCAACAACAGCAACAACAAGATTTGTGGTAGCTAACAAAATTTGCAGCAGCAGCTAACAAGATTAACAGCAACACAACAAAAATTGCTGCAACAGTAGCACAATAGCAACAACAGCATAAGACATCGATCCCTGGCCCCTTCTTGCCCCCATATGGGGGGTTTGGACCGGATCCAACACCTCTTGAAGGGTTTGGACCGGATCCAACCCCATGTGGGGGGGGGGGGTTGGACCGGAAAAAATCCCCACTTGGAGGGTTTGGATCGGATCCAACCCCCAGTTGGGCCCTTTGGAACGGATCCAACCCCATACTCCCCCAACATGGGGTTTTGGACCGGGTCACTCCCCTAACATGGGGTTTTGGACCGGATCACCCCCTCCCCCCCTAGGTGAAGGGTTTGGACCGAATCCACCTTCAACCACCACGAGGCTTTATAAATACCCCCCTAGTGGGACCCAGACAGACACAAGAACACTGACATAGCGTAAAGAGGAGAGAGCGCAGAGGACTCTTGTGTCTGTGCTTTTGAAGGCCCAACCTTTGGGAGGGTTTGTGTTGTGCTTGTGCTCACAGTGAGGGTATGTTATAAAATTATTCCCCCTTGCGTCCGCACACATGTTCGTGTTGTGACTAATGTAACCTCATTGTAAATGTCTTGGGGAAAATAATATGATTCCCTGAAATAATAAAAAATCCTATAAGCACCCCAACATTTACAAAAACGGTCTACATAGATGCCCTTGTGGTGATGTCCCTTGCTGCTTCTTGCCCTTGTGGTGATATCTCTTGTGGTCGATCCCCGGTGTTGCACCGATGGATGCATGAAGCTGAACTCCAACCCATGGGAGCTCGAGAAGGAGAAACAATCTCCCGAGAGTCTTTGGCCAACGCGCCTCCGCTGAGCAGGGACTTGCACCTCATGCCAAGATTACACAAAAACTCATGTTCAGTCGAGATATTACAAAAATATCTCTGGCCTGTCCGAAATTATGCAAATACCCCGAAAATCCTTCAAAAAAATTGCGGGTAAACTCTAATTGTAGAAAAAGTGTAGACAAACTTCTCTAATTGAGGGAAAATTGCAGACGAACTTCCAATTGAGGAAAAAATGCAGATAAACCCTTAATTAAGGGAAAATTATTGATAAATCCCCAATCGAGGGAAAATTGCAAACAAATTCCCAATTGAGGGAAAATCATGGATAGACTTGCGATCGAGGAAAAATTGCGAAAATATTCTGGAAGGGTTAAAAATTACAAAAATACTCTGAAAGGGTCCAAAACTACAGAAATACCCATGAAGGGTCCGAAATTGCAAAAATACCCCTAAAGGGGTCAAAAACTATAGAAACACCTAGAAAAGAGTCCAAAATTGCAAAGATACCCAAGATGGGTCAGAAATTGCAAATATATCAAAAAAATGGTTTGATCTCTATGAAACTCAAATTTAACCGTCTGTTCTGGTGGTGGAATTAAGGCCAAATGTAAATCAAATGACCCGACTATGTAATCGAGATTCCATGTATTTTTTTGTGAAGACGAATTTAAAGGATGAAATGTTTAGTTTTCTCTTGCAGATATGTATCTCTAATAGGTGATCTCTTTGATTGAATCTGTTAGACAAAACTCCTAATATCATAGCTAATATTGTAGAGGTCAAAAATGGTTTCTTTGACAGTTAATCGAGGGTATTTGGATTTTACGCCGATGTAAATAAACATCGACTATAGTCGATTTGGAGATGTCCCGTATCCGAACCCAAATCGTCTGATAAACCTTAAATTTACGGAAATAATAATTCACCCGCTACTTAAATAACCACGAATGTGCATTTTCTTTTTTAAATAAGAAATATTTATCTTTTTATTTCTTTATTTCCGTGAGTTAAACAATCACTTTCATCCGATGCCCGATCGCCACCGCTTTTTCGTCATGACTCATTCATGAAGCGACGAAGCGACTGCATCATCTAACTTGAGAGTATCCCAAATAGCATTGTAGTCACAATATGATTATATGACGTAGGCAGTGATGCTAACAAGAGAAGTGCCTTATCCTCTTTATCAATCTTGACGTCTAGGGCAAGCACCTCCGTCAAAATCTTGTTGTACTCATCTAGATGAGCCTCCAATCGTGCTCCCTCCTCCATCTTCGGGCCATATAGTTTCTTTTTGAGAAACAACTTGCTTGTCAATGACTTGGACTTGTACTCGCTCTTCAAGTTTTTCCATACTGCTATCGGATCATCTAAGTCGATCACATTCCGGATTATGTTATCCGCCAAGAACAGTTGTATCGTACTATTCGCCAAGTCCCGGATCTCCTGCCTTGGCTCAACTGATAGCTTCTCTGGTTTTTCAGTCTTGACGTTGAGAGTTTTCACCAATCCTTCTCGCGTCAGGATGTTCTTCACACGCTGCTGCCATAGTGTAAAATTGTTGTAGCCGTTGAAAGGTTCAACGGACAAGTTTGTGACCTTTCCTGCTACCTTCTAATTTGTGCTCTCAATGGCCTCCATCGACACTCCCTAATCATCTTTGATCTGACTGATCACCCTGATCTCTGTTGATCTCCACACCCTCTTGCACAAACCTCCCATTCAGAGTGGAATTTGCCCAATACACACTGTCCAACATATCCGGAGTGCTTGAAAGCCTAGGGATGGACTCATGGATCACCCAATTCTACTTCCGATTGCCTCCGATCTGGGCAAAATAGTCATGACCGTCAGATCGCTCACTTGTCAATCCAGTGAGATGGATCTTCCAAACAGGTACGGACGTACCTGTCTCCACACCCAAACCCAACAGGTGTACCAGACCCACTAAGTTAACTAGATCTAAAACCATACCTAAACTGGACCCAATAACACTCGATCCAATTATCTTAAGAGTCCTATTTTATATTAGTTTTTCTCTCCTCACTTTCCTTCATTTTCAGGATGGAGAGGCGGGAAACCCTAACAGTCAGCCCTCTCTTGGATCCACCGCCGCCGTGGGCTGCCTCTCCGGCGACCACTGCCACCACCGGCCACCTCTTCGGCGGCAACCATCGATGCCGCTACCTTTCACGGACGCTGCAGCGGAGCTGGAGATCTGCTTTGTTTGCTACCCCGTTCATGCTACTCCAACCTTCTCTCCGGCGACCGCCGCCTCCTACACCGACGATCGGCGCCGCATGCGGCCTGCTACCCTACAGCCTAACAGCGCCGCAACACCTATTGTCTCGCCGCAACACCTGTTGCAAGCTGTAAAAGTGCCGCCTCTGTCACACCCACGACTTCACCAGTGCTGTGAACACCACTAGAACCTCTTTACATTCTCCTTGGTGTTGGTGCACCCCATGAACGTCTCCTCTTAGTCCCGCAACCTATATCTGATACTAGTTTGTTAGGATCGAGACAATTACGAGACAACGATCACACAAGCACGTATCATGAGAGAGAACAAGAGAGATTTGGAGGAACCACTCTTTTCCACTATGAAAAGAACTACACATTCCCCCTAGTGGCTCCCAGACACCCGTTGCCTTTTGGTCTCTCCACCCCTGGGATTGCAGCCGTATTTATAGAAAACTTCTAGTAGTCTCCTACTCCCATTAGGACTGCCTCCTAATGTTTACCTAGAGTGCCACATATTTAAACACAGAGTCCAACTCCCACTCCGCTTACTTGCGGATCAAGGCACCTTAACACCATGCCCTCCCGCCAACCTTCCCCATCACACACACACACACACACACACACACACACACACACAGAGAGAGAGAGAGAGAGAGAGAGAGAGTTAAGGGTAGGTTAGTCATTTCCCTTTCCCTTCTCCTGACTCACCTTGAGTTCGAGATCGTAAGGGATCGTTGACGGTAGGGGCACAGTGTGGCCCTTTTAAAGATTTTGAGGGGTTTATAGAGATAATTCGGGAAGATTTTTGGGGTATACAGGTAATTTTTCTTTCCTTTTTTTATAGATGATCATTTTTCTTTGTATGTTAGAACCTTCGGTTTGATCTTGAGTTAGTTTACTTTATTCTTTGTTTTCATTCATTTCTTTCTCTCTGTTATGTATGCCTGATCATATTTTAAGAGTTGTAAAATCTCAGACAGTTTGTTTATTTCAAAATAAGCAAGTAGTTTTTTCTTTTTAATGATATAATGAAACTTTCCTAGCAGGTTACCTTTGAATCTTTTCGTCGGGCGGCTCTGAAGTATTCAACTGTGAATGGTGATTCTGAAATGCATGACGACTTTAAACCCACCAGCAAACTTGCAGATTCTGGCATCTCTGTCAAGGACATTGTTGAGAAGGTACACTTTTGCCATTTAGTGTTGAATGAATATTAAGTATAGTGATCGTTTCTCTTTATATAAGTAAACCTTGCTGGCAAAAATTCCCGCTACTGCTTAGGCCTGAAGTCTTAATCCCTACTGAAAGAAGGATGTGATTGCCTATAATCAACTGATTGTTGGTCAGATTTTTTTGGTTTTCCTTAAACTATCAACTTATTGTTGATCCTATTTTGTTGCTTATTTTTACAACTATGGATGACTTAGACAGGATGTCAAGGAAAACCCCGTAATGATTTATATGAAGGGAGTTCCAGATGCTCCTCGGTGTGGATTTAGTGCACTAGCAGTCAGGGCTTTGCAAGAATATGGTAAGACACCGAGCTATCTTGTTTGCATTGCTAAAATGAATTCTTGTAAATAGTCTAAGTAGTTACACCCTTGGAGTAAACAACCACATTCTGTGCATCTGAAAAAAAGATGCTTAAGAGAAAAAATGACTATTTTGTTCGCACAGAGGAAATTACAGAACCAAATTAACAAAAGAACTTTCAAATTAATCTTTGGCAGCTCCTGTTACATGCATACATAATATATTCTGTCAAATTAAACAATAAAACTATTTGATTTATCATTGTACATTACTGCTATCTGTTTGAGGTTTTTGGGCATGGTTAATCAGATGTTTCTATGTTCTCAACTGGGGCTCCCAAGGATGAAGTAAACAAAGAGCCCTTGGATTCACTGTCATGTCTGGACTGCAAGTTCACTGACCGTATCCGTTGTCAAATGTTTTACATTGGATTTGCAACAATATGCCTTTCTCCCTTTCTACATTTTTGTGGCAAGGAGCTCCAAGTTGTTTGATTTGTGTGGTGCAGGAGTCCCAATCAGCGCAAGAAACATTTTGGAAGATGAAGTTCTCAAAAGTTCTGTAAAGGCCTTCAGGTATGTTGGCATCTTTGTATGTTGATGTTAAAATATTTTCTATATTAAGTTTACTAGTTGGTGGTGGCTAGCTGGTGTTGTTTGAAGTAAAGTATATGTGCTTGTTTAAATAACTGCTACTGCAGCAATCTTTCATACCTGTCAGAAGCCAAAATATTACTGGACTCGTGCGTCCAATTTAATAAGGCAACGAGTTCGGGTTTAATCTAACTTCACTATTTAGCTGTTTGGGATTGCTGGATGTTCTCATGCTTTTGTTGGTTGTGAGTGTTGAGTTTCTCCTATTTTATTTTGATGATTACAAAACTTATTTGGTGGTCTAACTAGGTTGTCAAGCATGTTATATAGTTGTCAAGCATGTTTAGGAAATCCCCAAAACCTCACAGAGCACATCTCGTGTCAGTTTAATAGTGATTCCCCTCACATAGGTCGTAATGGGCTCCCCCTCAACCACAACCATATTTGCATAAAACTCACGCGCAAGAACAGGATAATTAAATTCATCCAGAGAGAAGAATCGGACCCATTCATTTGCCTCAACATATTGGATGAAGAGAATACTAGTAGATGAAAATAAGGCCAGTCCACTTGGAAGTTGGCAAGCACCGGATGCTTAAACGAGGAGCACGCATAACGAGCGACAGAGTCAGCTGAGATAAACTTGGACCTATGTAGTCTGAGGCGTGAGGCGAGCGAGGCGACCAGGGGGTCGCCTCACGCCTCAAAGGGTCGCCTCGCTCGCCTCACGCCTCAAAGGCCTAGGCGATGGCAGAGGCGTTTTAGGCGTTTGAGACGAGATATTATTAAAAAATTATATATAAGTTAAAAATAAAATTATATGTCAAAATATCACAAAATTATATTTTTTTGAACAGTAAATATCATAAAACTGTATATATACTAAACAAGAAAAACAACTAACAAGTGCAATATTATACCAAAACAAAAATAGTTAAACAACCAAACTGTGGTTTGTGAGAGACACAGAGAGGGTGAGATAGAGTAACTAGTGACAGAGGGGATTAGCCCCTCTAACTGTGCATGGATGTGTGTCTGTGTGTGAGAGAGAGCAGGAGACAGGGAGTGAGAGAACAGAGAGAGTGGGCATGAGACAGAGAGTTGAGAGAGAGAACATAGAGAGTGGGTGGGAGACAGAGAGTTGGGAGAACAGAGAGAGTGAGCGGGAGACAGAGAGTTGAGAGAACAGAGAGAGTGAGCGGGAGACAGAGTGAGAGAACAGAGAGAGAGAGAGTAAGAGAGGGAGACTGAGTGAGGGAGAGGGAGACAGGGAGGGGCTCGGCCCCTCCCTCTCAATGTGAGGGAGATAGGGAGGGGAGAGAGCGAGAGTGGCAGGGCGAGAGAGAGTGAGCGGGTGGGAGTCAGACTGTGGGATAGGGGCGAGAGGGGCTCGGCCCTTCCTCTCACTGTGAGGGAGATAGAGAGGGGAGAGAGCGAGAGTGGCAGGGGGAGAGAGAGTGAGCGGGTGGGAGTCGGACTGTGGGAGAGGAGCGAGAGGGGCTCGACCCCTCCCTCTCACTGTGAGGGAGATAGAGAGGGGAGAGAGCGAGAGTGGCAGGGGGAGAGAGAGAGAGCGGGTGGGATTGGGGGAAAGGGGCTGAGCCCCCCTCCGTGTGTGCTTGCGTGAGAGAGAAAGAGGGAGTGGAGTGGAAGACAGAGAGAGAGGGAGATGGAGACGGTGAGAGGGAGTTACCGGACGCCGCTCGCTCGCCGCTCCCCGCTCATCGGACGCCGCTCGCCATGAGCTGCTGCCGCCGTTGGAGAGGGAAATGGTATGGTAGGAGACGGGATGCGAGCGAAACCCTCGCGGGTTTAAAGGCTCCGGTTCGTCGTAGTTAACTGGTACTTTTACTCGATACGCGGATCTGCCGGGCGGGCGAGCGGGCCGGAGAGCGAAAGGGCGAAGCGCGCTGCGGCACACGGGGCGCGTGTGAGGCGTTCGCCCCGGCGAACCGCGACGGTGCGAGGCGGGCTGTCGTCACCCCGCCTCACCGCCTAGGCGAGCGCCTAGCCGGGATTTTGACTACACAGACCTGGACGCATCAAACTGTGCGGCAGTAGAGTGGTGACGACGCGGTCGCGGAGCTGAGAAGGCAGGAGCATCCAGAGAGCGGGGGCATTTGATTGAGCACCAGAGGAAGAACCAATCGAGCAGCTAGTTGTGACCTTTCTGCGACGACCACTCAGAGGACATCCTGAAGATTCACGGCAGCAGAGGATGTAGGCAGGGGAGGAGGTGAAACTAGGGCAGGGAAAGACGGCAGGAGAGCGGTGTGGGTGTTGTGAGGCGTGGGAAAGAGGGGGGGGGGTGAAGCGAAGGTGAGCGGCGTAAGCGACAGTATAGCGATGGTTGCGGCGAGGAGACGAGCAGCGGTGAGGCGAAGGGTGTAGATGGCAGGCGAACGGCAGCCGGTGGTGCGGATGAAGGCAGGTGGAGCAGTGGAAATTGTGGCGACGAGGCGTATAGAGGGGCGGCGAAGTTGCGGCGGCACTGAAACGAGCAGATCGGGGTTGCAAGGCGAGATGGAGAGGAGAAAGGAGGAAGAAGGAGAAAGGAGAAGGACAAGGAGAAGGCGGTGGACAGAAGGAAAGGAGAGAAAGAGGAAAGAAATCAAGGAAGAAAGGAAACAAGGGTTTAAAGAAGGAAGGAGAGAAAAGGAAGGGTTCTAGTCTCTCTCTCTTTTTTTGGGTAATGTCTGAAAGTAGTTGGACACCGGAGAGACACCAAGTTTCTGGAACCAAAAAAAGAACATAGTTACAGTGGTGTCTAGAAATGGTTGGACACCGGAGAGGCCAAGTTTCTGGAACAAGAAAAAAAGTAAATTTACAATGGTGTATGGGAATGGTTGGACACCAGTGAGACACCAACTTTTTGGATAGATGCTCTGTCAGAAAACTAACAAAGACCAAGGATGAAATGCTTAATTTGCAGGAAAACATGATGTATAAATATTCATAAGTGACCTCATACATTATACATGAATAAAAAACTCCTAAATTAAATGTATCCTTCACTATGATTTGCGATTAAGCTTGATTGGTTAGCATACACATTTCGAATTCACGACCAAGAGTTGTAACGATCCTCGCTAAGCAGTTTTGTGAAGATATCAACAAATTGATTTGATGTATCAATAAAATTTCAGAACAATTTCATTTTTTGAGACATGATCTCACAAAAAATGATGATGAATCTCAATATGTTTAGTGCGAGAGTGTTGGATCGGATTTTTTGAAAGATTAATCGCATTTGCATTATCGAACAGAATTGGAATATGAGAAAACTGAAGACCAAAATCCTCTAATTGATGCCTAATCCATAAAACTTGGGTGCAACAACTACCGGCATCCACATATTCGGCTTCGGTAGTAGATAGTGCCACATAATTTTACTTTTTAGAAGACCGTGAGATCAAACAATTGCTCATAAATTGGCAAGAGCCACTAGTACTTTTTCGGTTCACTTTACACCCGACGTAATTCGCATCAGAATATGTGATCAAATCAAGTTCACACTCTTTAGGAAACCATAACCCGAAAGATACAGTGTGAACTAGATAGCGGAAAATCCGTTTGACGGCAGCGAAATGTTATTCACGAGGATCTGATTGAAACCGGGAACACAGACCAACATTGAAGTGAATGTCAAGCCAACTAGAGGTTAGATAGAGCAGAGAGCCAATCATATCTCTATAGAGTTTTTCATCCACTTTCTTACCATGTTCATCCTTGTACAATTTGGTGGAGATTGACATGGGTGTACCTAAGGGCTTCACGTTCTCAAAGCCAAATCTCCTAAGCATCTCCTTTGAATATTTCTCTTGGTTGATGAATACGCCATCCTTTGACTGCTTGATTTGCAGGTTGAGAAAATATGATAGCTCTCCCATCATACTCATCTCGAAATCTCTCTGCATAATCTTAGGAAATTCTTCACACAAGGAAGGATTAGTAGCACCAAAAATTATGTCATCAACGTATATTTGCACAAGCAAAATATCCTTATCTACATGCTTGATAAACAGAGCGCTATTAACATTTTCCCTTTGAAAGTCCTTAGAGACAAGGGAGGAGTTCAAGCGTTCATACCATCCCCGTGGAGCGAGCTTCAATCCATATAGTGCCTTTTCTAATCTGTATATATCTCTTCTTTTATGTGCCCATTGAGAAAAGCACTCTTCACGTCTATCTGGAATGAGGTAAAATTTCTTGCACATGCAAAGGCAAGTAGGACGCGGATAGCTTCTAGGCGAGCAACTGGAGCAAAAGTTTCATCAAAATCGATTCTTTCTTCTTGATTGTGACCATTTGCGACCAGCCGTGCTTTATTTCGAACAACTTCACCCTTCTCATTTAAGTTGTTTCGAAAGACCCATTTGGTACATGGTGTGCCCTTCTGGACGGGGAACTAGAGTCCACACTTCATTTCTTACAGACTGGTTTAACTGAAGATGCATTGCTTCAATCCAATTTTCATTTTGTAAAGTTTCATCGATTGTCTTTGGTTCAACCTGCAAGACAAGCAAATATATTAGAGTTATTTTTAAAAGACGCTCTTGTGCGCATACCTTGAGATGGTTTTCCCAAGATGTTATCTTTGGGATGACTTTGCGTGATTTTCCAAGTTTTCTTTGGTGCATTTGGGTGGGCTTGTGATGAGTCTGGCTCTTGCAGCTTTTGTTGCACTTCAGCTTCATCTTCTACACTTTCTAGTTCCAATTTATGCTCAAGAGGAAGAGGGTCTTCCAACTTTTTTTGGTTTCCTTGAATGGTTAAGTCTTCCAAATTCTTTCCCATGTCATCAACCTAATCATCATTATCTAGAGTTCTTCTCAAAGAAAGGTTAGTCTCATCAAAAATAATGTGAATATTCTCCTCAATTATCAGGGTTCTTTTGTTAAACACTCTATAAGCTTTTGAGTCTAGCATGTCTAAGGAAAATACCTTCATTACTCCTTGCATCAAACTTACCGAAATTGTCTTTGCCATTGTTCAAGGTAAAGCATTTACAGCCAAAAGGTCTCAGGTGAGGAATATGTGGCTTCTTCCCTTTAAACAACTCGTAAGGGGTCTTTAGCAAAATTGGACGGATCAATGCTCGATTTGTGGCATAACATGTCGTGTTGATTGCCTCAGCCCGGAAGTAGTTTGGGAGATGGTTGTCACAGAGCATAGTTCTCCCCATATTCTGTTGTGGTGTGCGAGCAGTTGAAAAGTTGTGACTGATTCCCTGTACATCACAGAAGGAGGTGAAAAGAAGATTCTTAAATTTTTTACCGTGATCACTGCGAATTTCTGTTATGGTGTGTCCGTTGAATCTTCTTGCAAAGTTTAGCAAACTCGGTCAGTGTATCATTTTTATGAGCTAGAAATATAGTCCAAGTGTACCTTGAGTAACCATCAACAATAACAAATCTATAACACTTACCTCTTTGGCTTCTAGTTCTGGTTGGACCGAACAAGTCTTTTTGGAGCAACTGCAAAGGTCTTGTTGTTGAAACAATATTTTTGGGTCTAAAAGAAGTTTTCGTCTGTTTACCTTTCACACCAGCTTCACACACATTTTCCAGTTCAAACTTATCTTTGGGTAGCCCGTTTATCGTGTCAAGTTTGGACAGCTTAGTTAGAAATAGAATGCCCATGCTTGCATGTCTTAGCGTTTGATGTCATAGCCAAGATATGTATACATTTCCAACTTTGAAACCCACTTCTTTGTTGTGCAGAACTTCATAAGTGGAATGTTCAATTACTAAGCAATGTGAGGATTCAAAAATAACATTGTAACCTTTTGTCACACAACTGTCTTATGCTCAAAAGGTTATGTTCGAGTCTTTCAACTAACAAGGTATTTTTAATAGAAGTGGAGAGGTTCTTACCAACATTTCTAGTGCCTGTGATCTTACCCTTTCTATTATCACCAAAACTAATAGTACCACCATTTTTACTCTCAATGGAGATGAATTGATGCTGGTCTCCCGTCATATGTCTTGAGCAACCACTATCTAGATATCATTTCGCGTTCCATGTTTCAAGACATACCTACAAGAAAATTTTTCTCAAGCATTTGTTTTTGGTACCCAAACAATGTTGGGTCCAAGAGTGTTAGTAGCATAAGCATGCAAGATCTTAGGCATCTATTGAGTCTTTCCATTTTGAGCATTCATTTTAATAGAATAACCTCTAGCAAAATGACTTTTTCTGGCATAATAATTACTAGTAAAGGGAAATGAATGCTTTTACAAAAGATATTTTCTTAGTTTTTATTTGTGTTTGGATCATACCCTACATCCTCTTTACGAAATGCAGCTACACAAGAACCAAGCATGGCATCTACATTATCCTTCCTTTTGACAAATTTAGGAAGATCTTCTTTTGAGTTGTCAACTTTTAGTTGGAGTGAAACAATTTTTTTGTTAAGTTCTGAAATCTCATGTTCTGTAGAATTAAGCTCAGTCTGTAGACAATCATTTTCATTTCCATCTTTCAGCTGCTTAACATCTTCATCTAGAGTCATTTCATTGAGTGTCTCTAGCAACTCTTTTTTCAAGGCTTTATTTTCAGGTTTCAACTTGTATATAGAGTAAAGCTCATCAAGTGCATATTGAAGTTTTTCAACAGGCATAGGATAGATTTCGATATTACCTCTTCTTTATCCGGAACGTGTGTCACAAGGCACAGATTTGCTACTTGATGGTGCTGGAAACGCACGTCGTTAATACGTTTCGCTACCAAATTAAAATATCCGGCCCACAAATTAAATAAACAGAATAGTTAAGTGGTGAGACCGAGTCAAATTTACAGGGAGAAGTATATTTGAAAATTGAAAATCTTGAGTTTTTAACATTTAAAAATTAAGAGAATTGAATTGAAACCGCCTTAGAGAGATTTGGATGCAATTTAGAAGGGGTGGAATTGATAGAAGAACACATAGAAATTTATAATGTAAATAAGGTGAGTTAGGAAGAGAAATAACTCTAAAATCAGACAAAATTAGAAGAAGTGACAGAAGACAAAGTTTAAGATCTAAGAGTTAGGAAGAAGTTTTATGAAGAGTGCAGAGACAGAAAATGAGAGGAAGATGGTGAAAAACATGAAACACTGACATCTATCGGCGCGGATTAACAGTAAACTCGTAAAAGATAGAACCGTGGGAAAATATAAATAACTTAAAAACGGTGAGGAATCAGAGGGAGTAGTATAAGAAGAAAATCTAGATCTATAAGAGAGGAACAACTTTCATGAAGAACTCAGAAAGAAAGAGAGGATTGGAAGGGCTTCAAAATGGAGGAACAAAATAAGGTATCAACTCGGATGAATAGTAACGTGTCAGGACAGAACTTAGAAAAACGTGTAATAACTTAAAAATGAAGAGGAATTAGAAAAAATAGTATAAAGAGAAAATGTAGAGAACTTAAATATAAATAACTTTGAAGAAGGCAAGAAATTGAAATGGCGATCAGAAAAACACGTAAATGGCTATGAAATCACTAAAATCTTAAGAACTTACAATAACAATCACTTAAACTTACAATATTTCAAAACTTCTAATAATTCAAATGGATAATAAGATTGAAAGAAATTGTTACATGAAGGGGGCCTCCTGCCCCTCTCTCTCCTTGCTTCTTCAAAAACACCAGAACAACTCTCACAAAATTCTCCCAAGAACAAAAGCACTAAAAATGCATTACAAGAGCTTCCCTCTTTAAGCCATTCCCAACTCCTCCTTTTATAGGCCTTTGAACATAGCCATGTTCTCTTTGTTATCTGCTCTCTGCTCTCTGCACTCTGCTCTTTGTGTGAAACCCCCCAGCCGCATGAACGTGTGAAAACAAGAGCGCCAGCGTGAAGCAGCCTTGGCCGACATGTAGCCGCTGCACGTGAAAAAACCTTGCTGTCCTTGACCATTTTGAACCCATCAGCACCTTCAGCCCGTGGACCCCGCCGTGAGAAGCCTGTCGATGGAGAACCTGCGCCCTCGTATGCATGAGGAAGCCCGTGTGTGAATGGGCATGAAGACTTGGCCTCCTTGGCCTTGGCGCGTTGACCCCCCCAGTTGGAGCCCACGAGGAAGACGCCCACGAGCGAGCCATCTTTGCGCCCGTTTACCGCCTTTGGTGTTGTCCCACATGCATGAGGCCCGCCGTGGCTGCAGCGTGAAAGCCCGTGGAAGACCCTCTCTTCTTTTGTGCGCCTGTGTGCCTTGGTGTGAAGGCCGCTCTGGCCACTTCACACCTGCCAAAGCCTCACCACGTGAGGAGTCCACGTGAAGCTTTTGCATGCATGGCCCCCTTGTATATGAGAAGGCTGCCGCTGGAGCCATGTGAAGGGGCCCTACATGAAGCCCATCCACCTGCCATGGAGCCCATGTGTATGTTTAAATATATGCATATATGTTGCCAAGGTGAAGAAGGTCACTGACCATGTGAATTTGAAAATCACTGCCCACGTTGAGAAACTTCACGTGAAGGCATGAAGCCTTCACATTATATGTGAATGCCCTTTATATATGATATAACGTAAGGCTTCATTATCTATATATAACATGTATATCTATTTCATATATATATATATATATGTATCTTACAAGTAAATATACTATGTATATATATATATATTAATATATATATATATAGATATTATAAATATATCTATTATGAATATATTATATGATATTGCTATATATATATAATATAATATATGTGTTAATGTTTTAGTTTTTATTATTATTATTATTTTATTTCTTTTTTACTTTTCATGCTTCATAATCTTTGGCTCATTCTTGCGCAGACTTGTGGAGTTCTTGTCGAGTGTCTTCAAAATAACATATGTATTGATCAAATTATAATAATTTCATCAAACTAAACATTTTGATCGAAAATTGATATTAAGTGTGATAAGTGTATAATTACAAACATTTAAGCTCATAAAACGTGTGAATATCATAAATTAATTCATACAAATACACACTTATCACTACTCCATCTTCATCTCCCATGATGGAGTAAGAAGAATCATCTTCCTCACTCCAGACTGCAATCATTGCTTTCTTCTTTTTGCCTTGGTCCTTATCGTTTTTAACTCTCCTCATCTCGAGACACTCACTTTTTATGTTGTCAGCTTTCTTGTATCTATAGCAAATGATTGACTTCTTTGGAATTCTCTCCCTTAAAGGGTGTTTTGTTTTTTTTTTCTGATTGTTATGTCTTTGGGATTGGGACCTGTTCATTTGCATGAATTTTTTTACTTGCTAAGCAATCAGATTGATTTCATCTTCTTCCTTTTTGTCTTTATCACTTTCATCACTCGAGCTTGGAAATGGTTGAATTGCCTTCAAAGTTATGGTCTTCTTCCTTCTGGTTTCATCTTCCTGTAACCTTAAATAGTTCATTTCATAAGTCATGAGAGTGCCCATCATTTCATCTAAAGTCAAAGATAGATAAATTCTTGGCCTCTTCAATGGCCGTGACTTTGTGACTCCATAAGATTGGTAAGGAGCAAAGAATCTTTCTTACCAGATTCGCATTTGTGTAGGTTTTATCAAGAGATTTCATACTATTTACGATATCTCAAAACCTAGTAAACATTTCAGTAATGATTTCATCGGGATTCATTTTGAACAGTTCATATTTATGCACAAGAAGATTTATTTTATTCTCCTTCACTTGAGAGGTTTCTTCATAAATAACCTGCAATTTATCCCTAATTTCTTTAGCAGAATCACACATAGAAGTTCGATTAAATTTATTCACATCAAGAGCACAATGTAACACATTCACAACTTTAGCATTCAGGGAAAGCTTTTGGAAATCTTCATCTTTCCATTTCTCTTCTTTCTCTTTAGGAACATGTAGGTCTTTTTCAACTACCCTCCACATTTCATAGTCCATAGCTTGCATGAAAATTCTCATGCAATTTTTCCAATAGCTATAATTGGACCTGTTGAGCAGAGGAGGTCGGTTGGCCGATTGATCCTCACTAAACAGAAAAGAAGCACTGAGATTTGCCATTGATCTATCTTAGGCGGTTTAGCCTTCACTAAGAGAACTATCTTTGATATTAATTGAAAGAAAATCCTTACCGGATAATCCAAGAGAGGAGAGGTGAACTGGATCATCCTATATTCCTCCCTTTCTTGACCGATGACAAAAGGGGGAGTGATTGGTTGTTTTTCTACATGCTTTCACGGTGATTCCTTATATGGTTTATTGTGATTTTCTTTTTTTTCTTTTTTTTGACACTATCATTCCTGGGGAGTCATTGTTTTAGAGGGAGTCATTGTTCTTACTTGATGACTACGTTGTTCTTACTCTTCTTGAGTTTTGTCATCATCAAAAAAGGAGAGATTGTTGAATTTTCTCCTATGTTATTTTGATGATTATAAAACTTACTCATTTGATTGTCTAACTTGGTTGAGTTACTATTTTGTAGAAATTCAAGAATCTTTGCAAACGGCTCATGGTGTTTGAAGACAGTTGGAAACCACGCCAAACATCAAGAGCCGCGAACTGGGATTATGTTTCTAAAACAGAATTTCATGATTTGGTGTTGGACTCTAACAGAGAAGGTGGCCAAGGGAAGGTTATGAGGGCATCTGTGGAATCCTTTTAGGGTAACACAAGCCAGAAACAAGAAGAAAAAGAGGAACAACCAGGACGGCGGCTGCAAGAACCTCTTGAACCTGCGCGATCTCCTCGAGAGCAACAGGGTTTCTCAAGATTTTTTTTGTGGGGTGTTGGACCCCGAAAAGTTCGGGAATAATTACAAAATATTTCAGAAATTTTGATGATGAATACTTTCATCAAAATACAACAAAGGAGTGGTACAAAGCCATGTGCACCCACTCCATGAATTATTAAAAATATGGGGTCCGTAAAGTCTTTCCAAGATATTGGGACAAGTGCCGGATGTGCAGCACAAGCCCCACAATTTCCTAACATAAATCCCACGATAAGTCGAGCCATTGGCTCTATTTTATGACAAGTGGGTATTTTATCGAACACCTCGCGGGCGGCATGAAAATATATGCTCGTGGATTCAAATCCATACAAAGATAAATATTCTAGGGACCTATTGGGTCTTCCCTTGAAGTTCAATTAGGTTCCAACCAACCTGAAGTCAATCCGACAGCAAGTAGTCGCTCTGGAATTTTTAACAAAACAAACAAGTCTCCACGTGGTATCCCTGCACAAGAAGTCAGGGACAAAATTAGTTCAAGTCCACACCGCTTTTTATAGGGGTTGATAAACAGTCAAAAAAGGGGGGATTCTCTCTCTCCCTCTCCTTTCTCCTTGCGCAAGGGGGAAGCCCCCCGCTGCCACTGCACCACCAGGGGAGATCCCCTCGGGCCTCCTGCGCCACTGCTTGCAACCGGGGGAATCCTTCCGCCTGTCACCTGCACAGGGGGTCACCCCCCCTCCTTCGCCTACCATGCTACCGGGCGAGAGCCCCTCGGGCCTCTCATCCGCCTGCAACCACCCCCCAGCGGGGGCTCCTTCGACGCCGCAGCACCAGGGGAGGCCCCCCCGGTCCCGTCCGCTCCGTCTGCCACCGGGGGGCTTCCCCCCGCCATCGCCAGCACCGGGGGGCTTCCCCCCCGGGCCGTCCGCCTCGCCTGCGCACCGGGGGAGCTCCCCCCGGGCCGTCTCCCACCGGGGGGCCTCCCCCCGCCATCGTTTGCCACCGGGGGCCTCCCCCCGCTGTCGTCAGCACCGGGGGGCTTCCCCCCTAGGCCGTCAGCCTCCTCCGCCTGCGTCCGTAAATGGGGGAGCCCCCGAGTCAACCGCGCCACCGTGGGAACCCCCCCCCCCCCCCCCCCCCCCCCCCCCCCACTGTCCGTCGTTCGCCTGCAACCGGGGGACACCCCCCCCCCCCCCCCCCCCCCCCCCCCCGCGGTCCGTCTGCCACCGAGGGAGTCCCCCCGGTCTCTTGCTGCACCGGGGGAACCCCCCCGGCCCACCTTCGATGCCGCGACAACCCCGGGGGGGGGGGGGGGGGGGGGGCACCTCAGCCACCAGGGGGGAGCCCCTCGGCCACCTCCACCTGCACGGGGGGGGGGGGGGGGGGGGGGGGGGGGCTCCCCCCGCCTCCGTCCGCACCGGGGGAGGTCTCCTGGTCGGCTACCACTCCGCACCGGGGGAGGTCTCCTGGTCGGCTACCACACCGGGGGAGCCCCCCCCGCATTCGCCACCGGGGGAGCCCCCCACCTCCGCCTCCTCTACCGCGGTTGCCACCGGGGGCCCTCTCTCTCCCTCCTGCGCAGGTGGTGCTACCACCGGGGGAAGAAAAAGAAGAAACGGAAGAAGGTGAAGAGGAAAAGATATTGGGAGATGAAAGGGTGTGGGAGTTACCTCTCCAAACCACCGGGGGAGCTCCTCAAAGCTCTTTTCCTCCTCCTATAAAAACCCAAGACACCTCTAAGAAAGGGGGAGAACTTTTTTGACGAAAGGAGAGAACTTTTTTGACAAGAGAGAAGTCCTTGTTGCTCCTTGCTACTACTCCCTGTGCAAGAAGACTTGGAGAGAAGAAGAGAGGAAAAAGAAGAAGGTGAAGCAAAAATGGCCCCCTTCTCCTTATAGAAGAACTTTTTTGAAACTCTTTCTAAAACAAACCCCCATGAGAGGGTTATATATGCAAAGCATAAATCATCCCGCATTCGCCACCGGGGGAGCCCTCCGCCTCCTCTACCGCGGTTGCCACCGGGGGCCCTCTCTCTCCCTCCTGCGCAGGTGGTGCTACCACCGGGGGAAGAAAAGAAGAAACGGAAGAAGGTGAAGAGGAAAAGATATTGGGAGATGAAAGGGTGTGGGAGTTACCTCTCCAAACCACCGGGGGAGCTCCTCAAAGCTCTTTTCCTCCTCCTATAAAAACCCAAGACACCTCTAAGAAAGGGGGAGAACTTTTTTGACGAAAGGAGAGAACTTTTTTTGACAAGAGAGAAGTCCTTGTTGCTCCTTGCTACTACTCCCTGTGCAAGAAGACTTGGAGAGAAGAAGAGAGGAAAAAGAAGAAGGTGAAGCAAAAATGGCCCCCTTCTCCTTATAGAAGAACTTTTTTGAAACTCTTTGTAAAACAAACCCCCATGAGAGGGTTATATATGCAAAGCATAAATCATCCCCCATGAGGGGAGATTATGTTGATCAAAAGAAAGGACACTTGGGTCAAAAACTTTATGAAATCATGAAGATCATGAAATTCTGGAGTTATAAATTGCAGAAATATCCTTATTTTTCTGGAAATTACATAAATATGGTCCATTGTTTGAAAAAGTACAAAAATAGTATCAATGGTGCAAAAAATTCTATAAATATCATCGATGGTGTATGAAAATTGCAAATATGCCCCGGGTGGGTAGAAAAATTATGAATATATCCCTGGTGGGCAGAAAATTATAAATATACCCCGGTGGACAGAATATTGTAAATATAACCCCGGAAAGGGGAAAATTGCAAACAAACCTCCGACAAGAAAGGAAATTGTAAATGCAAGATCGCAAACACATCGAAGGGTTGCGAATGCCACCCGTTTATAAAGCACGACGATTCCTCGGGGGCAGACCCAGGATATCAGAGTCGACGTTACAGTCAACAAATTTTTGGCAGTTAATCAAAGGTGTTCGGACTTGTACCGATATAAATTAACACCGACTCCGGTCGGTGGAGAAAGGTCCCGTATACGAATCCTAAATCGTCTGATAATTCCCAAAAACGCGGAATCCATAAAACATGCCCAAAAGATTCAAACAACGCCATGCGCTTGTTCGGACTATGTTTCTTTTCCATCAGATTTGCTCTTTGGAAGCTTGACCTTTGATGTATTTCTTGTGATGTATCTCTGGGGTTTCTAGTTGAGTCTTTGAATCATTCTTTGTAAGGAGGATAAGCATTTTTCTTGATGTTGGGTTTCAAGACGAAGTAGCACCTTTATGTCTAGTCGTCTCGAGGTGAACTAGCACCTTTATGTCTAGTGGTTTGTAAAGCGAGTTATTGCCCTTATGTCTAGCGTGTTGAGACAAGTTAGTGCTCTCGTGTCTAGCAGGTTGAGGTGTACTTGCATCTTGATGTCAAGTGGTTTGTAGAGGTGAGTTAGCACCATTGTGTATAGCGATTCTTAGTGGAAATCTGATGGAGTTCTTGGATAGTGGACGTAGGTTAGCTTGGTGTTGTCCGAACCATTATAAAATCTGTGTGTTCCCTTTGTGCATTAGATTCATTGTTTCTCACCTACATTCTTCTTGATCTTATGTGTGATGTGTGCTGGATCTTTAAATTTACTGTGTGGAATTTTGTGTTGTGATTTAAATTGATAATCCAATTCACCCCTCCCTTGTTGGATTATCCTGTCTAGGTTTTCTTGCAGTAAGAGGTAATGATACATATGCATTTCCTTATATTATTATGAAAACTGATATATTATATATCAAACTGACTGAAGTCCAAGATTCTGCACCATTTAATGTATACAGGATAATTTGCTTCCCTATTGTAAATCAGCAAATACATTGCACTAAAAATTTTACATTCTCATGTAGAATTATTATATCTTTCATGTAAGTAAACACACATGTCTAACCCCCCCCCCCCCCCCCTAAAAAAAAAAGTAAATCAAGATGACAAGAGCTTGACCGACTTTGTTTGAAGAACAGTTACAATAGGTTCGAGGAACGCGAACTCCATGTAGATAACACAATTTTTTTGGGAGATTTTTGCATATATACCCTTGTAAAGATCACTTTCGCCAAATACACCCCTCATTTAAACTTATTGTTAAGAATACCCTCTAAATATCTTGAAATGTTGTGGTTATACCTTTGTCGTAATTTTCGTTGATTTAACTTTGGTTAAACATGGGTTAAAGGGAGAAATTATTAAATTACCCTTGAGTTATCTCTCTCTGTGTGTGTGTGTGGGGGGGGGGCTGCTAGCAGGGAGGGGGAGAGGGCGGTCAAGAGGGGGGCTGCCAGTAGGGAAGGGGGGGTCGCACAGGGGTGGGGGAGAGGGGCCACTGCGGGAGAGGGGTGGTTCACTGGAGGGTGGGGGAGATGGGGAGATGTGTCATTGTGCGAGAGGGGGGGTTTGTCGGAGGGTGGGGGGTCACCGGGGTTAGGGAAGAGGGGGGAGGGTGGCCGCCTCGTGAGAAGGGGGGGGGGGTTTGCCAAACGGTGGGGGGAGAGGGCTGCCAAGGGTGGGGGAGAGCATTGCAACTGGAGATCTTGTCCCACCGCTCCACCGACGCCTTGCTCAGTCATTGTGGGTGGAACTTGGACCTAGAGAGCCTGAGCAGGGGGGTGCCGGTCATCGACTAGCCACTGGCGCCGGAGCAGTCCTACAACGGGAAGATTGATGCGAAGGAGCTGGGAGTATATGTGGAGGTGGCGAGGGGCGTTGAGGTGAAGGCCGAGAGAGGGGAGGTGGAGAGGGTGATCGAGCTGGTGATGATGAGCGAGGGGGAATGGAGATGAAGAGGAAGGCAACAGAGGTGTCGGAATTGATGAGGGCTGCCATGGCATAGAAGCACGATGAGAGGGTTTCTTCGCTCATGGCGATTATCGATGGCTTCATCGGTGCGACATTGGGGTCAACGGTGGCGGCAAGATTGAGCTGATGCAGTAGGCAAGCACCACTGATTGAAGAACAACCAGAGTTGGTTGTAGTCCCGCCCCGGTTGCGCCTGGAATCGGTCACTGTGGCGCTCCACTGATGGTGGCGGTGGTCATGGTACCCAAGCACGGTGAGGGAGAGTTAGGGGTGGGGGTTAGCTGGGGGTGGGGGAGAGGGCTGTTTGGGGGGAGGGGCAGCAAGGAAGGGGGGAGTTTGCCAAAGGGTGGGGGGCCGCATAGGTGTGGTGGCTCGCTGGGGTTGGGGGAGAGGGGGGGGAGGGGTTGTCGAGATCTCTCTCTCTCTGTGTGTGTATTTTGGGTATTTCACATATCTTAACGGTTTCTGTTGTATAATCCAGGAATATTCGCCTCTAGTTGATAATCGGGAACCGCATGGGTATAACTGTAACATTTTAAACTATTTGGGGGTTACTCTTGACAATAGGTCTAAATGAGGGATACATTTGGCAAAAGCGATCTTTACAGTTGTATATATGCAAAAATCCCCCCTTTTTTACTATCTTACTAAGTAAAGTTCTAAGGTCTTTCATTGGAAGTGTTATTTTTCTTTTAAGTCAAGGTCGCTTATGTCTTTAGGTTGCTTAGAGATTTTTTTACTTTGTTTAGGGTCATTTTGGATGTGTTTTGTAGCCACTGTCTAGAAATAGTGGCCTCTCTTTTTTTAAACCCTAGTTTTTTTCAAAAAAATGAAGATTTCCTAATTTGCAGCGGCCACCCGTGGTGTGTGTCAAGGTTTTCAAATCTGGTACCGGTTTCGATATCTGGCAGGGACTGTATTGGTACCGGTACAAATCGGTACTGGTCGGTACAGTACCGGTCCCTCCTTGTCCCCCCTTTATATAAGTTATATAATTATATATTTATGTATAGGTTTAAATGTTAGAGAAACTGTTAAAAAATCAGAAAAAATAGGAAAACATAATAGAATGCAAAATCATGTGAATGGACACCATAAATAATTTAACACCTAGATTTCATAGTATAAAACCATAAAAATATCATTTCTTCACCATAGCACATTGGATATTTGAAAGCTTGAAACTTAAAAATACATACTCAATAAGGGCCATATGAATATGGTGGATAATTTGAATATCCATCTTCATGTTGGTCCCTTGGTGCATATCCATAACTGAACAATGTATCCGCCATGTCTTTCCATTGTCCCAAGAACTGTGCATCATCAGTGTTCCTTGGGTTGGCAATATTGGATTCTCCAACTTGGCATCTAGTGTGCTCATCCCAAGACTCCCAATGAGATGAATAAGAGCCCCCTACATGAGGTTGCTTTTGTTCAAGCTGTGCCCAAGGGTCTTGCGGTTGTGTATTATAATTTTCTAACCATAGCTCCCAAGGAGAGTGTGACCTACCTAAATAAAATAAGAACTCTCGTTAGGGTGTTGTCTCATCATCTCATGTCACTTGAGAATAATAAAAGTTGCCTAAAAATCCCCAATTGAGACCTTACCTCCATGATCATGCTGTTGCTGCCCCCAAGGCTGCTAATCATGATATTGTGATGTAGTGTCTTGTTGGGCCTAAGTTTCTCAATGAGATGTACCTCCATAAGCACCGTAACTTTGTTCCTCTTCTTGTTGTTGAGCAGCCTGTGTTTCCCAAAAAGTTGGACCACATCCTCCAAATTGTACAGGTCTTATGCATGTATCATCATCATCATCTCTTTGAACACGAGGACGAGGTGATTTGGGATGGCCCTCATCTTGTTTTGTGCTTTATTTTTTTTGTATACTTGGCTATGTTTTCTCTTATCTGTAGATCTGAATGCAACAGTAGACTCAAAAATCCTTGGTGGCTGAATATTAGGCTCATCATGCTCTCTTCTGTGGGGAATAGATGCAAAATGTCGATGTGGGATGCGAGGCTGGACTTCAGGGTCAGACTGAGAAGCATGTGGATCCCCCTCCTCCTGAAATTCTTTATCAGGTTGGACATCATCCAACTCTCCCTCCGCCCAATCACAATCTGAGGGGTTAAATTAGGGTTCATCTAAAGGACTTCTTACTTCAACCCATGCACTCGGTGGATACTCTTCTCTTGTTGCTGGGCCATCTTCTACCCCTACCCCCTCACACTCAGCTTCTTTTCGAACAACTTTTGGTGTCTCTGTTGATTTTTCCTTTTGAGTCTCACGTTGTAGTGACAGAACACCAATTTGTCTAATTTCTGAGCTTTCAACTTATTCCTCAATTTTATATGCACAAGACTGAAAGTGCTCCAATTTCTTTCACATCCACTGCATTTATACCCATACTTCTTTTTACGGCTGCCCATCAATCAGCTGTTACAAAAGAAGAAAAAACCAAAGTTAGAATACATTATTGGCTAATAAGGCATTGAAGGTTATCTCATAATATTTTTTATTTTTTATATCTGTGCTATACTTCATAACAGTAGTTTGAAGCTCTGATAGCCCAAATACACCCATCTTCAACTTGAACTCATCAATTTGATTTTCAGCTTCAAATCTCGTACTCATTTTTTGACATTCTTACTATGACACTTAATAACCCCTGCACCAACTCATCATCAACGTCAAATCTTGCACTATATTGATAACGGGGGTTTAAGGAGTATCCTGCAAATAGAGATATCAAAATTATCTCAATAGAAATTAAAGACATAAAGTTGATAAGTTATTGAAAAATATACTAAGTGGCATCTTACCAGCAGTATGCAATTCATGGTTGAGTGTGCCTTCACATCTAGAATCAATGATGTCTCACTACCTCTGATAAGAGATTGGGAACCCTTTTTTGATTCTTTCCTTGACCCTATCCATTAGAGGTATCCCATGTCATTTTTATCATCTCCATCTACTATCCTCAAAACTTGAACAATAGGTTCAACTAACCGGAGATACCTTTGAACACTTTTCCAGAAGGTGTCATTCTCTACTAGTCTCTCCACAATTTTTGCACCTTTTCTTGCCTGATCTAATGATGTTATTTTCTTGCCTGATCTAATGATGTTATGGTCACCTGTCTTTTGCCTGAAAATAGCAAGCAATGGTGACCATAAATAAAAGAGTTGATCACCTGTGCGTCATGAATAATACTCTCAACCTCTGATTGGCTCCCAATATTTTCTAGCATCAGGTCCAAAGTATGTGCTGCACATGGAACCCAATAGACTCCGTCTCTCCATCAATATTTGCACAGCTCTCCTATAGTTGTTTGCATTATCAGTAACCACTTGGACCACTCTCTCCCCTCCAACTTGTTCAACAATCTGATCCATTAGGTTGCACAAAAATTCAGCATTTTTAAGATTTTCAGAGACATCAAAAGATTTCAAAAATACTGTGCCATGTGGACAATAAACAAGAAAATAATTATTTATTTTCTAGTTGTCCCTATCCATCCCTTACACATTAAGCTGCATCCTCTCTCATCAAGTAAAGGGCCATAGATGTCCCTTGGCTTAGGTGCTGGAATACCTAAGCCACCTCATGCAATGGGGTCAACCATAATTTGGAAGTAAGGATTAGCAACAGCATTGGAGGGAATATTTGCATAGATGTGCTTTCATTGTTGTGATGCAACATTCTTGACTTGTTTCCATAACTTCAAATTTTTCTTGATGCTTTGTCACTGAGTATCATATTTTCTGTACAAATAGTGATCCATTGGACCAACAGATGGATCTAGATCTCCCCCATAGCCAAGTAATGAAGATTTCTGAGTGGAAGGCAGTGTTTGTTCTAGTGAATGTTGTCTGTCTTACTCCTCCAAGTGTGCTCTTAGAACGTTGCAATTCAGATGCTAAAGTGCCATGCCCAAATATCCATACCTCATCTTCATGTACTTGTCTCAAATTGTCACGAACTGCTGCTTTATATCTTGCATCCTCACCATTGTCACTGTCATCATCTTCTATGAAGACGGCTCCCTGGTGCTCTAATTTGTACATCTTGCTGAGTTTGACTCAGGATCTCCTCTATTTGTTCATCATGTTCTACCTTCAATTCCTTCTCCTTTTGCTTCATTTTTAGAAAATCTTTGAACATTTGCCTAATCTCTGGAGATACTTTAGTGCATGCAGCAACGTCTCCCCTTTTTCCTGTTGTGTTCCTTTATTCTTGTTATCCCTCCACCTGTTTCCTTCTCACAAAGGTTGCATTAACTAAAGTGGCATATTGTCACCCTATATCCTCAGCGCGGAGTGTTATATCTGTAGAAAATTCATGCATAATAACAAGTTAACAATAGATTAGATAATTGATCTTCAATTGCATGTAAATTAAGTTATTTTAATTAACGTTTCAATTTTAGAACCCTAGTTAGGGCTCAATTTGGGATTTTTTTGATTAACATGTCAATTGAAGTGCAATTTAGCGCTCATTCAATTTAATTAGGTTACATGATGCTAAATTGATCTTCAATTGCATGTGAATTAAGTTAATTTAATAAAATCCCCAATTTAAGAACCATAATCAGGGTTCAATTTTGGATTTTCTTGATTTAAATTTCAATTGGAGTGTAATTCAGCACTCATTCAACTTAATTAAGTCACATGCCATTAAATTGATCTTCACTTACATGTAAATTAAGTTAATTTAATAAAAGCCCCAATTTTAGAACCCTAATTAAGACCCAATTTTGGGTTTTTTAATTTAAATTTTAATTTTATTGCAATTCAGCACTCACTCAACTTAATTAAGTCACATGACACTAAATTGATCTTCAATTGCATGTAAATTAAGTTAATTTAATAAAAGTCTCAATTTTAAAACCCTAATTAGTGCTCAATTTGGGGTTTTCTGATTTTAATTTCAATTGGAGTGCAATTGAAGTAATTAAACACTCATTGAATCCTAATTTGGCCATGTAGAAGTTTATTT
Source organism: Amorphophallus konjac (assembly GCA_022559845.1). Taxonomy (NCBI): domain Eukaryota; kingdom Viridiplantae; phylum Streptophyta; class Magnoliopsida; order Alismatales; family Araceae; genus Amorphophallus; species Amorphophallus konjac. Next base: position 8,288,668 of record CM040128.1, on the reverse strand, counting down.
GAACGCTACTAATTTTTTGAGTTAAAAAAACCTTCTTAATCTGAAAACTGGATTTTTCGGCTAAGAAATGGCCGTATCTGGTCAGCGGCGGTGGCGGCTTCGGTCGGTGGATGACGGCCTTCTCCGGCGTCGAACTGGTCAGTGGGACGGGCGGTGAGTCTCGCGTGGTTGCTACACTCTGTGCAGCTGTGAGAGGGAGATGACGATTTGCAGGCTTGCAGCAGCGGCAGCGATCACCTGCGGCGAGCTCTGGTGGTCACTTGGTCGCTGGTGGGACGGTGGCCGGCTGGCGGCAGGCCTGGAGGGGGCAGAGGAGGGTGGCTGCAGCTGGAAAGTGGGGGAGGGGCTCTCACGGGCTGAGCTCTCAATATCAGACAGTCCCAATGGTTGAACCAGGAGGTACAACCTGGTTCATCTGGTTTTCCTTTTTTTTTGGGGGGGGGGGAATTGTAGGCAGAATCGGACTGGCTGAGGTCGGTACCGGTAGAAAACAGGCAGAATTGGACTGGCTGAGGTCGGTACTGGTAGAAAATAGGTAGAATTGGACTGTCTGAGGTCGGTACCGGTAGAAAATAGGCAGAATCGGACTGGCTGCGGCCGGTACCGGTACATACCGGTCTGGTATGGTACGTACCAGCCTGGTACGTACCGGGCGGTATTGAAAACCATTGTTTGTGTGAGCTTGTGTCTGCTCCAAGTGGGAGAGCTTTGTGAAGGAGAGGGCAAGAGGCCCCTGCGTGAGAGACCCACCCCAACTTGATCTCCCCCCCCCCCCAAAAAAAAAAAAAAAAAAAAAATCAAATCCCCCCGTTTCCACCTCTGCCACTGCAAGCTGGCCACCCCCTTTCCCCTCCATCAAGTCTGGATGCCCCTCCCCATCTCGTGCACGAGCAGGACCAGCAGGTTGCAGCGGCTTCATCTCTTCCAAGTCGACCTCCTTCCTCCAGCATCAGTAGGGCGACCTCCTGCCCCTTCTTCTGTCTGAGGAGCAGCTTCAGACCAGCCCTCCTCCACTCCTTTGGTTGCCCATTTCCTTCTCCAACAATAGCAGACTAGGTGCAGCGACAACTAGGGGCAGCAGATCCTCCCATTCTGACTTCCCCTCCACCTCTCCTCCTTCAGATCTGAGTACCTTCTTCTGTCTCAGGAGCAGCTTCAGACCAGCCCCCCTCCACTCCTCTGGTTGCCCATTTCCTTCTTCAACAATAGCAGACCAGCAACACTAGGTGCAGCGACAACTAGGGGCAGCAGATCCTCCCATCCTTACTTCCCCTCCACCTCTCCTCCTTCAGATCTGAGTACCTTCATCCGCATCTCACCATCTATCACCAGCAGCACCAAGGACTGTGACCGCTCTGTCATCATCCCACTTCAAGTCCAACACAAGTGAGAGAAGTGTAGCCGCCCGCCATATGTTCGATATAAAGTCCCTTCTAGGACAGAGCAAGGAGCTCGTCATTGTTTTTCGACCCCATCCCAGTTATCCCAACCACCCATCACTTTCCCCACTCCCACAGCCGCCCATCTCCTCCACTTCCCTTCTTTGCAGCAGATTTGAGCAACTCCGCCACCTCCTCTATCTACACTCGCAGAAGCTGCTGTGGTAGGCTGGCGCAATCCCTCCATTTGAGTACTACCAACAATGGCGGTAGCAGCAGGATGGCACCTCCATTTCGATTTCTTGCAATGCTCGCCACCTGCTCCATCTACACTCACAGAAGCATCTATGGTAGGCTGGCACAATCCCTCCATCGGAGCACTACCAACAATGGCGACGGCAGTAGGAGCAGGATGACATTTCCATTTCGATTTCTTGCAATGCCTGCCACCTGCTCGACAAATTGAGCAGCCACAGCTGTGCACACAACTGTGCCGGTGCACGCCTTCCACCTGCTTGATCAAACTCTGTGCACAGTCTAAGTAAATCTGCAGAAATTGTGAACCAGTGGAGGTTGCATGTTTGTCATCATGGTTGTCCCTCATCACAAGAAATGGTTTGGAAGATTTAGTATAGCACATGTCTTTTTGTGCCAACTTTATAATATCTGTCATGGCCACTGGCTTGCAATGCCTAGCCTGTATGTTTCAAATAATAAGCTCATTTGCCTTTCTAAGTGACCTTTTGTGGTGGCTTTACATGCCTCTAGAAAACAAGAAATTAGTAGAGAGTGGAGCAATGTCTCCAACTTTATGAGGATATGAATGTGATTAGACTAATTGCACTATTAGCTCCCAAGGACCCCCAGAACCTATGCTTTTTTGGTTTTGAGAAATACTGGTTCTATATGCCTCCTATAGCATGAGAAGGATGGATGCATGCGTACTATGAATAAAACGTGATTGGACTCCAATCATACACCATTGCGTACTGCCTCTGGAATTTAACAAATTCACTAGTGTATGGATGAAAGTACTAAATTTGTTTGCCTCTCATGTGCAACTTTAATGTCCTTGTCGAGAAACTGCATATGAGTTTCTCACCCACAATCTCCTTCCCCACACAACCCCCTGGGGGACAAATGAAGAGAAAATGCAGATATTGCTGTTTAGCATGTGAGAAAGATCTTTCTATTCCCTCATCATTATAGAAATAATAAGGTCTTTGGGAACACTTTCTGAGGCAATTTTACTACTAAAAATATTTGATTTGAATTTCTGTCTCAAAATTTAAGTTAACTATCTCTCTTCTCTTGACCTATTTGGTAAGGCTGCATGATTTTTTATTTATGTCCAGCAGACAATCATCTTGTCTATTGTTCTTCCCCCCCAAACTTGCAATAAGCTCAGTTCAGTGGCAGAATCACATTGAATCTCCAAAAGATCTATGTATAATCATGAAAATGGTTATACTCCACCCTAGACATTCACCCTGCTGATCTCAGAAGCCCTGCTCTGTTGACTTTGTAGTCCAAAAACTATGATGGAGAATTGAAATAGCTTGCCATCTTAGTATGACAATGACTACCTCATCCTGCGGAGGACCAGGCTGCCGTGTGCCACAGCCACCACCTCTGCCCATGGCAGACTCCCTAAACCTGTTGCTGCCTTTGTGGGGTGGTGAGGACAACCTCCAGTCCCATGACAGAGCACCCACCACCCAGTCAGCACTTCGGGAATGCTGACAGAATTTACCCATCTTTTTGGCCTTTTTGGGCCCTATGATTCTCCAATTTCTGGAAGATATTTAACCTCATGTTTTCAGTTTGCTAATCCTTGCTATTCACCAGTGTTTTCTTGCCTGTTAGGATCCTTATTATCTGTTAAAATCAAGAAAACGGTTTACAGCATACATTCCACTCCTCAAGGGTTGTTTATTCTGTGCAGCAACTGGCCAACATTTCCGCAGGTCTTTATCAAGGGAGAATTTATCGGAGGGTCAGATATAATTATGAGCATGCACAAGGTGGTTTTCATTCCATGATATCTTTATTATGTTGTTGCTTCCATTGTTGTATCATTGCTTAAACATATCATATTTGCCTGCAGTCTGGTGAATTAAAGGAAAAGCTGAAGGACGTAACGGCAAAGTGAAAGCATGAAAGTGCATGACAAATCCTCCCTCGTCTGTGGATGTCTTTCTTGCTTTGTCTGTTGCAGGTGGGATGCTACAGAGCTGCTAAAGAAACTGTAGCCTTAGCCCTGCAGAAGCAAATCCCAAGACAATAATCTAGGATTTTTTTTAAGATAATAAATTTTGCTACCTGTTGTGGTGTAAGCAATAGTAGTATCTCCACCCAACTTGTGAAGGTGACAGGCGTTAATTAGTGCCTTACATGTTTCTTTCTTTTCGAAGTGGTGGCTCAATTTGTACCTCTTGGTATTTTATTGCAATGATCTTTCCCCGGATCGATGAGACCTTTACTTTTCTTTGGGGGGGGGGGGGGGAGGGGGAGTGGATGCTACATCGTCCTCCCCTGCAGATTTGGTAGGAGTGTGCTCGATTCGGGTTTGAGTCAGATGCTTGATATTTTTTAATTTTATTTACAAGATTAATTTTTTTGTAATTTTTAAATTGTTTATCTTAGATTTTAAATTGTAGAATTACTATTTCATCAATGTAAAGCATGATGAGTTATTTAGTATTTATCATATTTTTAATCATTTTTAATTATTATATTATTATTAAATAATCAATAAATCAATAAGCTCGACAATAAAGTTTAATACTCTTAGCAGGATCTATAATTACTGTTAAATTAGCATATGATTATTATAATTATTTAACCTTTAAAAAACTTAAATCAATTTCTAAATCTTATATTATATAATTATTTAATTTAGTTGCAACGGCGGTACAAAACGGTCAGCCGGCGTCGCCTCACACAAGAGGGAGGCGATCTGGCAGCCTCCAGGTCCCAAAATTGTTGAATCAGGAATAAGAAATCAGGATCAGAAGTAGCAATTAGTGGAAAAGGGAGTTTTTGGATCTTGACGTTGAGAATGTCATTATGGTGGGCGCTTGTCACAGTTGGATAGGGTGGTCATGGGCAGAGGGGAAAAGCAGCAGGAGACCTAACGGATAAAGCTAGAGAAGTAACAGTTAAAACGGGGAAAAACAGAGGTTGAATACGAAGTGTGATCATTTTTTTTTCTCAGGAAAAAAGGTAATTTCTTGGCCTTCTCAGCAGCGTATATTGTAACTAAATATCTGTTTAAAATTTGTACTGAATTCGTATTCATTTAATCGAATAATTGTTTAAATAAAATATTTGATAAATAACGTAATCAAATATTATTTAATTATTTTTTATTTTTTTCTCTCAAAATAAATTTTAAAAATAAGAATCCCCTTGCACTCATTTGATAAATCTTATCTTATTTTTTAAGATAAAATCTAATATTGTGATAATACATTTCAAAATTAAAACATCCACCTTTTCTTTTCTTAAGAAAATAACTCGCTAGACTCGTGCACCTCTAAATAGGTATAATCATTATCTGTTTAAAATTTAAATCAAATTCAAATTCATTTGATCAAATAATTATTCGAATAAAATAACTGATGAATACTTTGAATCAAATATCAAATAATTTAATTATTAATTAAATTTAAATTTAAATATTACATTATCCGTTTCAGTTCCATTGGCAGGTCTATTCATGACCACTCCATCGAGCTGCAACAATTTGGTTTTCCTTGCAACTGACGGGAGACGTTATAAATGCTCGCCCACCATCCCATTATATTCATTGTTTACATAATTATTTAAATAAAATATCTGATAAATAATTTAATTAGATATTAAATAATCTGATCGTTAATTTAATACGACTTTAGATATTAAGATACTAATCGAATATTCATAAATTTTATATTATTTGATCGCTCTTTTTCACTTTTTTCTCTCAAAAGAAAATTTTAAAATAAAAACTCATTTACCCTCGTTTGATAAATCTTCTCTTATTTTTTAGGATAAAATTTAATATTTCGATAACATCTTTCAAAAAAAGTATGTACTTTTTTTTAAAGAAAATAACTCACTAGATTAGTGCACGACTCATTTTTAAGTAAGTCTGACTATTAATCGTTTGAAATTTAAATCGAATTCGAATTCGTTTGATCAAATAATTATCTCAATAAAATATCTAATAAATAATTTAAATCAAATATCAGATATTCTAATTATTAATCAAATATAAATTTAAATATCACACTATCCGTTACGTTTACATGACTATTCATGACCACTCCATCCTGCTATAACAATTTGGTTTTCCTTGCAAGGACGGGAGACGTTATAAATGCTCGCCAACCATCCCATTACCATTCCTGCCATTTTCACAGTTCTTTATAGAACTTTGAATTATTGTTGCAGATGGTCAGAGAGGCCCAAGGAAAGGGCATCTGAATCGCGGTGGATTTGGGGTACTACATACACCTTATCTATGAGCACAACAGGGGAGGAGTTCTCCAATCCAGTTTGGCGCTTCTCTGCCCGGAGCCGCCTAGAGTGGAACATCAGGCGGGTAGTCTTCTGCGTGCCTCTGGATTGTCCGCCGGAGTGATGCCTCCTGCTCCCGGAGGTTGCTGGGCGGGACGTCGTACACATCCGTGAACAGCTCCGAAAGCGGAGGCTTCTCCAGTCTCTCCGCGACCTGGATGGCGCTCAGCAACTGCGCGGCAAGCCAAACAAATGAACAAACCAAGCGCATAATACAGATGCAAGTAGAAGGGGGGGAGAAAGCAGGACTGGAACAGAGCCTGTGGATAACAGATAACTTTGGATAAGGAGACCGTAGGAAAAGAAAGCGGAGGACCAAGACGCACCTCCTCCCTCACGTTTCTTCTCAGCTCCGTCTCGTCGGCGTCGCTCCACCAGCCATTGCGCTCGACCCATTTCCTATACCTGGAGATGGGATCCCTCGCTGTCCTCCAGTGCTCGATTTCGTCCACGGTGCGGTACTTGGTGGAGTCATCTGATGTTGAGTGATGGCCAACTCTGTACGTAAGCGCCTGCAATTTCCTCTCATGGACAGTGTGTGGTCAGTACAGAAGCTTATAGCTGGGGGGTTCTTCCCACAGCGTCGGCTAAAACGAAACACGGGGGAGGAGATGGCTCTGCACCTCGACTAGGATGGGTCTGCACTCGCGAATGGCCATCTCTCGGGCGGCGTGGACTGCGCTGTAGACAGCGAGCGCGTCGTTCCCGTCCACTCGGATGCTGCGGATGCCGTAGGCCTGGCCTCTGACGACCGCCCCATCGCCTACCCACCCATCATAATCACATGAGACGAGTTAAAAGAGGATGTGCTTGCGAATACGAATGTGACAGTAATAATATATATGTATCCAGGCAATTGCACAGTACTCCGGAATTGCTCGGACGTGGGTGTGCTGATGGCCCATCCATTATTGCGGCAGAAGAAGACGACCGGGACCTCCATCACGGCTGCAAAGTTCAGGCCCGCGTGGAAATCCCCCTGATACGCAACAACAAAGTCTCGTCAGATGGAACGGGGAAGTGGGCAGGCGTCATCCATTTGAGATGAGCTATATAGCATGCAACCAAGCCGCGAGCGTGATCACCTCGCTTGTGCCGCCGTCGCCGAAGAAGGTCACCGCGCAGGCTTCTTTCCTGTCCATCTTGAGTGAATAGGCTGCTCCAACAGCATGCGGTATCTGCGTGCTATGGATGAGGTCTCGAGTCCAATTAATTTCCACGCAAACTACAGTTCAAGTACCTTGTAGGTAGAACAAGTTATAGTGTGTGAAGTCGCTTACGCAATGGGTGAAGAAACGGTGAAGTAGTTGAGCCTGTTGGATCCGTAATGGATTGGCATCTGCCTCCCCTTGCCATAGTCAGACTTGTTGCCGAAGCACTGGTTCGCGAACTCTTGCAGAGTGAAGCCTCGCCAGAGGAGGATGCCGGGTTCCCTATACTGCTTTAAGCACGCCAAGTTAATTCCCCTGTGAGGTTTTTACTTTCTGAAAGCTCGGTGTTCATAGAAGTTGTTTAGCAACCGGTTAGATTCTGACCTGGGGGAAGACGACATCGTCCATGGTGAGCGCTGCCGGCGACGCGATGTTGATGGCTTCTTCCCCGATCGTAGTCAGATAGAAGGATATCCTTCCCTGCCTCTGGGCTTCGTAGAAGATGGCGTCCATAATTTGCAGAGTGGCCATGCCACAGTACATCTTCAGAGCAGTCTCCTTGTCTACCTGATCAGAGAGAACATTGCCGGGAAAAAAATAGTACTCTTACTCCGGAGTTGCGCATTAATCTTTTCAGGTAGGGGTGAAAAATCGAAATCAGATCTTGTGGGTTCTTGCAGAACTGGATTCCCGGGTCATTTTTTTCCAGCTGAAACCAGATAGAACATGTGTTACCTCTTTGAAACTGCTGCCTGACATCGTCTGTCCGTTGTCGTCAAGAACACGGTAGCAGTTGATTCTCTCCTTTGAAGACTCGGAGAGGAATCTCATGTCGGCCACAAACGTTACCTTCCCTCCAGGAAAATCTACGACCTGCCATGCATCACGACCATCATGTTTTGTTGCAATCTTTAGAGTAGGATTTCATCTGACAGGTGCATTACGGCTTTGGGGCCAAATGTCTCCTAGAACGGTTTCGATCTCTCCACCTGGATGGGAGAAACAAATTGGAAGACACAGAAACCTCCCTTGCGCCAAAATGGTATTTTCCTCACTTCGACATCATAATAGTATGCAATGTGGGAAAGAAACCCAGTATATATAACGACAGGAAGCGTACGCATGGGCAAGAATAAACCAATGGGTATATGGTTGTTTGACATGTCCATGCATCTTCAGCTGATAAGCCATCAAGCTGACCTTCCCGTCCATAATCAAAACAGAAATGGGGAATGAAGGAAAATAAGGGGTCCGGTTCCAAGTTGCCAAGCTATGCATCTGTTACGAGGAAACAGAAACATGGTGTTTGCACAGAGTAGACACACCATAAGATGAAATTGTCCCCTCCCCATGGTAATGGAATTGAAGAGGAGAAATAACAGACCAAATGGTCCCGCACGAAAAGCCTTGGCATGCAGAAAGCCAAATGCATTCAATAAACAAAACCCAAATTCCAATCTTTTGGGAAATTCATCCAAATTCCAATCTTTTCGGACTTATTCCCCCCTAGGATTTCACCTGGTTCCCTTTACCAGAACAGACAACCCATCGCAGCAGCGCTGCTAGCGAAGAGGGATGGGGGACGACACGGCCTAGGATTTCACCTGGTTCCCGTTACCGTCGCATTCCTGATCAGACGCGATCTCGTCGGCCCTCATCGTCCCAAAGCGGCGACAAGGGAACCCATTTGGGTCGCTCCCGTTCCCGCGCTCAGCAGCCGGGGCAGAAGCGCAGCCACCGCGGAGGGACGCCGCGGCGGCGGCATCCCGGATGCCACCGCGGAGATTCTCCAAAGGCGCGACCTTTCGGGCCAGCTGCTTCACCACCCTCCAGCTCGCGAGCCGTACAGCCATGTGATGGGAGGGACGAGCACGCTGCCAGATCCCCTCCCCACGCACCCTGCCCACGCGAGGAAACGAGGAGAGAGGAGATGGAAGACCGGGGGGGGGGAGTGGGTAGCTGTGCTCTGAGTCCGTCCCCTTCTTCGCCTCTGTGCAATCTTCTGCAATAATGGTTCCAAGTTCCAACAGTATTAATGACCAATCTCTTCGGCCTGTGGAATCAAGAGGCCTGAGATTTCTGCGCGTGCGGATAAACTCAGAGATTTTGCTGCCGTACACATCCATATCAACACTTCAACGGCACCGTTTGAGCCGTTCACGTTACGTCCGAGGTCTCTCTCTCCTCTCCACCGAGTATTTCTCGCGAATGCCACTTCCAACAACCACCCTTCTTGGGTTCTCCTACTTTTTATGGACACTGGAGTCCTACTGCTGGCTGGGAGGAGAGAGGTGATCGGGACAACACACGGGAGGAGGGATTTGGACGACACGCGTGGATGCCATGTAATAAGACGGATGAGAAGTCCTGTTCGTTCTCATCGCCACACGATGCTGACGCTCATCCGGTTTGACGACAGGGAATCGCTGGTTTCACGAACGAAGTCTTGTCAGCATGCCTTCTAAATCAAGAACACAACAAACGTACATGTATGTATGGACATAATCATATGTATTTTGAAAGTCAGAAGTAAAAATACAATATTAACTTAATTAGTGATCCATGGGATTCAAGGAAAAACTAGCTGGGCGGCTGAGATGCGAGGATCAGAATGGTTGGGGGGGGGGGGGGGTTTACAAGTAGCATTTCTCTGTGAATTCTGGATAAGTTGTCTTTGGTACGACACTGCAACCGTCTATCTATCTTATTAACACAAATATTTCCCCTTTTGTACGGGGTCGATCTTTACGACAAACTCATAAGCCTGCACCGAAAGGGGACCAAATCCTTACCTTCGTATTCGAGTAAAGCCGCAAAATATTTAATCGATGGAACGGGTGGCAACTATAATATATATATATATATATATATAGAGAGAGAGAGAGAGAGAGATTTTCGGCACACCCTTATAGTTATTAAACACCAACAAAGGTGTACATTAAGTTATATTTTTTAAAAATGACGTGGAGCTCACGTCTCTTTAATTTGACGTATAATTCACCCACTCATCAAATGATTTACAAATTAAAGATAAAAAGAATCGGTTCAAAAAATTTAAGCTCAGCACTATTTAATTAATCTGATTTTTTAAAAAGAATTGAGACCATACGATGAAGGTACGACTTGTATAAGAAATTAGAGAGTTGTTCAAAAAAATCACCATGGGTGCTGAGGGCGCCACCACCTCCCATATGCATGGAATCCCGCTCTACGATAAGAGGGAGGGTCAAGAGCCTCTTGAGTGGAGACGATGCAACACGTTGTGGAGTGTGCTCGGAGACGTGGGGAATACTCGGAGAGTAGGAGAGTACTCAGAGACATGGCCAGAGCGGGATGAACCGTGTGGAGAGCCCTCAAACTTCTCTCTCCGTATCGTTGGTCTTCTATGTCGTTGGGAAATCTGTCAGTATGTGTTTCTCTGTGTATCTCTCTGTCTCCCCGTGCATGTCCATCTCGGGGCCTATTTATACTTATTCAGGAAGCGTCGTCCCTTCCCTGACTTAGCGATGACATAATTAGTAGAGTGGTGTCTTCCTCGATCGTGAGGATCACTCATTATCCATTCGCCCGCTCTCTGAGGAGAGACATTATGACGGATGTCTCGACAACGTGGGTGCGACCCAGGGCTCGTCTGGGTAAATCTTGTAATGGCGGCTTCAACGTTAATCCGTTGGTGAGTCTTATGACGTCTGCACGAACGCGAAGATCTCACCCGTGAGCTAGTCAAGCCATCGATAGGCTTCAACTGGGTCATGATTTGGGGTTACCGGTAAGTTGGAGAGGATCACTACGGGCCAAACTATTTTCGGCCACACTAAACCCGACGTTATTGGGCCGTGGTGACGTATTTTTCTCTCCTCAAATATCATATCTACATGTTGAAGATTTGATTTTTAGCCAACTGTGGCTTCACCTCCCCCATGTTACATGGATAGAGCACGTTCTCTCTCTCTAATTACATTTAGACGGCTAAGTTTCTGCCTTACCCACCATCGCAAAAGTGCCCATGTGGCAAGAATCAAACTTAATTTTTGACAATATTTTATGAGTGCCCGAACATGGGTCAAAATTTATTAAAAATTTAAAATTTTAAAAATATTTTTATGTAGGTTCACGCTCAAAATATTATTAAAATTTTAACTTTTAATAAATAATATTATTTTAATAAATATTTAATTATATATATTTACTGTCGAAATATTTTAGATTTTTAAATTATAATAAATAGTATTATTTAATAAATAATGACTCATATATATTCGCTCTCAAAATATTTTAAAATTTTAATTTTAATAATATAATAATATTTTAATAAATATTTATCCCACTCCCAAAATATTTTCAAAATAATGGTCAATTTTATCACGTGACATGCCACGTTCGCACACCTCACCCTCTCTCTCTCTCTATATCCCTTTGTCAAGGGGCCGTCGGCCACCGACGTCGGCCCCCATGGCGTCCGGGGAAGTCCCCGCCTTCGTCCACGATAGCCGCCGGCGTCCAGTACCCTCTCTCTCTCTCTCTCTCTCTCTCTCTCTCTCTCTCTCTCTTTGATTTCTCTCGGGCGTCGGCCCTGGTCGTATCCGGCGTCGTCCCGGCCCTCTCTGTCTGATTTCTCTCCCTCTCTCTCGGCACCCCAGCCACTGGGTGGTGCCGGAGCCGGAGGGGGAAACCCCCCTCCGGCACTCTCTCTCTCTCTGATCTCTCTCTATACACCGATCGGTCGCCGATTGCCGTCTCTCTCTCTCTCTGATCTCTATCGAGGCTGAGCCCCTGTTCCGCTGCAGCAGTAGCAGCAGCATCGCCGCCGTCGAGACGCCGGACGCCGCTGGCCTCCTAGTGGGCCTCCTTGAGTCCGCCGACGAGGCTGTCCAGGAAGGAGCGGCGGCGGCGGCGGCGGCGTTTAGCATCGCCGTGTTCGCGTTCGATCGACCGCCCGCCGGTGGTCCATGTGGCGCCGTGGCCGCGTTGGTTCGGGTCTTTCTCTCTCTGATCCCTCTCTGATCCCTGATGGATCCGCTGATACCGGGCTTGCTGGACGAGGTGGCCCTCGAGTGCCTCCTTCGAGTCCCGTACACGGGCTTCCACTGTCTCAGGAGAGGAGGCGGCCACGGCCGGACCGTCGTCGCCTTCGCGCAGTCCGAGCAGCCGTCGTCCAACGCAGGTGGGGCCGCCGTCCACAAGCATCAGGCCTTCTTCTCCCCCGCCGCCACCATGCCCCACTGCCTCCCCCTCTTGGAGCCTGACACCGGCGCCTGGGACGTGCTGCCGACGATTCCCGGCGTACCGCCTGGGCTGCCCCTCTTCCGCCAGGTCTCCGGCGCGCCCTTGAGAGAGGGAGGGAAAGAAATCTGAGAAAAAGAGAGAGGGAGAGAAGAGGGAGAGGGTGCCGGACGCCGGCGGCCGGCGCAGACGATGGAGGCGACGTCGCCGAACACTGCCGTGGCCGATGCCGGTGGCCACCGTACGGCGTCGACGGCCGGCACGCCCGAAAGAGAGAGAGAGAGAGGAGGGGTGAGAGAGAGATCAGAGAGAGGGTAAGATATGCTGAAGTGACATATCATTTGGACAAAATTATTCTCGTGATAATAAATAAATAGATTTTTAAATATATTTTAAAAATTAAAATAAAGGGTTATTAAAATAATATTATTTTAAGATTTTTGAAATAGTTACTTTAATAATCAAATAAAATTCAAATTGGGTGAGTTATCACTTATCAGGGCTTTTTTACCTAGCCGAGTTTGGTGGAACAGGTAAATTATTTAAGGTCAAATGAGGTATTTCGAGATAAAGTAAAACAACTAATATTCTAGGTAGAATAAAAGATTGGTGGTATATTTTTGATTTCTTTATTTTAAGTAAAATGGAAAAAATTAAACAAAAAAAAGACTAAACTCGAGAATACCCTGCCCAACCCTACCCTCGCCGACTTATCCTAATTATCAAAGTGGCCCCCACAAGAAAAAGATCAAGTCACATACTTGTGATCGGAGACTTGCAACGCAGCATCTCCTTACCCAAAACATACCAAGGACAACATTTGCAACGTGTGAGAAACTTCGAGCGTGTTCCCAATGCTCTAAAGCCGCTCTCGGTTTCTGTCGGTGATGGAAGATATACCAGATAAATAGACCAACTCGATCAATCTTTATATGAGCCTCAGTCTACCCCCACCTAACCTTTAACCTCGTGCTCTCCCTATATATAATAAGAGTATATCCACGACAAAATCCCCCTTCTAATCAAGTCTTTGCCAGCTTTCAAAGATTAAAGCCCCGGGTATGCGTTTGAAAAGTAGATAGGATTATGAATTATTATACTCATAATCTCTAGAGAGATACGAAGTTGAGTTCTAACAATTTTTGAGAATTTTGAAAATATTTTTTTGCTCTCTCTATCTCTCAATGTCACCATCCTCTTTTTTTAAAAAAAAAATTGACAGGACATTTAATTATAGAGGGTGGGAATTCTGAGGACGCGCTCGACGTCGCACCGCGTTGTAACTTTTGAGTTATGAGTATAATAATTATTATACTCGTAATCTCTAGAGAGATACGAAGTTGAGTTCCAACAATTTTTGAGAATTTTGAAAATATTTTTTTGCTCTCTCTATCTCTCAATGTCACCATCCTCTTTTTTTAAAAAAAAAAATTGACAGGACATTTAATTATAGAGGGTGGGAATTTTGAGGACGCGCTCGACGTCGCACCGCATCGTAACTTTTGAGTTATAATCTCCGGACAACTTTTAAATTTTATCAGATGTTCACCGTATGTCTGAATTTTCGAGCGTTCATAAAAAATCATAGGAGAGAGATTGTGATACAAAACGGACTTCACCGGAGAATGTTTATAAACTGATGTACGGAGGATTACGAGTATTTTTAATCATTATCAATTTTTGAATGAGACATAGATTTGTAGGATCAAAGAGTTCTTGTGAAAATGAATAGATAGGGTGCATTCTCAAACGTGCTCTAAGATCACAATCACTCCTCATAATTCTTTTCACGTGCAGCCCGATCTCTCCAAACGTCGGGCGGTGGTGACCTGACCTCCACTCTCCGTCTCACTGGGTGTCGTCGGTGGAGGCTGCGGACTCCCACCTCTCCTTCGATCTTGGTGAATTGTTTCAGGGGGCCTTATATGTGAGGGGGAGGCGAGGCTCACCCTTAATTTCTCTCTTGTCGATTAACGTAATCGTCCTACACCTCTGATGTCAGAGCGGCCCTCAGACAGGGTTCATGTCCTCAACTTAAATTATTGATTAAAAACTGATTCAAAAATACTATTTTTATAGATATTTTTTTAATCGGATTAGAGAATTTGAAAGAGATAACGAGATCATCGTGACAAACCGTGAACTCACGAAGATGCTCTTATTATTATTAGTTCTATATCCTCCGACTTCCTGTATTTCTTTATCTTCTGCTCCACTGCTCCCGTCGGATTCGGTCACAGCAACGTTAGTTGAATACTCGGGCAAACTCTGTGGATACTGGTGCCTTGTCAGGAGTAGAGTGGGCGATTGCTACGACTAACTCGGGGGCAGCTCGAGGAGAGATTCCTTTGGCAGGCATTTTCCATGGAAACAAACTGAGTTCCACCAAACTGAGTTCCACCTGCCGACAAAAGTGTACTCTCGGCAAAAGATAGTCAAGTTGGCGAGATGCATTCCCAAGCATGTGCAGTGTTTTATAAACTTAGATCACATCGGGCAGTGTGATCTGTTCAGTTGATGCTTATAGAGGTTTAAGAAAATAGATTCAAAAGATCTAGAATTGAAAATTATAAAGGTAGACATGTATTTATAAATAATATTTATTTTTTTTTTCTTTTAAGAATTTTTTTACTAACAAAAAAAGATAAAATCTTAATCGCTCCCGAGTGCAACGGAGATAATATTTTAAAGGAGACATCTCAAATTTGGAACCCCATCCCAATGAATCGGGCGGGTCTTATATTATAATCCACTCAATCAAGCAAAACTCACGTGACTTAGATCGATTTAAACCTATTTCATATTTTAATTCTCTTTATCATTATTTTAAGTTTTTATTTAACGTACAAAGAAAATAGAATATGAGGATCTTTGCAATCTTATCCCATATGGTCCTATCGTACAACCTGTGTTAACACCAAACATTTATAAGAAAAGGTAGGCTGCACTGTAGCGAACAAAAAATGAGAAATAAAATTCTTAACAAGGCTTCAAACTTTTAAGTTATATCTTTCGTTCGATATGCTACCATATATCTTTCGTGTGAAGGCATATTGAAATTCTATGAATATATGATATTCATGTGAGCGGTTTTGACCTAACTGAGTCATGGACCAATCTAGACAATTAAATCATTGGCTCGTGACGTCCTAATTTATCCGGGTGTTGGGTTTTAAAACATTAAACATGCGTGATTTCATGCCCTGCCCACTTTTTTTTGAAACTGTGTTTTGTTTCAGCAATGAATAGTTAACCGAAAAGGTGCATTCATATGTGAGCATCCACAAGAGTGTGTGCGCCTTGCCAAATCAAGTTACCAAAGAAACCACTTAGCTATGTGTTCAAGTTATAACAAGGTACCAATGAGAAGGAAATGAACAAGTACAATCTCCCGTGATCGATGAAACCCTGGTGGATGATAACTCTCATAAGAATGATGAATGTGCAATTACAATTTCAGGTTAAACATAATCTTACAATTTGCATCTACAAGAAATCTAGTCTTTATTTCAGGTTTTCAGTTTGCTCATTGCAACTTCTTGGCATTCACAGTTTTGTGAGCAAATGCCCAGGGTGGGAAAAATTTCCGAAATTTTTTTTTCCATTGCACCTTATAGACATTCTCAATTTGGTGATAAAAGTTAAGGAGAATTATATGTATATTGCTGAAATCTTCTTGAATTGTGTGCTTTCATGTCCCGCACTCTGCAAGTTATTGCCCTCGACCTCACGGTTGGGTAGTGCAAGGCACCCGGTCAGTTACACTAGTGGAGTGTCACTCGAAAAGAATTCTAAACCACGCAGTCAAACTAAAACCACCGGTTTACTCCACACACAGATTGCGGTACGACACGGTATTATGCCGCCAAATCACAAGCACACAAGACCGGATGATAGAAACCAACGAGCGGCATCCCACTCAACTTATGCACAAACAACCTACCGCGGACATATAAAATCACGTAAGAACGACCCTCCGCGAGCACATAGAATTACACGGGCACACCCCTCCATGGAACCATAGCAATCACGGACACCCGACAACAGAAAATTAGATCGACGTGGGTGTCTAGGACACATATATAGACATTGGGTGGCCAACATGATGGCTGCCCATTAAGCTTGGGCGGCCAACCCTTTGGTTGGCCGCTCACCACGGCACTATCCCAAGGTGGCCACAGAGTTGGTTATCCTCCAAAGCAAGACGACCATCAACTTGGCCACCCACCAGGGCATGTAGACCTGGGCCTGGGCCTGGGCGGGCGGCCTTTGGTCGCCCAGCAGACCCTAGCGGCCATCGATTCAACCGCCCTCTGCGGGGTGTTACTGGACATAACCCCCTCTGGAGGTTTCGAACCATGCCCTACTCGCCTCTAAATGAGGGGGAAATACTAGAGAAACTATCCCCGACATCCGCACCACAGAAGAACATCATTTAAACTACAAAATCTCGCTCGAATTGAACGAAATCCGTATCACAATCTCAGGCATACTTTTTCCCCCAAACTCAAAAGAAACTCTCTCTCGATCTTATCTTGGCACGAAACCATGAGAAATTCACAAGGGAAGGACAAGAATCCATCCCCCTATCTCTCACAACGATTTCCTATGCCGAAAACGTCAGATCCACATGAAAACATTGAATCTTCCACGGCTGGTCCTCCACCTCCGAGAATGAACAGTCGTAACTCCACTGCACGATCCCGCTCCCGTCCTCGCCTGTGACGACCCGGAGCTCCGAATACCGATATACCGATAACATCGATATACCGATACCAAGAACTGGGGAAGCCACCCAAGAGGCTGATGAGGCCCCTGAAGGGTTAGTGAAGTTTGTCGAGGAGTTGTATAACAAATTGGAATTTCAACGCGCAATAATAGTTAAACAACAATTACAATTAAGTGCGGAAGCAAAATGAACTAGCAGAGTGATAAAATATATACAATAGTCCAGATTTACAACAGCAACAAGTCCAAACTGACAGAAAAGAGAGTCCAAATGTACAACTACACGGGGCATACCCCAGTCAAAAGTACAAAAGACCAACCGACTACTGTTGGCACACTACTAGATGCCGACAAAACCACGCGAAGCTCCAGGAGACGGCGGATGTGGCTCACCTGAAAGTAGGAAGGGTGAGTCACAGCCAGACTCAGTAGGGGTCACGCGGATCCCTACCTCGCAACTAAACACGCAGGCATACACATATGATAGCAGTTAAAGCATGCATTTAAAGCAATAAACATGCGATTGGCATAAATCAAACACATTTATAGTAAAGCTGTAAAACCTATCTAAGCAGTTTAAACAACTAACTACATGCCAATTAAATATAGGTATAAGCGTCAGGAACTACATCTACCAATAGAAAGAAAAGCTCAACTAACCCGGAGATAGGAAAAAGAAGAGACCACAAGAAGTGAGAGACCAGATGCGTCCACTGACGGCTTACACTGCATCTCAGGCAACTCGCATGGCTAGTGTCTCCAAGCGAGAGGCGTAACAGTACCAAATCGAACCAAACCGAGTAACTAGTCAGAGTAACACTCGTCAGTGTCAGTCCAAGCCTCTGACCACGTGTGCACACACTGGCTCGTGCCTAAGTCAGGCTCTCCCGCTAGTTTTCCCTCTTAGTAGGACGCTACTATTGGCCGAGGGCCCACGGTGACTAGCTTAAAAACCGTGTAACGGGACTACCCTGTCCACCTTTCCCAGGAGGGCCGACACTCCAAGTCGGAGGGCTACGACTAGTGGCTCCATCACAAGGAAAGAGAGAGCTACTTCTATTGGGATCTAAAATAATGTCACAGTTTTTATAAAATAAGTTAAACGGGCGTATATGCAACATGGAATGCATAACTAATAGGCTGGCAACACAACCAAACTACCAGGCAAGCGACGGTCGAAGACCCACGCGCTACTAGAAAGAGACGGTCGGGGACTGGCGCGTTACATCAAGAGCGACGCGCTGGTCTCCGTCCGTTACTTCCACCCGCGTTCCAGCTCAAAGGTGCAGGGGGGAATGTGACGGTAGGGGCCCTGTGCGTCGCTTCCAAGCGGCGCGGTAGGTCACCGCCGTTACATCCTCCCGAGTACCAAAACTCAAAAGCCATAAAGGGGAGAGTGACGGTGGGGGTCCTAGGCGTTGCTTCGAAGCGACGCGCGGGAGCACCGCCGTTACTTTCACCCGAGGCTCAAACCAACGCACAGTGTTCAGAAAATAGCAGCAGATGAAGCGACGCCCCGGTCTCGGCGCGTCGTTTGGAAACGACAGCCGGTCGACAGACCGTCGGGCTCACCGCCTCACCGGGCTACCTGAAAACAACGAAAGAGTAACGGATGGAGATCCCTCCGTTACTCTCCAAACGACGCCCCTCGTTGGGCCGTTATTTGGAAAGTGACGCGTCCATCTTGGACCGTCAGGCAAGTGACGGTTCCTGGCAGGACCGTCACTCCACCTGGGTTACGGGCGAGTACGGTTTGTAAACTGAACCCCCCCCCCCCCCCCGGACGGCTGAAAACGCCGGGTAACGTCATAAAAATCTGAACCCTGTCAAACCACGCAGTTTATACAACATCCAATCACCAATCATGCCAATAAAATTAAAAGACGATGGCCATGGAATCAATTTCATGAATTTAGGGCAAAATAACACTAAATTACACTAACATGGAAAATTGCACAAAAATCAAGAAAATGGGCGTCGAACCACGGCGCATGTGGTATCAACGGGTTCCTAGCAAGGAGAAGATTCCATCCCCCTACCTCTTACGCAGTGGGAACGCCGATTCGGTGCCGAACGGTCGACGAGAGCCACGCCGTCCACACGGCGCCAAGCGACACCACGCTCCGCGGATCGAGGGAAGAAGGGCGTCACCGCGATCCACGCGAAACGACCTTCCCGTCGGTACCTCCCTTGCTTCGATCAGCAGCCGTCTGGGCTAGAACCGAGCGAAAGAGAGATTTCGAGAAATTAGGCCTAAAATAACCCAAAAAGGGGTTTGCACGAAAAATGATGAAAATGACAGCGGATGGCGACGCATGTGGCGTCAATGGATTCCTGGTAAGACGAGGAGTCCATTTCCCTACCTCGATCGCGACGAAACACGCAAATCGGTGCAGATCGGGCGACGGAAGCCACGCCGTCCTCTCGCGCCCACGCGTCTCCGAGCTCCACGGATCGAGACGAGGTCAGCGTCAAAACGTTCCTCGTGTCGAGCCGATTCCAACGATGTCTCCCACGCCTCGATCGGACCCCACCTGGGCCAAATCCGAGAGAGAAAGGGAGAGGAGGAGAGAGGACGTGTGAGGGAGAGAGAGAGGCGTGCGTGAGTTATAAAAAAAATCCGATTTTTCTATTTTTTTTTTAAAAATTCTTAAAATTGCACTTTAACCTCTCAAGGAATTAAAATCGTTAATATGCCCCTTAAATTTCAATAACTCTTTATCTAATTCGAATAAATGCCTAAGCAAGGCCTAAAAATCCGCAAAAATAGTCGAAACGATCCTCACGAAGAGTACACTGCCACTGTATTGTCCACGAGCCGATAAGCTGAGAGGTAAACTCACCATAGGGTTCTGCAGATTATACAAGAGAAGAACCACACGGTTCATAAGACCTCAACTCGGGAGATACAAAAGCAATGCCAAACTCTCCAAAAAGAATCCGAAAACCTACTAAAGATCCAGGATATTACATCCTCCCCTCCTTTAAGGAATTTCGTCCTCGAAATTCAAGGACTAACAAGGAAGAAGCGAGGGAAGAACAACCCGACTCAGAATCAACGCAATCTCAAAAAAACACAACTCAGAGGAACACCGTCAGACCATTATCACAAGTACATGCTCAGGAGTGAGCATGACGCAAGCGAACACAAGTCCGACACCTCCGAAACAGGGCAACGTCGCTTGCGTCTCACAGGATGGGAGACACGACTGCCACAACAACAAATCACCGATCTCGAGGAGATGAAACAACAGACACCTAAAACAGTGTCTCAAATAAGGAAACAAGGTCCTTACAATTAACATCCTGACGACATCATCGATTCCAGTGCCCAAGGCAACAAGGAGCACCGGGCACACTGAAAACCAACGACAAATTCGCAGGAAACAGTAACACAACAACAGCACCGGACCATAAACACAATCAAGTCAGCCCTCATTCAGATATCACATCTAATCAAGTCGCGAGCTAACTCTAACAGGAGACAAGAGTACAGCAAGCTAACTGACAAGACAATGGTCCTCGACTGAGACACAAAATCATACGGATATAACACTAAATCAACAACACAACGGCACTCGCAGGATCCCAGCTCCGTACTGGACACAGAACTACGGGCACACTGCAAGCAGGGTCACATCAGGGCAAAAGAACAGTTGAACACACGACCTCAAGGACTAGTCATGCATCAAGCCGCTCACCAAGAAAAGACCCAAATAAGAAAAACACGACAATAATCTCGGGGAGCGCATCTCAAAGTTTACGAACACACCTCAAGAGCACAACACCCAAGAAAGAGAATGCAGAGTAAAAGATAGTTGATCAGCAGGAGAGCCGACAAATTCCCTAATACTCGCAATGGTTAATGCCAATACCAGAAGATGATCAGCAACAACACGAGAACAGGCAACATCAAGGCACATGAAGCCAAGATGAAGTTAAATCGAGAAGAACGGAATTCTCGACTGTCCAGAATCTCACAACAATGATTCTCGACCAATGGGTGACCAGCCCACACGCTTCCGCTGCGCACTCAAATAACGCACACAAGCAACAGAGAATATCTCGGTATCCGCATCTCAGCACACACACGGCTCCATCGCAATTCATAAAATCGCAATATGATATGCCACGAGTACTGATCCCACGAGCAACCGATCATAAATAGCCTAAGTGCAACAGAGGAGAGTACCAGCCTTAATACAAAGCCCAAGGAAAGGCACTAATCTCAGCCTACCTTTACGTCCTGAAAACGACAAGTGAGCCTCACAACATATCGGCCGTTAAACACGACACGACGAAACACGGTACGCAACAGCTTTCGAAACAAAGATTAAGTCTCAAGCCAGGCGACCGCAAATCAAGAAGAAAATCAGGCTCAAAATAAAAGCTGTCCTTGATAAGCACATACAGGACAAAGGCATTACCAAGACGGCAATTCCAAGGTCGACTTCGAAAAGAAACCACCAAATGGGATGAGAGCATCAAGCTTACTAACAAAAGCTCACCAAGAATGGAAAAGCCTAGCTCGCTCGAACAACTTCTCAATCAAAGGGGTCTAATCGAGCACATCAACAGAAGTAAAACACCTCGGGAGTTGAACGGATTTGAGCTGGGATGACCAAAACAACGTAAAAACGTGTACGGCCACCTCAACAACTCAAAAAGGTCAACAGCACCCCGAGCAAATGACGAAAAACCATGGGATAAGAAATCGCAAACCCAATGCCAGCAATTTCGACCAAGAAGGGAAAAGCTAACATGGAAACATTAAGGAACTCACAAGTAACAGGAAAAGATAACTACTGAGGCTAAGAACCTCAATTCAACACCATCAAATGATCTACAAATTCAGATAACATAAAGCACAACGAAGACTACTCACGTGGCTGTTGGCACTGACGGTAACAAGCCACTTAGCCCTCACAGAGAAAATAGACCTCTAAGAAAATCACTGGCGACAAAACGATTAAACCACGCTAGCATAGGATCAACTCACGAATCTAGCTAACGTCCACCTCATCCATCATTCCATCACGTTCTAACCCATTCCGTCGCGTCTCTACCTCGGTCAACTCGACACGGTCGCGCGCCCCGCGTTGAGAGAAACAGAGGAAAAGAGAAACGAGGATAAAGTAGAACGAGAGAAATGAAAAAGGATAGGAGAGGAGAAAACCAAAATCACACGGATAGAATTAGCACAATGAACAATTAAGGAATAATTAGATCACATACAGTTCAAGTAACTACGATAAATAAAACACAAATTAACTGATCGAGAAGTAGAATCGCACCTTCCACAACGTAAGACGTCACTGCTCAGCAAGGGGAAGCTGAGATGACGAAAGATCTTGCTGAGGCTGCGACGACAAAGGTTGGACCTGGAACGGCTGCGGCTGGGTAAACCGCGAGAACTGCACCGGTCTCGACCTAAGAGGGCAATCTCGAACAACGTGACCCGGTTGGTCACATCGAAAGCAAACAATGGGCAGAGAACACGACTGGCCCTTATGATGACCACCACATCTCCGGCACGTCCACGGCTGCCTAACGGCAGACCCCTGAAGCTGTTGAGAAGAAGGTACTGACGACGGAACAACACTGGCAGAAGGCTGCTGGGCGAGCCGCTTCTCACGCTCCCTCGACTTACTCCGGGTATTCATGGACGGAGGTGTACCACGATCAACCGGCACAAGAGATGGGGCCCTAGTCACATCCGACTGCCTGACCTGTTGATCCTTAGATGCCCGAATCTTCTTAGACTTCTTGTATCGGAATCTCTTGCCTTTAGACTTAGAGGAAGAAGCAACTTCGGCAGCAGGGATAACGGAAGGGACTCCGGGTACGCTCGGCAAATGGACCTGCTGGAACTGTCCGGACGGCTGAGGGACAAAGTAACACTGCACACCTGGCACACCAGGCTGAGTAGACTCGGCCTGAGTACCCCCTTGAGGTCTCACCTGCCCCTCACCAGACGGCGTTCCAACCTGATCACCCGATAAACCTTCCACCACTTGAGCAGGAGTTGCAGGAACTTGACCAGGCACAGGTGCATAAACCAACACGACAACCACTGGAGGAGAAGTACCACTTCCCGCCCCGGAAACACGCGCCTTCTTGCGACGTGCCATCAAACCCTAGGAAGCACATAACGACGAAAATCATATCAGCAATCACGGAAAACATCCTAAGCCAGCAATAGACGATGCAGATGGACTTGCTCTGGACAGACGCTATGCAATTTCAATTTCTTATACAAACTCTCAACACAGCTCTGATACCAACTGTGACGACCCGGAGCTCCGGATACCGATATACCGATAACATCGATATACCGATACCAAGAACTGGGGAAGCCACCCAAGAGGCTGATGAGGCCCCTGAAGGGTTAGTGAAGTTTGTCGAGGAGTTGTATAACAAATTGGAATTTCAACGCGCAATAATAGTTAAACAACAATTACAATTAAGTGCGGAAGCAAAATGAACTAGCAGAGTGATAAAATATATACAATAGTCCAGATTTACAACAGCAACAAGTCCAAACTGACAGAAAAGAGAGTCCAAATGTACAACTACACGGGGCATACCCCAGTCAAAAGTACAAAAGACCAACCGACTACTGCTGGCACACTACTAGATGCCGACAAAACCACGCGAAGCTCCAGGAGACGGCGGATGTGGCTCACCTGAAAGTAGGAAGGGTGAGTCACAGCCAGACTCAGTAGGGGTCACGCGGATCCCTACCTCGCAACTAAACACGTAGGCATACACATATGATAGCAGTTAAAGCATGCATTTAAAGCAATAAACATGCGATTGGCATAAATCAAACACATTTATAGTAAAGCTGTAAAACCTATCTAAGCAGTTTAAACAACTAACTACATGCCAATTAAATATAGGTATAAGCGTCAGGAACTACATCTACCAATAGAAAGAAAAGCTCAACTAACCCGGAGATAGGAAAAAGAAGAGACCACAAGAAGTGAGAGACCAGATGCGTCCACTGACGGCTTACACTGCATCTCAGGCAACTCGCATGGCTAGTGTCTCCAAGCGAGAGGCGTAACAGTACCAAATCGAACCAAACCGAGTAACTAGTCAGAGTAACACTCGTCAGTGTCAGTCCAAGCCTCTGACCACGTGTGCACACACTGGCTCGTGCCTAAGCCAGGCTCTCCAGCTAGTTTTCCCTCTTAGTAGGATGCTACTATTGGCCGAGGGCCCACGGTGACTAGCTTAAAAACCGTGTAACGGGACTACCCTGTCCACCTTTCCCAGGAGGGCCAACACTCCAAGTCGGAGGGCTACGACTAGTGGCTCCATCACAAGGAAAGAGAGAGCTACTTCTATTGGGATCTAAAATAATGTCACAGTTTTTATAAAATAAGTTAAACATGGCGTATATGCAACATGGAATGCATAACTAATAGGCTGGCAACACAACCAAACTACCAGGCAAGCGACGGTCGAAGACCCACGCGCTACTAGAAAGAGACGGTCGGGGACTGGCGCGTTACATCAAGAGCGACGCGCTGGTCTCCGTCCGTTACTTCCACCCTCGTTCCAGCTCAAAGGTGCAGGGGGGAATGTGACGGTAGGGGCCCTGTGCGTCGCTTCCAAGCGGCGCGGTAGGTCACCGCCGTTACATCCTCCCGAGTACCAAAACTCAAAAGCCCTAAAGGGGAGAGTGACGGTGGGGGTCCTAGGCGTTGCTTCGAAGCGACGCGCGGGAGCACCGCCGTTACTTTCACCCGAGGCTCAAACCAACGCACAGTGTTCAGAAAATAGCAGCAGATGAAGCGACGCCCCGGTCTCGGCGCGTTGTTTGGAAACGACAGCCGGTCGACAGACCGCCGGGCTCACCGCCTCACCGGGCTACCTGAAAACAACGAAAGAGTAACGGATGGAGATCCCTCCGTTACTCTCCAAACGACGCCCTCGTTGGGCCGTTATTTGGAAAGTGACGCGTCCATCTTGGACCGTCAGGCAAGTGACGGTTCCTGGCAGGACCGTCACTCCACCTGGGTTACGGGCGAGTACGGTTTGTAAACCGAACCCCCCCCCCCCCCCCCCCCCCCCCGGACGGCTGAAAACGCCGGGTAACGTCATAAAAATCTGAACCCTGTCAAACCACGCAGTTTATACAACATCCAATCACCAATCATGCCAATAAAATTAAAAGACGATGGCCATGGAATCAATTTCATGAATTTAGGGCAAAATAACACTAAATTACACTAACATGGAAAATTGCACAAAAATCAAGAAAACGGGCGTCGAACCACGGCGCATGTGGTATCAACGGGTTCCTAGCAAGGAGAAGATTCCATCCCCCTACCTCTTACGCAGTGGGAACGTCGATTCGGTGCCGAACGGTCGACGAGAGCCACGCCGTCCACACGGCGCCAAGCGACACCACGCTCCACGGATCGAGGGAAGAAGGGCGTCACCGCGATCCACGTGAAACGACCTTCCCGCCGGTACCTCCCTTGCTTCGATCAGCAGCCGTCTGGGCTAGAACCGAGCGAAAGAGAGATTTATAGGCCTAAAATAACCCAAAAAGGGGTTTGCACGAAAAATGATGAAAATGACATCGGATGGTGACGCATGTGGCGTCAATGGATTCCTGGCAAGACGAGGAGTCCATTTCCCTACCTCGATCGCGATGAAACACGCAAATCGGTGCAGATCGGGCGACGGAAGCCACGCCGTCCTCTCGCGCCCACCCGTCTCCGAGCTCCACGGATCGAGACGAGGTCAGCGTCAAAACGTTCCTCGTGTCGAGCCGATTCCAACGGTGTCTCCCACGCCTCGATCGGACCCCACCCGGGCCAAATCCGAGAGAGAAAGGGAGAGGAGGAGAGAGGACGTGTGAGGGAGAGAGAGAGGCGTGCGTGAGTTATAAAAAAAATCCGATTTTTCTATTTTTTTTAAAAAATTCTTAAAATTGCACTTTAACCTCTTAAGGAATTAAAATCGTTAATATGCCCCTTAAATTTCAATAACTCTTTATCTAATTCGAATAAATGCCTAAGCAAGGCCTAAAAATCCGCAAAAATAGTCGAAACGATCCTCACGAAGAGTACACTGCCACTGTATTGTCCACGAGCCGATAAGCTGAGAGGTAAACTCACCATAGG
Source organism: Amorphophallus konjac (assembly GCA_022559845.1). Taxonomy (NCBI): domain Eukaryota; kingdom Viridiplantae; phylum Streptophyta; class Magnoliopsida; order Alismatales; family Araceae; genus Amorphophallus; species Amorphophallus konjac. The sequence goes on along the minus strand of CM040128.1, from coordinate 8,262,481 downwards.
GTTCTGCAGATTATACAAGAGAAGAACCACACGGTTCATAAGACCTCAACTCGGGAGATACAAAAGCAATGCCAAACTCTCCAAAAAGAATCCGAAAACCTACTAAAGATCCAGGATATTACATTGCCGCCTGCCCCCATCATCGCCTAGCCACCTCGCCCTCCACACTGTCGTCGGCTACCTGAAGGAGGGAAGGAGAGGAGGATGGAATAAAGGAGAAGGAGAGAAATGGGGAGAGAGAAAGGGGTGGGGTTTATATAGGGTTTGATTTTTGGGATTTTAAAAAATAAAAAAATTAGCTAATTTTGATTCCACGATCTTTGAAAAATGTGTAACTCGCTTGTTACGTCACGATGGCCGTAAAATAAATTAATGTTTCAAATTTTGGGATCCGAAGATCTAATATTTAGAAATCTAAATATTCACGTAAACATGCTCCGAAATCCACGGATACACAATCTAAGATCTGCGGACACTACAGCAACGTCAGTCCCCAACCTTTGCCCTCTCCAGAAAATCCTTCCAACACCCTTATACATGAGCACTAACTTAAGTATTGGAATGTTCTTCCAGGAAACCTCCACGCAAGTGAGAATTTGTTTTTGCATGAGAAACTTGATGAGGTACTCTCAAACGATAGCTACTTCGGATAGGTTAGCTGAGAAGCCCTGTGAGATACTCTCACTTGCCCCACAATGTAGCGTGGGATGATCAACCCAGCTCTAGCCTAGAAGCCCTAGGCTATCTAGGCTGGAGACCACCACTTATGTCAGGAATCCCCAAGTCGGGTTCCAACAGCTCTGCCCTTAATTAGCCTCCTCTCTGCATGCCGAATGGCATTCCTACGATACAACCAGATGGCCGTCGAGTCTACATCTTTCAACCCAAAGGTCCGTGACCTCAAAGAGTGACGCCACGGTGACGAAGCCCAAGGAGTGGCACCCTCGACATCGAAGCTTGCCTCAATTAGAATGTGTAGGACCAATGTAGGGCCGATGCCAAGGGTATATTGCTAGAGGCGGGACCCTCGGCTCAGTATGCCTGCATAGAGTCAGGTCCCATGAAGGCCCGGGCATAGAAGCTCAGTTCCCAACTTTTGTGCCTCGGCGTCATTGGTATGGAGGATTGGTCGTGACAGAAGCATTCAAGAGGAATCTTTTCACAACCCATGCTAGCTCCTCCTCCGCCCAAGAAGGCAACAAAGCAAGGAGGCAGAGTCTAGAAGTCTAGGCAAAGCAACACTTGAAGTACCATTTATAAGCGCCAGCGAGTGTTAGGAGACTCGCCCAAGGGTTATTTGCATAGCGGACAATCTCTTCCCAACTCTTTCTGCGGCTCTGTGTCTTAGCTTTCTCCATCTTTCTCGGGCTCTGTAATTATCCTGACTCTACGGGTGATGTAATCACGTTCCCAAAAATATAAATACAGTGTCGTAGCATATGCAACAACATGTTATACCCGAAATAATATCCTAGTAACCACAGTGGTGCAAAATAATTTTTGAAAATTAATTCATATCCGAAATAATACCGAATCCCCATTATACTGAAATTACCTGATACATTTATACCCATAGTGTTATCGGAATATCAATTTACCCAAAACAATATCGGAAATCTCATTTACGGGGATAAAAACAAGTGGAAGGAAACAATTTTTTAACAGGCTTACTTGTTCGTACCCATACCCAACCTAAAAATAAATTCAGAAATGGGTATGGGTCTGAAGTCAACAGAACTTACCAAGTCTGGGTGTGGGTCTATGGTTATAATAACCGGTCTAATTTGGGTTTGCTCATGTGGGACCCAGATTAGACCCGTTTAACAACCCTTCGTACAATGAAATTAATGGATCCTAGGAGTAGGTGGACTGTGACGGTTTCAAGTCTCTCGACCTCGTTAGGAAGTGCGTGGGTTTGTTGCTTCTCTCTCGTGATCGTAGGAAGAATACTGACATGGACAATGGTTGGAGACATGTTTGAGATCTGTGCTTTTATTAGAGAACAGGTTAATAGAGATATCATAACTCGGGTTAAGATGTATTAAAAAATAAATAATATTATTTTGATTATATGCAGATTAACTTATTCCACCCTTTTATTAGAATATATTTTAATCACATTTTTGACCTTTAACTCACCTTTTTGGCCGAATATTTTGTATGTGCAACTAAATCAAATAAGATGAATAAGGATGGGATATCCCACCTTATTCTCCCATCAAAGAGGACCTACAAGATTAAAATATCTTATAACTCGCAGGAAAACTCTGCAGAAGCTTCACTCATCAGCCACCGGTGCATGTCACTTTTGTTAAGAGTAGAGCCATCCCGCTTAAAATCTTAAAGATGTAAGTGAAGAGGGGCATCATGATGTATTAATTCTTGATTTATTATGATCTCAACTTAATGTGAGACTATTAATCTTAATACCTTCTCTCACATGCAAATCAACTCCATGCCATATGACAACTGGGTTTGATACCATATCAAAATTAATGGATTGATCCATCAAATTTAGCACTCGAAACTATATGGGTGGAGAAACATATAATATATTATGTTTTTAATTTGTTTTAATCTCCATTGGATGTAAAACTATTCTTAACAAAAAGATGATATGTTTGTTGTCAATGTACCGTATTATATATTGCCTAAGACCTTATACCGTCTATATATGGCCGTGCCTGTGGGGGCTAGCCTGGAGAGCATCTTAGGCCGAATGCCCGGACCCCGCAGTTAAAGATGGTGCATTGAAGCACTCTTGTGTTCGTGTGTCCTCCGCCTTCGTGTTTTCTACCATCTGCCGGCGTCTCCACCATGTTCACCCATTTTCCATGCGAAAGAAAGCTACCACTATCAAATTATACACATCCAACTCCCTACAATTCATCCAATATAATCCTCTTAATATTTTCAAAATTCCTTCACATATTAAGATGTCAGCACAAACTTATGGTTTCAAACAATACACTTTCATCAAAGATTATCTTCTTAATATTTGTAAATCTGTTTTACAAAATGTTGCATAACGATTAAATAGTATTCGAGACCGAGCACGAGAGTTAGGACGGTGGCGAACAGAGTTCTCAAGAGACGATTCAAACTTTATGTTGAGCGCCGAGCGAGTGTCAATTCTCCTTTAAGCGTTTGGAAGATGTGACTTTAGAGAGGAGAAGAGGCGAAAGAAGTCGAGTGATGCACCGGACACCGAAACCGATTGTTCTCCTTAATTAGAAGAAAAAGTTCTCAATGTGAGGTGAGATATCTTGGGAGAACGATCCGATATTTAAATCAGTGATGTGCGGAGAATAAAGGGATTAATAGGGTAGGAGGAGTAGTTCTTGTGTATTTTATGATGTTGATGTACTATATGTTTTATAGACCTCGAGAACCAGAGATATACGTCCACGAAGGTTTCATCCTAGTCATGATGGCAGTTCATGAACGGACTCCAACGTAGTTATAAAAATTTAGAGAGTCTGAAACGGTTACGAAAACGAGTGAAATCTGGAGCAAGATTCGAGACAACAACGAAAGAAAAGTTGCGTCAAATTTGGCACTGCGTGGATCTTCCACCTACTATCCACTTGAATTTGTACTTAAATTGAGAAGGTGGCGGAAAGCGCCCACGTCAATAACGTATTAAGAATTGGGCATAAACTTAAAGGTTTCAGACAATAGACGTGTTATACATATCAATGCTGCATCAGATAATTCGAGGATCTGGTCGGTCAACTCCCAACTATGCTACATGATCAGAAGTTTCACTAATCACTCACCGTTTGTACTGGTATCATCAGTCGTTTTGGGCCCGAAACAGCTTTGGTTGTCAATTAAGAGATTAACGATGGAAAGTGTCCACTTCTGTCGGCCCACATTATCCTTAGTGCGTCATTCCTCATGGACCAGCGTCACAACAAGGCACACCAAACTCCACTCACTTCCTCATGTGGTGCCTTTATTAAACAGTATCCGAGATTCCCCACCCTAGTAGCAACCATCTCAAGGACCTCTCCAGCCTCGCCCACGGACAGATTGGAAAGAAAAGCTTGGAAAAAGAAGCCATCACCACAGACGCATCCTTCGGATGGTCAAGATTGATCAGTATCTTAAGGCCCACCAAAATGTGGCATCTCTCTCTCTCTCTCTCTCTCTCTCTCTCTCTCTCACACACACACACACACACACACACACACACACACGCACTCCAAACACACATACATCTCCTCTGCTTCACCATGTGGGTTTAGTGTTGACTCTCAGAAACGGGGGGGTTGCTTGACCTGTTGGCGAGCAACATTATTGGCTTGCCGCAAAAGGGGAGAGCTTGAGCCCTGAGGCACCAACCACACGCTGCTTAGCCTTAGCTGGCCTCATGACAAGGCACAAGTTAGAAAGGAGGTGGCAATTGCATATTAAACTAATGTTTATATGGGATCACAAAAAAAGGGGTTGCCAACAGCTGTTAGGTCCAAGGGCATGTCGCTGGAACAATCATTAACTTGAGCAATTTGGTTCGGGTTGGAGCGGGCAGAAGCACCTAATGGCAAAAAGTTCTCTGCTTTTCTGTGTGGCCGTCTTTTCTTCTCTCCCCATCTTTGTTTGGAAGGAACTGGATGCACTCGGCCAATGGAGAGAAAACAGGTCTCTCGTGTTTGCTGCCTTCTCCAGTGTTCCGAAGCTCGGTGGTGATCCCATCGATCGACTTGAAGAGATCATTTTGATTCTAGATTGCATCGTCAAAAGATTCTAGTCAGATCATCCATATATAGTCAGGAATTCAGATTGACCCATGAAAAGATAATTAAATTTATTTTCTTGTTGGATGTTATTTTTTTAAAAAAAACTATGCATGTATGTTAAATATTTCGATGTTAGTTTACGAGGTAGATCGTCTAGTCCATAGAAAAAACAGAACATTAACGAAAGTTCGGCTTCGATCCGATCCCATGTTCACAGTTTCTATACACCGTCCCTTTTTTGCGTAGGTATAGCCGAGACTTCTTATGTACGTACCCGGCTCATTGTGCCACGTACCGTGCAGAGCACCTCGATTTTGTTTGTTTTTCCCATTTGGCGTTTCAACGAGTGGTGTGGACTGTGGAGTAGGGGAAGAAGACCGCTGCTTTGGGATGTTTCACGTGGCTCTTTGGACACGCCTTCTTCCATGCATGCCAGGGTTTCATTAATGTTTAGGCAACAAATTAATTAAGAGCCGTCGTTTTCTTAATTAGGAAGCGCTAATCATTTGTTTATGCCTCGTAAACCACGATTGTGGAGTAGATAAGAGATGATTAGGACTACAAAGGAGGCACGAGGTTTCTAAGTTATTAAGCAAAGCAAAGAATATTCTTTCTTAAGTATCGTTTCGTGTGGGACGTGGGCATCTCCTCCAGGCAGTTTGGCAGATGTCCTTCTCAAAAAAAAAAAGATAAAAAATTGGCATATGCATCTTGTTGCGGCAGTTCTTTTGCTAGCATCGCCAACATTATGCATAAAATGAGGGCTTAATTTAACAAAACGATCCGTAACTATCTGCTTGCAATTAGAAACTCGGAATTTTTTGCTCATAGGCTCCATGCTTGTCGTATGTATATATGTTCTCGGTCCTTATCAAATGAAATAAATATTTTTCCTCCTTATCTAATGAAGAATTATATATGGAGTAGAAACACAGGGAGCAAAATTTTCTGGCCAAGTTGTGTTTTCATAGTATGACTTTATTAGTGTCTTTTTGGGGAGGATTTTTGCATATAAACATTTATAAATATTAATTTTGCTAAATATACCTCTCATTTAAACATATTATTATGAATACCCTTTGTTTAGCACTAAATATTATAGTTATACTCTTCGGGTTTAATGTCATCGATGGGAGGTGAATATTCTATGAAATATGTCATATATCTCCGTTAGATGTAGCGAAATATGAGAGAGAGAGAGAGAGAGAGAGAGAGAGAGAGAGAGAGAGAGAGAGAGAGAGAGAGAGAGAGACCTGCTCCCCCTCTCCCCTCACCTAACCGCCGCCATCCACGCGCAGACCCCCCTCCCTCCGGTGACACCCCCACCCCCGTCATCCTATACACAGATCCCAACCCCCTTAGAATGGGAAGGGTGAGGCGACACCGGTGAGAGCAACAGGAATTATAAGGACCACCGCCAAAGGTAGATAGATGTTGGAGGCCATCTTGGCAATGCGCCACCACTAGAGGGAGAAGATGTCCCCTACAAACCTGCGGTTAGAGATAGTGTCTAGAGAGAGAGAGAGTGTGTGTGTCTAGAGAGAGAGAGAGAGAGAGGATGACTAACCAGAGTAGGTTTGCCATTCCACCCGGCCCATTAACTAGAGTTTAACCTAAGTGAAACCAACGGGGGTCGTTACAATGAGGATATAAACGTAACATTTAAACTTATTTGGAGTGTATTCATAATAATTGATTTAAATAGGAGGCATATTTGATAAAATCGATATTTAGATTAGTATGTATGTATAAATCTCTTTTTTTATCCCATCTCTACTTCCTATTTCATATTTGCAGTGTCATAAAAGTTTTCCTCCGTGAGAAAGTCTCAGGAAATACGTCAATTTGAACATTAGGGGTGGTGATCATGCTCATAAGTCTCATAGAAACTGCTACTAATCCTCTTTAAATCGATATCCAGGCTTCTTAATTGCCAGTGCTCAGTATGCCCGTCTCACCAACTGAAGCCATTAGATTACGTGAAGCCGGCAAGGCAGCCAGTGTATCACCGGTTAATTTTGCAACCCATGCATCAGACCATTCCTAATCAGCGCATCAACGTCCCAACTTGACCACGAACCACGCGTGCAGATGCGCACGTATCAACCTGTCGCTGTGACGACATGAAGAACGACACGCTTGCGTAACAGGGCACCCATTTCTTTTTATCAAATGAGAAAATGAGAGAACGGCGTTTCTTTCTTGCTTTGTGCCACAGAAAGGCTAACCACCAAGATCATGAAGAAGAGAGAGCACAGAAAGCGAAAGCAGGATTAAAGTTTCAAAAAGAGGGGCCATGGGAGATGCCCAAGAACACACGCGCAAAGCTACGTAGACTTCTTCCTCCAGCCCCAATGCGATGATCTCGCAGGAAAGAGATCGAGTTGCAGACAGATACATGGACGCAGACCATGAGGAACTTGAGGATTGCGTAGGATGTTGAAGAACTTATTGATGACTTGATGAAGAAGATCGAGTACACAACATTAGGGAACTGTTGTAATTACAGGTTAGGTCTTTGGACCATCTTCTTTCTTCCTCCGTCAAACCCTAATTCGGCAAGCTTATTTCATCAAGATCGTCTAAAGACAAGAACACTTCGTCCAGGCATGACAGCTCCGTCCCATCATCAAAGAAGCTCGTTTGTGAGTCGCAGCTGCTCTCATATACTCGGCAGAGGACCCATACGTCGGATTCCTGATGCCCACACAATTAGAAGTGCAAGTTAATCATGTATAGCCACGCCAGAAGACAGACCTTAACCTAAAGAAATTCACCAGCACAAGGGAAGGACTTACTACTTTTGTGTGTCCTCTCTTCTTGGAAGATCTCCTACCGTTGCTGCTGTTGCTACTGGCACCACCGGGACAATCCAAGAGATGGTACTCATGCATTATCCAGTTAGTCTTGATCCCTTCAGGAGCCGCTCCGATGTAGAACACCAGGTATTTCTTGATCCCTACGTTCCTGTTGGCACTCATGACGGGTTCCTCGATGCCGGTGGGCTTCCAGTAGCCATTGGGCGAGACACGATTTTGGGTCCTTGGGGTGAAGAAGTACCACTGGTTACCTCCAGCTAGAGCTTTGCCTTCACATGTACAGGCATAGCAAATAGAGAGAGGAAGTAAAAATTTTAGAACCCAGCTGATTGAGACCTCAAATAAACGGTTATATATAGAAGACACATAGATTCTTGTATTATAAGGTGGAAGAGGGATATTGATCCAAACCATTAAGATCCCAGGGATCGTGGCGATAAAGATCGAGACAAGGGATGATGTCTGGATGGCAAGGCAAGAGAGCGGCCTTGCGGTAGAGGAACTGGACGACGAGCTCCTCGTCCGTGGGGAAGAATCGGAAACCAGGTGGGAGGTTGCTAGGACCATCTCCCATCCTTCGGTATCAGCGGCAGCACCAAGTGTAAGATGTGGGCAATAAGTGCAATAACAAGGCACAAGTGACGGCTTTGGGTTTGCTTCTTTCAGTCCCATGACCTGGTTTTTATAGTGCTCGGGATACACACCTACGCGCGCACAGACACACACACACACACACACACACACACAGAGGAGAAGAGTTTGAAGGCGGCTGCTATAAGTTGGCCGTGTCTGAAAACAAACGATGTAGAAATTGACGCGTCGGTACTAGCTTCACTCTTAAAATACTCCCTTAATATACTCCTCTCATCACCGCCGACCACATAATAATCCGATCTCATTATAAAAAGGGACCACCACCCTAATTTATGGTGAGTAGTGGTGATTAGAGTGTGTGTGTGTGTGTGTGTGTGTGTGTGTGTACATGTCTTAAAAGGTATTGCTTAAAGGGTTTAAAAAGTTACGAGCACTGATTTCTCAATTAAACAAGCTGATTGGTTAAGAATATGAACAACCCGAGGAACCTCGATCACGGCAGTCCGATTTATACCCCATCCGCGAGCATCCACAGAAGGAAACACAATTGAGTCAAACTGGGTTCCTGGTATTTTCAAAAATCCAACATTAGTGAACGGTTTAATTAAGAGGCATGCAGGTGATCCGGAGCGCATTCGTATACAGATGTTCCAATCTTTTAAAGGAGCTCAGCTATTTCTTATAAAAGCCTTGAGAAGCACCACCATCGACTAGCTGCATGCATGCCCACTGAGCATCTCATGACAATGTACTTTCCTATAGTAGTGTTAATGTTCGCTTCTTTCTTTGTCCTTTTTCTCCTCTTTTCTTGTTAAATTCGATCAATTATAAAAGTTTAGAACATATCTATATAAACATTTAGGTCTAATGTTGCCAAAAAGATGCATATTGAGCTGTTCATGAGCTAGTTTCATCAGGCAAAAAGAACTGAAAACCAGACTACTACAAGTTGCGACTACCGTGAATGACCTAATTTTCGCGGTTATACATCTTTCTTTCTTCATCCAAACATATGTAGCAGTCAATTGGTGGGCATAGTTAGATGATGAGGCGTTGGCAATGTTGCAGTTTGCTCCGGGAAAGGGATATCCATATGTTGTTTGTGGTTCAAGAAGTTGTTATAAATCAATGACAATGCGAAAGTTTGATGAAGGACATGTCCGGCAAAGAAGTCACCTCCGGAGTTGACTTTAGTTGAGTCTCACTTTTGACATGAGAAATAGTGCCTAAGAGCATATCCAACTAATTTTGGACTGTCAAATCTGTCTATCTAACATCCCCCGTTGCCCATTATCTAAAAAAAAAAAAGAATTCCATCATCTAAAAAAAAAGCATCCCTCGTTACTCTATTTTTTCCTCTGATATAACAAGTTCAAATTTAGAACCCCCAATTGCAAGACAAAAAAGATCGTATAAACGGCTTTCACAATCTGATGTTTCAATAAAAATAGTTGCAGTAAAAGTTATGGAAGCCCAAATGTCGTTTTAAGCGGTAGATGGTGGAGACACCGGGTCCACTACTGGGCCCACTATTCGGAACCGACGCCGCACTGCCCCGACACCGAGCTTATGACTCGGAGATCTCGATCCTTCTTGAAGACTCGGCTTACGGCTACGATAGTATATTACATATTGAGTATATATATTTATGTGTGTATGTATACATGTATTCTTACATATATTTTTTTCCTTTCGTCTTATTAGGCTAAGTCATGGTCAATAAACATGTGTGTTTTGTGTATTTTATTTGGTTAAAATCCCAAGTCAAGAGTTAGGTAGGTAAGCTTATTTTATTAGGCTAAGGACATATGTGCTATTTGTCAAGTTTGAAAGGTGTATGTGTAATGGGCCTTTCCTATATAAGGAGGCCAATGCTTGTTACGTATGATATGAATGAATGAAAGAAGTGATTTACCATAGTGTTTTCTCCCTTCCCTCTTCTCTCCATTTGTGAGATTTGAGTGTGTCACCCGATGTGAGACCGTCCGGCGTGAGGCCGAGCTGTGTGAGATAGCAGTTATCTGTTCCCGTCCTGTTCGTGATATCGGAGTGCCGTCGATCTATTTCCACGTCGCCGCCGCGTCAAATTGGTATCAGAGCCCAACAACGGCGTCTCCGACGATCCCGACGTCTCCGGCGTCGTCTCCTCTTCTATCTCTTGGTTGCTAGAGTGAAAAAAGAAAGAAAGAAAGAAAAGAGTTATTGAGTTCTGTTGGGTGAGAGAAAGAAAAAAAATATAGAAAAAAAATTCCCCCCCTCCCACGTTCATTCTCTCTCTCTCTCTCTGTTAGTTTCTCTTTCTCTATCTTTCTCTCTGTTTCTTTCCCTCTCTCTGTTTCGATTTCTCTCTCTCGGATAATCCCTCTCTCTCTCTCTGATAGTCTCTCTCTATTTGTTAACTCATTCGGTTGAGAGAAAAGCCGGGAGAGAAAACAGAAATTGAAAAAAAAAGGGAGCGTTCACAGTTGAAGGAAAAAAAAAATTTCAATTCGCAGGGGGCCGGGCATCGTCGCCCGTGCCCCTTTCAAACTCTCCCTCTGGCCGCAACGGCCTGATCCCCCGCCGCGCGCCTTCGCCGCCGCGCGCCTCCACCCTTCCGCCGCAGCTCCCGCCGCAGCAGCCTCGCCACCGTGCCCCGCAGCGCCCGCCGCGGCCACCGCGCCTTGCCCCGCGGCCGCACCCACGCTGCCGCTGCCGGCGAGTCGCCTGCGTCAGCAGGCACCCGAGCCCGCCGTGCCCGGGCCCGCCTCCGCCCGGCCAGGTCGCCCACCCGCACCGCGCCCGGCCACTACCGCTCACGGCCACCACCCCCGCTGTCTCGTGCGTCGCCGTCGCCGCCTGAGCGCGCCCAAGCGCGACCCGCCGCCCCCGCCTGCGCCAGCTGGCCGCTCGCGCTGCGCGCCCCCGCGTCGGCCCACCCGCACCGCGCCTGCCGCACCCGCACCACGGCCCCCGCCCGGCCCGCGCCTGGCCGCTCCCTGCCGCCCACGCCCTGGCCATTTGGCCGTCCTGCCGCTGGGTCAAACCGGCTGCACGTGTTCAAATTTCCTCCGAAAATGCGTAGAAGAGTTTGAAGAAGAGAAAAAAAGTTTGAAAGTTTGAAAAAAAATGGAGTAGGTGAAGTGTTGAAAAGAAAGAAAGAGGAAGTCTGGAAAGTCAAAAAAAAGAAGAAAACGTGTGAAAAAAAAAGTCAAGAAAAGGAGGTTGAAAGTTTGAAAAAGTGTTAAATATATATATTATATATATATGATATATATAGTATTATATCTTTATATATATATCTATATATTATTCAATTGAAAAAAAAAAGAGAGAGGTGTTAAATATATATAATATATATTTGGGATATATATAATCCTATATATATTTATATTTATATATATATATATCTATATATGTCATTTAAATAATTTATCAAGTGTGGAATCTGAAGTCCACAACTCCGGCTCGACCAACGGCTGAGTCATCCGGTCGTCGACAGACGCTCCGCACTTTAGGGGTGAGAGTGCCCGTAAGTCTCCCTGCGCGGAGAAAATTTGTGATTTGTTCCCCTGCACGGGAAATTTTGAGTGGTCTGTAATAACTCAATCCTCCCTGCGTGGAGTGAATTTTTTGTAACCGCTCAAGCTTCGTCGACGCCGTGCGGGCACGCACGTCCCCACTCGCCCTCGTCTCCGGTCGGAGCTAGACTTTTCAGTCAACTAGGTACGTGCTCTCCTCATTTGCTCATTTAGTATCTTTTCAATTGCCGCGCGAAGTGAGAGAGTGCCCGATCCATGCAGCCAGTCTCCTGAGTGCATCGATGTGAGCGGAAAGCGAGAGCTTGTATGTACCCATCCTTAGGCCCTAGACTGTCGTCACATTAGGGCACCCTAATTGTCAGGAGGTAGTTCCACAACTACTTCGCCTTCGGGCAAGCAACTCTCCCTGACCAGTCCCTTCAAATTGGCTCTTTGCCAATTAGCCAACAAAATTCGGGTCTATAGCTTGATAATTATCGGTCCCAGGATTGCATCATCTAGGTCCGAGGTCGTGCATGCCACGTTGGTCTAGGAATTCATCCGGCCGTCTAGAGCGCCCTTCAACGCTACTCATGGATCAGAAGAGCGTGAGTGCTATGTTGGCTCAGCTCGAGCATAACCTTCTGACCCATTTTGAAGAATCCATAGGCCAACTTCGAGCCGAGCTAGATGAGAGGATCCGAGCCTTAGAGGATCGACTGAAGGGAGAGGAAGGATGAGTGAATGGCCATGGCGATCCAGTAGCCAATCCTAGGGAGGACAGACAGCAAGCCCGCCCGAATCAGGCTCCCCAAGGTAGAGAGCAAGAGGCCCGTACGCCTCGAGAGAGAGACCACGACGATGAAGATATCATCCTACGGAACGTCAAGATATGATTAACGCTCCAAATTTTGATGGGTCCCTCAACCCCGCTACATACCTTGAGTGGGAGACCGGGATGGACCAATATTTTGATTGGCATCGCCGCATGACCCCTGCCACAAGGGTGAGGTTTGCCAAAATGAAACTCCTGGGTCAAGCCAAAACTTACTGGTGTAACGTTGAAAATCTCCTAGCCAGGAGACGGGAGGAGCCTATTAGCACGTGAGAAGAAATGAAAGAGAAATTGAGGGAGAAGTATCTGCCACCTTCCTACCATCAGCGTCTTTTAGACCAATGGCAGAAACTCACCCAAGATGGAAAGTTTGTGGACGAGTACATCACCAAATTTGATGACTTCTTCCTTCGGAGTCGAGTCATGGAGGATGCCTCCGTCACCCTCTCTCGGTTTAGGGCTGGCCTACACGAGAGTATTCAGCGGGAATTATTCTTGCGGGAGGTTAACACCCTCGAGCACGCCTACCAGGTTGCACGAGATGTTGAGCGGTTTCAAAGGGTGGTCCCACCTCGGGTTCCCATCTACCGCCAACCCGAACCCCGAAACCCCATAGTCCGCTATACTGAGAGAGCTAGCCCCTCCACCTCCTACGTCCCTACTGTTACCCCACTTAGGGCTGTTGCCCCTACGGCTCCTTTCCCACGGAACCCTTTACCTGCACCCGCAGCTGTGCCTAGGCTGAAGTATACTCCACCGGTTGAGAGGAGAGATGACAAGGGAAAGGGAGTCGTCCCTAGCACCTCCCAACCAGCCCCTGTCTCGGGAGTCCGCTGCTTCAGGTGTCATAACTTAGGGCATATTGCCACCAATTGTCCAACCCGAGCCTTGGTCATCACCGACCCCCAGTCTATGGAGCTTCCACCTCAGGAAGGAGAAACCCTTGAGAGATATGAGCCTGACCCTGATCTCGTGGCCCAGTTTGAGGAATTAGATGCAGGGTATGATGGAACGCATGTCGAGTACATATAAGTGGGGGACATTGCCAAAAGTTCAAACCAGGGAAGACTAGGTGTAGTTCGCTGCATCCTCGCACACCCACAGGAGGACGACTGGCGTCGAACCTCCATCTTCCAAACCTACATCATGGTCAAAACTCAACCCTGCAAGGTGATCTTTGACAACGGAAGCTGTATCAATGCAGTCTCTTCAGACTTTGTATCCCGTCTAGGTCTACCTACCCATCCTCATCCGAGGCCATACAACGTGGCTTGGGTTGACGACACATCTATCCCAGTCACCACTACATGTGTCATTCCCATCCAGTTCCAGTCCTACCAAGGACAAATCCTATGTGATGTAGTGCCTATGAAGGTCGGGAGCATCATCCTAGGACGGCCATGGATATACGATGTAGACCTTACTACGTTCGGTCGGTCCAATGAGTGTTCCTTCTCCCACAATGGGAAGAGGATTCAGTTGCTCCCAACACCCCCAAAGGTGACCACGGGAAAGAGTCCTACCTCCACACCCGCTGCATCCCCCAAAATTCGGGAGAATGCCCCAACCCCCACCAACAGGAAGCTTCCCATTCCCTCCTCTCCTACACCTATCATATCCATCCCTAAGGCCCCTAAGGTTGACCATGACCCGCTTAGGCGCCTTAACTTCATAGGTGTTCGTGAGATGAATAGAGAGGTTGCCGAGGGTGCCCCTGTTTGGGCTGTTGTCGTCACCATTACCCCTGAGGAGTACTCCCAAGTCTCCATCCCACCTGAAGTCCAGGCAATCCTGCAGGACTTCCAAGATATCTTCCCGGAAGACTTGCCTTCAGCACTCCCTCCCATGCGTGATGTTCAACACGCCATTGATCTTGTCCCTGGGTCCACCCTACCCAACCTTCCCCACTACCGGTTGAACCCCAAGGAGCATGCTGAGCTCCAAAGGATTGTCGAGGACCTTATCCACAAAGGTTTCCTCAGGGTGAGCAAGAGCCCATGTGCGGTCCCTGCCTTGCTCACACCCAAGAAGGATGGCACCTGGCGGATGTGTGTTGACAGCCGCGCCATCAATAAGATCACTGTCAAGTATAGGTTTCCCATTCCCCGTCTTGATGACATGCTTGACATGATGAGTGGAGCCACTATCTTTTCCAAGATTGACTTGAAAAGTGGCTACCACCAGGTCCAGATTCGACCAGGGGATGAGTGGAAGACAGCCTTCAAAATAAAAGAAGGTCTGTATGAGTGGCTTGTCATGCCTTTTGGGCTATCCAATGCCCCCAGCACATTCATGAGGCTTATGACGGAAGCCCTCCGTCCCCTCATCGGTCGCTTTGTTGTCGTCTACTTCGACGACATTCTCATTTATAGCCACAACCCTCAGGACCACATTCATCATTTGAGGGAGGTCTGCGAGACCCTGAGGAAAGAAACCATGTTTGCCAACCTGACTAAGTGTGAATTCATGACAGACCGGGTCACTTTTCTAGGATTTGTGATTTCAAGTCATGGAGTGTCTGTGGACCAATCCAAGGTCCGAGCCATAGTAGACTGGCCAGAGCCCCAGAATGTCCATGACGTTCGAAGTTTCCACGGGCTAGCCACCTTCTACAGACGCTTCATCCAGGGATTTAGCACCATTATGGCACCCATTACGGATTGCATCTGTAAGGGGAATTTTGAGTGGACCAAAGCCGCCTCCCAGGCTTTTCTTGCCATAAAAGAGCTTATGACCAAAGCCCATGTCCTCCGCCTACCAGACTTTTCCAAAGTCTTTGAGATTTCATGTGATGCATCTGGCGCAGGAATAGGTGGAGTGCTTAGCCAGGAGAGCCACCCTGTAGCTTATTTCAGTGAGAAGCTTTCTGATGCAAAGCTTCGATACTCCACATATGATAAGGAGTTTTATGCCATGGTCCAAGCCCTCAAACACTGGAGACACTATCTCTTACCACAAGAGTTCGTCTTATACTCGGACCACGAGACTTTGAAATTCCTTAGCTCTCAGAAGGGCTTAAACCCAAGGCATGGTCGGTGGGTCGAATTCCTCCAGTCCTTCACCTTTGTCCTAAAACATAAGGCTGGAAAGGACAATAAGGTGACCGACGCCTTGAGTCGAAGGGTCTCCCTTCTTTCCACTGTTCGGGTAGAGGTCACCAGATTTGACCGCATGAAGGAACTCTATGGAGAGTGTCCTGATTTTGGCCCTGCCTACTCTGCTCTGTCCGCTGGACCCTCGACAGTCTTTTCTGACTATCTACTCCAGGATGGTTTTCTATTTCGAGGGCAACAACTCTGTGTCCCGAGGACTTCTGTTCGGGATTTCCTGATTTGGGAAATGCATGCTGGAGGTCTTGCTGGTCACTTTGGCCGTAACAAGACCATCCATTCTGTGGAGGAGCACTTCTATTGGCCTGGCCTGAAGAGAGATGTGGCCAAGATTGTAGCCCAGTGTAGGACATGCACGATGGCCAAACAAGTCAAACAGAACACTGGTCTCTACACTCCTCTCCCCGTCCCTGATCGACCATGGGTTGATGTGAGCATGAATTTTATCCTTGGGTTACCACGCACTGCTCACAAGCATGATTCTATCTTTGTTGTCATTGATAGGTTCTCTAAGATGGCCCACTTCATTGCATGTTCCAAAACATCTTATGCATCTAGAGTAGCCCATTTGTTCTTTGATGAAGTCGTGCGTCTGCATGGTCTCCCCCAAACCATCGTGTCTGACCGGGATGTCCGGTTCACTAGCTATTTTTGGAAGACACTTTGGCACCTAGTTGACACCAAACTGAAGTTTTCCACTGCCTATCATCCCCAAACTGATGGGCAAACTGAGGTCGTCAATAGGAGTTTAGGGAATCTGTTGAGGTGTCTCATAGGGGATCACCCCGGCACTTGGGACCTTCTTTTGCCCAGAGCCGAATTTGCATACAACAGTTCGGTCAATCGGTCCATAGGTATGAGTCCATTTGAGGTCGTGCATGGATACAAACCTAGGAAACCTGTGGATCTCATTCCCCTTCCCCTCGAGTGTAGGATATCCAAGTCAGCTGAGGAGTTTGCACAGCATGTCACGAGTCTGCATGAATCAATTAGCAAGCAAATCAACCTCAGAAATGAGACTTATAAAAAATTGGCTGATTCGCATAGACGTCACCATGAATTTCAAGAAGGTGACTTGGTTATGGTACGGGTCCGACCCGAACGACTCCCCTCGGGAGCCGTTAAAAAGTTGCAGGCCCGTAGTGATGGACTCTTCCCAATTCTGCGGAAGATTGGCTCCAATGCTTATGTTGTGGACTTACCTCCCGAATATGGGATTAGCTCGACTTTTAATGTGGCAGATCTAGTGGCCTACAAGGAACCCACAGCGATTCCTAGTGACCCTTTCGAGCCTTCTCCTCCCATTGAGAGCGAGCCCACCCCTGTGCGTCCCACAGCCTCGAGAGTACCGCACGAGCACATTGAGAGGATACTGGATGAGCAGGTGACCACTACACGGAGTAGGGTGTACCAGCGCTACCTTGTCCGCTGGCGGGACCGTCCACCTTCTGATGATTCCTGGATCAGCCGGGAAGATTTCCAGCGACTTGATCCAGATCTGCTGGAGCACTACCACAGCAGTGTCCCCCCTTACTCGACGGAGTCGAGTTCCAGCCGCCCCGGGAGGGTTGGTGGGGACACCGGGTCCACTATTGGGCCCACTACTCTGAGCCGACGCCGCACTGCCCCGACACCGAGCTTATGGCTCGGAGATCTCGGAGATCCTTCCTGAAGACTCGGCTTACGGCTACGATAGTATATTACATATTGAGTATATGTATTTGTGTGTGTATGTATACATGTATTCCTACATGTATTTTTTCCCTTTCGTCTTATTAGGCTAAGTCATGGTCAATAAACATGTGTGTTTTGTGTATTTTATTTGGTTAAAATCCCTAGTCAAGAGTTAGGTAGGTAAGCTTGTTTTATTAGGCTAAGGACATATGTACTATTTGTCAAGTTTGAAAGGTGTATGTGTAATGGGCATTTCCTATATAAGGAGGCCAATGCTTGTTACGTATGATATGAATGAATGAAAGAAGTGCTTTGCCATAGTGTTTTCTCCCTTCCTTCTTCTCTCCATTTGTGAGATTTGAGTGTGTCGCCCGGTGTGAGACCGTCCGGCGTGAGGCCGAGCTGTATGAGATAGCAGTTATCTGTTCCCGTCTTGTTCGTGATATCGGAGTGCCGTCGATCTATTTCCATGTCGCCGCCGCGTCAGTAGATGTTCAAAACATGCCTAATCTTTACATATATATATATATATATATATATATATATATATATTTTTATATTTATTTCTTTAGCATCAATAACCTCGAAAATTTCCAATGCATATATCGATAACATTAGCCTCTTGCAACCCCGAGGACGTAGAATGAACTAATAAGACATAATACTGAGTTCAGGGTCTTCTGACGTTGTGAATATCAAAAATAAGCAATCGTATGTTGGAAGTACTGTGTACTTTTCTTTTTCTCCAGTATGAACCGTGATCCAAGACTCGGTCTGCTCTAGAGTTATACCACACCGTTCAAACCTCAAATATATGGCACTTCGATTCCCTTATTCATACCAAAGGCAGGGATAGCGTTGTCTTTTTCCTTTCTAATCTTCTCGCATCTTCTGTCTTAATTAATTATCATTCGCTTAGCAGCGCATGCATGCTTTAAAGATGAAGTCCCAAATTAGTTAATCTGATTAGAACCCTTACATATTTTTAAATGGCAGACGACAAGCCATGCATGCTATATCAATATAAGAAGAAGAAGAAGAAGAAGAAGACAAACTGATCGAATTACTAGTTGATGGCTGTCGGCGGTGGGTCTTCCCCTCCCCCGGGCTGATGATGACCCTGTATGGAGGTACTCAACGTGGAACAGAAAACCCCAGAGTTTCCACTTTTCTATCGTCTTTAATCTCCATCATCAGGATTAGAATGTGCAAAAGAGAGCCAAGCGAGATAAGTGCGTACCCCCCAAAGCTCTAATTCTTCTTCTCATTGGTTACGAAGCTTAACATCCTTCCCAAAGTTGTTTTCCTTCGGGTCACATCAGCCTGAGCTTCCATCGCAGACTGTACACTACTGGTACACGATTGCCCTACTTAATTGTGAAGGGACAATCATGTTCATCAACAGTTCAATGTGAAGATAACCCAATGACTTGGTAGGATTTGATGCATCGATTCTTGGTTTCTAGTTAAAGTTTTTGTCCTTCATATATATGTTTCCTATATGAGTTGGTAATGCTTCAGAAGGGATAGTGGGGCCAGATTTTGTTTAGGGAAATTTGCTGCAACTGGTGGCCGGCTAGATAAGGATATATCACACAATGTCAGACCAATCTGCTGGCTAGCTAGTGTGTGTGGATATGGGGGGCGTCCTCATAGAGCATAAATCATGACCAACAGCTCAGATACAAAACGTACCCAGGTTGACTTGTTAATTAGACAAAAGGGTGAATAGACATCGAAGAACCCTAGCCTGAGAAAGCACATTGTATGTTAGTTTTCACGATGCAGTTTCTTCTCTTGCATTAGCCTCTAAAAAGGAAAACAGAAAAAAGAGTACAGTTCCTCAAAAACCAAGTGTGAAGTAGGTAGTCCTGCTTAAAGTTCTAGAACCCCAGTAACATATCTCCCATGTCCACCACATTACTCCATTGCGTTACTAGCATATAATTATCACATCCTCGACGCAGAAATAAGCATACCCTGTGCATGTAGATCCAAACCAGCTGGTCGACCATGAGCACGGTTGCTTCGTTCAACACGAGACCAACACAGACTTGTTCCTCTGCCCTTATGTTACCGCTTACCAGTCACCATGGAAAGGACAAGACAGAGTGACCCACCAGCTCAACCCACCGAGGCCGAGTTGACCAACAATCCTTCGTCGGAGTGGCAGAGTCACGAGCCCTTTTCAGATCCGTAACGTCAGCTCGTGTGATCGCCAGTTTGATGTCTTTCTTTTGAAGGGCTATGGTGGTGTGTTGGGATCGATCACCTGAACTCGAAGTTGCAACACCTGGGGCACACCCGGGCCAGGTACGGGCGCTTTCGCTCGATAGTGGGACTCCTCGGATCCTTCGGAGAGATGATGGCATATATCTTGGCAAGCGTGCCAGGTAATGGTCACTGAGTCGTAGCGGATAAATAGTGTTCTTCAAGCTTATCCGAGGGCCAGATGGGTGTGTTAGCTAGTGCATGAAGTTTCACGTACAGTATTACAAGTGGCATATATAGTGCTGTGTGGGAACATACAGCTTTTGCCACCAACAACCTTCAAGCCCTTTCCTTCTATATATGCTACCATCACAATCCTAGTCTTCCCGTATGGAGATTTGATCTGCTGTATCAACCAAGGAACACTAAGCTTCGCTTTAAGCTCGCTCTTTCGGTTTTACCCAAGGAGAAGCAGCTGGTCGGAGCAGGCTGGCAGTTGTCCGGGCCGGATCTCGCCTAATGGCCTGTGTGTGGATGTTGAAGACTCCACTGAGGGAAAAAGTGAACAGAAAAATGAGGTGACAAGAAGAGCATGCGCTCCAACCTTCCTCAGGTTAGGGTTTTCTGCCGAACCACATCATCTTATGATTCGCGAGGTGACCTAGGGATTTAGAAAGGTGAAGGCCATATATATATTCCACCATATATAAAAGTACTCGGGGATGGTTCTTTAGTGGTAACCAACACCAAAGTTTGAGCTAAATGGTACTGGAATATGTATAGGAGTATAGGTTCCATGATAACCTACGCACATTATTGCTCGAAGACTGTTCAATTCCAACACCTGAGATACAAAAAAAATCCTACATGATCTTCGGCACCAAGAAGGAAGATGTGATTTGTCTTCCTTGGAATTTGGCAGTGTTTTCAGATTTGTACGCAGGGAAACACTGAAGGACATCCAACCACCCCATAAACGGTTCATTATGGGACGAGAAAATTGCCCTACTAACCGTGAACGTTCCATCCATCTGATCCATCGGGATGCAACACTACTTCTTTCAAAGCGACAAGGGTTTACTAACATTGGAAAGCGAGTAAGACATCTGGAAAAAGCAAGAATTAATTTCGATCTATCTAACTGATGGGCCAATGGTGCATGATAGTTTATGCGGCTTATCGGAGAGTGAGCTCAAGACAGAGAAATTAAGGCACAACCCATTTAGGTTTGTATGTTCTAACCCATGTAATTAAGGGTACCCAGAAGCTAGCCTCCCGTCTTAACAATCTCATTTAAAAAGTTTGAAGCAATGACTTTGATCTCCAGATGAGAGGACGTCATCTCCAATCTAGTCATCGGTTCCCCTTTGTCGTAATTTATGACTTTGGGCAAGGATTTGTCTCCTTTCTTCATTTTTTTAGACTGAAAAAGAAAATGGGCACCGGCTAAGATAATACATGAACTTAAACATGCATGTAAATGAATGCCATAATTCCCTCCACTTATCAGTCGAAAGAATAAAGAAAAAGAACTGAAGGATGCTGGTTAAATGTATTAACTCAACGTATGCCACTTAATAAGATTATTTATTTTACTTTGGCCACACTTCGACGTCAGAAGCTAACTTGGACTACCGGAGATCAGTTGATGCCAATCGGGCTGTTGAGCACAATTGTTTTAGGCTGCATTTGGAAACAACGTTAGAGAGAGATAATTTGGGGGATCTCAATCATTGGAATTTTCATCCCCTCACAATTTATTTTAAATATGCATATGTCTCATCAATTTTTGTCTTGAAAAATTTTTGAGGATTAAAGAGAGATAGAGAGAAAAGGGGCACTTTCACAATCTCCAAAAAAATATATAAGGGCTGCTACTTCTCTCTCTAGAGATTTTGAAAAAATCTCCTTCCCTTTAATTATTTCCAAACATATATAGTCTTAAATCTTTAATTTATTCACTATAGCGCTAAGTTCACAATTCAAATTGATAGGACTTCGCTTATGACCATGGTCACAATGGTTAACCATTCTTTTATTCCGTTCACCTGACCTTGCATATATACCCTAATCATGCATCACCCACAAAAACTTTAGCTAGGTGACTTCAAGTCATCCAATTTGTACCCGTCAAAATTTTGAAATACTTGGCATGATATGATCTCCAGTTAATGAGATAAGTTCCAATTACCCTCTATAGAGGTCAAAATATGATATCTCGAATCACGTGTTACACTTCTAGGCTCCTTTTGAAAATCTGGTAGGATACCTTGTTCGATCTTTTTGGTCGAATAAGGTCGAACATGGACCTTCTGTGTGAGGGGGGGAGGCGGCTCGCCCCACGAAGCCCCCAACAACTGATCGACCAACCGGTTATCAAAGGGCGCCCTAAGATTTATTTGATGGAGAAAAAAGAAGTCACCTAAGAGGAAAACTGCAAACAGAGAAACTATGCCAAAATGAGTCCTAAGAGCGATCTCATATGACAACCCTTCGATGCTTAAGTCAGAAACGTGCTGAGCGAAGGGGAAGAACGCTCGAACATAGAGATAAAGTGCTCGGACAGAAAGAGAAGAGGAATGAGAGAAGAAGGAGAGTAGCCGGTCGGCTCAGTGGAGGTGGCGAGTGCTCTAGAACTTTATGGAGACTAGGAGATGAGTAGAGAAGAAGTTGAGTTGAGTGTGAGAGGTGTAGTGAGCGTTTGAAGCATATCTCCCTAATCATCTAGCCAGGGTCCTTCTTATAGTGCTCTCTTTGAGGACGCTCCTTTTCCTGACTTCGTGAGGTCATGATAGTGGAGTTATGACTGCCCTGGTCATGGAATCGTATGTTACTCGTCCGTTTACCTTACAGTAGGTGAGAGGGCCGAGCCTCCCTGGATTCTCGCCGCATAGGTAATATGGGGATGTGGGTGATAACCAGACGCCCATTAATATCTAGGATTACTCCCGCCATTATTACGGTAATGACTACCTAATAGTATCCCATGCGGGACGTGAGGTCAAGACGTGCACGGCATACAGGCTTGGATCTTGGGTAAATCCTTGTTGGGCCTTGTAGAGGCAGAAAACTGGTTTCTATGCCACGTACCACCTTCTTTATTTATTGAACAGGGAAGTCATCCCGCACCCGTGAAGGCCTGCAAGTACTAGGAAACAAGGGGCGTCAGAAGGAGTCCCGGGTGTTATCCCAGGGAATAACCCTCCGATGTTTAAGTCAGCAACGGATTAATGAAGACTAGAGAAGAGCAAGAGAGAGAGAGAGAGAAAGGGAGATCGTACTAGGAGGCCGAGGAGTCGTGTAGATTCCCCAGATGAGTGTTCGTCGCTCCCAGTACTCACTCGGTGAGTGTCCGCTGGGCGGTAAGGTCGCCGGAGGGGACCTTCCTTCAAGTGTGGACTATTGTCGCTGCTTTCTCTCTGTGTAACAGGGCTAGTAGCTCTATTATCTGATGTAGCGGTTTGGCAGAATTATCCACCGTGTCTCTTCTCCTCTGTCAATGTCCTTCTTATAGGGGTTGTCCTGGAGCGGGAAGCCTTATCCCTTGATAGGGCAAGACGTGAGTAGTGGAGTAACGCTTTCCCGCTATAGTGGCGGGAGTTTCCGATTGGAGGGCGATTACCCCGCATCGGCTGGTCCCTGGGTGAGTCTTATGGTGCTCGTGAGGCGTGCTCGCTCGTTACGGGATTAAGATCGACGTCGTGGGGGACAACGGTCGGTCGTTAGAGGGTCTTCCGGCGATCACTGTGCTTGGGCCATAACTTTTACATGATGTAGAATCCGATGCCAAGTCGGATTGGGCCGCACCTTGATGGACCGTGACTATTTGGGTGTCTCTTGGGCACGCTGTGGAAGCGCGGTTGGACTGGACCTATCGTTATTGGGTCAACTTTGGGTCAAGCCGGATTTACCCTCCTCAGGCCTGAGTAAACATCATTATGAATTGTGGACCGATCTTTATTGGGCATTAGTGGGTCTTAGACGAATTTCCCCTTTCTCACCCTCTGATACATGTTATCTCTTTCCTTCGTATAGCACTATATGATGAGTATGCATGATCACACAAAACATATCATCTCCCCTATGCGAATCCAGCTTCTGCTGGCTCCCATCCTATGTGATACACTTGGACCAACTATTTTGGGCCCGCCCAGCCCTGCACACGAGCATCCACGGAGCGACGGCACTAGTGTCGGAGGACGCAGAGCAAATGTTTCTGCACGATGCGTACGTCATGCCAGCCCAATAAATGCGTCACTAATTCCTTCCAATATGCCCCACTTCTACAACACCATGTGGCGGCGACCGCGATCCAGGTCCCCTGGCAATGGTGACGCGGTGACAAAAAAGTACGAGACATTCACTTGAAGTAGAAGGCTCCTATTATGGTATTATCAATCTCAGGGCATCCCACCACCCGAGCCCTACTGCTTATAGTATGATCCATCCAGCTAGCGCCCCCACACCCACACTTCCATAACTATCTGTTGTGTGTATGCATCTACATGCACCCACAGCTGTATATGGCAATAACGTACTCTTCTCTTATGTGGGGGCTGTCCCCCAACTTGAATATAGCGCACACACTCACACACACACACACACACACACACAGAAGAAGAAAAGAAGAAAAGAAATTCACTTTGAGAGGAAGAAGAAATAAGAAAAGTAGAGGCTCACTTTTACACAGAGAGGGAGGAGGGAAAAGATGAAGAGGAAGAAGATGGAGAGAAATTCACTTTGAGAGAGAGAGAGAGGATGGTGACGACGATAATGATGATGACGAAGAGAAATTCACTTTGAGGGGAGAGAAGAAAAATAAGAATGGAAGAGCAGTTTGTGTGTGTGTGTGTGTGTGTGTGTGTGTGTGTGAGATAGAGAGCAGCAAATCATCCATGCACTTCAAATTACACTAGTTAAAGAATTACTTCTTTAATTACAAGGTGAGAATTACTTCTTTTCAGGGTGGTCGATCTTATCACAGTTAATTTTTAGATGAAAATGCATGAACTATTCTCGAAGACACAGAAGAAAAAGAAGCAGCTAAAGATAAGTCATCTTTTGTGCAATGCATATACACGTGGGGCACTGGAATCCAAATCCCTCCCGAGGGGGCAGGAAAGCATTAGCTCCCCCCCCCCCCCCCCCCCCGCAGGTTAAAAAATGGTGGAGGCCCGGCTGACGTCCAGGTGATGCCACTGCCCATGAACGGTCCCTGTTCGCGCAAAGTTCCAAATTAAAAGAGGACGAAGGTTTGTGCGGTGTGGGTCTGCCGGAGGCCTACAGCCTTACCAAACGTCACAAACCGCAGCACGATGGGCTACCATGCCTCTGTCACCTGTCCTGTTGCCTATTTTTAAACAACCCCCCGCGCCCTGCCCACAACGAGTCCGGCGCCGTGGATGGGGCTGTCCTCCTCTGCAGGCGCCCCCGTTCCAGTGCAGGGGGATAGTGGAGCTCGTGATCTTTCCATCTAATTGCAGGCGACATGTTAGGGTTTCAACCCTGCACTTCGTGGGAATCATACCTTTTTGAAGCCTGGGCAGGGCTTGGTGCATTCACTTTCTTCTAGAAGACGTGGTAGCAGCTAACCTTCACATGAAGCGTAATGTTTGAGCAGCCAGGCGTAGTTGCCCACCATGATATCTCCAGTACTGTCCACCACGAGTAAAAGATTCTCAAGCATGTTACGTGGAAGTGATGCATGTGATCATCTATAAGTCAGCAGCGTACCATTGCGGATAGTGTTATCAGAAAGTTAGGGACTACGGTATTTAGAATGTGAGAAGACAGACCAGATGCACCGACTATCTCTACTAGACGACGTACGTACGTGCTCAATTATGAAATAAAGGTCGGGAAGACAGGCTAGCTAGCATACTACCTCATGAGCAAGCTTCGTTAAGGGGAAACACTATGAAATGCATGTGCTTCCCCAGCTCGATTCCGCCGAAGCTTCCAAATGCAATTTTCCGAGTGAAACCATAATAACAAATTATCAACAAAGGAAAACTATAGTTGGAATATATAAAGAAGCTATTCATTGAATAACCTTAACCGATATCCTACGAATTGGGGTCAACTTTTGAATCTAGCCGCTTGGATAATAGGTTAGGTTAAGCCGGATTAGAGTAAGCTTAGCTAAGCTATCCCAGAGTTAAGCCTAATCGAATTTGATAATTAGTCTTTATTCTATCTAAAATAATAAATAATTAAAATAGAGGTCATAAATAAGAAATTCACAAAACCTTATAATCCTATCCGACCACGAGTAACTTTTTCGATCATTTTGGTTGAATAAGTTACTCGCACTTTTCGTCTCCGACCCCGAATAACCCACCTTACCTAAGTGGTACTACCAAAGTCGAATTATAAGACCGGATGATGTGAATAAACTATCCCACCCGACCGCCTCTTTGATAATAAAATAAGAGTGGAATAAAAAAAGTCTTAACCCGGAGAATATGTAAAAATACAATTTGATAACACTGGTAGATTTTTCCATCCTTAACTTGGATTTTCACAGAATAACTCATTCTAACCAAAGGTAGAATGACTTATTCCACCTTAACCCGGATATATTTCAAAACAAAAAAGTGAAAACTTAGGAATAACTTACATGGGTTTAAACTAGTCCGATTTTCCCTATTCTGTTATCAAAGAGAGTATTATTCTATTATTCTAATCAGATAGCATTTGATAGTACCAGCAAAACAACAAAAGAGTCGTCCCCTCCTGAATATCAACATTGAATTAAATTTAGTGAGTATATATAAACAGCTTAAAGCATCCCTTGGTACGAGATCATAATCATGTAATTGATGGTGAGGAGCCGCCTCTTACATATCATCATCTAATTAAATTTAGCAAGTATAAAGAGCTTGAAGCATCTCTTGGTACAAGACGTGCTGCAAGAGACTCCTGATGGCTAGATCTGTCACTGGCTATAAATTCTCGAAGAGGACTAGCACTCTCCCAGCTCAGAGTACCCATGAAACAATTGGCCCGTTCCTTGATGAGGGGGAAAATCCAGATTAGATAGCCACATAAGCAATATACATCTCTCTAGTACTGAATGAATGATACAATTAATAGTTTGGAACCTCCAACAAAGTGAGCATACAACGTATATATGTTTTATGTTAGTAGAAGCCAGCTCACAATCATTTCGTATTACATTATCAAATCTGCAATGCTACTGTAGTACAAAACTACCCAATTAACAAAGGCATTAGCACAGTAGATAAATTGCACTCCTAGTCAAACTATCTGAATCAATACACAAATAACCCAGAACAAATAACTATAAATTGTAGATGCAATCTTAGCTCAGGAATGAAACTTTGGATCCCATTTCAGCTTGCTCATTTATTCTAAAGGGAGTGTATTTGTTTGGCCTTCATGATTGCTTGTTTTGCTTTTGTGAAGGGTTCCTCGTATAAGGCAGCTGGATCGTCGAACTGTGATGACATGCTTGGCTCCCCAAGGAACGCGTGAAATGTGTCTGCCACAGAGTAGGAGAGAGATTGGAGATTATATCCACCTTCCAGGAAAAATACACAGCGCCCTCCACAAAGCTCCTTGGCTAGTTCCTTGATGTTAGAAGCAAGCATGTAATATGTCCCAGTGGTAAATTGTAGGCCAGCTAAGGGATCCAGCACGTGGGCATCATAGCTGAAGAGCATAAGAAAAAAGTATATTAGTAACTCCATTGGCTATCTTAACCGTTTTTCCGTTCTCAATAAAGGTGAATTTAGTAACTGCCCATGTGAAAATTTTATTTTTGAGAAAGTTATAACAACTAACCCAGCAGACACAAGGATTATATCTGGCTTAAACCTCTGGGCACTTGGTGCAATGACCTCATCAAACACAGCTCTCATGATATTATCACCCGAACCTCCTGGAAGTGGCAGGTTCATTGTTGTTCCTTCACCACTTCCTTTGCCAACCTGCTCGATCTTACCTGTGCCAGGGTAGCTTCCAGCCTACGTAGACCATGAAAGCTCAGGGAAGAAATTTGGTTGGTCATTCTAGATCTATTAGATCATACAACTGAAAAAGCAAAGATGACTATTAATCAGAAAAAAAATGTTCTTTTGGGGAAGGTGGTAGAAAATATAAAAGACATAAACCTAAAGAGATATAGATGTTTGTTTAGGCAACACGTGGAATTAAGAGATAAAATGTTTTTGGAAAGTTCATTTATTGAACGAAAAATGCACTTTATTCGCTACTTGAATAGCATGCGCATTACTAATCCCGTGAGTTTGGTTCATCAGACGATTAGGGTTTGCATGCTAGACTTTCCTCCCCCCCCCCCTGGCCGGAGCCGGTGTTAATTTACATTGGCATAAAGTCCAAACATCCTTGATTAACTGCCAAAAAACTCCTTACACGTATACAATATCCGTTGTGATATTAGGGGCTATTTCTAAACCTGGTTACTGAGATTAGCCTTGGCTTAGATCGACTGTTGGATCTGCTCCAAGTAAGGATCTAGTTATTGAATTAGAATTTTATTTAGATACGACTGTTGGATTGACTCCGGATTGCAATCTGACTGTTGAGTTTGAATCTTGTTCAGATCAGACCATTGGATTGACTCCAGGTCACAATCTGATTGTTGGATTTGAATCTTACTCAAATCCGATCATTGGACAGGCTCCAGACCGCAATCTGACAGTTGGATTTGAATCTTGCTCAAATCTGACTATTGGGTTGGCTCCGGATCACAATCTGATCATTGGATTTTAATCTTGCTCAGATCTGACTGTTGGATTGGCTCCGGACCGCAATCTAACCGTTGGATTTGAATCTCATCATCATCAGACAGTTGAATCGCCAATATGATCACTATGGAGATGATGCATCTGAGTTTCATCACAATCGAACTGTTTGATCGCTGATATGATCACTATCGGACCGACAGATGACTCATTTGGACTCATCTCCGCAAGGTGAGGGTATACTTGCAATTCATAAAAATATTTGCAGGGGCATATACAAAATCTGGAAAGTTCAGGGCTTTTCTGCAAACCTTGGACATTTCTATAATTTTTGTAGAAGTACAAGGTATTTCTACAATTACATGACTTTACATGAGATATTGACAAATCCTGGGGCTTTTCTGCAAAATGCAGGACATTTCTGTAATTTCTACCAATTACAATATCTTTTCTATAAAAATATAGGACATTTTCACAATTTATGAAAATTACAGGACATTTTTGTAATTACATGACATTTCAGGGTTTTCTTGTAAAAAATGTAGGGTATTTACATAATTTCTTATTATTTCAAAAGGTTACATTATTTTCCCCACAAAATTACAAAAAATACATCAAAAATACACACAGGGACATAACCACAATTACAAGGGTATTTTTGCAAACATACCCTTGCTTGTTTCTTCAAAGAACAAACAAAGGCACAAGTCTTCTGCTCCTTGAATGCTCTGTCGGTTTTCTTCCCCTTCTGGGTTGGACCCCTTGGTGGATTATTTATAGGTATTGGGTGGAGAACCCAGCCCAGGTTCCCCCCCCCCCCAACCCGGCCCAGGGGTGGACCTAAAGAGGAGAGAAAGAGAGAGAGGAGAGAGGTGGGGGGGCCGCATGGACCTTACCCGATCCAGGTAGGGTGGCAGGACACCTAACCCGGCCCGAGTAAGGGTGCGGGACCCCAACCCAGCTCGGGTGGTGTGCGCGCCCCCTCTATCGGTCCGAGTAGGGTGCGGGGCCCACGCCCGGCCCAACCCAATCCGAGTAGGTTTGTAGAGGCTCCCACTTGGTCTGGGTGGACCTACAGAGCGGGTGGCGTACTCGTTCCGGGTAGGTCAGCAGGGTGGCAGATCGGGTAGGTCTAGAGACCCCTCTACCTGGTCCCGGGGGGAGGGGTGGAGAGAGAGAGAGGATGATCCCCCCCCCCCCCAGGCTATAAAAGGCCCAATTTTCTAATATTTTCCATGTTTTTTGTGCCTTGGCCACATGGAGGAGAAAGGGACGCTTCGGGGGTGCTTTGTACCTTTGTTAGTTTGTTCCTTTCATGCAGCTTGCCGTTGACGAAAGGTTCCATCCTTTGAGGATCACTTCCCGACGTATCTTGGACACTCTGCGGGGTAGCCTACCCGATCCGGGTAGGTCTAGAGACCCCTCTACTTGGTCCCGGGGGGAGGGGGTGGACAGAGAGAGAAGGCGACCCCCCCAAGCTATAAAAGGCCCAATTTTCTAATATTTTCCATGTTTTTTGTGCCTTGGCCACATGGAGGAGAAAGCAACGCTTCGGGGGTGCTTTGTGCCTTTGTTAGTTTGTTCCTTTCGTGCAACTTGCCGTTGACGGAAGGTTCCATCCTTTGAGGACCACTTCCCGACGTATCCTGGACACTCTGTAAGTGTGAAGAAAAATTTCTCTTAGTTGTTTTCTTGCTGCGGAGATGCGTTCTTTTACGCCACCCATCCGACGGGGATTCCCGGGATTTGCGAAGGTCGCCATTTTTCAGCCGCCATAAGACCAATTTAATTTTTATTTGTCTCGATTAATTCGAGAAAAATAATGGATCCAACAATGTTCAAAGATCAGTAAAGCCTAGAGCCATTAGCCATTGTGTATAAATTTTGTTTCTCTAGAAAAGAACTACTACCACCTACTCAGTTTTCAATTATAATTATCATGGTTAAAACATCAGTACAATAGGAAAAGGTAGTAAAAGCACTCTAGTTGTACAAGCTTCCACGCTCTAAACAAAAAGGTACTTTTCCATTTGCCATCATAATTATAAGGCGCTTGGCCAACACTCTTCCAATAAAAGTTATCTTGACAAGTATTTTGTACTTTTGTATCACCTCAAAGAGGTTTAATGTTAGGCAGGAAGCCAGTCAGAATATTTTGATTTTTCATCAGATCTAGCCTACCCCATTGATGGGTTAAGGCTTATGGCCTTGATGCTAGGTTCACCTTCTGAAAAGAAATTCCAGTGCAACCACAAGAATACAATAATACAGAGCCTTGCACCTACAACTGCTTTGGTGACTTTCCGAATGGCACCCATCACTAGCTGCCCTTTGTAACCTAATAGAGTCACTATGTAGCCATTGGCTCTATGCCAGCATGGGGAAACAAGACTTTACCATCTAAGATGACGAAAACACATCTAAATGAATTCACGGTTACTAGAATATGTAGCAGATACATTCTTTACTAAAGCAATATATACCTGATGTGTTGAGATGAAAAATATGTCTGGATCTTCATAAAATGCATCGCAGGTTCCATTCCCATGATGGACATCAAAATCAATGATAAAAACACGTTTCAATCCATGCACAAGTTGGGCATAACGAGCAGCAACAGCTACATTCCCAAATACACAAAAACCCATAGGACCTTCTGGAACAGCATGATGACCTGGGGGCCTTACCAAGGCAAAGCCAATCGGTGGATTCAGGCTGGATTTTGATGCTGCAACCTAAACAGATTGTACAAATTGGTTACAAAGAATCTTCTTGGCAAATAGCAATTTACAACAGCAAACAAATTGCTATGTACACTGACAATTGATGCAAGTATATTGCTCGGTTACTTTTATATGAAAGAACAATATGCAAATTATGTTCCTTACCTTGGCATTTAACGACTATTGTCTAAATACACCGGAAGTTCTATAGTTTAAATACAATAGACTTCCAAATACTGAACAAAAGAAGACAGGTAAGATCATTACCACCGCGTCAATCAGTGATATCCCTGCACCAGCTGCAATGAGCGATTCTTGAAATGTCTGCATAAATATGAATTCTGAAAATGAGAGGTGATATCATCCAAATAGTTAAACGAATCATGGACTACAACTACACTGTTTCAAATAGTATGTTCACGAGAAAAAAAATTCATTATGCATAACATGAAACAGAATAATAACTGGAAACTGAATATATTAATGTTTTTGCATGTTAAAACCCATGCTCGCTGAGCGTAAATTCCTTATTCAAAACTCATGTCTCTCTCCATCTTTGAAGGATACATGTCATGCTAAAGAAGTACAGGTAAATCCTACATTCGCTAACCTTTTTGCCATGCTCATCATATCTATCCGTCATTTAATTGGAAGCTCCTTCTAAAGGTGCCTTTCTGAAACCACCACCCTCTACTGCAAAAGAGGATGTGTCAGAAACAGTTTTGAAAGGAGACATCCAATCAGATGATCAGATGGCTTCTGTGAGTGTGGCAAAAATAGTGCTATAATGGTACCATAACACTCCCCAAGGTGCGATATGTGCAATTCACGTTTATGATCTAGCATATAACACTGAATATGTCTGTGAAGACATATTTTTATACCACCCCACTTATAAGCTCGAATGAAACATCCAGTGAATTAAAGGAAAAGAAGACTGGTCAGTAATTACAGTTTTAGTGGCATATGTTGGTCCCGATCCATCAATGAAGATTAGACCTTCCTCAGAAGCCTTTGACATAGCCTGCAGTTATAAGATCAAGAACAGATATGAAACCACTAGGTCGTTAACGCTAAATGCTCAGCTGAAACACTAGAATAGGTAGCAGAAAGAGATGCATGTCTGACAAGGCTTCCATGTGAAGTTAAGCGCACTCCTCAACCAATAAATAAGATGATCTTTACACTTTACTGAATTGAACCCTTATTTCATTTAAATACTGTTCTATCATTTGAAAATTTTGGCACTTGCTTCAAACCTTTAAAATAACACCTGGATGTGCCTTTGCAGGCATTCATCTCCCATGGACATAAACTAGAGTTTCATTAATTTAAAGAAGCTCAGACATTCCAACCTATTTACTAATTAACAGCAATATGGTGCATTATCGCATAAGAAAACTTATTTGCATACTTCATCATGAAAAACAAATGGCATTTAACTTGAGCTAACTAAGATCAGCAACATGCTGGCACAACACCAAGTACCTCAGACTGGAAATCCAAATAGAATAATGAGCCATAACAGTCATAAAGATGATAGAGACTCCTTATATTTGATAACAAAGTACACGACAATGATATGAACTCCTTATATTTGAAAACAAAATACACAAGCATCATTTGGAATTTTTAGTAAAGCAAATATTAGGAATGTTCAATTTGTCTCAACCTATATTGCTGAATAACCATAGAGTGATGTTCATTTTGATCAAGAGGAAAAAGATGACAAAACAGAGGGGTTTCATTCCCGAAACCATTTTTGTCTGTCAACTGCTTAACTTAGACCTGCTATCCTGTTCAAACAAAAGTTGATAAAAGGTCACCTTCTCAAGTCCAGCTACATAAGATCTTGTGTGAACTCTCGCAATATCATCTACACAAGCAGGCTGGAAATCTTTAAGTTCAATGACCTCTGAACTACGAAACTGAAATTCAAAGTACATCCAGCTTAAACAGTGAAAATAACCAGAAATTATCTAAGAAAAAGATAAAGTTTGCTCGAGAATAAATCTTCAACTGACTAGTTACAATTGAGCCCAAAGTTAAGAAAATGGGGATGGGGATAAATTATTCAATTACTTACATCCAAAGAGGTACTAGTAAATTAACAATTAAACTCGGAAGCACATTTTTAAGTGCTTAAGTTTCATTGGCATATACTCAAAAGCTGTAGTGGATTTTCTAAAAAGAAAATAATAAGTTTCATTATGATACTCAACTAGTCCTATTTAAATGGAAGAAGGCAATGTCTAAACATGAGGTCATCGATAAAATGAATACAATGCTTAACTGAAATCTATCGAACCTCGAAATGAATGTTCCAGTGAGTAGTCTGTTTACAGCGAAATGGAGAAATTATTATGATGCTATCAAAGAAAACAACAGATATGCACACCTTTGGTGTAAGCTCCATCTTGTCGAGTGCATTAGTAATTGCAGAGACCCTTAAATTTGACTCTGGATGTGATTCCTGCATATTCAATAGGCTAGACAGCATCAAACTAGAATAATCATAACACAGACCACATATTTACATTTTTTGGCTTTCTGGAACATTTTCTGTCATCAACTTCTGCATAGATTCATCAACATTGTCAGCAATAGTTCAAGCCTCATGAGTGCATTTATTGAGTCTTCTTTTGTCTTGCATTTTCACTGACGTCGTCTTTGTTTAACATTTCAGTTAAATAAACCAAATGATTTCTTTCTCACTCTAGGTAGGCAAGTGCGTTATCAAAGCTTTCCCAAAATGTGTTAACATAATTTCCTAGTTTCACTGGACATAGAATTCAATGTATCTGTTAATATTATATTACAAACAACGTAAAATGTAAATGTTTTATTAAAAATAAATTCATGGAGCTGAGAGGCATCTGCAACCAGCCATAACCAGATGCCTTGAGCCTTTGAGAGGTTCAAATATCTCAATTGAGAGTATTCGACAGGCTGGCAACCTCATGCCAACTTCTGGGATTTCATGCCGAGCTACTGATTAGGAATTCAGTTGTCATGTAGAGGAGCATTCCTTGATGGATGTATGCCAGTTCCTGGTTATAACTGGCACACTACTAGGTATTGGGAAACTGTGCGAGTTAATAAAAGATGCTCAATTAACAATACTTTTCAATACATAATGAAATGTGTTTCCCAAGGTTTATTGTCAAGCAATTTTCTATATTTTCTCGGAGGCAAATATTTGCATTTGGAAATATTTTCATCCACTTCTCTCAGTTTCACTGCCTAGATGTAGATTTGCACCCTTCATTAGAGATGCAGTAATCAGGTAGACATTGCCCATCTACAACCTAGGGTTGTCATTGCTTCTAAACCTTAGTCCAACCTAGCATAGGGACTTGGCCCTGGTCATTCGCAAGTCCTAATCATTAGACCTAAACCACAAGGATTGCAGAATTGCATCATGTTTCGGGGTCAGCTGGGCCCAATCCTATCCAGATGAACATCCGAATTGGCTAAGAATTGGCTTGAGATCAGCTGATCCCAGACAAATTCTAGTCAATCCAAGCCAAAGAGTTTTTCTTATTTCTTTTTCCCAAATAGGTATTGGACTCTGCCGTTCGAAATTGGGTAATCTAACTCAGACCATGCTGAACAAGTCCTTATTAGGCAAATCAAGCAAAGTATTCACTGAACCACAACTAACTCAGAGAAGTCTATGGATCACAGGCAAGCAATTAAAAACAGAAGACACTCATTATTCTTGTGTGGCTTTGAATTGTCCTTCTTAAAACAGGCCCCAACTCTTCAGAACCAAAGCCTACACGTAACCATTTCAACGTAGGCCAATTTTTGTCTTTAAACAAGGCCAGGACTGAAAACATGAAGGTCTACCTCACCCCCACCCCCTCACCCTGAAATACCTAAGACTAAAATATTATCA
Organism: Amorphophallus konjac; assembly: GCA_022559845.1. Taxonomy (NCBI): domain Eukaryota; kingdom Viridiplantae; phylum Streptophyta; class Magnoliopsida; order Alismatales; family Araceae; genus Amorphophallus; species Amorphophallus konjac. The sequence continues at coordinate 8,227,643 of CM040128.1, read as the reverse complement.
GAGTCTCAGACAATCCTCCATTCTTTTTTAAGTATAATAAGTATTATTTAAAATTTTGCCAATAATATATCTTTCTAATTCTTCATCTAAACCAACATTTTGTGCCATTCACTTCTATCAATAACCACCAATTTTGTATTTTATGATCAAACCATAACTTTTCCTATTTGGGTGGCATATGCCACAAGTCATTAAATTGTAGCAAAGCACAGTGCGCAGGATAGTAGCTCCCCCTCAAAACTATACCATAGCCTATCAAGATGTGAGGGCAGTATTACAATCCCAAGTCCCAGGCATTCAGAAAGTATTTATTCAGTTCAAACAATAAGTTTCATCCACCCTCAGGCTTCCGTATCAGACGAGACACCTTAAGGTTCCGAATGCATCATAAGTGCTATAAACAGATCAGTCTTACAAATACTTTCATCCAATGCAATGCCAGCTCACAACAATTAAGTTGTGCATAACATCTGGATAGAAAAGGATGATCCAAAAATGCTTCAAGAGAAGATAGTTTCCAAACCAAACAACATAAAGAAAATAAAAAATTCTCTTAGTAGAGATGATGTTCATCAACATATACAAAACTCCAATTGTATGTGCAAGGCACATAAATAAAATTTTGTATACCTTATTATGACCCAGAGCAGGAGCAGCACAATAAACGATACGTGCATCAGACATAAGGATGTTGGACGAAGATGTATGATCCTCAGAACTTGAGGGAAATGAAGCTTCACTCCTTCCTGAAGTGCATTGCGCATTTGAAGCAAGTTGCTTACAGAAATTTCTTGTGGAAAACAGCATTCTGTTTGCTGAATCAAAAATAGAAGTATCGTTAATACTGCACTGTCCATATATTTGTGAAATATCAAGAGTGCAGAAGGAAAAAGAAAAACAAAAGCAAGAGTACTTAAATCAAACGTTTATGCGAACCTTACAAGTTTTGAAGTGAAATGAAGGGAATGGGGTCAAAATGAAGAATGCAACATCTGCCACTTCCAAGTTGAGAGAATGGTTGCAAAACCCATGGACTGGGTAATGCTTTGATGTGGGTTCGGGGGGTGTGGGGGAGCAAAAAGAAGTGGGGAAAGGGAAAATCACGGGCAGCAAACCATGTCAGTTCTATATAGCATAGCTACATATGTTTACAGAAAAGTCAAACACCCACTTGCCTAATTTTACACATTCAATCAAGTCAGCACAATTCTCATATCATTAGCACACATAGGCCACGCCCCACCATCTGGTAGTCGCATTAGCGTCGTGCATACAGCACAAACTCCTCGAATTCCAGAGCACTCCCATCAGAACACGAAGACTATTTTTCCCCACCGAAAGCACCATAAGCTTCAAAGTGGCATTTCCACAAGCATGTCTTGTGACCGGTTAAACACCGACAGCCTATCTAACACAATCTCTTCAAGCGACTTTCGACCATGCATTGGAAGGAAAAAGAAAAATAAAATAAAAAGGCAGTTGAATATCAGTAATTCATATATATAAACTTCGGGCTAACACAAAGCTTGCTTTCTTTTTCCCAAGTTTCGAAATTGTATAATTCACGGAGAAAGAGTACCTGCCAACGCAGGAGGGCTTAAGCTCTGGAGCTGCATCTCTATTGTCCGGTTCTCCCAAGAGTGTGGGCGTGCCAGGAATGACCTGGAGCTCAGAAATGCACGGAGAACGGGGTGAAGAAGATCACAAGTGCGAGTTGCGAAGGCGACGAGAAGCACCGGTTGCGGTCATCGATGGATCAGGGAGGTTGTGGTGGCTATGCTTTGATCTTTCGACCGGAAGCGACGCCGGGTCGGCCAGCCCGGCTCAGCCGAGTGCATGCTGTGGCTTCGGTAACAAAGTTTGGCAGCGCATCTGCACGATCAACGGTCTAGATAGTGCCACGTCAACAAGAACGTCATCTCGATCGTTGCTGGGTTAAAGGGCGTGGGTCCGCACGGTCTCACCGTGGCTCGTGTCGTTGATGTGGCGCCATTCTAACAGTTGGTCTCTTACTTGGCTTGGCACCCCTCGCTGATATGGCGACATCGAGACCATTGATCTTGCAAACGATGATCAACATTGATGAGAGGTAAAACTTAGTTAAGTCAAAATGTTTTTGACGGTCAAATTAGAAGACATAATTATACTATTAAAAAAGGATGAAATATTCTTTCTCGATTTCAATATGAATCATTAAATTAATGTTAAACAATCACTGTCATTTACTTTTAAGTGTGATTTTGAAAACATTATAATTGCACAAACTCATTCAAATAGGCATGCTGTTTATTTGCTTGTTAGGTAAGAGGCTAATATTCATAAAGAAGATAATGATTTTTATATATATATATATATGTGGGAAATGTTCACATAGGGTCGCCCCATGACAAATTGCTATGGTGTCGAAATCTGAGTCCTTAAATACATGGGAAATATATAAGAGATGATCTCCCTATATGTCGGCCCCATATATTTAACGGCCTAGATCTCGGCCCCATGATAAATTACCGTGGGGTCGACCCCACGGTGAATTACCATGGGGTCGACCCCACATCTCCCTATATATATTTATATAAGGAGATGTTCTAATGGGGCCGGTCCCATGACAATTTATCATGGTGTTGACATCTGAGCCCTCCATCTCATGGGGCCGGTCCCATGCAATTCATCACCCCATGAGATGGAGGGCCCAGATGTCGGCCCTATGGCAAATTGCCATGGGGCCGGCCTCATTGGAACATTTCTATATATATACACCATAATTTGTCAAAATCATTCAAAATGTTTGATATATGCTTCATTTTAAAAGGAATATGAATCCTGCAAGGACCGTATGTATCCAATAATAATATAAAAAGGTAGGTAATATGAATAGTAGTAAGCCAACTTAGAAAGTTAGGAAGTACCCAAATAACCTATGGTGTTGAATCGAAAGATAAAAAGTGCTTGTTATTCACATTAAAAAAATTGTACAATAATATTATTTATTATGAAATAAAGATGATAGAGATATTTGCATAAAATCTTAATATCCAAAAACACTTTTTAAATAATAATATTATGAATTCCCTCCTTAGAATAAAGTGTCATAAATGTCCTTTTAATGCTATGCTCGTTTCCCATTGAAGAGGGCATTCATAACATTATGGCCTTAAGACTTAAGAGATATCTTCGTATAAATAAAAGTTCATCAAATGATATGTGTGTAAGTTTAAAAGCTAAAGTTGTAAATCTGCAATGTTTGCCCTAACAACAATTTATATGTAAAATCCGTAAAACATATACTTCTCTTTTCGGATGCATTTTGGGCATCTTTAGGTTATTTGATCAAATATTTTACTCTCTTGTTTAAATTTTAGATCAGACTAGCTATATCCACATATATGATTATTACATTATGTATATTATGTTTATGAATATTAATATTACATATTCTACTCTATACCCTCGTACTGTTGATATTATTATGTATATCCCCATATTAAGTAATGTTGCTCAATTATATCCCTCTCGCTTTAACACCATCAAAGTTAATAGAATATTGCACTAAAGATGTAAAATATAAAGTTTAAAATAAAGATAGGAGAAGTATATATATCATTATTTTAATTATATGAGAAGATTAAATATAAATATATTAATCTTTCATCTTAATCTACTTAACATTAAATTAAGTAATGGCGATTGGGAGGTGCAGATTTTTATAATTATACCTTAATAAAATTTTATATTTACATGTAAACCCATACATTTGACATGTTGCCATTTATAACTTTGAAATACCATGTAATTTTATGAATATATCCATACGATTTCAAGTCATCAACGAGAGATGAATATCTGGAGGAATAAGTTATGGAAATCGTTAAGACATGAAATACCAAAAATGCCTTTGACTTCTTTTTCCCTCTCCTTTCCAATCTTAAATCTAACCCAACCAACAGTGGTCATGGTTTGACCGACGACGGCGTGTGTGTGCGCATTGGGACAAATGAAATACCGTGGGGGCGAGCGCAGTCAGTGGACGGCTCCTCCCATCCCCCTCTTCTCCCTCCTTCTATGCTCCCCACCACAACAACCCACCCACCACGACAACCTACTCCCAACACACTCTATGTGTGTGTGTTGGGGGGTGAGCGTGGGGGCGGGTGCAGTCAGTGGGGTTCCTCCCAGTCCCTTTTTCTCCCTCCTTCTACTCCCTTCTTCATATGTGCACCCACCCCGAAAGCCCACCCCCCCTCTCATCTCCTTCTTCTCCCTCTCTCTGCTCCCTTTTTCTGGTTCCACTCGTAGACCCCATCTCCCTCACCCCTCTAGGTGACGCTCGATATCTCCCATGCTACGTAGACGCCCACCTTCTTCCCATTATCTTCTTCTCCCTTTCTTTACTCTCTTCTTTCGACACCCCTCCCCTAGTGCTCTGCCCCCTCCCCTCCTCCCATCTCCTTCTTCCGACGCCACACACAAACCCCCCTCTCCCCCACTCATCCCAACGTTGTTCGCAAGCCCTCTTGAAGATGAGGAATAGAATGAAGTAGAGGAAGAATAGGAGGGCGGCAGCGGCCTTCTGCTATTGTTGTCGGCACCCGCCATGGATAGAGAGAGAGAAAGAGAATGCTAACGTGAAGGTAAGTTAATTGTTCTCTTTATTCACTCACACCCAGGGTTTGCCGACCCGTCCGACCCGGCCGACCCGGTCTCTGCGCGGGACGGGTCGGGTCGGGCGGGTCGCACTGCGACCCGGTCCGCCCCGGTGCCTCTCCCACCTCCGGCGCCCCCCGCCCCCTCCTGCTGCGGCCCTCCGACGCCTCTCCTATCTCCGGCGCCCCCCCGCCCCCTCCTGCTGCGGCCCCCCACCGCCCCCCTCTCCCACCTCCGGCGGCCACCACCGCCCCCCCACCTCTCCCACCTCCCCCTACCCCTCCTGCTGCGCCCCCCCACCGCCCCCCTCTCCCACCTCCGGCGGCCACCACCGCCCCCCCACCTCTCCCCCCTCCCCCACCACCCCCCAACCTCCGGCGGCCCCACCACCGAGATCGCTCCCCCCCGCCCCCACCGCCCCCTCCCTCTCCCACCTCCTGCGGCCCCCCACCACCCCCTCTCCCACCTCCGGCGCCCCCCCGCCCCCTCCTGCTGCGGCCCCCCACCGCCCCCCTCTCCCACCTCCGGCGGCCACCACCGCCCACCCCACCTCTCCCACGGTCCAACCTCCCCCTCCCCCTCCTGCTGCGGCCCCCCACCGCCCCCCTCTCCCACCTCCGGCGGCCACCACCGCCCCCCCACCTCTCCCACGGTCCCACCTCCCCCTCCAGCTGCGGCCCCCCACCGCCTCCTGCTGCGGCCCCCACCGTCCCCCTCTCCCACCTCCGGCGCCCCGACCCGCCCCGACCCGCTCGTACCGAGCCGGGTCCCGCCTCGCACCGCACCGGTACGTGGCGAGACGCACGGGACAGAGCGGGTCGGTCCGTCCCGTCCACGACCCACGGCCCGTGCGACCCGGCGCCCGCCTGGGTCGGGTCGGGTCGTGCGGGTCAGTGCGGGTCGGGGCGGGACGGCAAACCCTGCTCACACCTCACTCCAGTTAAACAAATGAGAGTTACGAGGAGATTATAATCGTAAAATATAAAAATATATAAAGGATATATGTGACAATATGTCAAAAATAGATATTTATATGTATATACATAAATTTATAAGGGTATGATTGTATAAAAACCCGTAACATGAAGAACGTAAAGATATAGAGTTGAATATGTAATAGTCTGAGAATCTATACTACGTTTCTAATTCGCTCTACTATACACGAGTAATTGCCTAACGGGTTTGCGCGAAGTTATCGTTCGGGAGCGGCTGCAGCAGAATACTGCAGAGGCCTATCTCAGAGCACGTGTAGGCGATTCCGCATGCGAACGAAGGGCGGATGCTGCAGAGGCGCGGTTGATGACCGTCGGCCCCGATACCTGCGCGCGTCTGCTGCAATCGTGCAAGGGCGGAGACGCGATCTGGCAGGGGAGGCAGCTCCACCTCCTACTGCTCAAATGGGGCCTCGCATCGTCTCTCTACTACGGCAACTGCATCCTCCAGATGTACACTCGATGCGGCGGCCATCTGGCCGAGGCACACTGTTTGTTCGACGAAATGCCGCAGAGGAATTGTTTCACTTGGAACTCTTTGGTCGACTCCTACTCGAGGTCGGGCCACATGGAGATTTCGATGGTGCTTTTCCGCTGCATGCCCCGGAAGAACACTTTCTCGTGGAACGCAGTGATCTCCGGGCTCGCGAGAACTGGCGACCTGGCAACTGCTCGACGGCTGCTTGAGGAGATGCCTGTGAAGGATGCTGTCGCCTGGAACTGCGTCTTGCACGGGTACGTGCGCCGCGGCTGTCCCCGTGAAGCTTTGCAGCTGTATAAAACATTGAATACCTATTCCATTGGTTATTCGCTGCCATGGAATGACAATTATGTGCTGGCGACCGCCATCAATGCCTGTGCAAACCAAATGGCTTACAACTGCGGCAGGCAAGTCCATAAACACATCCTTGTCAGCAAAGTGGAGTACGATGCGGCTTTGAATAGTGCTCTCATAGACATGTACAGCAAGTGCGGAGACTTAGATCATGCCCTCAGCGTCTTGGAAGCTATGTCGGAGCCAGATGAATTCTCACTATCGTCGCTGCTCTTGGGTTATGCAAACCAGGGAAGATTGGCAGATGCTAGAACGCTTTTTGATAAGAGAGGGAACCCGGGTGTTGTTTTGTGGAATTCTATGTTAACTGCATATGTTTCCAACAGTCATGAAGAGGAGGCTGTCAAGCTCTTCAAGAAGATGCTTGGAGATGGAACTCCAGCCGACTCATCTACACTTGCCACTGTTCTGAGTGCCTGTACAAGCTTGTTTACGTTCCAGGGTGGGAGGCAGGTGCATACTTGTGCTGTCAAAGTAGGACATGAAGGAGATGTTGTTGTTGGAACTGCTCTTGTTGACTTATACTCTAAGAGTGGCAACTATGGTGATGCTTGCAAAGTGTTCACTGAGGCCAAAGAACGTGATACAATTTTGCTCAATTCTATGATCAGTGCATACTCCAATTGTGGGAGAACCCAAGATGCAAGGAATATATTCAACATGATTCCCAAGAGGTCTTTGATCTCGTGGAACTCAATGCTTGTGGGTTACAGCCAGAATGGGTTTGCCATGGAAGCATTGGAACTGTTTTCTGAAATGCATCGACGAAGTTTGGAAATTGACAAGGTGGCTTTTGCCAGTGCGCTGAGCGCTTGTGCCAGCCTCTCTTCCCTTGGGTATGGAGAACAGATTTTTGCCCTAGCAACCACTCTTGGTCTTGAATCTGATCATATCATCTCCACTTCACTCATTGATCTTTACTGCAAGTGTGGTGATGTCAGAGATGGGCGAAAACTCTTTGATGGTGTTCAGAAATCTGATGAAGCCCCATGGAACTCAATGTTGATGGGCTGTGCGGCAAATGGGAGTGGGATGGAAGTACTGAACCTATTCGAAGACATGAGAAAATCAGGTGTATGCCCAAATGAAGTCACTTTTGTAGCTGTGCTATCTGGTTGCTGTCATTGTGGACTAGTTGACGAAGGATGGAAGTGGTTTCATGCGATGAAGGACAATTATAATATCAACCCAACAACTGAGCACTACTCGTGCATTGTTGATTTGTTGGTACGAGCAGGTAAGCTTGAAGAAGCTCTAGATTTCATGGACAAGATGCCCTTTAAGGCTGATGCTAGCATGTGGACGTCCCTGCTGAGAGGGTGTCAAGCACATGGTTATGAGTTTCTTGGAAGTAAGGTTGCAGAGCGACTTATGGCACTCGATCCTCAGCAAGCAGGTGTCTATGTGCAGATGTCTAGCATATATGCTGGTCGTGGGGAATGGGAGAGATCTGCGCTAGTTCGAAAGATGATACAGAAGAGGCGGATCAGAAAGAACCCTGGATGCAGTTGGCTTGATCGTTGACAAAGCTAAACTTTGCATACCAAGAAATTTGAAAGATGATCCAGCAATCAAGACCCCTGTTCATCTTGAACTCTAGGGGTTGTTCTCTTTTTCAAACGGTCGAATGATCGAACCAACACGGAGAGAAAATTATGAGTTAACATTGGCAAACAACGTTTGATGTATAAGGCATATGTTAGTGCATCAAGTTGTAGGAACTTTCTTCATCGTAAGTGTACAAAATAGGATGTGCTCTTATAGCAAGATTTGCCGACTCTACGGATCAGACCCACCCAGGCTTAACTTGATACCGAATGAATCTGCCCGAGTTGGGCCGAGTCACTTAATTGAACTTTGAAACCTGTGATGACTTGGACCGACTCAGACTGACTGTGTCAATTCGGACTGACTCCGAGTCGGACAACCATGTCCTACACTAAGGGTGACTTTGATAACTGGGTCAGAGTAGAATAGGGTGACTTATTCTCGTTATTCCTCCGAATTGGGTTTGATAGTACGGGGGTATTCAGGGTAGGGTGGGATCTTCTAGAGTTGGTTTGTTTTTTGAACGGGGTTACCGTGTTCGATCTCAGAGGGTGCTCGACCCCGGATAAGAGTTATGTGTGAGGAGAGAATTTGGGTCTCCCATATTTCTCTCTCCTCGAATGGGAAACTTGCGCGGCGCTATTCCGATATCAAACTGGCCTCTAGAGTTGAGGTTGAGTAATTTATTAGACCAAAAAGTTGAATGGGCTATGCTAAGACTAGTAGGGTAAAGTTATGCAATTTTATTAATTATTTTATTTTTTATTTTAATGAGAGTAGGAAATTAGTTATCAAATTTAGTTAGGGTTAAACTTGAATAACCTAAGGTGATTTATCTAAGTCTCGCTTTGGTTTGAAATTAAAGATAACTCGATTAAAATTAAGTAGATTCATTTTATTCACTTTTATTTTTTTTGACATGACATCAAATTAAGTCTTGTCACGTGTGGAGGTGCGATAGATTAATTTTGATTTAAGTCAGATTAAGTCAATTTTAAGCGGATTATCTAAATTTAATTTGTCAAAGTAAAATGACTTAAGTTTAAACTATTGTGAAGATAATCTTTGAGATAAATTCTAAATAAAGTGGGGCTAATAGGTTATCGAAGGGGCCCTAAGTGATCTACTAGGGCAGAGTTAACATCGTGATCCCTTTAAGCGGTATTCTACCTAGTGTCGTACAGACCTCACATCCCTTATCTCAAATCAGCCAGCACTCTGAAACGTATGTGCGTATCTATGTCCCTTTGTGACTTCATCCATTTTTCTTCTTGAGGGGTTATCCGTAAAATCACGAGTCTAAAGATACTTTTAATGTAATAAAATCTTACTAGGAGTATCCGGATAAGCATTTAATGATTCTAAAAAAGAAAGAAGTGAAGATTCCAGAGAAAGTCAGAGGGAGTTAAGAGAAGAAGAAGAAGGAGGAGGAGAAGACGACGACGAAAATTATTTATTTAATAGGATCTCCTTAAAGCTAAAAGAACAAAAGATGAGATATTACGCATTACGAGGGTATACGCAACAATATAAGGAACATGGAGGATGCCTGAACATACAAAACGTTTGTCAGTTCGTCTACTGTGGCTTGAGTTGGGCCAGCCGTTAGCCCGCCCAGACTCGTGTTGTCCCTGCCTCGGGCGCGGCGGAGGCTCCGCCTGGACCCAGCCAACACCCAACAGGCTCTGCTTCCCATGTTAGTTTTGCTTATTTATTGGGCCTGGGTTTTTATTTGAAGTCCCTAGACAACAGCCATCCGTCGGCGGCCCAGGGAAACAATTTCTCAGCAGCATCTCGCCGAACGGGTCGTGTGCGCATCCTGTCGCTACGACAGCGCGGACTCATTTGGAGCTCATGGTCTTTCGCCAATTCTCCTTCTGATGTGATGGAATGACAAGAAATGTATCCTCCTACAAGCACCTTCTGGGGCGATCCGATCGCCTCCTTCCTGACTCCTCTCTCTTTGCCGACCTCCTGGAGTCCTGCATCGAGTCAAGCTCCCTCCATGGCGTGCGCCAAATACATGCCCGTCTCTTCAAGTCCAAGTTCTCAGTTGAGACTTTTATCCTCAACCGGCTTATTGATACCTATGCCAAGTGCGGTTCCTTGGGTGATGCGAGGAAGTTGTTCGATAAAGTGCCTCAGAGGAATGTATTTAGTTGGAATTCCATGATCTCTGCCTACACAAAGTTGGGCTGTCTCGAAGAAGCAGTTGGGCTGTTTAGGTCCATGCCTGTGAGGGACCAATGCTCTTGGAACTCGATGGTGTCTGGCTTTGCCCAGCATGGCCTGTTGGAAGATGCTCTTCTCTACTTCAATAAAATGCATGCGGAGGATTTCATTCTCAGCGTGTACTCTCTCTCAAGCGCCCTCAGTGCTTGTGCTGGACTCAAGGACTCTAGAATGGGCATGCAAATCCATGCTTTGAACTCAAAATGCCCACTCGTGTTTGATGTTTTTATGGGGAGTGCACTCGTGGACATGTACTCCAAGTGTGGGAGAGCATTAGATGCTCGCAGAGTCTTTGATATGATGCCTGTAACGAATGTGGTCTCATGGAACAGCCTAATCACATGTTATGAACAGAATGGGCCTGTGATTGAAGCTCTGTTGCTGTTCTCCAGAATGATTGAATGCAAGGTGGAGCCTGATGAGGTAACATTTGCTAGTGTGGTCAGTGCATGTGCAACCTTGTTGGCTCTTAGGGAAGGGTTACAGATCCATGCAAGGACGATCAAATGTGACAAGTTCCGGAATGACCTTGTTCTAGGCAATGCATTTGTGGACATGTATGCAAAGTGTAGTCGGGTAAAAGAGGCGAGGTTTGTTTTCGACAGAATGGCTGTTAGAAATGTCATCTCAGAAACATCCATGCTTAGTGGGTATGCAAAATCTGCATGTGTAGTGGCTGCAAGATCAATGTTTACGCGGATGACAGAAAGAAATATTGTAGCTTGGAATGCACTCATTGCTGGCTACACACAGAATGAAGAGAATGAACAAGCGCTGAAGCTGTTCTGCCAGTTGAAGAGAGAAGCATTTTGGCCAACACATTACACCCTGGGGAACATAGTTAGTGCATGTGCCAATCTCGCGAATCTCCAATTGGGCCAACAGGCGCATGCCCACGTCTTGAAACATGGTTTCAAGTTTGAGTCGGGGCCAGAGTCAGACATCTTTGTTGGAAACTCACTTGTGGATCTGTACCTTAAATGTGGGGCGACCATGGAGGCAAGGAAAGTTTTTGAAACGATGGTAGGAAGAGACCGGGTCTCATGGAATGCTATGATTGTGGGGCATGCACAGAATGGGTGTGGTGAGGAAGCATTGGGCCTCTTTAAGGAAATGCTGGTGTCTGGAGAGAAACCAGATCATGTCACAATGATTGGAGTGTTATCTGCTTGTAGTCACGCAGGACTGGTTGAAGAGGGACGTAAATATTTCCGGTCAATGACTGACGAGTATGGTTTGTCCCCATCACGAGACCATTGCACATGCATGGTCGACCTGCTAGGCCGTGCTGGTCATCTTGAAGAAGTAGAGATGCTAATAAAGCAGATGCCGATGAAACCTGATTCTGTTCTCTGGGGCTCCTTGCTTGCGGCTTGCAGGATTCACAGGAATGTCAATCTGGGGGAAGTGGCAGCACGGAGTCTGTTTGAACTTGATCCAGGGAACTCTGCACCGTATGTTCTCCTTTCAAACATGTATGCAGAGATGGGACGATGGGAAGATGTCCTGAGGGTGAGAAAGCAGATGAAGCAAAGGGGTGTAGCGAAGCAGCCAGGCTGTAGCTGGGTTGGAATAGCAAGGAAGGTTCATGTGTTTAAGGTGAGAGACAGGAACCACCCACAAAGGAAGGAAATTTGTAGAGTACTTAAGACTCTCAGACTGCAGATGAAGGGAGTTGGTTTCCACGATGATGTCTATATTCCGGAGGACTTACCCTCTTTCATGTGATCATGGCTCGTCACTTTGGAAAGTGAACAAGTATGTAATATGATTCTGTTGGCATCCAACACACGGTACGGAGGTAAAACGGTGATTTATGTGCTCTCAAGTTCGTCTATATGCATCACTGCAAGGAATACGCCATTGAGGACACTTCTTATAGAGACGGTCGACACAGACCTCCTCTTAATATTTGTGTACAGGCAACAGATTCAACACAATGAGGAGGGCCCAGGCTAAAGAACAAATGCATTAATGTCGATGACTCGATTAAAGAGCAAAGTTCATCTGGAGCACATCGTCTCAGGTGATTCTTGAAATTCGATATTGGCTACCGAGGGACCTGCTTTCATGTTTGTTCGCTCTTCGCTGCCTGCTGTGATTGTCCACATGTGACGGTGTGCAATGATTTCACAGTAGACCCTTCTTGTCCACCTGTCTAGTTGATGACGGACACCCAGTTCTGAGCTTCTTTTTTTAACTATCTCACGGCACTTGGCTGAGAACAGGTTGATAGGAGATGTCGTGCATCCTCTCTCTCGAGAGAGAGAGACGTGCAGCTTTGAGGGTACACGGGTCCTCCAGGGAGCAAGAACAGAAGCACAAAGAGAGAGAGAGATAAGAGATTGGGAAGAGCTAGAGAGAGAATCTCCAATTACGACTACACTCCACGCTGTTGTCATTGTTTAACTTTAACTTTTTCACATAGGGGATACAGAGGGACGGTTTTTTAATGTTGTAGGGTATAGTTATTCACGAAGAATGAAAAGGGGGGCATCCTCAACTAACAAAAAAGGATTCCAATCTGTGTTTTCTTTCAAACGAGTAACAAAAAGCTGGCTGCTTTTCTCCATTTCACCCAGGAATTATCGTTTGCATGCATCCCTCGACGATTTAAGAGTCGTCTACTCGGCCTTCAAATCTTTTTGCGATCGCAAAGATTTTGAAGCTCATTCTAGGAGATGGAAAACACTTCATCCTTTGTACTCTGCCTTTCCCGTGGCTATATCAATTTGATTGGTATTTTAGAGTCAATTGATGGGCAGTCATTGTTACGAAAGAGAATCATGTAACTTCCTTTTATTAATCAAATAAGATAAGTCGGCATGAATTATGTCTAGAGGCAGGCTGTTCATGTTTACAGGTGGACTATCCTTTTTACTCATTGCACGCCACTTCATGATCTCCCTCTATTCTCATAATCCTATTTTTTCTGTCTCCTCTTTTCCCGTAGTAGAGCTGCGTCCATCCTTGCTAAAGAGCTTCTCAAAGCCCTCACCACCCCTCATCACGGTGAGGCCCGAGTATTGGAACCAACGTCTCAAAATATCATAAAGGATGCAGATGCACAGCTGTCTCCCAACCAACCAATGGAAGCAACTGCAGCTCGCGTCCACTTTCAGCTCTATTTTTACATGATAATTATTAGATAGCACCAGGTCTAACTAGCTTTAAGCAATTACACTAGTCCCTAATTCAGAAATTTTCAATCTAGAACTTTTGGGAGAGAGCTAAGAGACTAAACAAATAATAACTTGTAATGCCAAATGTTACTTTCGTCAAAGATCCGGATTTCAGTTATAAAAACTCAAGAATTCTTAAAATTAGAAACTATGCTAAATACCCATTAAAAATTATTCTGGTTGTGTACTGACCGATGAAATGTCATCACTTCCCATGGTAGACTTTCATGCACGGGAAAAACTTGAAAGAGGCAAGATACATAGATTGAGGATGAACTCGGTGCGAACAATGGTGTGAGATGATACAGATTACTGTGGTGACACAAGATAAGAAAGATCTAAGACAGCCGGTGGAGGTATCTATCATCGCATACCATCTCAAACGCAAGGAAAATTGATGACACGCGTTACCATGAACCAGAAAAAAATGATATACATACTTGACTTATACATAACCACGGGCTGTACATTTGGCATCTCACATGAATACAAGAAATGATACAGGAACAGGTTAACTCCGTGAATCTAGCATCTGGATAAGGGAATCACTCCGAAATTTGAATAATCTACAAACCATGGTGTCTCTCCTCACAGAACATGCTTTATCTATCAATGCAGGAAGATAAGTAGCTGTTATCCACTCTTCTGCAACAAGGCCAAGGTCGATGACAGTGTGATAACCAATTCAGAAGGCGCCATACAACTATGCTTGTAGCATGTAATGTACTAAGCGAGAAGTACTACAGTAGGAGCCCAGGTGACGACAGTCGGAATATTGCAGCCGCATCAATGGTCTTGTGAAATGAGAAATGTGTTCTCAAAAGTACATTATGGAACTTGGAATTCAACTAAGCTAGTTAATTACAAGAATATTAGAATACACGAGGACAAAAATGACTTTTCAGTAATAACAAAGTCAAAAAAAGGTATAAGCGAACATACAGAACTAAAAGGGTTCTTTAGCATATAACCCCCCAAAAGATCATGCATATGTGAAAAAATCCTTCGACAACGAATAAATATAAATAACCCCCTATATGTTCACTTCACTTGTGAAAAAACCCCTGATTTGGTGAAGCTGCAGGGGGGGTACATGGAAGTATCCTGATCATGTAGGGGGGTTTTTACATATGCTTCTTGTATAATCGTTCACAAAAACATTACATTTCAGGGGCATATTTACAAAAAAACCTAACTAAAAATAAACAGTTTGTCAAACTGCATAAACGCCACAAAGAGATCTAATCAGATTCTTCTCAAGGAACACGCAAGCCCGTTTATGAAAACGATCTATTAAATTAAAGTAGGAATTAGTCTTACAGACCACAGCACCCGACCTATCAGTTATCAATCATTATCCTCAGTATCTTGCAGGAGTGCCCCTCTCACTTTTGTCCTGTAGAAGAAAATGCCAAGTTAAGAATGCAAATATTTCACCCATTAAAAGCTACTATAAACACCAAACCCATAGTACATCAAGATCGTCACTGATTCAAAAATCACCTGCGATATGCAGGGACAACTCTTTGACTCTCTTTCATTGATGAAGAATCTCTGTTGGGCGGGCCCTCTGCATTAGGAAGACAGCATTATACCAATGTGAGTGGATAAAAATGATCCTAGATAGCTGAAGAGAGTGTCACATGTCCGGTAATAGAGACAACTCCACCAAAGATAAGAAAAGCAAGAGAAAATTTAAAGGATCAGTTCTCCAATGGACGAGTTTAGACCCCACACTGGATCCACCATAAATTAGCCAATTGGACCCATTAGAGATCCAAAAGGCAACCAGAAACAAGAAGAATGCAGCAAATAGGAAAATCACACCCACAGTGCGGGTGAGATGGAAACACACACCGCTGGGGATGAGTGAGAAGAAAAAGTCATGAGGTTGAGTGAGGCCATTTATGGCCATTTCATAAAACCATGTATGAAAGGGTCATGTGATATCAACCGCTTTTTTAAAAAGCAATTTTATGCTATTCCTTTAGTTTCACAATATTTATTTCCCTTCTCAGTCTCATGCTGCAGATTATTATCAAAAGCATCGAGGCTGCTTTTCTAAGAAAAAGTTCATGAAGTCCAATTTCTTCAAATGAGCATATGTACCAACTAACAGCAGCAATATTCCACTCCATTTAAAATGACATGGATCTGAACATTAGTTCTGAAAGTTATAAATTACAAAGATACAATTCTTTTACGTAGCATGCAGACTGATGTTCAGCAGCATAATTTCATAAATTCCCTAGTAGAGCTTTACCATCTGCCTTTCAAGAACTCTTTACCATCTGCCTTTCAAAAAGAACTGTGCATTGGATCTCTCTCTCTCTCTCTCTTATCTAGAACATGTGAAAATGGCAGAAAAAAGAAAAAAAAATCAAGAAAACAATATTTCACCTGAAGGGTGTTGTACTTCAGAGTTTACCATTGGCTCAACATTACTAAGCATATCAGATGCAGTGGTTGCCTTATCTGATGATTTTGGCCGGGATATTTTTCGTTTAAATGAGCGAGAGTCAAGTTGCCCTTGCAAGCATTCGCACTTTTCCTGATCAGCAAAAAAAAGAAATTTTCTTCTAAAATAATCGTAAGTACTTTCTAAAGAATCATCTTTTCCCATGTGTCTCTGAAAAAGATCCACAGTGCATAGCACAGTTAAACCTACATACCATGAAAACAGTGTAAACAAAAACTAAAAATGATATAGAAGGGATGAAATGTACACAAGGAATAGAAAGTATATCAAAACTATAAAATCAGTCATATGATGATGTCATAAAGTAGAACCAGATAATACCAATGAGGATGTTTGATGAAAATAACACCTTAAAATGCATATAGGAAAGATCCTTTTACAGATAAGTTATTGAAATTTCTTAGCATAACACAGCTCATCAGAATCCTCTGAGATTAGCTAACAACGCTGCAGATATGGTAACATAATATCAATAAGTCATGCCATCCAAAAAAACAAACTCAAACAGAAAAAATGAAAGCAAAAACAGAAAAACTCATTGTGGTACACAAAGGGACTCACAAAGAGGCTAAAAGAGCACATGCTGTGAGGTGGGAACATGCTCGGGTTTATTAATAAAAATAGGAGTCGGTCCAGGCGGAGTTACTTGCATGGCAACCTTAAATTTCCAACATTAAGACATTAAAGCATAAAAGAAGAAACCAGGTAACACTCAGGGTACCAGAATCAGGTACCACGTTAGTGTCGGAGCACCAAATTGGTACCCCAATTGAAGGATATGTATTGTAATGCAGATGACTCTAGTCCACATCTTTTCTTCTTAAAAATCTAGATTAACAATAATGTATTCAACAGACTCTTATCATACGATATCAGCTGACTTGGCACTCAGAAAGTCCGAAAACATTAAGAGACCACCACGAGTCGGCAATCCATGGATCCAGCTAAGCAAATAGACTACAACAAAGAAACCATATCTTCTTGAAAGATGCTTGTCTGAAACCTTGAGTGTGATATGACCATCCTCTGTCATGCAGATGCACATGTGAAGTATAAGATTGTGATAGATGAAACAGGTGTGAGATAACCATTTGATAAACATGGAGTACAGATGAACGATAGGGGTGCATAGGCCCTTGCGAAAAAGAAAAGATAGAAAGAAAAGGGGTACAAGGTATTTATTCTGAATTTATTTATTATGATGCATTAAAGTTGTTTTTTGCCATTTATTATCTTCTAGACATTAATTTTGTTCACATAGTCGAAGCAACTTGGATCATATATTTTGATGCAGGAGCAAGACATTCAACTTCAATGGATGGTTGCCACTGGATGGGTTGAGATATGACTATATGATGGGTGCAAACTACCGATGGAACAAGACAACAACAGATGGTTGCCCCCAGATAGTCTACAAGTGTGATATGACCATATGATGGATACAAAGTACTGTCGAAAGACTCGGAACATGATAATAAATGTTACAAAATATCAAGAAATATTAGTATTTATGTCCATTTTATTATTTATCAATGTTTTTATTGGTTTCACGAGCATGTATACCCTGATACATTCAGGAACTCTGGAGTTAGTGACACCACATGTTATCATAGAGTGCAAACTGGACAGCAACATAACCTAAGCACCCACCCTAGTAGGAACTTGAGCCATAATCATGGAAAGCAGGCCCATAACCAGACTAGTCCAATTTCTCACAAGCAGTACCAAGATAAAACCTCTAAGAACCATGAGTGGAGGAACATGCCACTTATCACCACAATAATCGAGGCACAAGACAATAGTCAGGACATTATAATCATCCCATCATATTCAAAAGTTCCTTACTCCAAATTTAGAAGCCATGAATGGAATGCAAATGTATCCCCATAAGTATGCTGTTCTACAGGGGCAAATGAAATGTCAAAGGAAATGGAGAAGGGCCATAACATATATCTACCTTCTCAAAGTACAACAATTTTTCCAACTGTAGGCACCGCAGATGTTCTAGAACAAATAAAAGAACAATTAGGAATTACTACATCATAGAAAAGATTGAATCAGTAGAATCAAAGTACAGTACAGGATTGACGGGAGCCAAACAACAAATAGTTTCCTTAGCTTATTTTGTTATACAACATTTACTGCAGCTCAATGAACAGCTTATGCATGCATATGACAATAGCAAGTCCCCTGTGGGGCAATTAAAAAAAAAATGCTCCAATGATGACATGATGGAAGGTGTTTGCTAAACCACTACGTGTTATTGTGTTCCTGACAGTGTGCTACAGCTTAAAACTCATCATGTTAGGATATCCATCTGATAAAACCAATCCAAACAAATTTAAACACTTGTTTTCATGCTTCAAATCTCAAGAAAAGTCATCCAAGCCTAGCAAATGATTCATCAATTTACTACATAGCCAGGTGTTTAATACATGGGAATTAACCGGGGAAGTAAATTAACATAAATGGTTTGGATATTGATGAAAATTAATTAATTGATGCCCATTGATTGGACGAGTATGCGCATTTGTTAGCCATTTGAATGACATGTGCATTGTTAAGCCCACAAGTTAGGTTTAGCAGACGATTAGGGTTCATGTGCTAGATTTTCCCCACTGATCAGAACCAGTGTTAATTTGCATTAGCATGAAATCCGAACATTTTTAATTAACTGCCAAAGAAATCAACCTTCACAATATCTGTTGTGATATTGAGGGCATATTTGCAGTCGCAACAGCAAGGCCTTTGAAGGAATGAGAGAATTTATACAATAATAGAGGTGTGGATGTCATTTGGCCTGGGTCAGGGTGTGCCTGTAAGGACAAGGGTAAGTTTGCAATTTAGACTAGAGTTTGGATATTGGTGGAGGTTTGGTTTCACAGTTTGATACTGTTCAAAGGTTGATTGTAATTTGTTATCAGTTAGGGTTTATTTGTAATTTTGTACTGAATAAGATTTATTTGCAATTTTTTACAGGGTAAGATTTAGTTGTCGTTGGATACTGACTGGTTTAGTTGCAGTTTGATATTGGTTAGGATTTAACAACAGTTTGGCACTAGCTAAGGTTTAGTGGCAATTTGGGTCCCACTAGGGGGTATTTATAGAGCTCTCGGGCTATTGTAGATTGATCCGATCCAAGCCATTCACTTGGGAGGTTGCAACCAGTGCAAAGCATTCATTTGGGGGTTTGATCCGGTCCAAACCCCCTTATGGAGGGAATGGGGGGGTGGCATCTATACATACATACATAAATATATATATATATATATATATATATATATATATATAACTTTTTTATCAACTTTGGCTTCAACAGTCGCCTAATCATGCAATGCCCTTGAACATCAATCTCCCTCTTCTGAATAAGGGTTTCAATGCAGTCTCGGATGTCCTCACATTCTTTCGTGGGATGAGACACCCGAGCATGATATTCACAGTAGCGATGATGTCTTTTCTCCACTTCTGGATAGTGGGCCGGTGGATCATGCACCATTATCTGACCCTCTTCAGGAAGAGTGTCGAACATTTTCTTGGTGTCTTCCTTCAGAAAGGAACATTGGTGGGGGGGCAGCGCGCCAGCTCAGGTACCAGAGTGCGGGTTTGACTTGACTTGTGCTAGGTTCTTTTGTTCCCACCTAGGGGAATGTGAATGCCGCCACCATATGGATTACATTAATTGAGTGGTGGACCACATTGACCAATTGGGTTGGCCGATTCCAGGTATGAGGCTAAGGAGGGTTAATTAGACACCCTCGCATTATGATTAGGCCATCCTGGATCATTTTCTCCACTTTATTTTCAAAGCTATAGCAATCCTCGATGAATATGCGATGACATACGCAATAATTAGGCTCACTTGATTTGTTTACATCTGCAAGCCTTTAAGTTTCCGGCAGAATTATGAGCTTCTACATCATGCAAAGCTCAAAGAGTTTCTTTGTATGCTCCTTAAAGGAGTATGGCGTCTTCATGCGTTCCACCAGTGCAGTGACTAACGCCTTCCCTTCAGACTTCTTGCATGAACCACTTGACTTTCCTCCTCCATTGTTTCCATTTGTTGAAGAGAAGCCTACTGCATTTACTTCCTTCCCGTTGACATTACGATCCTTTGATGTTCTACTCTTGGTAGGAGTGAAGTTGGGGTTGTCAACGAAGAACATCTCGATCTCGGCAACGACAGAGTTTAGTTAGTCAAGCCTTTGATATTCGTGCTAAGGAGTCAAGGGCGGTCTCCCATTTCTTTTGTCGGAGGGAACACAACTCGGATAAAGATATATTGCACTCGGTCATCTAGAAATGATCGAGAAACTTCTTATGTATATCAGTCCAATCAACCACTGAATTAGGCTTCAAATGGGAATACCATTGGAAGGCGGTACCCATCAGAGAGGTGACAAGTAGCGGAGAAGATAAGACTCATCCAAAACCAATTCACTTATGGCTGTGATGTAATAAGCTAAGTACTCGTGCGGAGAACCCCGCCCATTGAACTTTTGTAGTTTAGGAACTTTAGAACAATCTGGATGGAGCTTCTTGAATTGATGGTGGAGTGAGTATGACACACGGTACAAATCAACATGGCGACATGTTCTCCGTGTTGAGCAAACTTTGCCTCCACTATTCTTTCGATCATCTGCCTTTGTGCTATAAGATTTTCTGGTGCCGACATATTGGATGACCTATTATTGGTTTCCAACTGAGAAGTTCCAAACTCCGCCACTGCTGGTATTTTAACTGCCCTAGCCGAGGCATTGACAACAACAGGCATGTTTTGAGCAGCGTACTCAACTACTAGTGGTGCTATGGTAGGCTGTGACGACATTTCCATTTCTCGCAATAAATCTTGTAGGATATTATTCAGTTTTTTATTTTCATGCCGTAATTCCTCCAGTGTGAAGCCCTAGACATTATCTCCCAGTTCATCTTCTTACCATGGGTTGTCATTTTCATGGGCACTATGGATTTATTTCGGTGCCCCTTCGGCACGCTCCAGCCCTAGTTGAGTTGACGAGGCAGCGGCGACACAATTCATCTGCGCCACAGCTCGAGTGATTGGGTGAGACTTCCTCAGCGCCTGAAGTGGGTCATTCTGGTCTTCTGGCACTTCTTCTAATGGCTTGCCAGTGGATGAAGTTTAGTGGGTGAACACCTTAACAGTATCATTGGTCACCTACACCATTCTCTTCTTTTGTGGTGATTGTGCTCCCGGACGGGATAGTTCCCCCAACCTATCAAAGACTGAGACTCGGGGCATATGAGCCTTGACCGGGTGATTATCATTTGTTTGGGTTGGTCTCGAGGGTGACGAGTGTCGAGGGTTTTTGTAAACCCCTTTACCTTTTTGCCCACGAGGGCGTGAAGCTTTGACCTCTAGAGTTACCTGAGTTCTAACTTGCTGCCAATCTGTGGAACCTTGAGGTTGATGCAAGTCCGACATGCGGATAGGGTTCCCGGCCCTAGCCCGCCTGATAGCATGGGCCTCCTCTTTAACGACCCAGATCTTCTTCATGTGGAGCTAGCGTTCCCCCACCGAGTTGCTCCCTAACTTGGGCTTGAAAGCCTTAGAGTTAGACCGACGCAGTTGGCCCCGGTTGGCCACCGGTATGCCAAACTTCTTCAATTCTGCCTTGTCTTCCCAAGTTCGTCGAAGAAGCTTGAAGCGGTTGGAAATGGGGATGGTCGAGACATACTTATCCCGAGACAGAATCAACTCGCCTCTATCGAGCAAGACACGGAGGTTTCCGACAATGATTGTCTTACCGAAATGAGAGGTGGCACTGCAAGCTTCTTGCCCTTGCAGGTATGGAGGCGCCTCCGTTGAGCAGGAGCGGAGTGAATGCTGATGTGATTGACCAAGAACACTCGGCTGGTGGCAGTTTGGGGATTGACGCCCTTGGCAGGTGATGGAGTGGCCGACTTCTCCTCGACCAATGAAACAACTCCCAGAAAGTAGGGTGAGCTAACGACAGCAGGAAAGTCGCCGAACACCAATGGAGTTGCCAGGTATCCGAACCTGACGTGGTTGGCGATGACTTGGGGGCCGTAGGTGAACGCTACCATCGTCTTGTTGTTGTTTGATGTTTGCTGCTGTTGGTCGCTTATTGCAACTCAAGCACCCTCCTCTTCCCGTCCTGTAAAAAGGAAAAAGACATACACAACCTTAGTACAGGTGTGGATCTTCTTTGACAGAAAGAAGAAAGGTGAGAAAAGTCCCACCGGACGTGCCAGTCTGTTTAATACGCGAAAATTAATTGGGGAAGTAAATTAATATAAATGGTTTAGATATTGAGAAAAAATAATTAATTGATGTCCATTGATTAGACGAGTATGCACATTTGTTAGCCATTTGAATGGCATGTGCATTGTTAATCTCGCAAGTTAAGTTTATCAAACGATTAGGGTTCGTGAGTTGGATTTTTCTCTACTGATCAAAATCAATGTTAATTTACATCGGTATGAAGTCCAAACACTTTCAATTAACTACCAAAGAAATCTCAACCTTCACAATATCCGTTGTGATATTGAGGACATATTTGCAATCGCAACAGTAAGGCCTTTGACGGAATGAGAGTATTTATACAATAATAGGGGTATGGATGCCATTTGGCCTAGGTCAGGTGTGCTTGTAAGGACAGTGGTAAGTTTGCAATTTAGACTAGAGTTTGGGTACTAGTGGAGGTTTGGTTTCACATTTGATATTGTTCAGGGGTTTGATTGCAATTTGTTATCAGTGAAGATTTATTTGCAGTTTTGCATTAAATAAGGTTTATTTGCAGTTCTATACTGGCTAAGATTTAGTTGTAGTTGGATACTAGCTAGGGTTTAATTGCAATTTGATACTGGCCTGGGTTTAGCAGCGGTTTGGCACTAGCTAGGGTTTAGTTGCAATTTGACACTGGCTAGGGTTTAACTGCAATTTGGTCTTGAATGAAGTTTAATTGCAATTTGGCATTGACGTGTTGCTCATGTCGATTGATTGGAACTTATCTTCGTCAAACCGTCAGATCGTCGTCGTAGAATTGTTTTCGGGCTACATCACAACCAAACCGTTGGATCGCCGAGAAGATCATTGTCAAACTGTTGGCTGACGGCCTTGAACTCATCTCCATGAAGCGAAGGCATATATACAAAACATCCGCATGTAGAAGGGACCAAGGTTTGACGGCCCGGCCGTACCGGCCGTACCGATTTCGTACTGGTATGTTACGATACAACACCGTTACGTATTGTACCGCAATGCACCAAGAAAATAATATATAATAAATATTTGTTATGGTAAATATAAACAGGTGATGTTGTATAGCAGAGTTGGTTAAGGCGTTTTTTATTCAACCGTGAGGTGGGCGGTTCGAATCTCACGGTTGTCTTTTGATTTTTTCCCCCTTGACATGGTGAAAACGCGACGCTCCCCGGTTTCGAACCTGAAACCTACGTTGAGAAACGCTCATCCTTAACCAGCTTACCCATCCACATGTATTAAATATAAAATAACATATATAATATATGAGTACGTACCGGTAGCGTACCACAGACCGGTCGTACCAGTCTATGGGTGGTACGGTCCGGTACGTGCGGTTCGCTCCGTACCGGACCGGTTTGTAAAATCCTGGAAGGGACACAATTTATAGAAATTCAGGATATTTTTGTAAACCCTGGACATTTCTATAAAATGTTGAACCTTTTAACCAGGGTTTGCCAACCCGTTTGTACCGGCCGTCCCGGTCTTTCACTGGGACAGTACAGTACGGGTCAATACCGTTGCGTACCGAGATGAAAAAAGAGCATTTATATATATACTATATCTAAAATAATTGAAAATTGATGTCAGCTCAGTTGGTTAGGCGCTTTACTTCGTCTGTCACACGTCCTGGGTTCGAATCTGGGGGTTCGCTTGAGGTTTTTACGTTTTTTTTCGACTGGGAATGTTAAAAGAAAAAAATATAACACACACAACCATGCGTTTCGAACCGGTGAGCTCCCGTTTGAAAATGAAGTAGTTAGCCAACCCGTCTACAAAATTTCTTCAGTTAAAAATAACATAAATAATATTTAAAATTTATGAGATCGTACCGGTTGCATCCCACAAACCGGTAGTCCCGGTCTGGGACTGGGATGAGAAGGGAAGGGCAGTTCGCCCCGTCCCGTCTCGGTTTGTCAAACCTTGCTTTTAACAATTACAAGACTTTTCTATAAAATGCATGACTTTCGACACATTGTAGACTTTACAGGACTTTTCAACAAAAATGCAGGACTACAATTTCTGAAAATTACAGGTGGTTTCTACAATTACAAGACATTGCAGGGTTTTCTTGTAAATTCATGGGTACTTTCGTAATTTCATATTAATTCATAAAATTACATGATTTTTCTCCACAAAATACAATATTTTACATTACAAAATACAAGGGGCATAACCACCATTACAAGGACATTTTTGTAAACATACCCTTGCTTGGAGTCTCAAAGCACAAAACACAAGGCACAAGTCTTCGAGAACTCCAAGTTTGCTCTGTAAGTGGTGTCGAGCGTTGTGCGTTCGGAACGAGGGATCACAAAGGGGTATTTGTAGGCCAAAGGGACCTATCCGAACCGAATAGGCTTTGCGGGAAACCTACTGGTCCAAGTAGGCCCTGCATGGGCCTATCCAGTCCATATAGGCTCCCACCGGGGACCTACTGGATAGGCTCCCACTGGGGACCTATGCGGCCGGGATAGGCTTCCACTTGGCCTATCCAGTCTAGGTAGGTCCCGCCGGGGGCCTACCCGGTCAAAGTAGGTCCCACGAGGGGCCTACCAGATCCTCCTTGACCAGAAGAGGGAGAGAGGGGGGGCGGCCTATAAAGCCCCCCCCCCCCCCCCCAATTTTATATTCTTCCTAGGTTTTTGTGCTTGCACGTGGGGAAGAAAGCAGCATTTGCGAAATTCTTTGTGTTTCGTGCCTTTTGTTCATTTGCTTCATAGTTGTCAAGGTGTCCAAGACGACCAAAGCGGTGGTCCACTGTCTTACTGCTTAGGCGACAAGACGAGACACCTAGGCGAAGCTTAGTTTATATAACCAAATACATTGCAAGAGAACTACTACTATACATTTTCTACATATAAGTTCTTAGTTAGTGAAAAATTTGATATGCACAAATCTTCAACATATACCTATATTTTACAAATCAAAAATATAATAAATGACAAATAAAAATAAATTAATAAGGAGAAAACTAATAAGAATTTGCGAATACATGTCAATCAATACATAAATTTTAATCTAAAATATGATATTCAAATAGTTATTCTATATATTAAAAGGAAGCATAAATGACACATTTTTTGGTAAACTATAAGCACATCAACATAATATCTTCATAATTTTCTACTTGTGAATTATCAAAAAAAGACAAAAATAATACTAACTTCAAAAAGTGCACCGAGCAAATATGAATCAATGTCCTTAAAAGGAAGGAAGAGGAACTGACAGGGAGAAAAATCTACGAGAAAGGGGAAAGAGAAATGGAAGTCTTATCTTCTTTTTCCAATCTTGACATAGTATTTGTCAATTTTTCAAATTATCCCTGAAATTTTACCCAAATACTAAAATCTACCTCAATAAAAGGAGTGGATGTCCTGCCAAGGCAGGCTAGGTAGGCCCAAGGTGGCCTAGGTGCACCAAGGTAGTCAGGTGAGTGCCTTAGTGGGCTGCTCGCCTTGTGCGCCTTGTCGCCTAGGCGATGCCTTGAAAACAATGATTTGCTTTTTGCGCTGCTTGTTGCGAGGGAAGGCTCAGCTCTTCAAGGATTGTTTCCCACTCTAGCTCGAACGCCTTGTGAGTTGTGACGGAAAATTTTCTTGAGTATTTACTTGGTGTGAGGGTATTTTATTTCCTGCCGTATATTTGATGGGGTTTCCCGGGACTCGTGTTTGACCCCATATCATGACGGCTTTGACTTCACGCCATTTTTTGGCCATCACTGGACTAATTTAATTTTTATCTATCTTGATTAATTCGAGAAAAATAATGAGTCCAACACCAGGCCAGCTACCAAAACTTCCGACACAGCTGTTCACATCATGTTTATTCATCATGCATCTGAAGCACTTCTCTCCATACATTCTTATCCTCTTGCATGCTTTACTTGCATTGAGAAAGCTACAAAGTAGAGAAGTTCCTGAGAGACTTAATGGTGACTTGTACAAACTTTTCAGCCTTCTAAACTTTTTTCTTGGAGGGGGATGTGGCTGGGATTGGTTAGATAATTGTTCCTCTGTTTTTTATTATAGAAACTGAATATATCCCCTATAAAAGAAAACCTTCTTATTTGACATGCCCTGAGCCAATAAAGATTCCAAAACAATGAGTTTTAGTTATGCATCCGAATCGTGATCATCGTTAAATGCCTTTCCACCAATTTGGGTCAGCTAGATATGATGAAGAATCCAAGGATTTGGCAAGTTTCCAACCAACTATCTCCCTAATCTCAACCCTCTAGGCCTCTACAAGGTGGTACCAAATGTCTGACCAAGATGATCTTAGACAGGAGAAAATTTGTGAAAAATCTTGCAAGGCCAGTTATAAGTACACATATATACACACACAGACACACACATACATATACAAATGGTATGGCATGTATGTATTGTATCTAGGTATGCATATATGTATATGTTCATGTGTATGACCTAAGCATGTTGCCATTAGGACTATTAAACAATAGTAACTTCCAGCCAGATTTTATTTTATTTTCTTGTTCACTAGTAGACTAGGTAAGAATGCATCAGAGTAAAAGGCCAGGCAAAGATAAAAGCTTAGATCCTTTTGTCTACCACAAGAAGAGAAAATTGTTGTTTTCTTCTAAGAAGACACCACAACCTTTAACAACCTCTCCCTGCTTTTCCCTGAATGCTCTGTACAGTGCTAATGAGAGATTTCCCATTACATCATTCGCTGATGAGCCCACTAGGTTGTTGAGAGAAAGAGAAATGCGAGGCATTCCCTTGGACTTGTGAGCAACTAACTTTGTGGTACCTGAAATAACACACTATAAATTAAACACATGACAAAGCTGGCGGATGCACTTACTTTTAACTTGAATGGTCCAAAATTGAAGTTCATAGGTTTAATAAATACGAACAGCTATATGAAAACCAGATAAAATTTATTCTCTGCAACAATGGTTGCCTCCCACATGATCTGCCAACCAGAGTGAAGTCCAAATAGGAAGAAGGTAAAGCTCTAAAGCTCCGTAAAGTGACGTAGCATGTAAGGCCAATTTCCATTAGAATAAAATGTCGGTCTCTAGAGGAGCATAAACAGCATAGCAAGCTTGCAAGCATACTGATGTCTTGTATTACTTAATACAGGGATTGTCAGATGTCTCAAATGTAATAACAGGTTTTAATTGGCTTGCTGTGAATGTCTATTTAGCTGGGACACTCTAACAGTTTAAATGCTCATTGAAAAACAAGCAATCCAGAGTGCACTTCAAAGATGTTGTTAGTTATGAGGTTATTTATCAGATGACCCATTGAAACAGTAAATGCAAAAGTTGTAGCTAACATGAATGCATTAACAGTTATTCAACATCAATTTCCAAAACGTGCAGCATATATATCCAATATCAGCTTTTATTCAAAGGTTTAAGTTCATGAAGAGAAAGGTAAGGGTAAAAGCTATGGTATATAGAATACAGCACAATATTTCTTGAAACCGGGGGTTAACAATAGATCGGGCTTCCATTTGTTGTTTCGCCCTTGATAACCATTTTAGATATTGCAGGAGAATCTGTAATCAATGGACGCCAGAATAGATAAGCCAGGATAGCCATTGAAGTCACTTCATTAGTGTTTTGGGTCAGAGTGGTCCCCGTGCACTTAAAACTCCTGTGATAGAATGATCGCACTTTTCATTATGCGCTCATAGCTTCTTCCCCAGCCCCAAATTTCTAACATAGATTCATTTGTCTCCTTGGTCATGTCATCAAGCATCCGTTTTCCCTGTAAACGATGACCGGCATACAGCCAATTCATCCATTATTGCTGCATTGAGTTTTACCAACTCTTAACCATCTTGATCGTTCACCCGACTTTCAGTGGATGATCAGAACTGAGTCCAAGCGTTTCTTAGAAGGCCCGGTGAGAAGATACAAGATTCTTTTTCTCTTGCAACAATTCCCGAAGCTAATTTCATATAAGCATGCAAAATATAGGAACTTGATATGTCATAAACCTAAATTTTGTAAAGAGAACAGGTAAGAAGTAACTTCGATTGTTTTTTGGTGGGGGTGGGAGGTGGAGAGGAAAAATTGCAAGTTTCATGTGTACTCAGTTACCTCCTACTACCAGCTTTACATCATCCGAAGACAAGGATGCTATTAGGTAATCGACGAACTCGGAGCAGGAGCTGCCCACTCCGGTTTCATCTCTCTGGATGATGAAAAAACACGAGTCAGCAAAGTTCTCAAAGGAGCATGGAACATAGCTCGATGCCAAGAAAACCAGGCAAATAGTCCGAGCAAATAGCAAAAATTCTAATCCGCTACAACACGCGCCGAGGAAATCTCACAAACACGTGCCGGGGAAGTCCACTGTTCGTCATGCGATGAACAGAAGAGAAGGGGAAAAGGTGGAAGGCAGTAGTGAACCAGTTCTTCAACGTCCTGGACGGTGAGAACGCGCTCCAAGGTGTGAGAGTAGAAGTCGGTGGCCACTATCTCCAGGCGGTAAGGGTCCAGGGCGTGCACATAGAAGAGGAACGGCCGGTGAAGAGCGCTCGGAGCGGCGACGGGCCCCGTGTCCCGTTCCGCCATTGCTTCCCCGAACATGGGCTTGAACTCCTCGAAACCCTTCTTCGACGCCATGGCCGCGAGAAAGGGAGGAGGCAAGGACGAAGCGGGAAAGGGAGGAGGAGCAAGAGAGAGACAAGGAGTAGGTCTGTCAACGGAGCGGATACTAAGTGAATATATGACTATCCGTATCCGCTCCGCTCCGTTTTCCTATTCGAATTATGCAATTTTAATCCGCTCCGATTTGACTCGGATATGAAGCGAATAGCTGACTATCTGTATCTGCTCCGTTTTAAAATCTGAATTATCCGATTCAAATTTAAAAGTATATAAATATAAGTATAAAATATTAAAAGCATATAAAATATAATTATAAAATGTCAAAAATATATAAAATAAATTTTAAATTAAAATATAACTATAAAATATCTAAATTTCTCTATAATATCATTTATTTTATAATAAATTATTTAAAAATATGTATTATATGATATATAATATTACGAACGGATATTTTTCGAAGCGAATATTATAATATTCGTATCCACTCCGATTCGAATTCGGATATTATCCGTATCCGAAAAAACGAATACGAATCGAAGCGGATCCGGATAATATCCGTATCCGTTGACAGGCCTAACAAGGAGGGAGAAATTTTGGTTAACTTCATCTGATGCCCACCATTTACGTTTGAGTAAATGATTCGGGCAACACCCCGGTAATTACACACGGGGTGTTGCACGTGAAACTTACACCCCCGTAAACACACGTCGATTCGATAAATCAAATCTCCAAACCAATTCATAGAAATATAAGAGGGTACAAATATTGATTGTCATGTTGTACGGTGTAATTTTAACGAAATATTTAAGTGTCCCTTACATCAATCTAATTGGGTGTCCTAACTACGTTATCAAGTGACATTGTTTAGAAATAATTTTAAAAAATACCCTCATGAATAGTAAAATGAGATATTTTTATTACTTATAGAATTATAATTTTATTTTTACATGACTCTCACGTCACGTCATCTGATAATATAAACAACACACGAAATTATCTTGACGTGAGAGTCACTCAAAAAAAATCTAAAAAAAGAGTGTTACACGTGCAACACTCTCGTATGTAATTACCGAGAGTGTTTCACATAACATTACTCTTTTAAAATTTCCTGATAGTTAATTAATAACCAGAGAAGAACCTGAGTTGAGCGTTGGATTTGAATCTAGATCTCCCATAATTGGTGTAGATTTTAGTATCATTATGCTAAGTTCTTCATTATAGTGTGACAATTTGAACTCAATCAAAGGACTCCGAGTGAGTCAATTGACAAGGACCCTATCTCATGATAAGAAGGTCCCATGTTCGACTTTCGAGAGATGATTTATTTGACTCACATTTAATTCTCAAGTGATGTAAGCTCAGAATTTATTAGTATTAGGAGAAAAGGATGCGCGAATGTGACGTGAGTCAAGATTGTATTAGTGTCGGATGTGCGCGGTTGAGAAACCGGCAATGAGCTAGGGTGATCGGCTCTCTTTTGTGCCCGGATCGGGTCACGGGACGGTCACGTACTCTCTCGCAGCAGCGGTAATGAACATATAAAGCGAGCTAGATATTCCTACACATGCTCTCTAGCAGCGGCATAAACAAATATATATGAAGTAAGCAAAATGCAGAGAATGGAGCGAATGCGATACCTCCACGCGCTCGGCGTGGGGAAGACGAACCCGGCCGAAACTCGTACTCCCGGGATAAATATTACACAATGATGACATCAATGAAATATCACCCACTCCACGCAGGGAGGTAAAGGGCAACACAATGGGGTCCGGGAGGACCGAATTCGGGTTGACGGGCGGCTTCTCGCGTTGATTCGGCAGCACCCGAACTTGTGACGGTAGGGCCCACGTGCTGTCCGGAGGGGCCGTGTGGGACCTGATAGCACCGCTGTAGTGGGGACACTTAGGGAAGCGCTCCCCGGGCTAGCGGCAAGCTGGTTCGTCGGCCGGAGGCCGGGCGGCTCCGTTCGGCACCGGTCGGAATAACCGGCCACAGATCTGCAGCTTCTGGTTTTCAGCGCGCGTCTTGGCGAGAACAGGCGCTGCGATTAGCCCCGATGTCGGATCGACACGAGACTAGCTCCGTTGGAAAGCTAACTTCAAATCCTTCAATCTAGGCCTGAAGATCTGGCCTGGATCTGCACGGATCTGAGCTTTAATGAATTTACAACTTCCTGTTGTACAGTAGCCGAACACTCAGATCTACAGGACTATTCTCTGAGAACTGCCTTTGATCGCTATGAAAACCTTGGATTCAGACTTCGACCACTTCATGAAAGTTGTGCAAAATTGAGCTAGAAAAACGGCAAAGCTAGTTTGGATAAGTTTGAATATGTCTACGAATTGATAGGAGTTTTTCACTAACAGTGGGTCGGATCTGGAAATGGGCTGAAAGCACTGTAGCTGAGGAAGAACATGAATTTTTAAAAATAGATAGAAGGCTAATCAAAAATTAATAAAATTCGTGGATGTAGGGGATTATGGACAGAACTTCTAGTAAAATTAAGAGGGTTTGGGCAAATTAAAAAGATGGCCGGAGGTGGGAAACACAGGGTTTCTGTCACTGTAGACAGAGACAAAACAGAACTAGGAATGAAAGATGCACGAAAATGGAAAAATACTAAACGATGGAATTTGGGCGTGAAAATTTAGGTGGAGCTTGTGATACAAGGGAAGAACACACCATAAAAATTGCAGACCACGAAGAGGTCGTGGCTGATAGCAGGAATTTCGGGAAGAGACCTCTGTCCAGTAGGACAGAACACCGAGAACGGTTTCGCGGCGGCTCGAAGGCGGCACGAACGGCGGCGGCGGCGGCACAGATGATCACCGGAGATAGAGGGGAGGGGATAGAAGATAGAAATCACTCTAGAACTGGAGGTTGGAGGAGAGAAACCAGAGGGAGAGAGGGGGGGCTCAAGAACACTCTTGATTTTCCAACAATTTTCTCTTCATTAATGCTAACAAATGAAAAATACAACCTTTTATATGCCATATGTCAAATCTAATCTACATCATTAGATCTAGGAGTGGGGAATGGAGGGCCTAGATTGGATGTGAATAACACACAAAAAATAATAAAATATTAAGGGGAGAGGGGCGCCCCCTTGACCATGGTTAATGGGGTTGAATGGGTAGGTGAGGTAGGTAACCCACCTTGGACTAATTAAGCCACTTGTCTCCCATGTGGTCAAATGACATTCAACCCTTCTAGATGGCCACTTAGGATGGTTGACCAGCCCCACATGGATGACATGGACCAATAAGAAAGGGCTGGGGGCCCCCCTTGCTGGTCCTACTGACAAATTACATAGAAACCCACACAATCCGTGGGAATGACTCATTGGCCAATAAAGCCATACAATTGCGCGTATACTTCCCCGTGGATATAAAAAAGGATATAAATGTAATATGAAAAGTACTGGCTCGGCATCGATTCCCATCAACTCTCCCCGGGTGGGAGGAACTCGACCCCGTCGAGTAGGGGTATGGATGCTCGAGTACTCCGGCGGATCCGTCACCGTGCCAAGTAGCGCGGGTATGCTCCACTCCAAGTGACCGTCACCTGCTCATTCCATATATACTCGATATACGCAAGCTGCCATGGGCTAGAGGTGGACACTCCGGGTGGGGCACTCTCAAAGGGAAGGAAGCAGCTCGAAGACTCACTAAGAATCACCGCTGAGTCCCTGTAGGTGACTGATCCGGGTATAGATGTAGAACCGATCCCATACTCATCGAATGAGTCCACTCGCCTCTTTACTCATAAGAGAACGACAACGAGCTTGCACAAGACACATGCAGACTCTCAAACTACACACAAACCATGCAAACAAACCACACAAGACAAACCACACAAGGAAAACACACCGACTCATATATGACCCTAGACATACCTAATGTTAGTCCGACCCGTACATGGGTGACGGCGGACCAGGACACCCGAATGTGTGCCATGCATGCATTTGACGTAACCGGAGGTCGACGTCATGGGGAACTCCTAGACATACTATGATGCACCAGTCATGGACATTGGGCTTGGATGCGGGAAGTTCGGGAGGCGCGGGTGGTTTGGATGGATCGGAGAAACCAAAGTTTTCATTACCCCCATATGAAGGTTCGGACCTATGGCTATGTGGAGTTTGCTTGGCCCGAGTGAAAAAGGTGGGATAGTGAACTTCGCGGAAGAGGTGGAGTGAGTATGAAAGCTCGGGAGGTTCACTAGTGAAGGGGTCAAAAGGGTCGAAGAAGGTATGACCCCATGAAGTGGATTCTCCCATGACTCGGTCCCAATTTAAGAATTCATAATCACCGTCATACATTGTGAGCGGTGGGACGACGGACATGTGTAGAAAATAGGACTCCTCCCTTGGGCAAAAGGGAACGAAGTCGGACTCGGCCGGCATCGGGAGGAGTAGAAGAATCTCCGTGGTGACACACCCCACGGTGCACACGGAGGTAATGGACCCTAAGGCTGGATGGGTGAAGCTAAGACTAGCGGGTTGGTCAAAGCCTCGGGCCAACATATGTGTCAACTTCCATTGCATGTCTAGTCCCATAACAAGATCATCCAACGTGTCAACATGGTGACTAGATCGAAATGTGGTATGGAAGGAGTTGACCGGCACTAGAGGTAGGATGGGGTCCATGGATGGGAAGGGATGTGGGACCAAGCTATCCTTGAGCCAACTAAGAAGCGGCTCGGCGATGAAAAGCGTACCCGTTAGAAACACGGGTGGCTGGGGCTTGGGTGGCTCCAAATGAGAGGGTTCCGAATTAAAATCGGAAGGTGAGGGTGACAATGGAGCACTATCGGGTGGTGAAGGAATTGGGTTAGGTAGTCCGATCGGTTCGGGACTCGGTTGGGAGGTAGATGTTTGCCAAAGGGTTCAACCTCTAGAGCGAGAAAAATGAGACTCAAAGGGCTCGACCTCTAGAGCGACCTTATAAGATTGCACCAGCGAGAACGCGTCGCGGACAAGACATTCAAGTTGGAAGTGAAACCGCAAACCTCTCCGGAACTGAAATGCGGTCGTGGTGCTCTCCTCTCCCAAGTCATATTCCAACCGGTACTTATCAAAGTCTCGGATGTACTCGGACACGGACCTATCACCTTGGACGGGTCGACATGGGTTGGCCATTGGTGCCGAAAATGTGGGAATGGATCCCTAGGAATGGGTATGCAAGGCCATTTACACAAGACACTAGACCGACTATGCACGGTTTGGGATGCATGCACACTAAGGACAATACACCAAGACTCGGTACGTGGCGGAGTTAATCGATCCGAAGATCACTCGCGCAAGTGTGCGGCCTTCCCGATAGGCGTAGCCTAACGTTCGGACAACACCTTTTTATATACCGATTAATGGTATGCAAATGCAACTCCTAAGACCGACTTAGACACTTAGACTTAAATGACACTCTTTTTTTTGTTTTGGACACCCTAGACTCAACTCGCTCTGATACCAAATTGATGCGGGACGAGACACGGACACGACAAGCTCGCGATCGTCCCTTAACGAGGGAAGCGTCGGATGTGCGCGGTTGAGAAACCGGCAATGAGCTAGGGTGATCGGCTCTCTTTTGTGCCCGGATCGGGTCACGGGACGGTCACGTACTCTCTCGCAGCAGCGGTAATGAACATATAAAGCGAGCTAGATATTCCTACACATGCTCTCTAGCAGCGGCATAAACAAATATATATGAAGTAAGCAAAATGTCGAGAAGGGAGCGAATGCGATACCTCCACGCGCTCGGCGTGGGGAAGACAGACCCGGCCGAAACTCGTACTCCCGGGATAAATATTACACAATGATGACAGCAGTGAAATATCACTCACTCCACGCAGGGAGGTAAAGGGCTACACAATGGGGTCCGGGAGGACCGAATTCGGGTTGACGGGCGGCTTCTCGCGTTGATTCGGCAGCACCCGAACTTGTAACGGTAGGGCCCACGTGCTGTCCGGAGGGGCCGTGTGGGACCCGATGGCACCGCTGTAGTGGGGACACTTAGGGAAGCGCTCTCCGGGCTGGCGGCACGCTGGTTCGCCGGCCGGAGGCCGGGCGGCTCTGTTCGGCACCGGTCGGAATAACCGGCCACGGATCTGCGGCTTCTGGTTTTCAGCGCGCGTCCTGGCGAGAAAGGGCGTTGCGATCAGCCCCGATGTCGGATCGACACGAGACTGGCGCCGTTGGAAAGCTAACTTCAAATCCTTCAATCTAGGCCTGAAGATATGGCCTGGATTTGCACGGATCTGGGCTTTAATGAATTTACAACTTCCTGTTGTACAGTAGCCGAACACTCAGATCTGCATGGCTATTCTCTGAGAACTGACTTTGACCGCTATGAAAACCTTGGATTCAGACTTTGACCGCTTCATGAAAGTTGTGGGAAATTGAGCTAGGAAAATGGCAAAGCTAGTTTGGACAAGTTTGGATATGGCTACGAATTGATAGGAGTTTTTCACTAACAGTGGGTTGGATCTAGAAATGGGCTGAAAGCACTGTATCTGAGGAAGAACACGAATTTTTAAAAATAGATAGAAGGCTGATAAAACATTAATAAAATTCGTGGATGTAGGGGATTATGGACAGAACTCCCAGTAAAATTGGGAGGGTTTGGACAAATTAAAAAGATGGCCGGAGGTGGGAAACACAGGGCTGCTGTCACTATAGACAGAGAAAAAACAGAACTAGGAATGAAAGATGCACGAAAATGAGAAAATACTAAACGATGGAATGTGGGCGTGAAAATTTAGGTGGAGCTTGGGATACAAGGGAAGAACACACCATAAAAATTGCAAACCACGAAGAGGCCGTGGTTGATAGCATGAATTTCAAGAAGAGACCTTTGTCCAGCAGGATAGAACATCGAGAACGGTTTCGCGGCGGCTCGAAGGCGGCACGAACGGCGGCGGCTCGAAGGCGGCACGAACGGCGGCGGCGGCGGCACAGATGATCACCGGAGATAGAGGGGAGAGGATAGAAGATAGAAATCACTCTAGAACTGGAGGTTGGAGGAGAGAAACCAGAGGGAGAGAGGGGGGGCTCAAGAACACTCTTGATTTTCTAACAATTTTCTCTTCATTAATGCTAACAAATGAAAAATACAACCTTTTATATGCCATATGTCAAATCTAATCTATACCATTAGATCTAGGAGTGGGGAATGGAGGGCCTAGATTGGATGTGAATAACACACAAAAAATAATAAAATATTAAGGGGAGAGGGGCGCCCCCTTAACCATGGTTAATGGGGTTGAATGGGTAGGTGAGGTAGGTAACCCACCTTGGACTAATTAAGCCACTTGTCTCCCATGTGGTCAAATGGCATTCAACCCTTCTAGATGGCCACCTAGGATGGTTGACCAGCCCCACATGGATGACATGGACTAATGGGAAAGGGCTGGGGGGGCCCTTGCTGGTCCTACTGACAAATTACATAGAAACCCACACAATCCGTGGGAATGACGCATTGGCCGATAAAGCCGTACAATTGCGCGTATACTTCCCCGTGGATATAAAAAAGGATATAAATGCAATATGGAAAGTACTGGCTCGGCGTCGATTCCCATCAGGAGATACACATGAGTTAGGTGCCACTAGATTTGAATCCAAGTTTCTCGCACTGAATGTAAACCAAAGTTTATTATGCCACTATGACATGGCTGGTACATGGAGTACTGGATCATGCCTGATCGCGATCAGCACGGCCTGCACATGGCACACACGCGGTAGGCCACACTTGGTCGCCAATGACTTGGCAGACATGACAAAGATGGTGGAGGGGACAGCTACTGTAATGCCCTGGATCCCTATTGGATATTTATTAGGTCTTTCGGATGCCTCATTTTCAACCGTTGCCTCATTTTCAACCGTTCACCATCTCTCTTCGTTCTCTCTCGTTTCAGGGTCTCTCGACGCGGGGTGCACACCGTTGCAGAGCTGGCCGAGGCGAGGACGCGATGGAGTGATCGGGACGCGGGATGGGGCGTCGGTTTGAGCGTGGCGGGCGCGATCCCTCGGTGGATTCCGAGAAGGCATCGTTCGTGTTCCTGACGATTTTCAGCATGGTTTAGTCCCCTTGGGGCGCGGTTTCTTCGGTGGAGGTAGGGAGATGGATCACCACTTCGTCCTCTACGTTTTCCCTGCTTCTGTGCGTGGTTTGGCGCTAGAACGGGTTAGATCGGGCCGGTTTGGGAAAAATCATAGTTTTTGGGGTTTTCAGTCGGAGAACGGCAACCATTCTCAGTCTAGTTAGTGTTAAAATGACCGCTGGGATGTCTGGATCCCATTCACGTAGGTTTCGTGTCGGTTGGTCGACATTCGGGGCCGGTAGGAGTCCGGGAACCCCGGTGACTCGTTTTGGGTCGATTTGAGGAAATCGCCCTGATCTCGCGATCCGGCGCGTGCACGTGGTGATTTTAGCCTGTAGGGGTGCGTTACAGTCCTTGTGGCCGTGATGGTCGTCATCCTGTTTTGTGTGTATTTCTTGGTCTGTTTTAGGTGATGTCAGGGGCTGTTTAGAGGTAGGTTTGTGGCGTGTCTGTGTGT
Source organism: Amorphophallus konjac (assembly GCA_022559845.1). Classification (NCBI taxonomy): domain Eukaryota; kingdom Viridiplantae; phylum Streptophyta; class Magnoliopsida; order Alismatales; family Araceae; genus Amorphophallus; species Amorphophallus konjac. The sequence goes on along the minus strand of CM040128.1, from coordinate 8,190,344 downwards.
GTGTGTGTCTATGTTAGGGTGATGTCTGTCGTTCCCGTGGTCTGGCCGCTTCCCTGTGGGTGTCGGTTGACATTCCTATGAAGGCTAAGATTACGTTTCTGAGTCTGTCGGCAGTTTCCTGTGCTGCCTTGGTGCTTTGTGGTACGTAGGACAGGGCGCGCTAGCCTATATGTACTCCAACACTTGTGTTTCAGAGTCTGTGTCTTGTGAGCCTTCACTAGTCGTAGCTCTACGACGTGGTCGACCCACCTGGGAGAGGTGGTAGGGCAGTTCCCGACGATACAGTTTTTAAGCTAGTTCCGTGGGCCCCCGGCTATTGCCGTAGCGTCCAACGGAGGGGGAATACTAGTTAGAGGCCTGGCTTAATTAGGTAGAGCCAGTGTGTGCACACGTGGTTAGGGGCGTGAGGACTTGCGCCGACGGGCGTGACCCTGACTAGTCACTTGTTACTGTAGCTCCTGTTCTGGTGCTGTGGTTGTGTCGTAGTCTCTGTCGGGCCGTTGTGACGACAGCGTAGACGAGACACTTGTCGGCGTAGCATAAGGCGTCAGTGGACGCAGCTGGATGTTCTTCTAATGAGGAGGTGCTTCCGTCACGTGACGCGTGACTCTCGTGTTTTCTCGGAGTCTGTGTTTCCCTTCTGAGTTGGTCTGTTCTGGGCTGGGCCTGGACCAGCTTGGTGTGGTACACGACGCTCCGGTCATGTTGTCTGTGTCTGTCTAGGTCTTTTCTAGACTTTCTTTTGCTTGCTGTTGTAGGTGCTGATTGGGGTGCTTGTTTGGCTTTTCCCCTTTTTCCTTGCTGCTCCCTACTCCTCCTCCCCTTTCCGTGCCTGCTTGTCTGTTCGGGTTATTCCCCTCGTCCTTAGCATGTTCCCTACTCTTGCTTTCCCTTGCTGTTTACAGTTTTCTAGTGTTGTCTCTTGCGATTGTTCCCGTTGTTTCTATTGTTCCGTGTTACTGCGTATTTTTCAGTGGGGATCCGCGTGACCCCTACTGAGCCAGTGACACGAGGCTCACCCCTGCTTTTCAGGCAGGGTGACGTGTTCGTTCTGCTTCCGCGGGTCCTGGAGTTCGAGTCGTAGCTGCCAGCTGGTACCTCTGTCGGGCTTCCCCCGACTTCTCGGTACGTCTTTTCTTTTTATCGACTGTACTGCTAGACTACTGTCTTTAGCCTTGGACTTGACTCTGGTATATAATTGTTAAATTGAAGCTGTTAATTAAAAAGTAATTTTATTTCTGCTACTTTAGCAACCCGATCTAATGAAATTTAATTGCTTATTGCTATATCTGTCAGTTCAATGTACTACACGACAATCCTTTTTCCCTTCGGAGCTTTACCGCTCTTGGGAAGCCTCGCGGGTTCCAAGTGGTATCAGGTGTATTCGGTAGTCCTACCGGGTATATCTGGTATCTGGAATCCGAGTCGTCACAGTTGGTATCAGAGCGTTGTTGTGTGAAGTACATGGTAATCTCAGATATACAGTTTCTAGAGTCGTTAAGTCTAGTACAGTCTTCAGCTGGCGTTAGGTTTCGTGATTCTCATTTATTGTTGTCGTGGGTCTTTTCTCGGTGAGCTGCTCGATACATGTAAGACCCGCGTCTTAAGCGGATCCTTAGTGGTTCGGATCTAGGCTTTGTCCTGATCGTTTTCGCTATTTTTGCGGATTTTTAGGAGTTCGTTTGGCATTTATCGGAATTTATTTAAGGTTAATGGCAATTAAGGTTAAGTTTTTAAAATAATAATAATAATATATATATATATATATCTCCCCACCGATTTCTCTCTCCCTCACTCGTTCTCTCTCGCACCCTCTCTCTCCCTCACGCGATCTCTTTCTCCCTCTCTCTCGGATTCGGCGCTGTGGGCCGCGGATCGAGGCTTGGGAGGTATCATCGGAACCGGCTCGTCGCGAGGAACGCGTAGGCGCTGACCTCGTCGCGATTCGTCGGGCGTGGAGACGGGACGGGGCGAGAGGAGCCGCGGCGACCCCTTGCTTGCATGTGGCCCAAACTCGGTTTTCGTCGCGATTAAGGTAGGGGGATGGAATCCTTGCCTCGCTAGGATCGCATTGGCATAGCATGCACGTCCATCCGACGTCGTTTTCTTCAATTTCCATGCAAAATTCCATGTTAGTGTAATTTAGGCTAAATTCTTGAAAATCACTCCATGGGCATTGTTTTTATGTTTTGATGCATGCTTTAGTTGTAGAATGTTGTGGTTTGGTAGGTTTTATGGTTTTTCTGCGTTTCCCCGTCGATCCGGCTCGACCGGGAGGGGGCTTGGTTTTAAGCGTTTCGGTTTTAGCTCCCAGTCGGTGTGACAGTCCTACCAGGAACTGTCACACGTGTAACGGCCCTCACGGGACGCGTTACAGCACTGTAACGGCCCTTGGTAGGGGCTTTTGACTTCCGTTGACTTCGTGAGGCGGTTGGCCTGACGGCCTGTCGGGCGGCCGTCATGGTGCCGTAACGCGCCTCATGGAACGCGTTACGCTCTGTGCAAATTGCGGTTGCAGTTTTTGTCTCGGGTGGCTGTAACGGCCAGGGTCGAGCGCGTTACAGTTCATGTAACGCGCCACACCCCGACCGTTACACACTGTAACGCGGGTACTGTAGACCGTTACATTCCCTAGGGTTTTTAAAAGCCGTCTGCTTGTTCGATTCCGATAGAGTTGCTTTCACTTCCTTGTGATGGAACCACTAGTCGTAGCCCAGCGACCGAGTGTGTTGTCCCACCCGGGAGAGGTGGAGGGGTGTTCCATTGAACGGTTTGTAAGCTAGTTACCATGGGCCCCTGCTGTTACCGTTGCATCCAACGGGGGGGGGGGGAACTAGCTAGAGGCCTGGCTCTAGGCAGGAGTCAGTGTGTGCACACGTGGTCGGAGACTTGGACTGGCACTGACGAGTGTCGCTCTGACTAGTACTTGGCTTGGTCCTGTTATGCCTCTCACTTGTCGTGAGTTAGACTTGCGAGTTGCCGAGACGCAGTGTAAGTAGTCAGGGGACGCATCTGGTCTTGTTCTTCTAGTGGGTTGTTCCGTCTCTCACTTCACTTGGTTAGTGTTGGTTTATTATATTTGTAGATTTATTTCCTGTCGTTAGTATTTATTTAATTGTGCATCTGCTTGTTTATTATTTAAATGCATGCTCTAATTGCTTTTATATTCGCATGCTTGTCTGTTTAGTTTGAGGTAGGGATCCGCGTGACCCCTACTGAGTCTGACTGTGACTCACCCTTCCTTCTTTCAGGTGAGCCGCCCCAATCGTCCGCCGGTTCTGCTCGGGGTTGTGCCGAGCGTCGTTAGAGTGCCAGCTGTGTTGGTTTGTCTTTTGTTCTGTTGTGCCGGGGTATGCCCCGTGTAGTTGTACAGTGGACCTCTATTATTGTAAATCTGGGCTATTGTATATATTTTACCACTCTGATATTTTAAATTACTTCCGCACTTAATTATTAATTGTTGTCCTAATTAATATTGCGCGCCTGCGGTCTCAATTCGTTATGCAACTCCTCAGCAAACTCCACTAACCCTTCAGGGGCCTCATCAGCCTCTTGGGTGGCTTCCCCAGTTCTTGATATCGGTATATCGGTATCCAGAGCTCTGGGTCGTCACAATACATGACTCATCCCCAGTCGTCGTGTGATCAACTGCTGTTGCGCCTTGATGTGACCCAGCTTGCAGTTGTGTTTCGTGGTTCTGTGTCCTGTACGGAGCCGGAATCCTGCGAGTGCTGCCGTTGTTGTTGTTTTTGTAAGTGCTGTTTCTTTATGATTTTGTCTGTCTATCATGAGCACTTTGTGGACCAACTCATGTCGGATCGGTTTGCTATACTCTCTTCCCTAGTAGAGTTAGCTTGCGACTCGATCAGATGTCTCGTGGTCTGGTGCTGTCGTCTTACCGTTGTTTCTCGTGGTTCGTGTCGTTTTGTAGTTATGTTGTCGGGTTGTTCTTCCCTGCTTTTCCTTTGTTAGTCCTTACATTTCGAGGACGAAATTTCTTAAAGGAGGGGAGGATGTAATGCCCTGGATCCCTATTGGATATTTATTAGGTCTTTCGGATGCCTCATTTTCAACCGTTCATCATCTCTCTTCGTTCTCTCTCGTTTCAGGGTCTCTTGGCGCGGGGTGCACACCGTTACGGAGCTGGCCGAGGCGAGGACGCGATGGAGTGATCGGGACGCGGAATGGGGCGTCGGTTTGAGCGTGGCGGTCGCGATCCCTCGGTGGATTCCGAGAAGGCGCCGTTCATATTCCTGGTGATTTTCGGTGTGGTTTAGTCCCCTTGGGGCGCGGTTTCTTCGGTGGAGGTAGGGAGATGGATCACCACTTCATCCTCTACGTTTTCCCTGCTTCTGTGCGTGGTTTGGCGCTAGAACGGGTTAGATCGGGCCGGTTTGGGAAAACTGATGTTTTTGGGGTTTTCAGGGTTCACCGGAAATCAGCAACCATTCACAGCGTAGTTAGTGTCAAAATGACCGCTGGGATGTCTGGATCACATTCACGTAGGTTTCGTGTCGATTGGTCGTCATTCAGGGCCGGTAGGAGTCCGGGAACCCCGGTGACTCGTTTTGGGTCGATTTGAGGAAATCGCCCTGATCTCGCGATCCGGCGCGTGCACGTGGTGTTTTTAGCCTGTAGGGGTGCGTTATAGTCCTTGTGGCCGTGATGGCCGTCATCCTGTTTTGTGTGTGTTTGTTGGTCTGTTTTCGGTGATGTTAGGGGATGTTTAGAGGTAGGTTTGTGGCGTGTCTGTGTGTGTGTATGTTAGGGTGATGTCTGTCGTTCCCGTGGTCTGGCCGCTTCCCCGTGGGTGTCGGTTGACATTCCTATGAAGGCTAAGATTACGTTTCCGAGTCTGTCGGCAGTTTCCTGTGCTGCCTTGGTGCTTTGTGGTACGTAGGACAGGGCGTGCTAGCATGTCTGTACTCCAACACTTGTGTTTCATAGTCTGTGTCTTGTGAGCCTCCACTAGTCGTAGCCCTACGACGCGGTCGACCCACCTGGGAGAGGTGGTAGGGCAGTTCCCGACGATACGGTTTTTAAGCTAGTTCCGTGGGCCCCCGGCTATTGCCGTAGCGTCCTACGGAGGGGGAATACTAGCTAGAGGCCTGGCTTAATTAGGTAGAGCCAGTGTGTGCACACGTGGTTAGGGGCGTGAGGACTTGCGCCGACGGGTGTGACCCTGACTAGTCACTTGTTACTGTAGCTCCTGTTCTGGTGCTGTGGTTGTGTCGTAGTCTCTGTCGGGCCGTTGTGACGACAGCGTAGACGAGACACTTGTCGGCGCAGCATAAGGCGTCAGTGGACGCAGCTGGATGTTCTTCTAATGAGGAGGTGCTTCCGTCACGTGACGCGTGACTCTCGTGTTTTCTCGGAGTCTGTGTTTCCCTTCTGAGTTGGTCTGTTCTGGGCTGGGCCTGGACCAGCTTGGTGTGGTACACGACGCTCCGGTCATGTTGTCTGTATCTGTCTAGGTCTTTTCTAGACTTTCTTTTGCTTGCTGTTGTAGGTGCTGATTGGGGTGCTTGTTTGGCTTTCCCCCTTTTTCCTTGCTGCTCCCTACTCCTCCTCCCATTTCTGTGCCTACTTGTCTGTTCGGGTTATTCCCCTCGTCCTTAGCATGTTCCCTACTCTTACTTTCCCTTGCTGTTTACAGCTTTCTAGTGTTGTCTCTTGCGATTGTTCCTGTTGTTTCTATTGTTCCGTGTTACTGCGTGTTTTTCAGTGGGGATCCACGTGACCCCTACTGAGCCAGTGACACAAGGCTCACCCCTACTTTTCAGGCGGGGTGACGTGTTCATTCTGCTTCCGCGGGTCCTAGAGTTCGAGTCGTAGCTGCCAGCTGGTACCTCTGTCGGGCTTCCCCCGACTTCTCGGTACGTCTTTTCTTTTTGTCGACTGTACTGCTAGACTACTGTCTTTAGCCTTGGACTTGACTCTGGTATATAATTGTTAAATTGATGCTGTTAATTAAAAAGTAATTTTATTTCTGCTACTTTAGCAACCCGATCTAATGAAATTTAATTGCTTACTGCTATATCTGTCAGTTCAATGTACTACACGACTATCCTTTTTCCCTTCGGAGCTTTACCGCTCTTGGGAGGCCTCGCGGGTTCCAAGTGGTATCAGGTGTATTCGGTAGTCCTACCGGGTATATCTGGTATCCGGAATCCGGGTCGTCACAGCTACGGCGGGGGGAGCCAGGGACGGTGGTGACAAGTGGGGGGAGCTAGGGATGGCAATGGAAGCTCGAGTTAGTGACGACAGAGGCGTTGGTAAGGACGATTGGGGCTGGGGGAAGCCGGGATGGGGGGCAAGGATAGCTAGCGACTAGGGGGAGCCAGGGACTTATAGAGAGATAGGCGGCTAGGGTTCCAAAGAGAGGGACTGGGAAAGAGGTGGGGGGGAAGGAGGGACGGGGGGATTAAATTTGGATAAGTAAACGTTTAAATATGAGTTTTTTATTTGAGACTTAAAAAATATTCTTCTCGACACATCGTGACACGTTGACATATCGTTCTATGCCAAATCGCATCTGGTCAGGAGTGACGCAGTCAATACGACCGGTACGGCAAACCTTGATAGAGACCCGAGTACTATTATACTAGATTCTCCGTCCAAAAAAAAAGTTTTAACTCAACCTAGAATGACACGGTCCGACGCGAAATCCAGTTGGACTCATCCATTGCTGTCCAATAAAAATGGGCCGATGCGCCAAGCTCGGGTGTGATTAATAACTGGCCCATTTTACAACTAATATTATCGGAACCTATTTATCTGACTTATTATTATCTTATTTTTGAAGAGTGACTCACTTGCACGATATTTTGGAGAGTTAGAGTCTGGACTCTTGGGGTCTAATATTATTTTTTTCCTTCTTAAGGGGGGGGGGGGGTTCCTTTTGTGTTAGCAAGACTTTTCTAAAGAAAGTAGGATTTTTTTTCACAATAACGTGAATTTTGTCCTTCACATAATTATTTCGGGCTCAAGAATCTAATTAGAGAGAGTAGTAACCTCTCGACAGATCTCATTGCTCGTAGGAGTACAAAAACCTAGGTCTCGCAAACATGTGAGATACATCTCCTTTCTCACACAACATGACAGGTGAGATTTGATCATATGTCCCAGGTTGTACATCTCGGCTTTGTTGATACGTTAGTTGCGAAAAAAATAATATATCTATAAGTGATTCTACTTATAGCTACATGTTGCGAAAAAAATTACGTACCCTCTGGCAATCCTAGGCCTACAATGAACATGTTGGAAATTGTTCATCAGAAAACTAAAATCAACTTGTCTTCGGATCCATCACCGGACTTCCGCACTACAAGGTCCGTGCACAATCAAGTAGCGTCTCCCATCATTGCCAAGGATGTGATATCTATTAAACCTGCGATCTTTCCTAGCTTTTATGGAGTATATGCCTAGTGACATCTCATTTAGGGTCGTGGCACCGTTTCAGAGGCCACGGTGGTATATCTAGGGATTATGTCACTCCTCTTCGCATGTTAATTATTAGGTAAGGTGGTAGTTGTGCTTCTCGAGGTCTTTGTGCCAAATCTTCCTTCTAGCCTTTAACGCATTGTCGTCGAGATGTGATGGGACTTAAACAGGATGTCCCGTGACTTCTTCGTTTGTAACCACACAAGTCTCCACTTGTCCCACGTATGGCTTGGTTAGTCTTTTGAGTTGAAACATCCCCAACGTCAATTTTCATTAAGACTCTTTTCCCGGTGGTCGGACTAAAGCCCTCGGTGGTCGGACTAAGGCCTCTCCATCACTGATCAAGTTAAGGTCGTTCATAGTCTAGCTAAGGCTCTTCTATTGGGAATCATGTTAAGGCACTTTATGATCGAGCTAAGACTCTTTATGACCAAGTTAAGGCTCATCTACCGAGGATCAGGCTAAGGCTCTTTATAGTCGAGCCAAGGCTCTTCTACTCAGGATCGAGCTAAGGACATTGACGATCAAGTTAAAGCTCTTCCACGGGTAGTCGGGTTAAGGTCTTTATGGGATTCGAGTTAATACTCTTCTCCTGTCTGGGTCGAGTTAATACTCTAAGCCTCTTATTTGGGATCGAGTTGGCTTTTTGACGTGAAATGACAAAGAGTAGATGATTTCTTTTTTATTGTTTATTTGTTTTATTTCTCTTTTTTATTTTTTTGTTGTTGTTTCTTTTTTTTGACTCTATCTGGATAGTAGAAGAGATAGAGAGAGACAGAATGGAGAGAAAGAGATATAGAGAGAGAATAATGAGAGAGAGAGAGGGGTTGTATATAGGGAGATAGAGAAGGGGTGCAGGGCAATCGGTAGTCTGCTGTTGGGTAGAGGTTGAGCCTAAATTGTCGGCCAATTGGTGATGGCAAGATGGACTTCACTAGAGGCTGAGCCTAGATCAACGGCGTCCTTCCAGAGGTGGGTTGGCAAGTTCGAGGTGGTGTCCTCAAGTAATGTTTTAAAACTCAGCCCAGATCGGCCAGTCTGATCGGTTAACCTCCCTTCCAGTCTCAAAATTAGATTAGAACAGTGCGTAGACCATTTTACACTCAAAACCTAGTTAAACCTAGTCAGCCTGGTGTAACCCTAGCACACCCGTTAAAACTGGCCTGACCCAACTGGGCTTGACTCCGAGACATATTTCTTATTTATTTAGTTTTTACTTTTTAATTTAGCATGAAAAAATATAGAAGATGAGAAGTCTTTTGACTGCTCTCTTTATAGTTATAATCCTTCTAGGATTCTAACTTTTGAAAGTTGAAACGATTTGGGAAGTCAAGAAAAGGTTCTAACTTTCTAACTTCTCTGAGACTGAGTCGTGACCCTTCTTAGTGAGTACATGTGGTGCAAAACGATAGAAGGAAGCTAGGACTCGAGAACCCCGGGGAACATCTGTAGCCCTGCAATTGTTGGGGAAATCGAGCAACATGCAATCCATTTTCCATTTTTCATCTCTTCCTTGGACAACAACAACTCTAGAATACTCGTAGAGTGAGAGATGAAGACAAAGAAGAAGATGAAGGCCCAATGACAAATGGGAATTTAGGTGAAGAAGAAATTTGACTTCACACGTTATGAAACTTGTTTCTCATGAGATGTTAATTGTTGTTGATAAATGGTCATATGTAGTGTTTATTTAATGTGCTTTTTATTCCTTTTTTGATTATCTTAGTGGTTGTTTAATGCACTTATTTTTATTTTTAAAATATATGTTAAAGTGTATCTTTCATATTTTTAACTCAATGTATATTTATATTATATGGGGATATATAATATTGATACAAGCGGTTCTAGTCTTACAGGTCACAGATTAACCTGAACGGTTAAACCATGGACCCGTGACCCACTAACCTAATTGGGTCAAGGTCCGAGTCGGGTTTTATTATCCGCAAGTGTAGGAGGTGCTCGATAAGGTCGCTCGGCAATGGTGGGTGGTGGCAACAGGAGCAGGAGGTGACTGGCGGGTTATCTGGCAGTGGAGGGTGGGCCGGCGACGTTAATGCATGGTTGGTCCGGTGTAGCCTGCCGATAGCGGGGTAGGGCAGCGGAGTGATTTGGTGTCGATTACTTCCCTGGGTTCTGCTCTTGAGGGAAACAGGGGAAAGGAGAGGCATAGTTAGTGGCGACTCCTCCTTGCAGTTGCAATGGGAGATATGTGAAGAAAAAAAGTAGCGGCACCACGATCTCCAACGGGAGCTGGATTGAGGCTACTGCGACTGGTAGGGTCTGGTTGGTCAACAGTGGGTACCAATCATGGGGGGGGGGGTGGCGGTCGAGGTGAACAACAGTAGTGGGGGAGATGTGAGTGAGGGGGAAAAGGGGGATGGTGGGTCAGCTGCGAGCAGGGGGGTTGGAGGCTAGGGGAAGAGGAGCTTGAGGTTGGGAGGAGGAAGAAGGGGGGAGAGGGGGGATGGTTGACGGAGATGAAGGGTATTGGGGCCTCTCACCTCGGGGCCTCTTACCCTAAGTCTCTCACCCCACCTCCATTGGAGGGTAACGAGCTCTCTCAGGTCACAAGGATATTTTTTTTTTTCAATTCTTCAATTAGTCCAAAATGGATAGTGCATGGCCTTTTAAAGGGTGAATGACCCCTACCGGACTCAAGGGTCCCTTGGGAAGGGTAACCCCTCTAGGAAACATAAGAGATACACCTTTCTTATAAAATCTAATATCCCCAGAAAATATAAGAAATCATACATCCTAAAAGACCTATCCTATGAAAATAAATAAAAAATCAACATAGAAATTTTAAATTACCCGAATGATGACATAAACATTAAAAACTAATACTTCCCCTAATAGTGGAGATCTTCTCGGGCCGAATTTTGGTCTCGACAACGCCAGTTCACTCGAGTCCTTTTGAACTTTTGAATCAACTCGGTGTCCCCGTCAAATTCCCTTAGTTTAAAAAAATTAGTACTCTAATCTTGAAGTGTTGGGACTTGGCTTTGTGTCGAACATGATATGAGCCCTTAATTGTAACAATACACTACATTTTGTTTGTTCGGGGAAATATACTCCGGAGTTAACTTGTTAGTAAATCAACTGATTTTTCTACAAATAAGTTATTTTATACATCTGAGGAGGCGGTAAATGATGATGTTATAGGTTTCTTCATCAACCACTTTTTAAAAACATATGTTCTCTATTAAGCCCTGGTTTGGTAATGGGTTAACTCTCGGTTAGCCCATAATTAATCCGGAGTTAATTAAGCCGGTGAGCACTTTGGCATGGGGAGTTAACTAAGTCGAACAGGAGAGGGACAACTTAGAGTTAACTCCGAGTCAGTAAACATGGTTAGGCTAATCCACTTGTCCCTCCCCTTTTTGACCCCACACAGTCCATCCCACCCCCATCTCTTTCCTCGCTCTCCCCACCCCCTCACAACCCCCCCCCCTCGCCCATGAGCATCTCGACGAAGCCCTAGCCTCGCTCGGCAATGCCATGCCCCGCCATGTTCTCTCGCTTGCTAGAGATTACAAGGACGATAATGCCTCCGAAATGTCACCGAACTACATCGTTCCCCGAGCTGCATCGTGCTAAGCTACATGGAGCATAGAGACGTGTCGCTATGGGACCGACCTTGAGTAGAGAGATGGTGACACCCCGAGCTACGTTGTGCCTCGAGCAAAGAGACGATGACACCCCGAGCTATGCCATGATGCCATCGGATCCCAACACACCAATCTGTAAGATCACGTGCCCCCGTAAGACCCCAATGCGCCCAGTTACAGATCCCATGCCGCCATCCCATAGGTCCCCCCTCTCGACAATGAGAGAACTAACGGCCCCTCGCCCTATCGTTGTGACACACCCCACCCCCCAACCACCTTCCCCCCCCCTCTCTCTTTCTATATGGATCACTATAGTCACAATTCTAACGTTCTCGAGTCCGATGTTCAAATCGACAGGTATTTTTATAATTTTGCACAAATGTGATAGGGTTAACTCAATTTTTTATCAAATTACAATCCCACGTCACTGGACTATCCCATTGAGTTAACCCCTCTATTATCAAATTAAAAAATGAGTTAAATTTGAAACGATTTAGCCGAATCGAGTTAACCTAGACTCAGCTAACTCGCTAGCAAAGCATAAATAAGTAAACAATACCAATGATGCCACAGTGATCGACAATTGCAATTCCTGGTCAAAAGTCTTTGCCCCTCCGTATAGTAATATTCTAGCCATTTCCCACCTGTACTCGTCTGTCCAGGCGTTAGGATATTATTGTCTCGATATTTTCTAGTAACGCCACAATTTCCTATGAGTCACGACGTTTGTGTGGTTCCGATCACCTAGATCATGGTCAAAAGTTGTCTAGAGCTACGCCGTCAAAACCAATGTTTTGGTACCAGTAAAATATTTACAAGTGTGATATGGTAGACGTATCACACCTACTATATTGAATGAACGGAGATAAGTAAGGATCACGTAGATAAATACTTTGATGGCATCAGTAAAGATCTTTCTTTACATTCATCAACCTATTCATCTTCGTTGTCTACCAGGAAGGAACTAGCATACATGGGATAATGTTGCCCTACATATAAATAGTAATGTTTGCTGCACCGCAGGGAGCCCAAGTGAATTTTTTTTTTTAGATATCTCTTTTCCCAAACAACTTATCCATGCCGTTGCATCTTAGATCCAATAGGTGAAAAAAAAATTCTAAAAAATGGATATTCATTCCCTCACAAAAATGGGACAACAAAAAACGGTCGTCCTTGCGTAGATCTACTCAAAGATAAATAAGACTGAATAATATTAGTACGCAGCTCAACTATGGCAGCACGAATTATGTGTTATTAGAATTGAATCGGTCAATGAATTAGTTCGATTCGAATCGATTGAACCGTTCAAACGAATCGATTTGAACCATGATGTCATCGTAATATTGATAAATGATCTGATCCGATTTTATAACTCAAGATAATAAGAAATAAGATATAATGATCAAAATAAATAAATATACATATATAATTATTAGTCATGATTACGTAACTATACAAGTAAAAAAATAACAATAACATGCTTAAATAAATTAACATTAAAATTTTGTAATATTTTATTAGTCTTCATTCTTCGTAATTGATATCTATACTCTTTTAAATATTTAAACTTTAAATATTTTTAAAATAAAATGATTAATAACAACAAATCAATAATAATAAGATAATTTTGTTCACATATACATATCATTTTAAATATCTAAATATTTTTTTATTTTTTTTATTTTAAAGGATGAATCGAGTCAGACCAATTCGGACCGGTTCACCGATCGAACCGCGGTTCGTCCGATTCTTTAACATTAGACCAATTTGACCTTTTTAAGACCGATTCACGTTCGACCGACTGATTTAGTCCAATTCTAATAACACTGGTTATTATTAGAAGACCTAGGGCTATATCGTAGCCATAGATACTGTAATATGGGATCTTGTTTACCGTCAAAGTAACAACTCTGTCGTTTTCATAAGACAACGAGTCTGATCCGTCTCGATAGTTCATTTGGGGTCGTCCTTAATTTTTTTTAAAAACCGTCTATGTGAATAAACAGAGATTTAGGATTTGTAACATCCAGAAGTTAGAAAGTCTGAAAATACATATACGTGTGTTAGATTAACTAACAAGAGTCCAATAAATTGACAGTTAGTCAGTTGAACTCCCTTAGTACGATCAGTTTATTTAAGTAAGTAGTTCACTAATTGTAACATAATTATATATAGAGACATTTTAATGGAGTAATGTATTAATCATATTAAAATAAGGGTTAAATAAATATATTTGATTAAGTTTGACTTGCGAGACTATCAAAGCCAAGCTCAGTGAAACTCAGGCTCAACTCATTTAGTTACATGAGATTTATCCTAAGCTCATACTTGGCTCACGTACTTAGTCGAGTCGAGTCAACCTGAGCTAAATCCGAGCCGAGCCCGATCGGCTCGCCTCATTCTCAGTCCTACCTTCCGTGATCTAATCATGATTAGCTCTTGTTTATCAATCATTATCATGTCACACATATGCCTACTTTAACTAAAAGATTTTTAGAAATCATTTCTTATAATATATACTTTGGTTTCTCCCATCTTGAAATTTATCCATAACTCTTCACAACCTCAACTTATTTGATGCACCGCCTTCAGAAAAGTAGGAATTAGCCCTTCAACTTTTCGTAAAATAGCCTCCTAAAAGATATCTTGTAAAATAACTGTATCGTTGTAGAAGTTCAGGGACTAATCCCTAAGGCCCTCTTTGATTGGGAGAATAAGGTCTGGTAACCTGAATACCAGCGCTTTATTCCTCCTATTCTATTTGGTTGTAGAAATAAGTTGTTCCACCATAAAGTTGGGTTAAGGGCCAAAAAAGTGATGGTATTCAGATTAAGCATATTCTAACAAACAGGGGGAATAAGCTAACCCGAATACAATTAAAGCAATATTGGTTACTTTTTGGTGCACCCTAACCCGGGTTAAGATATTCCCCTTAACCTATTCTTCAATCAAAGAGGCCCTAAGGGCGGCTTTGACATCGGGGTAAGGGGGTGCCTTAATCGACCCCGAAGGGTCGATTAAGATACTCGGGGTCGGTTAGTCGATTTGTGTGAGGGAGAGGGCGAGAGGAGGCGGGGCCCACCGGTTAGCCGGTGTCGGCTAACCGGCGGACAATCCATTTGTCAAACAGGGCCTAAACATGGTATATTGAAAATGATGAAAACTACAGATTCTTCTAATTGATTAGTTTGTTTGCAAGTAGATGCCATTTCTAACCAACGTAGTCTAACCTAACCCCAAGTGAAACAGATGGGAATATTCCTGATGAAAACTTCGGACGCATCTGATTAGGTGTGGACATGCAAGCGATGAAATCTTTGTTCCTCGCAGTTGGACCATGTATGCCGAAAGCTTTTCTTGGAGTTTCAAAGCATATGACACGCAAAAATGTAACGTGGCACACCAGATGCCACACAGGATCAATGCTCAAATTTGGCAATTTAAGTAATGACTTGTATTTGAACAAATGGTGAAGAAAATGATATTTCCACTGTCATTTTCCTAAGCTGAAAAATAGCATGCTCATTCATATTTCTATTTCGACAAGAACGATGATAGGAATCGCATTAACAACGATGAAGATGCCGAGGGGCGAGGACCATCTTACAAGTCAACATATTATAATATTCTTCAAATACATGGTTCAAGTGCATGGATATCCATTTCTCGATATTTGTTCAAAGCCCAAGTTTTTGACCCGACATTAGACATGGTAATCTACAAACTTGACCATGTACTACGAAAAAATATTTAGTGTACATCAGGAAGTTATTACATATCTCGGGTGTATATTAAATTTAGCTTTTTTAAAAAAAATTATGGCGTTGGATTAAAATCATCCTAACTTTTGATGTAATTCACATTTTAATCCGATAGTCTAAAAAATTTTAGATCAAATGAATAATGGTGGACTCATTTTTTTGAATCGATCTTTGTTATTTTTTATTTTTTTAAATCATTAGATGAAGATATAACTTACGTCACAAGTTGAGGTGAATTAGATCTCACGTTATAAAAAATAAAAAATTTAAAAAATCAAATCCAATGCTCACTATAGATGTGTAATAACTCAGACCGTTCACAGAGCATTACTCATTTCCTACGCTCTCTACCGGGTAAACTCATAACTGGCAACAAATCGTTCCTCATCCCATCACGAGCATGGACACACGACAGCGTTTTGCATGTGCTCGTAGCACCTACGACCGTGACCATCCAAGACACGCTCCTTTGTCTGTCGACAGGGGGACTATTTATGAGGCCCAGATCTCCACGGTCCTGGTGGGGTCCTACAAATCCATATCGTTGAGAAATGGCGGTGAGATCCTGAGGTTTGAATCCCCGAAGCCAAATCAAACGAAAGAAAAGCCCCCGCTCTTTTAAAAGCGGACAAGACGCTTTCCGTTTCTTGTTGCTTTCGTGGAAAAGACTTAAAAGAGCCAAACGGGCTACGCGGGTGCACCCATTGTCGTTCAAAAACCGACGTAGCGAAATCGAATCCAAATCCGCAAGTAGGGGCCCACGAGCCACGCGATTATCCGAAGCCAAAAGCTACCCAAACGGAGGCCAGATGGAAAAATGATCAAAGCCAGCTCCGCGTTTCCCACCCACCAAGCTCCGGCGCGCGCCGACACTTCTCCCCGCGGGAGGCCCACAAAAGTGGACCGGGCCGGCCCACGGTTATCTCAAATGTGACCGGTGGGAAGGCGTTGCTCCAACCCAACCGTCCCGGCCTTGCCCCTCGACGACGGTTCGACGGCACTTGCACGGCTACGCAGGGTGGTTGGGGGTGCGGCGGCGCGGACCGGGGCGATTCTCCGACGGAGGCGCGTCTGGGAAGTTTGCGGGCACCGGTGCGGGCGTTTCTGGAGAAAACCGCGCGGCGGGTCGCGGTCCACGCAGACATGCCGCGTGTACCAGCGCCAGGGCCGCGCAGGTGCCAGGCGCAGGGGCTGGCAGAAGGGCGCAGAAAGGTCTGCAGCGGGGGTCGGCCTCTCCGCGTGTGAATCCGTGTGCGTCTACGTGCGTGTGTGCGTGCGCGAGAGGCCGGGGTGGGAGAATGGAGAGAGAACAGAGTTGGCGCTGAGGGCAGGGGCAGGCCCGCGGATCCAGTTAACGAGGGGCGGGACGCGGGCGCGAGGGAGGGGGAGGGAAGGAGGGAAGGGAGGCCTCAAGCCCAGTTGGGGAAGAAGAAAAGAGAAGCAGCACTTGCAGGGCGCCGGTGATCACACCATCCCTCCCTCCTTCCCTCCTTCCGTTTCAGATCGCGCCACCCCCCTCCCCCCCTCGCTCGCAGCGTAACGCTTCCACCAGTTCAAATTAATTAATTTAATGAAGAAGTAATAGGAGCGAAGGCCAGAAACAGAAGGAGATCCCCCCACCACTCTCCCTCTCTCTCTCTCTCTCCCCCTCCCCCTCTGACACTTTCTCTCTCTTCCTCTCTACCGAGGTCGGGGACGGAATAGAATAGAAGCTCGGAATGCTGCACCGGGAAGACGGCGATGGTTGGGCTCCCGTGCTAATTTATAGGTAGGTATATAAAGGTGGATCGGGCACTGTCCATGTCGAGGACTGGTGTGGGCGGCGTCGCTGGTGACAAGAGCGGCGAGCGGAGCGTCGTGGAGAGCAGCGGCGAGGGGAGCGGCGGGGATGGAGCTGCGGGCGCCGGGTGTTCGTGACGACGCGCGATCCACGCCGGCCTTTCCCTCGGGATGGGCTGCGGCAGTTCCAAGGTGGACGACCTCCCCCTGGTGGTGCTCTGCAGGGAGCGGAGGGATCTGATCAGGGCAGCCGCGGACCATCGGTTCGCGCTCGCCTCCTGCCACGCGTCGTACTTCCGGGCTCTCGAGGGCGTCGGCGTGGCGCTGCACCGCTTCGTGCAGGAGGAGCTCACGGTGGTGCCGACCCCCTCGTCGTCGTCGTCCGGGGCGCCGTCGTCCCCTGTCCTCACGATCCCTTCGTCAGAGGGGAAGGCCCCGAAGTCTAAGTCGGGGTCCACCGCCGGCTCCGGCGGCGGAGAGGCGGGCGGCGGTGGCTCGTCGTCTTCTCCGACGTCACTCTCCCATTCCCTCTCCCCGGAAGGTTCCCACCTGCATTTTTCCTCCGGTTCAGAGTCCGAGGAGATCCCGGAGGGGGGCGGCGACGGCGAAGAGCCCTATCCGTACACTTCTCCGGGGGTTCCCAGCCCATATTACAACTACATGAGGTATTCGACGGCGATCCCCACCATGGTCTACCAACCCCCGTACGCTGGATATGGCTACACGCCTCCCTATGGTGTGCCCGACGGCTACTTTGGTGGTGTTCCCGTGGGTTCAGCTCCTTCTGGTGATGCTTTTTCCTACTATTATCATGGCGCCCCGGTGAGCCCCCCGGTGCCTCCGGCTACTTCCCCGCCTCCCCCGCCGCCACCACCTGCTCCCGAAGGGTCCACCTGGGATTTTCTGGACCCATTTGGATCCTACGAGCAGATCTATTCCAGTTACAGATTCGGTTCTGTGCCAAGCAGTCCTAATTCAAGTGAAGTGCGAGAACAAGAAGGGATTCCGGATTTGGAAGAGGAGACGGATCCAGAGCCCATGAAAGAGCCTACGAAAGGGAAGAAGAGGGTTGGTGAGGGTTCAGGGAAGGATCCCGGACCAAGCAGTTCTAAGTCGGTGCCGGCGCCGGCGCATGAGAAAAATGTTACGGAGTTAGAAGATAAAGGAAGTAAGAGTAGTTCTGGAGAGAGTAGTACATTCGGGAGCTCAGTAGATGGTAGTGCTCCCAGAAACTCTGAGAGGGGCAGTAAGTCTAGAACTTCTGGAGATGAAACCAAACTAAAAGCCAGTATAGAGGAGGAGACAAAGAAGAAGGAGGTGAGTTTTGAATTGGAAACCTCAGTGCCTACTGAGAAGAGTGGGCCAACTCTTGAAACCGCATTATCTACTGAGGGTACAAGGAACGTCACAGAAGTTACGAAGGAGATAAAGGAACAGTTCAAGATGGCTGCATCTTCTGGAAGTGAAGTTTCGGCGATGCTTGAGGTGGGCAAGCCGCGTTATCAGTCAACGAATGATGTATTTAAAGGTGTGTAAATGATGGTTTCATTTTTTGTCAGTTTAGTTTCTTAAAACCACTTGGACTATATAGCCTAGTGTCCTTAACAAGATTTGAGGATCACACCTACTAGTCCTTGTTTAACCTAACTTGTTATTCCATGCCCTGTCTTATGCAAATTTTCAAACAGCTAGACTGTCTGTTAACATACCTATTTGCTTAATTATTTTATCCAATTTTATAAGAGGTTGTTATTTTGGTTGTTTTGCTGGCTGAACTTTTGATCATCCTTATTGTATCATAGGTGTTGGGTTTCTTAGTAGCAGCCCAATGTAATGTGCTTGCGCTGTCACTAACATAAGTCACATGACCATGAACCCTTGGCATTGGACCCTGGACTTTTATTTTAATACTCTGGACTCTTTTACCTGGTTCCCTTTTAATTCTCTTTGTGGATATAGTGTTGCGCTGAGCGTATTCTATTATTTAATAGTATATTCATCTGATCGTGTGGTGTAGAGGTGCTTGTCTAGGCACCTCAAGGGAGCCAGGACTTTGGTGTCTAGGTTTTTTGACCTTGTATCTTTAATTTGATTTGTTTTTTATATTTGAAAAATCCTAATACATTAATTAATAATTTTATTTTTATGATCGTAATATAATTAAATGGCATATATGCGCCAGTTTGATTACATAGGTGACTTTGTTTTTGTATCTCATGACTCTAAATAGAAGACAATGTGATTATCCTTTATCATCCTATTTCATTTTCTAGTATGTAGACACTTGCGTGAAACTCAACCTACCTTGACAAGAAATTCCGAGTACATACAAGGTGCACACAATAGGGAACAGTCTTGCAGTCCTCTACACATTAGTAATAGTTGTACTTGTGATACCATGGGTCATCCTAGAATATGAGCCAAGTCTTGCCAATTTATGATTCATATAGTTAATATTAAGTAGAGCCACAATCAATTGTGTGTAGCCTTCAGAAAATTAGGTGCCCTTGCTCTGTCAAGGTCTTTCTGACCAACTAGTTATATGTACATGCAATGCTGGTATAGGTGATCTAAGTCTACATCAACAATCTTAGATTTTTTTTTCCACTTCAACACTCATGTTTTTGTCTCCAAAAGATGCTTTACAAGTTGTAGATCCAAGTCCCACATATATAGCCCAATATTTTTTTCTTGCTTTCCGATGTGTTAATCCAATTTGTCCTTGCCTCAGCATCCAGAGAGAGTGGTGACTCCGCGTTGTTGCATCTTCATATTGCCACATCTTTGTTGCTGTGCATGGGAACCCTTTCCCACCTTTTGGCTTGTAACCGAGTTAGTACAAGTCTTCCAGGTTCTACCTCGTTATTTCCCAAATTAGTCGGCATTGTATTAGGCATGTAATACTATTATGACTTTATCTGACCCCTGTCTACAGGCTCATACTGTATTATTTTATCCTCAAAAGGCACCTCACAAGTTATGGATCCAACCTTTACACATATAGCCCAATGATTTTCTCTCACTTTCCCATATAGCATTAATCTCGTTTATCTCCAACCCAACCTTCGGACATGGTGGCAGCTCCTTATCGTCACATCCTTGCCCCTATGCACATGTAGCTTCTTTGTTGCAAGCAGTTATCCATGCGGAACACCTGGTTGCCAAAGCAACCACCTGTTAAGATATTGTTTAGCACTTAAAGTTTTTTCTCTCCTGAAAGTGGTTCATACCACAATTGTATTAAATGTAAAAGGTGGCTTTTAAGATATCTCTGGGTACCACCATTGTTTAGTGACTAAAGTTACCATGCCATTCTATTTATCTGTTCAAGTGATTTAGACCTTTTTTTTTAGCTTTGATGTTATCTGATTTTCATGACAGCTAAGGACTTCTTGGACTTAAAGAGGAAAGAAAATAATGTTTCATTGGATGTGAGATGAGTTGGTGATGAAAGATTTATGTAAATAGAGGAACTTTAAATCATCAAATCAGCATTCATTTTACAGTGTATCTTTCCCATCCAAATTGGTATGCTGTAATTATAGATGAGTTTTGTTTTTAATTTTTTTTCTGATGTCTTTTCACTTTATGACATCGCATCTGTTAGACTTTTTCTGCCACACCTAAAATAGCATTACTAGTTTGGAATTCTGATTATTTTATTTGTTAATCACTCGGCCAATTAACAGAGTCTGTTAGTTCAAATTTCAAAAGCAATACGGAGGAAAATAAATGGATATGAAACTAATATTTCTGCATTAGGAGGAATTGTTCTGAATTGAGCAATCTGGGTACAACATTTGTGAGACTTATAAATGTTGTTGCAGTGATTTCTTCCAGGATTTTGGATTCATTTCCTATGTTGGCACACTCATTCCATTCATTCAAGCGAGCACACCATTTGGCTGCACATTCACTTAAAATTCCTAAGGTTCGGTATGGGGATTTTGGAAACTCACTGGGTATGAGGTCTGGCAATCTTTCCTCAACATTGGAGAAGTTATCCGTTTGGGAGAAGAAACTTTATAAGGAAGTCAAGGTATAATTCCCTCTCTGCAATTATTTGATTATAGAGAATGCCCTTCTCTTTTCCTGATTAATACTTTCTATGCATCAAAGAAATATTCATAAGGACCAAAAATTGTTTGCATAATGCACAGCAAAAAATCTGCAATCACTCCAGCGAGTTTATTGCAGAAAAAATGGTTGGGTTTATAAGAGGGTAAGAGATCCTTCATGTGTTTATACTGTCCTATGATCACTTTTAAGAACAGACCTAAAGAGCAATATGCTCTGTCTTCAAGCTCCAGAATCACTGAAACAAGCAGACTGTAGTTAGTTAATTTGCTTGGATTTGTGTCTAATAGTTTGTTTACCTAGAAATAAGGCAGAGTGTAGCTTGCTTGATTTAAAGTTCCTGCAAAATAAAGCTTATAATAATTTTTGGCTTTGAGATACAGATTATTATTCATTATTCTGAATGATGAAAGCATTATCAAATGAGAATAATAGTAGCCTAATTTCACTCATAATGAGCAAAAATATAGTTAATTTTCTTGGACACGCAACTCCCTTTTTGGAAATGAACTAGAGTGTAGCTGGTTGGGCTCAAAACTGTTGTCGACTTGAAGTTTGCTCATTATTGTTTTGATTGTTTGGAATGCAGAGAGTTTGCCACTGTTTTGGAACAAAAAAAGTGTTGCCTGACACGTATGATTCTGATTCCCCAAGACTCTATATTCTTCATTTCATCTGCATATCTTTGCTACAGATTGATTGAATAATTTAGTTAGTCCCACATTGATGGGGTAAAATCTTATCATGTGAGAGCTATATCAAGTGGACTGAAGGTAAAATATGCAAAACAACCTCAATAAGTAAGTGAGAGTTTTTCTTTTTAATGAAAACAGCTTTCTATAAGGTTTGAGAAATAAATTCTGCTTAATTTTAATATCTGTTAGTAACCAGGAAAGGCATGATAAAGCTTATGACCTTTTGAGATACTATTATTTTTCTTTTCAGTTTTTTTCCCTGTTTTCTTTTTTCTGATTACTTCTATGCTAAAAAGGAATCTATATCTTTTAATTGTTATAACACTCAGGTCACCCTTACCATATAGACAGCACCATATTTAATGTCCAGTTCATGGTATTTAGGATATCACTCTGTTTTGAGCCATCTCAAAGGTAAGTGATCAAACAATATGGGATCTCTCCATAGTGCTCATTGTCTTGGGATATCATCTGTATTACTGTAGAGTTTGTCTTTAAACTATGGTTACCCCTGGAGCTTCTGGTGATAGATTATTTTCTCTAAGCTAGGATTCAACATTCTGTGATGCCATTGTTTGATCTTATTTGAAGTGCTGATGCCATGTTAAATACCGTAAGCCCACATGAGCTTCTGTGAACTTACCGACGGAATCGTAAAGCCCTCAAATGTTTTTGCATTTATCGACCAAATCAATGAAGCAAGTGGATTCTCTGTGTGATATCTGAAGGTTTACATGTTTACTTGCTCACAGTAATATATACTGCACATTTTGTGACCTTAATTGTTTTTTCTTATATTCACCAAATTAATGAAACAAGTGGATCCCCTCAATAATGTCTGAAGGACTACATGCTTGCCACTGAACATGCTCCCAGTGATAAATACTGGGCGTTTTGTGAAATTCTAACTTGGTTTCAGTTGTTCTGCTTATTGTAGGATGAAGAAAAGTTACGGGTCATTTATGAAAAGCAATGCAGGCGATTGAAAAAATTGGATGATCGAGGAGCAGAATCTTATAAAATTGACGCCACTCGTGCTTCCATAAGGAAATTGCTGACGAAAATTGACATTACCATCAAATCAGTGGATGTAATTTCCAGCAGGATACACAAGCTAAGAGATGAGGAATTGCAACCACAGCTTATTGAGCTAGTGCAAGGGTATTGAATTTCTGACTTTTTCTTGCTTCAGGTTTATGACATGTTTGTCTTTCTTGACAACATTGTTTCTCTGCATACAGTCCTGTTTGACTGGGGAATAGGGTTAATCTATTATCGTTCTTCAGGATGAGTTATACCAAGCTTAATGTCAATTCTCTTTAATAGCCAGCTGTTAATCCAGAGGGGTAAATTAGGAATGCAGCTTCCACCACTCAAGCTAGAATACAGATGGTGGGCTGACCCCCACTTTAATTGGGACATGATGTCCCCAGTTTGGTCTATTCCGTGAATCAAAGCAAAAAAGAAGTTAACCCTGGGTTAAATGTAGGCTGATGCTATGATATCCTCCAGTCACACCGGCTTTAAGCTATCCTTGGGCTCTACTGAAACATAAATCCCCAATGTCTCTTTCTTTGCATCGTTTAGAGTTCTGTTCCATTATTTATATTTCTTTGTTTTGTTCAAGACTAATGAAAAACAAGCAGCATGTATAGTATTTAAACCCTATTGAAAGATACATCATCCTAAAAAAAAAGAATCCTCATCATCCACTCTCATCCTCTCTGTCGCCACCATAAGTGCAACGTAGGATGACAAGCATCAAACAGCTGAGAAAGTGGTTGTATTACTTGTTCCGATATAAACAGCAAGCCTCAGGCTTCTCTCGTGTAGGCAGCAATCCCCTGGGAGTTGTTATTAGATGGGACCCATGACAGCCCACAGACCCATAAGCATGCATACTGAACCCAGGTTAGAACACAAGTTGTATGTGATGCCAGGTGGGTGGGGCATCAGTTTCCCCAGGCATCAAAACAAAAAAAAAGGTAACTGATGTGTCCATTTTTTCAGAAGTTTTATTGATATGATGAATGGATGACCAACTATTTGAAGAACATTCATGGGGGTCATTTTGACCTTTACGAATGCATGGCATGAGAATAGATTTTGCGAGATGTACTTAAATACATCATGCATCTTGACATATGGCATTAGTCATGTCCTTAATTTCAGAAAAGAGGGGGAAAGCAACATGTTATAACCTCACTCGCTTATCTCTTTTGTGCAGACTGGTTAGAATGTGGAAGTCTATGTTAGATTGCCATCAGAAGCAGTTCCTTGCTATAGTTGAAAGTAAAAGTCGTAATCTCATGGCTAGAACTAACATCCAAAGGGGCTCGGTGGCTAAGATCACTAGAGAGTTAGAAGTGGAGCTCTTGAACTGGTTGTCCAGTTTTCATGAATGGATCAGCATCCAGAGAATTTATTTTAGAACTTTAAATGAGTGGTTGCAGAAGTGTCTCTATGTTGAACCAGAAGAGACGCCAGATGGTGTGGCACCCTATTCTCCAGGCAGGATAGGGGCCCCTGCTGCTTTTGTCATCTGCAACGATTGGTGTGAGGCAATGGAGAAAATTTCTGAGGATGAAGTGATAATAGCTGTGCAAGCTTTTGCTGCAGGGGTGCATGAGCTGTGGGAGAGTCAAGATGAGGAGGAACAGCAGAAACAAAAGGCCGAGTATCTGTCCAAGGACCTTGCTGGAAAGCTCAGATCTCTGCAAAAGGAGACTGGGCTGCCTGTTCTTCAAGATGGGTCGAGCACAGCTGTTTCTCTCTCTGAAAATGCCAATGCTTCTCTGGATACTCGCATAATGGCCCTGGAATCGATAAGGAAAAGATTGGAAGAAGAGACAGCCAAGCATGAGGAGGTTGTAAAACAGATTAATGCGGCTGCACGTACAAGTTTACGCAGAGGCTTAGTTCCCATCTTCCACGCACTGGGCAGTTTCTCTCTAGAGACTCTGAAAGCATATGAGAAAATAAGAATTCCCGAAGGTGCAGCAACTTGATCAAGTTACGGTCATGTGAGATTTGGTTCCTTCTAATGCCCGAGCTGCTACAACCCGTGGTTCTATTCGAAGAAACGCAGTTGTGGCTACTGCCCTTGTTTTCTTCTGGAAACACACCTTGCATTGCATGGATTTTTGACAATCAACCCAGTTGACGACGTGTGAAGATGGTGAAAAACTACTCCCAGTTCGTGGTGAAAGTCGAGAGAAGCCATCCATGCTCTTCACCAGAGAGGAAAATCATTTCGAGGGGAACTTGACCTTCCGGTTTCTCACTCACAATCATTCAGGAAGAAGCATTCTCCGGGTAGTCATAGAGATGTACAGAATTCGTTCATTTGTTCATCGGTAGTTCTCTGATCAATCATGCCTGTCGTTCCCGCCCCAGGAGACAGTAGGCAGGGATTCATCAAGTTTTGACGCTTTGACCAGCAATCAGCTAGGTAGAAAAAGCTACTAATTCTTTCTTTCGGTGCTGAGTAGGCCTTGGAGGTGTAGTAGAAATTTCTTAGCAAAGGATTAGTGGTAGTAGGTAGCACAAAAGGACGTGTGTATCTGATGGAAATGGAATTTTGTTTTAATCATAACGAAGAACCAGTATCTGCTGTCACTGTCTGTTTTTTGTGTTTGTTGGACAGAGAAGTATCGTGCTCGAGTGACCCCTCGGCATGTCATGTGTCATCATTATTTGCTCCACGCCCGGCCAATACACGCATACCCTTTATTGACCCGATGGCTTCCACCGTTCAGCACGGCGGTCGCCGTTGCTACGCGGCAGCGCCTTGGGAGGCCCGTACTCGGTCGGGCCGCGAGGTAGCGGAATCGGCCTCTACGTGCATGTGGGTGTCGTTGTGAGGTGCCGTTGAGTTCGTAGTCCTGGATCTCGAAACTTTTGTGGCCCGTTGCACGGTGGGGACTGCCAGCTGCTTTTGGCGGGGCTTTGAGTAGAGCCCCATGTCGTACGTTTACTCATTGCCCCCTTTCAAGCTCCAACTCTGGGCATCTGTACGAAATAGCATAGTGATAACAAATGGTACTGCATCTAGATTTTTAGACTAGGTGTTTGACTCATTGCACTGAGATATTCTTGCCGGTTTAGGTCTTGCGTCTGACCCGGCTGCAATTAAAAAAACGGCTAATTGCCGTTTCGGATCCTGTCAGTGTGAACATTATTAAAACGTTTTCGTTATTTTGCGTCTTGTGTCAGGCTCACTATTTATCATGATGCTCACCGTAGGATACCTAGTCATGTGCCACCCATTCCAGTATAATCTAAATTACTCTTGCTGTTTGTCACACTTCCTCACGTTGTTTATTTTAGGGATTTCTTAAATAAATTATTGATAAAAATATATTAGTAAAAATATTGTCTTTGAATATGCCTTAATAATTATATCATTATTTTTAACCACATGTTATAAAATATTATTGTGGTTGATTTTTATCTCTAAAAATACGAGTATTTAAAAGAGATTCAAATAGGGATTATTGCATATATATCCCTCTGTCAAATATACTCTTGATTTAAATCTATTATCATGAATACTCTGTATTTAATCTTTAATATTACAATTATACCCTTTGGATTTGATGATGACGATGAAAGTCAAATATTATGTAGAATATTCTATATATCACCGTTAGGTGTAATAAAATACCCCTGCACACGCACAAAAACACACACGCACGTAGCGTTCCGGCAGGGTGGGAAGAGGGGGGGGGGTGGTTACGACAAGGAGGGGGAGGGGAGTTAGAGGTAGGGGGTTCCGACGGGAGTAAGTGGTGACACCGGTAAAGGGAGATAGGGTGGGAGGGGAATGAGTTATTTTAATTTAATTAAAGATATCATTATCATTTTACGAGTTAGCTAAAAATAATTATAGTTTAGTTGTTGGGAGTTAACTGATAGTTTCGATTATGATATTTTTATAATATTTAATTAAAATAAATGACATATTTGTTAATATGTTTTTATAAATAATTTTTTATAAATTTATTTTTGACAATAATTTATTTATAAGAATTCTTTTATTTTGTTGAAAATTATTGCAACCTAATCAGAGGCCTATGATTTGACAAAATTAACCAACAATGATAAAGTGGTGCAATTTAAGACAAAATTTAAACCCACTCCAGTTTATAGATTCAATAACTATCGGAAATAGCAGAAATGGGAAGGGTCTGTTCTAAATATGTGCATTCAATATAAAACAGAAAAATAAATTAAATAGTTTTATTTTAATAAATATTTATATAAGTATATTTAATCTCAACTTATTTACAAAATTATGTTTCATTTTTATTGCTAGACTATTTTGCCACGTCATCATGCCACCTCATTTGCCCCCTCTCTCTCTCTCCCCCACGCGCTTGGCTCCCTTCGAGGCCCCGTCTTCTGTCGCGCTCTCTCCCACCCCTCCCCGCCGATACCCCTGTTCTCCGACTTCTTCCTTGGCTGGACCCAGAGCCTCGCCGCCGAGCTCGACATCCTTTGCATCGTCTTCTACTCCTCCAGCGCCCACGTTGCCTCTATCTTCGACCACCTCTTAGTCCGTCGAGGCGACCAGGGCAGCCTTAGGTTGCCATCCCCGTCCGTCGTCTCAATGCCGGAGATCTCGGGCTCCCCCACCATCCCTTACACAGAACTCCCCTCTATGTACCTGTGTTACAAGAAGGGGGCGTCGGAGTGGGAGTTCATGAAGGAGGCCATGGCCGCCAACGCCTCCAGTTGGGGGGCCATCCTCGACACGTTCCGAGGCCTGGAGAGCGCCTACCTCGACCACCTCATGCCAAAGAGTGGTCACCCTCCGGCTGGGGCGGTGGGGTCACTCCTCCCCCCACTCCGCCCAGTGCGGCAGGCATAGCTCAGTGCCCACGACCGATCGCCAGAACTGGTGACGCTAGCTGCTGCCGTTGGGTGCTATTGTTGCGACGCTACTGTCGGGTGCTACTACCGCTGCCTCCAGTTGCCATCAGTGGGCGACTATTGTTGATGTTGAGAGAGGGGAGAGGGAAGACGAAGTCACTGTTCACACGTAGTAGGAATGAACAGTCAAACTTGCCGGAACAGTGAGATGCAAAATTCCCAAACACTATTATCCGATGTAGAAAAGGGTAGATCGATCATCGATCGGTTACCCAAATGGGATTAAGATTTTGAAAAAAAAAATCTCACGCTTTTTCTACCACAGAATGGAACTGGGACTATGAAAAATCCCTAAGCCCCCGTCGTGTTTCCAAACGCGATCTTAGAGTAGCTTCAAGTCTCCTCCACGGTGGAACCCAAGAGGTTGCCAGACGATTTCATAAAACGGTAAAAATAGTGAAATGCAGAAAGGTAGAACCTTTTTCCCATCGTAAGAGTTAGATGTCCGTGATGGAGAAACACAGCCGTTCATTAGAAAACTAGACTGACCCGTCGTTTGTTCAGCCTCCTCGAGGTGAAAGGGGATAACACTTGTGACTAACAGGATACTTCATGACTTGGCACAACTTCGCCAGACATATATAGGTGAAGTTGGAGTAGAGCCCACCTCAACGTGAGTCTCAGAAGGCGATTAAGCCAGCTGGGTGCATGCAACAAGCTCACCAGAGACCTATCCCTTACCAGAAGATTGTACAAGACATGCAGTGGTCACATATGAAACATGTCATCGTCGACCCTAGTCTCATTTACAACAAACACTCACGTGGATCAATCTCATCTTGAATAGATAAAAAATTTATCCGTTCAAGACCGATATTAAATATTTCTCTTACAACAATTAAGATGTTTCGATGTCCATTCTCATAGAATCATGCCCACTTGACAATGATGAATGAACTCACATAAATAGCTTTGCTAACTCTTCCTAGAAATTCTATCAAGAATGAAACGGGGCCACTCGAGAGAGATTGGAGAACGTTTTTTGTAGCCGCCTCATTTTCAGAAGAACTTCCCCCCAAAAAAAACTGGCATTGTTGATTCCCAAATGATTGATGGTGTTATTGTATAAATGGGGAATGAAGAATACTTCCTTATTTCTGAGAACAAGGTTAATGAAATTAATAGAACTTCGGAAAATGGATGGCAAAAAAATATTAACGAAAAAAATTCTTGCAAACTCATCTTGAGCTTTTCAAATGCTGACCTTAGGCTGTTTGTCTTCTAAGAAAAGGAATGATGAACATTGAAAGAAAAGGGATGATGAACATTGAACTCACTATAATCTTTCCTTCTCTCTCTTTTTTAAAAAAATATATGATTAAAGATCCTCCAAAAATTCACCTTTAACACTCAATATTTTATGTAAACTATATAGGATGTTTTAGGAGAGTGCACACCTCTTCGTAGAAGAGATATGGTCCCACTCCACCGAAACAACCCTAGATAAAAATTTTATTAATTAGAAAGAGATAGTACAACATTTAACAATCTGTATTTTAATAAATTTGAACTCTTTGAGTGCCGATTGAATTTGAGTCATTGACTAATTTAGATGTTAGTGGAGTAACCAAACATATTAACTCATTTTTTTATGCATTGATCATGTCAATAAATGGGATATAAATAAGTTATTCCACAATAATTAAAAATTAAAAATAATAAAATTGTTATAGCATAATTGTAAATATGGTGTATGTATTTATGTTCTATCTTATCGGGACCTTGTTCAAATTTGTTCGTTCAAATCAAATCTGTGCACAGAATACATTGAACTCCCACTTATACTAAAAGTAATTCGATAATTTAATTCTTAATTCATAATCAGTGTCAAGTCGAATTAAGTGATTTTTTACATAATTTTGGTATAGTTATTGAGCTGTAGTTAGCGAGAGTTTGGACAGACCCTACCTGAAAATCGTTGTGTTCAGAGTTATAAAAATCTAATAATAATAATAATAATAGTAACAATTTGATAAATGGACAAGTGAGTTAAAGCTGGGGGTGTCCATCCTCAATAGGCCTGGTCCTAAAAAGTGCAACCCAGGCCCAAAAAGAATGCTTTACTGCACACTTTAGGATATCCCAACTTAGGGTGTAAGTCACGTTATCATTATATTATCCGGAAAGAAATAAAAAAATCAGATTGAATGAATAGTGTTGAAATTATTCTGTTAAAAATTGGTCTATTTTATTTTATTTTTTTAGATAGTCAGATGGTGAGGTGATTTGACTCACACTCTAAGTTAAGATACTTTAGAAGTTGCTCTAAGAAATTTTCAAAAAAAAAATAAAGGTATTGAGTGTGCAATGAGTCTTTCTCTTACTATTATAGGCCTGGTTAATGCCTCGCCCCCGACCAATTTAGAAACTATATGGTGGGTATTTTTTAAGCATTTATATGTTTATTATTAAATTTTAACAAACGATCAATAAAAACTTTCAATTCTTATAAAGTCATAAATATATAAACATGCATGAGAATCTATGGCCTATAATGTCACTTGAAAAATAATTATTGAAATGAAAAAGTAGATAACAGACAAGATAATAATATTTCATTTAAGATTCCTCCTAAATTTAAAACCAGATCAGACCAGGCCATGCCAAATTTGAAGATCAAGTCATGTTGTAGCCCATATCTGGTTTAAACTCGGGCGGGCCAATTGGGCCTCGGTGTCAGCTCTGCTCAGTGGACAACCCAGGGTAAAGTTTAGTCCTACTAAATAGTAAATACTAATTGTTCGCTTAACACTAATTTCCGAATGAACCCAAGAAAGATTTCTTTTATCCTACGTTTTTATATACTCATAAAATTTTTGAATATGTGCACAAAGCTAGCTCAAAATATAACCTCTCCTCTCATTGGCCCCCCAAAAGGTTGAAATGACCATTTTCAATGTCAAAAGGACACCCCGCGTCAGATACGTACGGCCCCGTGTTAGACCCGGTCGGTCCGTTTTTTTACTCGACGAGAAAATACGGGAGTGAAATATTTTGTAAGACTAAAATATTTTGTTACAGGAATGAAACGTTTTGTTATAATAATAAAATATTTTGTTTGACTACAGAAACGAAGTGTATAAGTAAAACATTTTGTACATACGTGAAGATTTTAAATGTAGTCAATCAAAATATTTCATTTGAGAGGTTAAACGTATTACACAGAGGTAAAACACATTGCGTATAAGTGAAATATTTTGTACGTACGTGAAAATTTTAAATATAGTCAAACAAAATATTTCATTTTTATTCGTTCATTTCTGTAGTCAAACAAATTGTTTCATTTCTATTCGTTCATTTCTGTAGTCAAACAAAATGTTTCATTCTTATAACAAAACGTTCCATTCCTATAACAAAATATTTCAGTCTTACAAAATATTTCACTCTCGTATTTTTCATTTTATATATACGTGAAGATTTTAAATGTAGTCAATCAAAATATTTTATTTGAGAGATTAAATGTATTACACAGAGGTAAAACAGATTACGTATAAGTGAAACATTTTGTACGTACGTGAAGATTTTAAATGTAGTCAAACAAAATATTTCATTTCTATTCGTTCATTTCTGTAGTCAAACAAAATGTTTCATTCTTATAACAAAACGTTTCATTCCTATAACAAAATATTTCAGTCTTACAAAATATTTCACTCCCGTATTTTTCATTTTGTACATACGTGAAGATTTTAAATGTAGTCAAACAAAATATTTCATTTGAGAGATTAAACATATTGAACAGAGGTAAAACACATTGCGTATAAGTGAAACATTTTGTACGTACACGAAGATTTTAAATATAGTCAAACAAAATATTTCATCTCTATTCGTTTATTTCTATAGTCAAACAAAATGTTTCATTCTTATAATAAAATGTTTCATTCCTATAACATAATGTTTCAGTCTTACAAAATATTTCACTCCCGTATTTTTTCGTCAAACAAAAAAATAGGCCGACCGGATCTGACACGGGACTGACGCGGGGTGTCATTTTTGCATTGAAAATGGTCATTTCAACTTTTGGGGGGCCAATGAGAGAGGAGGTTGTAATTTGAGCTGACTTTCGTGCACCGAATGCGGTGCACAAAGTATTACTCTAAAATTTTATGCATCAATATCACCGTTAGAAATGAAATAGTGCTAGAATAATCCTAGATTCATATTAGCATGTATATGATTTATGCATGAATCTAATAACATCTATGTCCTTGTAGTAAATTTCTTCAGAAAACTCACGAAACGCCTCTCCATTTTCTTTATCACTTGTTGGGAGATTTTTTTTGTCCTTGGTTCATTAATGGAAGTTAATGATAAGGCCATATATGTCATTTACTTTTCAATGTCATACATATGGTATAATAAATCTAGGGTGAATTCTCACGACGTGAACTTTTAGCACTTTAGCAGGGGTATCCATCTAAAAAAACGTAACATTGGAAAGTTCTACAAAATTTGAAACACGTGATCCGTACCTGCGAATAGCCAGATAGACTTCTTGGCTTGTTAGACTGCGAAGGAGGGTGGGGAAGTGGAGGAAGAGCTAGAAGGGGACGAACCAGTGAGACATTACAGTCATCGGCTCTAATCTCAGAGCCTCTTCAAGGATGGCGAAACAATCCCAATGCAAGAACAACAGTCGTTGCCTTTTTCCTGTTGGTCGCTGTTGATGGGGTTGGTGCAGCTCCAAACACGCCCAACTTAACAGGAACAGAAGTAGAGGAAGAAGAAATCACAGAGACAAGGAAGAGTTGATCGGAGGAGGAAGAAGGAGCATAGGAACTGAAGACAGAGGAAGAATTGGGGAGGGTAGTTGTCATTTCAAATAGAGAAGAAGATAACAGTGCATCATGTTGGGATGTGTACCTGAAGCGGAAGCCATCTCACCGAGGAGGAAGACGACGAGGAAGACGATCCACGCTCACGAACACCGGGAAGGGAGCGACCGGAACCCACGTTCTCCCTCTGGTTTCCTCTCTCTATCTCACGTACTGTATGTGTGTGTGTCACCTAATGGGGAGTTTCACACTAGTATAGAGAGGAGGGACCAGTCCTAATTGGGCTTAAGCAGGATCCCACCCATAACAGGATCCTAATGGGCACTTAATGGGTTCAGCCCATTAACATATTCCTTTACTGGACTTAATGGTGTGTTAAGTGTGTGTGGCCCAATGACAAGTGGACCATTATATTGGGATAAAACCCAACATTCTCCCACTTGGTTCATCTTGTCACAAACATATCAAATCTTCCTTTCGAAAACATACATATAACATAGACATACATATAGTTTAAAAGACACTTGAAGATTTGATAGTGGGCCTACACCTGAAGGGAAAAACACGATACATGCACGCATGATTAAAACAAAACCACACACCATTCCAGTTAATAGAATCTGAAGAAGTTCAAGTATAGTAAATCAAATGACACGAGTCATGGCGGTAAATGCATTCTAATCATACACCACCTTCCATGTACCACAATGCCACCAACTTACTACAACTGAACACTGAAACTGAATTAATAGATAAACTCAAACTTAATGTTTATCTACTGGTCACCACTTAAGCATACATTCTGCCAACCATAATCCATAACCAACATGTATACACAACAAATGGAATAGGCAGAAAATAAAAGAAGAATCATGATATAAATGTGATCACAAATAACTGTAAGTGTCATAACATATCAAGAGAACTAACAAGACCCATCTTAATCACATGACAACAAAAGGTGCTAGCAGGTAGTCCCTTAGTGAGTGGGTCAGCAATCATAAGATCTGTCCCAATATGTTCTATAGACACTTCATGATTCTTCACTCTATCTCTAAGAGCAAAATACTTAATATCCAAGGCTCTACCACCCTTGGATGACTTATTATTCTTAGAGAAGAAGACCGCAGCGGAATTGTCACAGTAAATCTTGATAGGTCTTGAGATGAAATCAATAAATGGTAGACCTGTGAGCAAATTCCGCAACTGAATGGCCTGTCCACTAGCCTCAAAACAAACAATGAACTCAGCTGTCATAGTGGAAGTCACTGTAATACTCTGTTTCTCACTACACCAAGTAATGGCTCCCCCTACCAAGAGGAAGATATAGCCTGTAGTAGACTTCCTCGTGTCAAGGCAACCACCAAAATCAGCATCAGAATATACAATGACCTCCAACTGATCTGACCTCCTGTAAGTGAGCATATAATCCATAGTCCCTTTCAAATAGCGCATGACTTTCTTGGCAGCCTTCCAATGATCCAAACCTGGGTTACTTTGGTACCTGCTAAGCATACCCACAGCAAAAGTAATATCTGGACGTGTACAAGTCTGAAGGTACATCAGGCTCCCAACTGCTGAAGCATAAGGAATAAGCTCCATCTGCTTCCTTTCTAAGTCATTCTTAGGACACTGCAAATCACTGAATTTATCTCCTTTCACAATAGGTACTTTATCGGGTGCACAGAATTGCATGTTGAACCTTTCCAAGATCTTTGAGATGTAAGCTTTCTGAGAAAGACCAAGTGTACATGAAGGTCTATCTCTGTTGATCTCAATGCCTAAGACATAACATACATCACCCATATCCTTCATCTCAAAGTTCTTAGAAAGAAAAGCCTTAGTTTCATGCAACAAACCAAGATCACTACTGGCAAGCAAGATGTCATCCACATACAAAAGTAAGATAATGAATTTACTCCCATTGACCTTTAGGTATAAACATTCATCAATGATGTTTTCCTTAAACCCAAAGGATAAAATGATTTCACTAAACTTTATGAACCATTGACGGGAGGCTTGCTTAAGTCCATAAATGGATTTCTTTAATTTGCATACCAAGTGTTCTTTTCCCTTAGCATGAAACCCCTGAGGTTGCTCCATATACACTTCTTTATCTAGGTCCCCATTGAGAAATACCATTTTCACATCCATTTGGTGTAACTCTAAATCAAAATGAGCTACTAAGGTCATGACTAACCTCAATGAGAGCTTCTTAGAAACTGGAGAGAAGGTCTCATCATAGTCAATGCCCTCCCTCTGAGTGAAACCTTTAGCCACCAATCTGGTCTTATGTCTCTCAACTTTATCTTTAGAGTCCACTTTAGTTTTGAATACCCATTTGCATCCAATAAGTTTGGACCCTTTAGGCAAGTCAACGAGATCCCAGACTTGATTTTTAGCCATTGAGTCAAGCTCTTCCTTCATGGCTTCAAACCAATAGGTGGACTTTTCACCTTTCATGGCTTGTGAAAATGTCACTGGATCATCAATGTCACCCCTATCTACATTATCCTCCTGTAGGTATACCAAAAACTCATCAGATATGGCATGTCTCCTAACTCTCTCAGATCTGCGTAGCGCTGGCCCCTGATCCACCTGAGGAGGTGGTTGGTCAACAATTGCAGCATCTTCTGGCTCTGGAGCCACTTGAGGTGGACCAACTATAACTTCTTGTTCCCTCTGAATATCATTCTGATGAATGAATATAGGAACAAAACTGTCAGTTGTTACATATATTTCAACCTGATCCTGTAACTCCTCAAAAGAAATCTCTCGAGAAGGTCCACTCCCACTGACTCCGCCATCCTCAAGAAACCTTGCCTTAACTGTTTCTATAATGATGGGAACATGTGATGGACAATAGAATCTATACCCTTTTGATCTTTCCGGATAACCAATGAAGAATCAACTAGTTGTCCTAGGATCAAAAGCCTTTTCTTGTGGGTTATATGGTCTGGCCTTAGCTGGACATCCCCAAGTGCGCATATAGCTAACAGAAGGTTTCCTACCACTCCACAACTCATAGGGAGTTTTAGGAGCAGCTTTAGTAGGAACCTTATTCAAAATGTGTACAGCTGTCTTTAAGGCCTCCCCCCACAAAGACAAAGGAAGGGTAGAGTGACTTAACAATGTCCTAACCATTTCCTTAAGCGTTCGGTTCCTTCTTTCTGCATCCCCATTCTGATAAGGGCTGCCAGGAGTAGTGTACTGAGGTACAATACCATTTTCTTTAAGGAACCTAGCTAATGGTCCAGGCCTTTGTCCCATCTCTGTATACCTACCATAATACTCACCACCCCTATCAGATCTGACTACCTTAATAGATTTTCCTGATTGTTTCTCTACCTCATTCTTAAAATCTTTAAAGGCATTGAAAACATCTGTCTTTTCAAGAAGTAGATAGAGATACATATATCTAGAGTAGTCATCAATGAATGTGGCAAAGTATCGCTCACCAGCAAGACAAGGTGAAAAAGGGCCACAGATATCAGTGTGAATTATTTCTAGAAGTTCAAAACTTCTAGTGGCATCTTTATTAGGCGTGTGCGTTTGCTTTCCCTTTATGCAATCAACACAAGTCTCAAAGTCAGTGAAATCTAGAGTGTGCAACACTCCTTCTCCCACTAACCTCTTAAGCCTCTTAATGGAGATATGCCCTAATCTCCTATGCCACAACATAGATGAATTTTCATTAACTCTACCACGCTTGTTGCCAATAGAAACTGAAGTATGCAGGGTATTCAAGGATTGTTCATTCATATTACTAAGACACAATTTATATAAACCATCAGATATAGAACCAGTACCAATAACAACAGAATCTTTCATTAATTCAACTAAAGAGTTTCCAAAACTAACATGAAAACCTTCTGAAGCAAGTTTTGATACTGAAACCAAATTTCTACTAAAAGAAGGTACATAAAAAGTGTCTTTCAAATCTAGAACAAATCATGAACTCAAAATGATCCTATAAGTTCCAATAGCCTTCACATGTGAGCGCGTCCTATTTCCTGAAAAGATGCATTGCTCACCCTTATTGATAGACTTTTGGAATATGAATCCCTACATAGAAATGGCAACATGCACAGTAGAACCTGAGTCAATCCACCATGTATCATTAGGAACATTTACTAAATGAGACTCATAGCAAACATAAGATGAGAGATTACCTTTCTTTTCAAACCATCCCTTGAATTTCAAGCACTCTTTCTTAATGTGTCCAGGTTCATGACAGAAGAAGAATTTCTTTTCATTTTCATTTTCTTTTTCTTTGCCTTTGCCCTTTTCTTTTTTGTAGTGCTTCTTCTTGCCATTCTTCTGAACACTCTTGTGCTTTCCTGAACTTCAACTTCCTTTATGAGAAGAGAAGTTAGCAACTTGATTTCTCTCCCCTCTCAACCTCTCCTCCTCTTGAACACACATGATCATCAATTTATTTGGTGACCATTTAGCCTGATGTGTGTTGTATGAGATCTTAAAGGCCTCATACTCATTTGGAAGAGAGTTGAGAATAAAGTGGACAAGAAATGTATCTGAAATGGTAACTTCCATTGCATTAAGTTGAAATGCAATATCTCTCATCATCATAATGTGTTCTCTAATGCTACCACTGCCAGTATATTTTATTGAGGAAAGCTTAGCCATTAAGGTGCTAGCCTTTGCTTTATCAGAACTGATGAACTGTTCCTCAATAGCCTTTAAAAATCCACTAACTGTGGCCTGCTCAGAGATAGATCCCTTAATGTTTTGGCCTACATGTCCTTGTAAGAACAATAGGCACAAACGGTTGGATCTTTCCCATTTCTCAAAATGAGTCTTCTGCTCCTGTGTACTTTCTGCTGTAAGTGGAGCTGACTTTTCCTCACGCAAAGACAAATCTAAATCCATGCACCCTAAAGTAAATAGTACCCTTTGTTTCTATTCAGGGAAATTAGTGCCATTCAGATAAGGGACAGTTCCAGTGAAAGGGTGCAAACAAAGGAGAAGCACCTGAAGATAACCAAATGCTCACATATATCAAAATATGAAATGGCAGCAAATATGAGGCATATAAATGAATGCTAAGTAATTCTAACAACTGAAATAAATTACTTTAGCATGCTAATGGACAAACTCCCCACAAAATAACTTAAGTGATAGAACTAAGACTTATATACACTTTGATGTCAAGAGAGAGTACCTTTGGGTACAAAGCTCTCAAGAGTCGTCATGCACATAAATTTTATTCTACCTTGTTCGTGACATAAAAATAGAACACTCCTTTGAGAGTTAAATTCTACATTTAAATCAGGAACACAAAAATTTGATATCATTTTAATTCCTTAATGAGAACATTTTATTATTCTCCATGCACAAGGCCACTTTGGTGGTCAACTTACACACTTTGAATGCTAAAATATCCTCCCCTCAATTAAAAATGATAGCAAACAAAACATAATGCTCATAAATGACACTATTTATGACTTAAGAGTGTAAAATTTTATCATTCCTCGTGGTTAGTGCCAATTTGGTGGTCTGCCTAACCACTTAAAAATAAAAAATTTCACACAAAACTGCATAATAGCATCAAATAACACTTAATATGAGCAAAAAGGACATAAACACAATAATTATTGCAATATGAAATGGAGATATTAATGTATGAATAATTTCTGTAGAGAGGTCAAAATATCACAAAAAATATCTCCTAATATTATTGCAACAATTATTAGTTCATTATCAAGCCTTAATCATGCCAAAACTAAATGAAAAGGGGTTAAAAACACAAGTTCTAGCATGTTGTTGCATAAATATCCCTTTCTGTTTGCAGAAATAACCACTGAATTGCAAACATACTCACAGAAATTGCTTCTGTATCTAAACTGTTTACAAAATGGACTCTATATCCTTTAAAGAATGTTAATGGGCTTAAATCAGACTCAGAAAAGATGGGTATAAAATCCAGAACTAAATGGATCCTATAGAAGACCCATTAATAGAATTTAAAGAATAAGGATATAATAAATGAATCTTAATAAACAGTTTTATACTTAAAGGATACACTTAAGGAATAATGGATATGGATATTTAAAAGGAACAGTTTTTATTCGGATTTGGATACGTAAACGGATCTAGATTCGGGTTCCAAATAAGATCCGTTTGGATCTCAGACCCAAAATCTGAATTCAGAACCGTTTAACCACTTAAACCCGGATCCGAAAAGATCCACAATCCAAACCCAAAACTTAAATCCAATATAGGAATAATAGGGGCCCAAATCGGATCCACAGGCTTTATTGGATCCTAACTTAACTGAAATTCGAAATTAAGATTATTTTATTAATAAAAGGGTCAAAACCCTTCATCTTCCCCATACCACCCCCTGCGAGACCCCCCATCACCAAACCCTAAGTGCACAGGGAATGTCGCCGCCGCCATGGGGAAGAGGGAAAGGCGGGGTGGCCGGCCGGCCGGCCGCCGTCGGACCCCGGCCGGTCGGAGACAACGCCGACGGCGTCGTCCGGCAGGGTCCAGCAGGCGCCCGGGCGCGGGCGCAGGCCCAGGCACACACCCGCGGCGAGGAGCCCCTGCGCGTGCGAAGGGGGGGGGGGCGCCGTGGCGGTGATCCTGCCGCAGGGGCGGAGGTGCGCCAGCGGCCGCCGGCCTTCCCACGGGCTGAAGACGCCGGAGGCGTCGTCCGGTGGGGAGGTGGCCGCCGCCGGGCCCCCATGTCTGAAACCCCCCCCCCCCTTTTTTTTATAAACTGTGGAGGCTCCCTGCGCACGCGGCCGCACGCGGTGGTGCGCCTGCGCAGGGAAGCCCCCCACCGCGGTGGCGTCCCTGCCCAGGGAGCCACACCCGTCACCGTCGCCCAAGGCTGGTTTCGGTCATGGTATCCTTCGCGAAGGTGGTCGCGGTCCAACGGTCAGAGAATACAAAAAGTCTTATTCTCCATACGACTGAAGCGAAAGCATTAGCCAGCCGAAATCACCGTGCGTGGAATCATTCCGAGAGCGATGAGAGAAGTCCGAGAGATCAGAACTCGGGCTCTGATACCACATGTTGGGATGTGTACCTGAAGCGGAAGCCATCCCACCGAGGAGGAAGACGGCGAGGAAGACGATCCACGCTCACGAACACCGGGAAGGGAGCGACCGGAACCCACGTTCTCCCTCTGGTTTCCTCTCTCTATCTCACGTATTGTATGTGTGTATGTCACCTAATGGGGAGTTTCACACTAGTATAGAGAGGAGGGACCAGTCCCAATTGGGCTTAAACAGGATTCCACCCATAACAAGATCCTAATGGGCACTTAATGGGTTCAGCCCATTAACATATTCCTTTAACTGGACTTAATGGTGTGTTAAGTGTGTGTGGCCCAATGACAAGTGGACCATTATATTGGGATAAAACCCAACACATCATACGTACATGCCTCCGGATAACACCGCCATCCTATTTATAGGATTAGCGATCCTCAAACATTTTCTATTTTTCCCGTCTCGATTTTCCGTACAATTCAACCCCTTATTTTCCAGCACATTTTCTTCTAATTTTAACTTACGAACTCATCACCTATCCATCGCCTATGTTACCCATCGCCTATCCACTCCACAACGCCCATGTGACTCCCATCCCTATCGTCTTCATATATTGGCTATCACAATCGTCTTCGGCTATCATCTTCCCGTATCAAATACTCTCCCCCCCAGAGAATAATCTCATCCTCGAGGTTGGAGCAGCAGCAAGGACTGGCCTGTAAGTTTCTTCAGCTCGCCATCTTGCTGTCATCTGTTGACAATTCCTACAGTGTAGGTGGCGGCTCAGGTGGTGGCCGTAATTGATGCTGCTCCCTCTTGCTGGCAAGAAATCCATCATTTGTAGCAGCCCTGACTGTTAAATAGTCTGACACACATGTACGGTCATCCATAGAATGCATGTCATGTACCCGATCCACCGTGCCTTCTTCTCCGAACAATCTTGAATTGTCATCCCAAATATCACTTTTAGCTATAGAGGGTACAACATCTTCAACTTGTTGAAATTGTCTAACAGATAATGGTAATTCAAGTGTATCACTCTCAGGATCACTTGCAGGAAAGACTACAAGAGAATGCAGATTAGACGCCAACCAATCCGATGCTGCACATGAATTGATAGATAAGTGCACAGAAGAAAAGAAGTCGTTGATTCCTTAGATCTTTGTTTTGCCATGACTAGTGTTCTGATTGCAGTTAATAGAAAAAATTGAGGACAAGTTTGACACTGAATCTATCAAATATGTCTGCTCCACATCTAAAATACCAACATCTGCAATGCCAGGGGTCGATTGGACATCAATTATAGGTTGAAGAAGAGCGACAGGAGGATCGGCAAGAACATTATCGACGGTATCCGGAACCTCATCAAGTTCATCACAAATTATGTCAAAATCCACCACATATTCTTCAAGACCTTCTTTGCTTCTCAGTTAAGATACGGTGTTCGACCCTCTGGGATCGATCACTCCTTGTCGGGTCGAATAAGTTCCGCTGTGTGTGAGAGAAGGGTGTGGACCCCGCCCCATATTCTCTCTCATCGTTTAAGAAATCCACCCGACAGTTCGAATATCAAATCGGGCCCAACAGACTCCCTCTGGTTCAACTGCTGCAACTCCACATGTGGATTTGTCCAACCCATCCGCCCAAATTTTGCTTCCATGGTGACCAATAATTGGTCCCAAGACTTGAACTGTGGATCGTTATAGACTTGGCAGAACCACGCCAAGGCGCCATCAAACAAAGAATACTAAACATATAATAACATCTTTTGTTGACTTAATCGATAATGTTTGAAGTATAATTCTATCTTAAGTTTCCAATCCTCAAAGTTTGATCCATCAAATGGCGGTTGCTCCTGCGTTAGAGGATGAGGAACTTGCATTACCGGAGGATGTTTTCGAACCAGTTCTTGGTGATTGTAGTTTGCATCAGGAAAGGGTCAGATCTGGGCATAGGGATTTCCAATGCAGGGATGTGAATTGCTTGTTGGACCGATTGCTGGAGCAAAAGTAGTTCTTCTGGTGCCATCGATCTGGAAGAGGAAGGAGTATCCTGTTGAATCCATAAAATCGCCGTGTTGAGATCAAGGGCCCAGGGTCATAAGCACATGAACAAGGGCCCATGGTCATAATCACATGAAACACAACTCATTTAACTAATACGGGATTATTGCCCGGGAGACTATGTCTAAATATTCCAACACTCTCCCTCACGGTCAAGATGGGCCGTGGACATTAATAGGGTGGAGGTGACAAGAGGAGTTGGGTCATTTGGCCCGCTCTGATACCATGTTGAATCCACAAAACCGCGGTGTTGAGATATAAGGGCCCATGGTCATAAGCACAACTCATTTAACCAATACTGAACTATTGCCCGGGGGACTATGTCCAAATATTCCAACATATCCAAGGAGAGCGATGTCACCAAATTATTACAGTCCACCATTTCTAGTCTAAGAACCTCTTCAAGGATGGCGAAGCGATCCCAATGCAAGAACAGCAGCCGTTGCCTTTTTCCTGTTGGTCGCCGCTGATGGGGTTGGTGCAGCTCTAAGCATGCCCTGCTTAACAGGAACAGAAGTAGAGGAAGAAGAAATCACAGAGACAAGGAAGAGTTGATCGGAGGAGGAAGAAGGAGCAGAGGAACTGGAGACAGGAAGAATTAGGGAGGGTAGTTGTCATTCCAAATAGAGAAGAAGATAACACTGCATCATAATTACATGTCTCCAGAAAACACCGCCATCCTATTTATAGAATTAACGATCCTCAAATTTTTTTTATTTTTCTCACCCCGATTTTCCGTACAATTTAACATTTTAACCCCTTATTTTCCCATATTTTCTTCTAATTTTGACTTACGAACTCATCACCTGTCCATCGCCTATCCGCTCCACGACGGCTATGTGACTCCCATCCCTATCGTCTTCATAGATTGACTATCACAACCGTCTTCGGCTATCGTCTTCAGGTATCAGCGGCTGTGCGAGGGCAGGAAGCCATGGATTTGCAGGCGGTGAGGGACAGCCTGGAGAAGGCTGCCGTGGACATCCTCCCCACGACCACTCTGGCGGCGCTGCCCTCCAAGTTCTACGACAGCTTCATCATCAAGGGCATCCGGATCGAACGCATCGAGCCCGGCCGGGTGATCTGCTCCATGAGAGTACCCCCGCGCCTTCTTGTAGGCTTCCCCTCGATCCTCCTCCCCCGGATTCATTCTTCTTGCGATCTGCATGTGTTGCCTTCTAATCGTCCTTCCTCATGCTGTGTAGAACAACGGGAACTTCTTGCACGGCGGGGCCACCGCGTCCCTGGTAGACATCGTCGGATCCTCGGCGTTCTTGAGCGCCGGGTGCCCAACCTCCGGGGTTTCCATGGAGATTAACATCTCTTATCTGGATGCCGCTTACGTCGATGTGAGTAACACCTGCTTGGGAAAAATACTCTCCGTGCTATCTCTCGCAGGTCGTCGGGTTTCTTCTGCTTCACTGGCGTGTCGTTTCTATGACTTTATGGTGTCTAATTTTAATATACCCACTTCGATAATTCATGGTAGTTTGATCAGTGAACGAGGTATTTGATGGAACTACGTGTTCTAGACTTGGTCTTGGAGGATCTCTGAAATCTGTGCAGAATATGCGTCTGTGGCATTCTTCTTTTGTCGTGTCAATAGACTATAATTCATCTTTGATATTATGCCCCTTGTTTGAGAATCGGTGGTATTTTGATTATGAATGGGGTATCAGGTATAGGATGGAACTATATATTGCAGACTGATTGTGAAGGGTAGATGTGTTGTGCTAACGAGAAGCTTTTTCCGTTTTGTTGTTGAACTTTGAATCCATGGATAATCATTTATTGTACCTTGCCGTATGGAGCACTTGCTAGTTGCTAAATTGATATTAAATCTGAGGTCATGGGTTGCTAGTAAAATCTTCAATGCAAAAATGATGTTAAGACTCTTGAAAACTTGATAAGGTGGAGTATTAGTCTCAGATTTGGGCCAGGGAGGGGAGAGGAGGTCTGAAAGGGCCAAGGGGTACGAGGTATTGAGATTAAAGCCACTTACATCTATGTGTGTAACACCTGCTTCAGAAAAATACTCTTCATGGTTCATACTGTCTTTCGTGGGGCATCAGGTTTCTTCTGCTTCACTGATATGTCATTTCTATGGTTTGATGGTGTTTAATGTTATGCACCTACTTCGATAATTATGGTATTTTCATCTACGGATGAGATATTTGATGGAACAATATAACCTAGACTTGGTGCCGGAGGATCTCTAAAATCTTTGCAGATTATGCTTCCGTGGAATTC
The DNA here is from genome assembly GCA_022559845.1 of Amorphophallus konjac. NCBI lineage: Eukaryota > Viridiplantae > Streptophyta > Magnoliopsida > Alismatales > Araceae > Amorphophallus > Amorphophallus konjac. The sequence goes on along the minus strand of CM040128.1, from coordinate 8,146,940 downwards.
TTAGACAGTAGTCTATAACTCATCTTAGATATTACATCCCTTCTTTGAGAACAGGTGGTATTTTGATTATGAACGAGGTATGAGATGCAGCCATATAATTATGATTGAGGTATGAGATGTAACCATATATTGTAGACATATCATTTAAATGTAAAGATGCTGTGCTAAGGAGAAGACTTCTTGCAGTTTGTTGTTGAACTTTGAATCCATGGGTAACAACTTGTTGTACCTTGCTGTAAATGCGGACCAGGAAGAAGAGATAAAGGATAATAAGTGTCTGAAATTCGTGCTAAATGGATAATAAATTTAAGGGCGTGGGTCACTAGCAAAATATTCAATGGAAAAATCATCCTTAGACTCTTGAATTAATTTGATAAGGTTGGGTATTAGTCTCAGATCGGGATCAGGGAGGGGAGAGGGAAAAGGGGGGGTCGGATGATAAAATGAGTCCCTTATAAAATAATGTTACACATATATCTTACATTTTAATATTGTCAACATACTGGAGATTGGCCCATATGTGGATTGCCTTAGGGCTGGCCAATCCTCTGCCAAATCTTGTTCTTTACTAGCTTGCCTTGTGGAAATGAAAAAGGGATGAAAATGCTAAAGGGTCAGCAGTTGATGAGAACGTGTTTCATCAAAAGATAGAGTGGCCAGAATAAAGGGTGCGGGGAAGCTATACATATTTTGCTTTGGCTACCCAACCCTTTTTTTCCTCAACTTATTTACCAAGGTTGAAGTAATAAATCTCTGCCATGTCTGAGTAAGCAAGCTATACATTTTTGCTTAACCTCCCCATACCCCCACCTTAACATCACAAGATAGATCTCCACTATACCCTTACCAATTAGGAGAATTATGAAGAAAACCATTGGACAAAATCTTTACAAGGTAACAAAGACACCAAACAATTTATGAAGGCATAGCATGCTGTGTCAAGATGAGTGTCATTCATTCATGCTTGCCTATGCACCCTGCTTGCCTTGTCTGCCCTGATGCTTTCTTGCCTAGACATCAACCAGCTGATGCCTCGAAAATAATGGTCATGTTAAATCAAAGTTCCTTTACAACATCTGCTTTATGAGTTATCTTCACATATTGACTGCCTCAGGCTAGGTTATGGGTGGGAATAGAAGTGGCTTGTATGTGAGATGGAGAATCTTTGTTGTCAAACCCAGATATCTTTGTTTAAACAATGGTAAAAGTTGTGTACTACAAGTTGGTACCTTTTCTTAAACCATATTTATTACTAATGATAAGCAATTAAGCATATGTAACACAAAGGATATCAGAGTGTGCCAATGCCAATTTAAGAATTGCATGTTAAGAAATATAATAAAACATAATGGAAGTATGCTGAACATCACCTGTTGGCCTATACAAAACATGATGGCTTATATGTCCAATGGCTTTCATGTTCAAGATTGGTTCCATTGCTTTTGTTCTTTGCAGGTCAGGAAGAGTATGTTCTTGAATCTGTAAAACTTTTCCCAGTTCTATATTCCTGAATCCTGAGAGTGAGGAAATTATGAGTCTTCATTTATCTATGCAAGCCAGTTTGCTAATGATTTTTTATACAAATTTGGTCCTTTTCACGTTTTGTGCAAAAAACTTCCTTATGACACTTGTTACTCCTTTATTGCCATGATTTCAGCTCTGCCCTTATGACACCCTTTTGTCCTCTTCCTCATATGTTGTAGGGACTTCTTGTTAAAGGACAATGGAACCATTAATTGGTGATGACCTTATCATAGTGCCTTATAATCATAGGTTATTTTAGTTGTCTTGTTCCATCCCATGGATTACACTTCCCCAAGTCAGCTGCCAATGGTGAGCTTATGTCACTGATTCTGCTATTCAACCACCTACGCCTTCTCTCTCTCATGCTTTTGATTTTTTGGTGGCTGGAGCCACTTCTAGGCAGCTCCTTACTTATATATCTCTTTTTTCTTGCCCCTGGAATTCAAATGTGTCCGTGTGAGTGTGTACGTACACACACACACACACATACACACATGCATATGCACACACTTTGTGCACACACATTTCACACACATGTCTGCGTATGTGCATGTGTGCACATTAGCAGACACTCTTTTGTCTTGAGTGTCAGCATCTTTGACAGCAAAGATAAATCTGTCTGGGCTATAGCTGTTTACAGAATGGAGATTGGGAAGATTGCTAGGGTCAGCTCTACTGGGCGAAGAGATATCTGCTACGAGGGTACTTGGACCAATGATCTCTGCATCACAATGGGATTCTTCTTTCTTTTGCCATTTTGAGCTCCGGCCACAACTTGTTTGTGGACCAAATCAATGTCTTTACTTTGCTCGTCTATATCTCTATTTGTTACCCAATACTTTTCTGGTGGTTGCCATCTGGTAGCAAAATCATGTGAGGTGGCAGCTGGCTACTGAGCATTCAGGAATGGAGAAGGACGAGGGGGCTCCATGAAGATGGATTAATCTGAATCATTCCTGACAAAAGGATCATTCATTCACAAATTTTTTTTTAACATATTCAATGTTGTCAATATTAATATCGGATCATGACTTGTTTAAGGAGCCAGATGAGTAATTGGATCATGGCTCATATCGTGGATTCAAGATACTTTGGGATATATATATGAGGAGGGATACGTTGCTACCGGTGGCAACGGAAGAGCGGTGCCTCCAGTTTCAAAACCACCTGATTCAATCTCAAAATTTCAATCCACACCGTTAAATCTTCTCTACTATTAGTAAACTACATGAAGATTAAAAATCATATGGTTTCAACATTTATTTCTTATGCATTAGATGAACATAAAATGAATGGCTTAGATTTTTGATATCATATTTGAATGATTTTTCATATGTAGTTAAATTTATGATATTGGAGAAGACTTAATGATGTGGATTGAAAATTTGAGATTGAATCATATGATTTTGAAATTGGGGGCACTGCTCTTCCGTTGCCACTAGTGGCAATGGATACCTCTCTCTCTCTCTCTATATATATATATATATATATATATATGGAATTGTGTTGAACCCCACAAAATTTATAGTATTTTTTTATTTTTTCAGAATTTTTCATAAAATTAGAAACGATACAAAAATCATTGTTGTTACATAAACACCCTCGGGTTCCGTTGGGCGGGGCTGTTTACAAAAATCTTATGTGCTTTCATGCGCGGGAATTTTATCAAACGGCTGGTGGGCGGCATGAAGTCACGTACCGACACAATAAACTAGCAACAAAAGGTCATCCCGGTCTCCGTGGATCGTCCTTAGTGTCCGGAAGAGTGGTCCCTGCGTTGCAAAAAGGGGTGGACGGCAAGGGTTTCTTAGAAGAAAACAAACAAAGCCTCCATGTACTACAACCCTGGGTTCCTGGTAATAAAAAATTGCTAGAAAGGGCTGGGTCAAATGTTTTTATACCTTTTTGGAGGCCAACAAAACCGGAGGGGGCTCCTTCCTCCGCCCCTCTCCCTCTCCCAGTTCTGTGCAGAGCTGGAGGGAACCCCCTCCGGTTGCGCAGCACTAGAGGGAGGTGTCCCTTCGGTGGCCCAAGGCTGGAGGTTCGCAACCGGAGGACTCCCTTGGTTTCCCAGCAGCTGGAGGGAGCCTCCCTCCAGTTGTGCGCAGTCGGAGGAGGCCCCCTCTGGTCACGCACAAGCGAGGGAGGTCCCTCTGGTCCCCTCCCTCTCAGACGAAAAAAATAAAAAGAAAGAGTAAGAGAAAAAAATTAAAGAACTCACCACCGGAGGGAGGTCTTTCCTCATCCTTGTCTTCCACCAGAGGCACACCAAGAAAACCCACTGGAGGAACCACCCCTCCTCTCCAGGTCTTAAACTCCTATAAAAGGAGAGGCCGGCCAACCAAAAAAAGAGGAGCATGGAAGAGGAACTTGGAAGCACCTTGGGAGAAAAACTTGAAGAAGACTTGGAGTTCACTTGGAAGACCAAAGCTCGGGGATCAAAGCCTCTTTGAAGCTCTACGCAGGACTCCCTTAGAGCACTCCTGTTCAAGCTTGAAGAAATTACAAGTTTAACAATACGTGGAAAAACCCTCATATCAGGGTATGTTGTCCAAAATACCCCCGACATGAGGGAAATTGGTTGTATTTTACGAAATCTGTTATGAATGATATGAAAAATCATGTAAAGCCCAAAGATATCAAAGTTTTGGGAATTTGATGTCAAATTATGTGGAAAACCCTGCAAAATTCAAAAAAATGTAATTTAACCCTAGACCTTTGCAAAATTGCATGAATGGCCAGAAAAATAAAAAAAATCAGAAAATTCAAAGGGTTGCACAACAATGTCCTGATTGTTCTGAAATTGTGATTCTACCCTTATCTAAGAGAGCATTATAAATAAACCCTAGTTTAAGGGAAAAATTGCAAATATACCCCCACTTGAGAAAAAATGCAAATTTACCCCCGCCTTAGGGTGTGTTTTTTTTTCGGATTAAACTCCTAATATCACAACATATTTTGTAGAGGTTGAGAGGATCTTTGGCAGTTGATCAAATATGTTCGGACTTGTACCGATGTAAATTAATACCGACTACGGTCAGTGGAAAAAAGTCCAGTACAAGAATCCTAAATTGTCTGTTAAATATGAAGCGATAAAATAATATGCATTCTAATTAATTAGCTAAATATATGCATATTTATTCAATAAATTGATATTTTGAAAATTAAAATTTCTGTGTGTGAAACAAGTTGAATTTGCCTCTGGGATTGGAACAGAATCTTAGGGCATTTTTGCCGCCTTTCAAATGGATCATGTGTCTTGGATTGTACCCTGGAAGTTATTATATATTATAGTGGCTGTTTATGTGATTATTCTTTCTTTCTGTAATTTCAAGTGAACTGGTGTTCCTAGGTCAGATGAAGGAAATTACAAGGGTTAAAGTGAAAAATCCCTTTAGTGTTGAGGAGCTTCCCGCCTCGACGAATTTGGACAGATCTTGATACATGGAATAATCTAAGATGGCTATCCAGAGGTTTTCCAGGCGATTTCAATGATTTCACATCTCCACTCCTCACAAACCTGTGAGTATGGAGGTGGGAGATGATATTTCAAGTAAAACCATAGGAACACTGATGAATTTTTTATTCCCTTCTAGATTTCTTTGTTCTGTGAATTTCAAACGTTGTTAAAAGAAAAGGTTGTTTGACATGCCTGTACGTCTGATAATATTCCAATTTGATTCTGTACGAAGTTTGAGGCATGGAAGATGATATTTTAACTAAAACCGGGGCAATGCTTATACAAATTTTGATGCCTTGTTTGATCAATTTATTATCCTGAAGTTCAATTATTGTCTAAATGGAATTGTCCCAGACAACTGTAACATCAGCTATGATGTTTGTTGTTATTTATTGGATGCCTGTAGCATTTGTGATCATATTTTAGTGCTTATTTTTCTCTTCATTGGATGGTTGTGTGGTGTCTACTGATTATATATTGGACTTTCTATGGTGAAATTTGGGTGAGTTTGTCAGATGCAGCTTAGGGATCTTACAGATTGGCGATAATTTTGTTGGATTGATACACGTAAGGTTAGATTAATAAGTAATGGAGTTGGAATATGATTCCCACCTCCCAATATACGACTCATTGGGACTATGAATCATACTTCCCATCAACGGGGATAATTGGTGGGAATTTGAAAATGAGGTCGGTTTTTTTGCATGCTTCTTTGAACCCTATAATTCAGGTCCAACTATTCTCAGGATCTGAACTGAGGTCAGACATACGTGGATGTGTGTTGTGATGGACTTTTTCCAATTTGATGTCCAAAATTGTTTCTTTTATGCATTTCCCCCCAACAACTCTCTTTTATTTGTCAAATTTCCTGTTACACTAATTTCCTTGACGTATTTACGCTCTGTCCAGGAAGAAATTGAAATTGAAGCTAAGGTCTTGAGGGCTGGGAAGGCAGTCGGAGTCGTGGTAGTGGAGTTCAGAAAGAAAGACAGTGGCAAGATCATTGCCCATGGTCGGCACACGAAGTACCTTGCTGTATCTAGCAAACTGTGATAGTCCCCGTATTACTCGTGTATGATCCTTAAACTGGTTGCCAAGTACAGGTATCAGGCTAAAGATTCTGTATTCTGGCCAAAGAGTAGAAAATATAAAATAATAGATGGGTGATAATTGCCTGCGATCAGCAGGTAGCTGTATGCGACAATCTGGGGCACTTTTCCTTCACAATCCATGAAAACGACCCATCAAGTAATGGGAAGGTACCTTGGGCAGATGTCTTATGTGCATGTGAATGATATGTTATTGTTGGCCAATATGGGTGCCACGATCTGGCAAATTGTGTGACATTATTCTTGTATCAATATTCTTATGTCTATTGCAGCCGAGTTAGGTAATTAATTTTAGATATCATGTTTCGTTTGCCCTTTTTTTTCCTGTTTATTGCAACTGAGCTACATATTTGATTTTAGGTGTCATGTTCTTTTATCTTTCTTATGTGTTTTGTTGTCCATCTACTACGTTTTCCTGTTCTTGTTCATATTGTGCCACGGCCAGCAGAGCTTGGTTTCTCACTCAGTCTCTGATGGGCCTTTGTATTTTGCTTGTACGCTGTTTTTTTTTTCATATGATTTGCGTAAATTCCTTATCATTTTGGGATAAACATCATGTCTGTTTTCCTCTGTATCGTGGTCTTGAAAAGATATAAAACATTACAAGATTGATTGAAAATTAATTGTTGTGGAGTAAAGAAAAATTAGCTCATATTTTTTATAATCTAAACTCAAGCAAACATGCGGCCTGCTAGAAGAAAGGTTGTGATAATACAGGAGTTGGTGTCAGAGCAATATTGCCATGACGAAATCTCAAGAAATTTACTTGATACTAGGGTTGGAAATCTGTGATATTATTTGTTAAACATGAAATCTGTGAAAAGCTGTGTATTAATTCTTTATGAAACTTAGAGTAACGATTGTAGATGTATCATTTTTCCTGTTGAACAGACAGATTATTGAGAATGTTAATAATACACAAAAGTTTTATGATATTTCTTTTACACGTCCAATTGTTCTTTGAGATTTTTTATTTTAAGTCCCTAATTTTTTTGAAATAAAAAAAGTCCACTTAAGTTACATATTTAGTCAAAAATTCTTAAAATCTTCTTTGTTACATAAAAAGGTCACTGTCGTCTCTTGTCGTGAGATAAATTTTGATTAGGCTAATCTCATCATGATTTAGTCTAACTAGAGAGAGAGAAATAATCATAATGCCCTTGTCTTTCATAGGGACACATAAACAATTATTATAAATGATGAGGTAAAATGTTAAAGTGAGATTCTTCTTCTTTGTGATAAGAAAGGTTTCTCAAACCTTAGTTGTGTTGTACAGTGGCGGCTGAGGAGGATCAGGCTAGGGGGAGCCAAGGTATGGGCTGATCGGTTGGAGACCACTTTGGCAGTGCCATCGGGTTGGGAGATGGCTTTTGGCTGCGCTGAAGATCTCTTTTGTGTGTTTGTGTGCGCTAATCGATAAACACCCCCTTCTTCCAGTTGAGTCGTTGCATTTGATCACTGCATCCTTGTCAAGCCCTCCCCTCTCTGCATCAATAACTCCTCGATTGGAGGAGAGAGAGAGAGAGAGAGAGAGAGAGAGAGAGAGAGGGCACTGGAGGGGGTCTCCCCCTCGTTGTCGACACCCCTATCTACTAGGGTGGGAGTGTGGTAGTAGAGAAGTGCGCGCCCGTGCGCACACACATACAGAGCGACGTAGACAGAGAGGGAGAGAGAGAGAGTAATAGAGAGGAAGAGAGTTAAAGGGAGAACCCCTCCCTCTTGGCGTTGGCAACCCCTCGTTGAGAGAGAGAATGCGTGAGAGAGGGAGAGATAACGAGAGAAGAGAGAGAGGGAGAGGAAGAGAGAGAGAATAGAGCATAAAATAGAAAATATAAAAGTCAATGGGTAGAGGTAGAAATATCCTATGTAATATTATATTTTTTAGACGGTTGATAATCTAAGAGATTTTAATTAAGAGTTCGAAGATTCTGAGAGTTTTTGGTTAAATAAATAGATTATGAAATTTTTTTTAATTTTGAAAGAATTGAAAGACTTAAAATAAATTTTTTTGATTCTTTTTGTACACACTACACAACAATAACTTTTTTTTTGCCATCAGTGGCATTCCTAAAAATAATCTGAGTACAACAACAATAAAGTTGTATTTCTATCTAGCAATGATTTGCATATTGCAAAGAACTAACTACGGAGAATATGCACAAGTTGTGTCGTAAAAAGATTGTGACCATATACATGTCCTCGTATTATATTTGCTTAAAGCCGAACGTGTACATTTATAAGTAAAGTGAAAGAATTTCAAAAAATATGACGCCAAATCGCAAATTTAACTTTTCATGTAAAAACTAAGAAGGCTGAAGAGTTTTTGTTGTTTGAGACGTAAGCACGCGTGTGAACAGGAGGTTGAAAGTTGCCGCGTGTCTCGGTCCTGTGGGCCTGCGCCGTCTTGTTCGACCGACGTTTGAACCGCCCGTTCCAAGCGTGCGCCGTTAATAGGGCTCCGCACGTGCAATCAATTTCATTGGGTCGTCCTTGGTGCTTCATTTTGTCGTGCGGCGCGGTGAAGCGGAAACGGAACGAAAAGGGCGGGACAGGAGGAAAAGAACAAATCGATCGGAAGAAACGCGCCAGTGATGGGCGGGCAGAAGAGCACGGAGCCATGCAAGAAGGAGGCGTGCGACATCCAAGCTTGCCTCACCAAGAACAATTTCATGCCTCAGAAGTAGGTTTGCAACCTTGCATCCCTTGCATCTCCTTCACAAACTTTGCTGACAAATTTACGCGCTCCTTTCTTCCCTAGAGGACTGTTGTCTGAAATTTTCTCCGAGATTTCTGTTCGAACGAAGTGTTGTTGTGTGATCATAGAGAATGGGTGCTGGTTTTGTGAACTGCGGTACTGAATTGTTGAAACCCTGTGATCGGTGTGGTTTTGTCTCGGTGGTTTCAGAAGGTTCCAGCTGTGGCAGCCTATTGATTGAGGAATATGCTATGTTTTAGTAGTCTATCTTATGCATGTCGCTAACAAGGGTTTCCCGAAGCCACAAAACAGTTGGCTGTTTCCTCCGTTCTACTAGTTATTTTATGTAATAGAGTTTTTTTTCTCCTTTTAAAGAAATAGGGGAGTTCCATGCTATTGGTGAATGGAGGCCTTCCATCATTGTGAAATGCTGCCACTCTTATGTTCGGGATGCGGATGTCTTCTCTGCATCGAGTTCTACTTCATATATCCTTTTAGGTTCTCTGTTCTGACATTGCAATACATTATAGTTTCTGTAGGCTCCCATATTTTTAGTTTATTCATAGCAATTCGTGTAGTTCATCAGCTTTGGTATCCATGTCTGAAGTAGACCTGAGACCAGTGTCCTTCTATGTCAATATCATTATTAATACTCTATACTCTAAAGATATTAATATCAATAACTGATTACTATATCAACGTTAGTGCTCCAACCAAACTGGGTCTGCGACAATTATGTGATTACTATGTAGATGTCAAATGAGTCTGTGGTATTATACTTGTTGAGACATAAGAACTGCAACTCAGTCAACTTTAGTAATCAATTTTACACTTTTGGCACTTAGCCGATTTGATTCTGTTAATACTATGTGGGTACCAGATGAATGCCCCATATCATACTTACCTTCAAATTAGTTTGATGCTTCTAAGAAGAATGAAAGAGAAAAAAAAAAGAAAACTAGTTTGATCAGATGTCCATTGGATTTCCTGTTATTTTCATTTGATTCATCTACTACAAACATTTATAGTTCATGAGATTGTTTAACACGCGGAAATATGTGTATATTTTGGCATGTTTATTAATTCCGCGTTTTTGATTTATCAGACGATTTAGGGTTCATGTACATGACCTTTCCCCACCGACCGGAGTCGATATTAATTTACATCGGACGAGTCCGAACACCTTTGACTAATTGCCAAGGATTTGATTACAATGTCGGCTCTAATGTGACGGGTCCACCCCTAAAGAATCCCCACGCCTATAGGTGGGGTACGTTCGTAACACATTTTTTGATGTGTTTTGTATTTTTTTCCCTAAGTCAGGGGATGCATCCGCAATTTTCCCTCTTTCGAGGGTATGTTTGAAATTCTCCCTCTTTGGAGGGTATATTAGCGATTCTCCCTTTTTCGGGGGGTATATTAATAATTTTCCCTCCTTGGAGGGTATATTTGCGATTCTCCCCTTTTCGGGAGTATATTTTTAATTTTCCCCTCCTCGGGGGTACATTTCCGTCATTTTCCTATCATTGTGGGTATTTCCATAATTTTCTGCCACTAAGGGTATTTCTGTAATTTTCTGCCACTAGGGGCGTTTCTGTAATTTTCTGTCACCAGGGGGCATTTCTGTAAATTTTTATCACCATTGGTGTCATCTTTACAATTTTCTGCATAGAAGAACGCATTTTTGTAATTTTCGGACAACGAGGGATATTTTTGTAATTTTCTGCGAGTCCCTCTTGATCATATGTCCATATATATCGAAGAGAAAATTTTGAACTCTAAGGATTCACACAATCCTTCCATTCTTGTTTTGAATAACATAAACTTCTCCGCATGGGAGTATTTGTACAAATAACCCTGTCTTAAGGGCATTTTTTCAAATACTTTAAAAATATGACTTCATAGGGAGGAGGGCGCCCTCCTCTCACCTTCTTCTCTTTCTCTTCTTCTTCAGCCACCAAAAGTTATCTTCTTGCAAGAAGTTCTCTCATCTTGTTCAAATAAGCTCCCTCTTCTTGCGGAAAAAACTCCCCTTGTGCAGGGACCAAAGCTTGGGTTTTATAGGAGGCGGAGTGGACCTTGGAGGAGATCCCTCGGACCTTGGAGGAGGTAACTTTCCGGTCCTTTCATCTCCAGCGACTTTTCTTCTCCCCTTCCTCCTTCCCCCGGTGGTATAGTAGCGAGCATGCGGAGGGGAAGCAAGCAGAGAGGGGTCGGGGGCTTCCCCCGGTGGCGCAACAAGCGGGGGGAAGTCTCCCCGGTGGGCAGGGAGGCCGGGGGGGGGGGGGATCCCCCGGTGGCAGCAGGCCGGGGGGAGCTCCCCCGGTGGTGCAGGGAGGCGGGTCGATCGGGGGCGCTCCCCCGCTGTAGGGTCGACCGGGGGGAGGCTCCCCCGGTGGCAGGCGGGACCGGGGGGGCTCCCCGGTCCCGGGCTCCCCTGGTGGCGCAGGAGGTGGGGGAGGTCCCCCCCCCCCAGTGGCGCAGGTGGCCCGGGGGCTCCCTCGGTGGCGGACGGCGGGGGGGAGGTCCTTCGGTGGCGGCAGGAGGCCGGGGGCCTCCCTCGGTTGCAAGCGGACCGGGGGGGGGGGGGGGTTCAGAAGGAAGCATATGGGGCACGAGCTATAAGGTGCTTGTCTTGCCCTCGGTGTAGTCGCACCCCCAGAGGAAAATCAACATTCGGGGGTACCCCCTGATCGTAGCCAAAGTTCCGCGCAAAGCGGTGAGGATAATAAGGCTCCAAGAAGGTGCTGGTGCCCTTCCGAAAGACGAGAACACCAGGATATGTGCAATATAGTCACTCATCATTAAAAGCTCAGCTCAGACCGGAACAATGGGGAAGGTGATAAGATATGCCATCAGGCCCCTCAGTAGTAAAAGGGCGATAGTCCCGTGTCGCGTATGCAAAGTCTCTACCCGGCTGGCCTTGGGTAGGCAAAAAGGACAATGATCTTCGAACGCCTATCAACTGCTCCAGAGGACTCTGATCGGGCCGGTTGCGAAATTGAAAAATCAAAGGGGCTGCAAGGTTCTCTACCCTGACACTCTGGCATAGTCCAGGAAGCGGCAAACCTGCCCACGCGCTCAAGTAGTGTGTCGCCAACCGGACACTGCGGTCTCGTGGCGAACTACAAGTTGTCAAATTGCCCAAGCCATGATATATATTTGCGAGGGCTGCAGGTGCAAGAGCAAGTTTCCGACCATCAGCAAGGAGACATGTCGGATAAATTAGCTCAGGGCGTACAATGCTCTCCTCTCCATATGGCACTACAAAGGTAGCCAACCAATACACTAGATAAGTCGCTAAATAAGTCTTGTCGGGAAGCTTGCAAGGATTCCACCCCTCATTCTTGGGTGCACACAAATACCTCTTATTTTCAGGAGGATCAAGAAGAAGCTGATAATATTGATCTAGGGGCTTATCGTCTTCTGCAAAGCTGTCCTAGAAGCAAAATGGGTCATTGTAGAAATACCTGACCCAAGTATTGAGGCTGACCCTCACGGTGCTGGTGGATGCAGATGGGGTCTTCCCCTTTCCGACACAAGCAAGGTCTCTCCAGACCTTCATCAAATAGCGGAAGCCAAAGGGCAAGCCATAGGAGCCTGCCCCAGTAGAATAGGCCCTGTGCAAGTCATCCAGACAAGCCTCCTCATACATGTAACTGGAAATGGGAAGGCCAGAAATACGATGGAAGCTCCATAAATCCAGAGATGTCTCTCCCTCAGTAGTGGCAAATGTGTCAAAACGCTTGTTGAATCTTTCTGATAAGCCCTGAAGAAGTCCGATATAGCAAGGGTACCAGTAAAGAGCAGCGATCACAACATGTCGAATCCCCACATGTTCCGAGATATCACGATAATGGTGTATAACACCCATTAGCCATTCTGATGCCCCCAAGTGAAACTTGTGGGAAGCAGCCACTGACCATTTCCCATACCAGCTCGGCGCAGAGCCACTCACAATACGATCAAGGAAGCATAATTTATCATAGTCTTCTGTGACAAATTGAGTACTCGACGGCATCAAGAACAGCTCGAGAGAAGGAGGCTCTGTCTTATGTTGCCCAAATAATTCCCACACAGCTGGAATCACCGTGCAAGATTTAGAATGGCCATATTCATCTGTCCTGAAAAAGCCCAGCTGGGTAGCCCCTAGAAGCTGAACCTGTGGAGAATAGCCCAGTGGAAAACTAGGATGAGAATAAGTGTAGGTCCCCATCATGCTGTCTCTCCCCGTCAAAATGGCTCTCTCAAGTAATATCCTTTCTGCCTGCACAGTTGGATCTTTCTCATCCATATATTCGGGCACAAAATTCTGAATAAAAGGAAACAAGTGCACATCTAAAGGGAAATGTCGAGGATAGCGCCCTGGGCGCCGATATGTGTAGAAACCCCCTCCTGGGTGATCAATGAGGGATCAACCTCTCCACCTTCCACGAAGTCTTCAGAAAGGGGGCCTCTCGCAACAACAGTAAAGCCTCGATCAAGTAAGAACATGTTGTCTTTTGAAATCCAAGGAGGGACCAAAGCAGGCATCATTTGATTTGACAAGGATGAGGATTTATTCTTCTCCCCCTCTCGGCTGGCACCTCTCCGGGGACGCATATCCCTCACACGAGACATATTCAACTTCTGCCAAGCAAAAAAAGAAAAAAGAAAAAGAGGCAAGGAAAACAAGTCAGCTCACCATGAAAAGTGAAATACTACTTAAAGGACAGCAAGTTGATTCAAGACAGTAAGCCATCACGGCCAGGCAAGCATATGGGGCACGAGCCGCCCGCCATCACCTATGGCTCCGATGAGCACCCCGTGGGGGGCATTTGTTGGATCCCATAAAGTTCATAATTAATTTCTGGTTATTACAAAAATTTCAAAAATTAAAAACTCAAAATGCCGTTCAATTTTTGATTAGCATGATGTTTGCGTGAATATTGCATCGAGCACAACAAGGGGCGGCATGAAGTCATATACACCCGCTCCATGGAAGATCAAGTGTTTGAAATCATAAAGTCTTTTTAAAGGCACTGTGGACGAGCGCCGGATGTGTAGCGCGAGACCATGAGGCCTTTTAAACTGAAAATCTACGATAAGTCGAGCCGTTGGCTCTATTTTTGACGAGTGGGCATTTCAACAAACACCGCATGGACTGTATGAAATGACATCCCCATAAGGTTAAATCCATACAAATAAAACATTGACGGGACCCATTTGGTGTTCCTGTGATATTTTAAGTTAATTCTTCACAACCTGAAGTCAACTTGGCAACAAGTCGCCGTCTAGGGAATTCTCAACAAATAAAATAAGAGTCTCCACGTGTGTCTCGCTGCAGAAGAAGCCAGAAAAGAACAAAAAGATTCAAAACCCGGGGTCACTTTTATAGGGTTGACAAAAAAATTTTTATCAAAAAAGGGGGGGAGGACCCTCTCTCCCTCTCTTCTCTCCCTGCGCACCGGGGGAAGCCCCCCGGGTCCACCTGCGACCGGGGGACCTTCCCCCGCCACCATCTGCACCGGGGGAGTCCCCCCGGGCCACCTGCGCACAGGGGGAACCCCCCCGGTCCGCCTGCAACCGGGGGAGGCCCCCGGCCTCCTGCCGCCACCGGGGGACCTCCCCCCCGCCGTTCGCCACCGGGGGAGGCCCCCCGGTCCCGCTTGCAACCGGGGGAGTCCCCCGGTCCTCTTGCGATCGGGGGAGCCTCCCCCCGGTCGACCCTGCACCGGGGGAGCCCCCCCGGTCGACCCGCCTCCCTGCACCACCGGGGGAGCTCCCCCCGGCCCACTGCCACCGGGGGATCCCCCCCGGCCTCTTGCGGCCTCCCTGCGCACCGGGGGGATTTCCCCCCGCCTGTTGCTCCACCGGGGGAAGCCCCCGGCCCCTCTCTGCCTGCTTTCCCTCCGCCTGCTCGCTGCTATACCACCGGGGGATCCCCCCCGGCCTCTTGCGGCCTCCCTGCGCACCGGGGGGATTTCCCCCCGCCTGTTGCTCCACCGGGGGAAGCCCCCGGCCCCTCTCTGCCTGCTTTCCCTCCGCCTGCTCGCTGCTATACCACCGGGGGAAGGAGGAAGGGGAGAAGAAAAGTCGTGGGAGATGAAAGGACTGGGAAGTTACATCCTCCAAGGTTCGGGAGATCTCCAAGGTCCACTCCGCCTCCTATAAAACCCAAGCTTTGGTCTCTGCACAAGGGGAGTTTTTTCCGCAAGAAGAGGGAGCTTCTTTGAACAAGAGGAGAGAACTTCTTGCAAGAAGAAAAATTTTGGTGGCTGAAGAAGAAGAGAAAGAGAAGAAGGTGAGAGGAGGGCGCCCTCCTCTCTACGAGGTCATATTTTTGAAGTCTTTGCAAAAATGCCCTTAAGTTAGGGTTATTTGTACAAATACTCCCATGCGGGGAAGTTTATGTTATTTAAAACAAGAATGGAAGGATTGTGCGAACCCTTAGAGTTCAAAATTTCTCTTCGATATATATGTACATATGATCAAGAGGGATTTGTAGAAAATTACAAAAATATCCCTCGTTGTCAGGAAATTGCAAAAATACGTTCTTCTATGCAGAAAATTGTAAAGATGACACCAATGGTGATAGAAAATTACAGAAATGCCCCTAGTGGCAGAAAATTACAGAAATGCCTTTAGTGGCAGAAAAGTATGGAAATACCCACAATGACGGGAAAATGACGGAAATGTACTCCCGAGGAGGGGAAAATTGTAAATATACCCCCGAAAAGGGGAGAATCGCAAATATACCCTCCAAGGAGGGAAAATTATTAATATACCCCCCGAAAAAGGGAGAATCGCTGATATACCCTCCAAAGAGGGAAAATCACGGATGCATCCCCTGACTTAGGGAAAATTACAAAGCACACCAAAAAATGTGTTACGAACGTACCCCGCCTACAGGCGTGGGGATTCTTTAGGGGTGGACCCGTGACATTAGGGCCGACATTGTAATCAAATCCTTGGCAATTAATCAAAGGTGTTCGGACTCGTCCGATGTAAATTAACATCGACTCCGGTCGGTGGGGAAAGGTCCTGTACACGAACCTTAAATCGTCTGATAAATCAAAAGTGCGGAATTAATAAACATGCCAAAATATACGCATATTTCCGCGTGTTAAACAAACTGACACGCCCGGTGGGACTTTTGCCGCCTTTCATCTATTTGCCAAGGGTTTTGTACTTCAATAAAGGCTATGATCTCCTTCTCTACCCCTTTCAGGAGGAAGCGAGGGGAGGACTCAAATTCCGAAGGCAACTTCTCGCCACCAAAGTCTTCAAAGGATATTATCTTCTATCTTTTCTTCATAATATAGTGGTTGTTGATTTTTGCTTTTCTTTTTGCAGGTCTAGAGGCCAGTGCCCTTTCAGAAAGGAGGACCTCGGATGGTGCATTGGCCTTTTCTACCGACTTTCCAGGGCATGGTATCATATGGCCGGACTCTCCACAACTTACCCCTTTTGCGGGGATAGACTTAATGCTGGCAGCTCTTATGGGTAGCGCACGGGCACTACTTCAGCAGGAGCCCCTTCCCATGATCGAGGCTATGCGGAATGCCCTTCAGATGAGTACCCGAGCTTATCATGCCATGGGTTTACCCAAGGAGCCTTGGATGGCGGCCGTGGAGAAGACTTGGGAGGAGTTCCAGGTCTTATATGAAGCTTCGGAGTGGAAGACTTGCTGCCTACGGATCGAGCAGTTGAAACAGGAAATCACTGCCCTTTCAGAGGAGACTGAGGCATTACAAAAAAATGCTGAGGTCATTCGAGACCGAAGAGGCATGGTAGAGGCGCAAATGACCGAGGAAAGGGGGCAGGTAGCACAATGTC
This sequence comes from Amorphophallus konjac, assembly GCA_022559845.1. Classification (NCBI taxonomy): domain Eukaryota; kingdom Viridiplantae; phylum Streptophyta; class Magnoliopsida; order Alismatales; family Araceae; genus Amorphophallus; species Amorphophallus konjac. The sequence goes on along the minus strand of CM040128.1, from coordinate 8,130,334 downwards.
AACAAGCCGCCGAAGCATTATTAGCCAGAGCTCGAGCATGTCTAGCGAGTGCGGATTCTTGTGCAGAGGAAGCTCAGCAATTGCAGGCTGAAGAGGCGGCCATCTCTTCACAAGATTCAAACCTTCAGTGTGAGATCGCCTGTAGGCAGACGGAAGTTGCAGAATTGATGAAGAAAAAGCCCCGTCATCAATGATGTTAAATTTGTCTTTGTGCACTATCATTCTTTTTCTCATATTCTTATTTCAGCATTCGTTGTTACTACGGTTAACCCGAGGACTTGTCTCAAGTTGCAATTTTACAAATGAATGATATTCATTGATAGCAGGAAAAACCTTGTGTTGCTCAGATGTATATATGTTCTTCGAGCCAACAACCAACTTCCTTTTTTTTTTTCCTTTCCTTGTTTTATTTTTTTTCTTGCTCTTTCTTTTCTTTCCTTTATTTCTTCTTCTTTCTTTTTCCTTTCTTTCTCTTTCTTTCTTTTCTTTCTCTTTCTTTCTTTTTTTTTCTTCTTTTCTTTTTTTTTTCACGTTACTAGCCTTGGCGCCCTTTCGGGTTTTCTCCAAAACTAGCCCCATTTAGCTTTTTCCAGCGCGCCCTTTTGGGTTTTCACGTTGAGAGGTTACTCATTTTTGCCTGAGGCGTCCTTTCAGGTTTTTACCGCAGTCGGGTTATAACCTTTTTGCCCTTGAGCGACTAGTAACTTGACTGCCCAAGTTCTTCGTGGCACCTCTATTTTGAGCCCCTTTTTTTTTTGAAATTGAATGAAGAAAAATGAAATTTTTGTAAGTTTGAAGTGGGGAGTTGAAACTTGTGCTGAGTAACTTTGGGCCCATCCTCTAGCTGACCTCTGGTAGCCTGAAGGTCGAGGATGGAGAATTAGCATATTAATTTTAAGGATATGGAGCAGACCATCTAGGTTCCCTGGATCTAGAGTGGAATCTTGGATTTTAGGATTTGGGGCAGACCAACCAGTGGTTTAGAAGTCGGAGTTCGGGGTTAGGATTTGGGGCTGACCAACATTGTGGTTTCAGAGCCAAGATTTAGGAATTTAGATTTAGGATTTGGGGCTGACCAACGAAGTGATTTTGTAAGCCAGAACTTGGGATTTGAAGTTTAGGATTTGGGGTTGACCAGCGGAGTGGTTTTGTAAGCCTGAATTTGGGATTTAAAATTTAAAATTTGGGGCTGACCAGGGAAGTGGTTTTGTAAGCCATAATTTAGGATTTAACATTTAGGATTTGGGGTTGACCAGCGAAGTGGTTTTGTAAGCCAGAATTTAGGATTCAAACTTTAGGGCAGTGGGACAGGAACAAAGGATGTTAAACGTAGCCACACCTAGTTCTTTTCTCTCTCTTTCGTTTCTTTTCAATCTTCACTTGGAGAAGACACATCCGGCAATGATTGCCGCAGAAATTCGTGCTCGGGGGCATGATACAACTTCAAATGTTTACCATTTAATGGAGGGAAAGGGCTCTCTCCCTTGTGGTCAACGACCCTATAGGCGCCTCCCTCATAGACCTTGGAGACAACATAAGGCCCACGCCAATTGAGTTGGAGTTTGCCACTGGATTTATCGGCCATGATCTCTCTTTCTTTTATCATGACGAGATCGCCCTCTTTAAATGCCCTTTGTTTCACAAGCTTGTCATAGGCTCGGGTCATTCGGGCTTGATATGCTTGGAGGTGTTTGTAGGCTTCCAACCTTTTTCCTTCTAGGTTGGATAGTTCTTCCAACCTTCTTTCTATTTCGTCTTGCTCCTGGGTTTGTAAGCCGGTATGCACGGCTGTCTGGTAGGATGATATTTCAATTTCGATTGGTACTACGGCTTCTGTCCCGTACACCAAAGAGAAGGGGGAGCACCCGGTGGGGGTCTTATAGACTGTCTGGTATGCCCAAAGAGTTTCATGTATCTTCTCGCCTCAATCTCTTTTATGGCTGCCAACTATTTTAGCTAAGAGTTTACACAGGGTCTTGTTGAATGCTTCGGCCAACCCATTAGCTTGAGGATTGTAAACAGTTGAAATTCTCCAGTCTATGTGGAACTTGGCAGCCAATGCATATATTGTTCTGTTCTTAAATGGGGTGCCATTGTCTGACATGATCTGACTGGGAGTGCCGAATCTGTATATGATATAATGTTTGACAAATTGGGCGACTGCTTCTCCGATGACCTCCCGCAAAGGAATAGCCTCGGCCCACCTAGAGAAGTAGTCTGTTGCAACTAGTATGAATTTGTGGCGTTTGGAGGGCGGTGGGAAGGGTCCCACAATATCCATTCCCCGCTCTGCAAAGGGCCATGTAGGAGCCGTGGGGTGCAACGAGGTTGGGGGTCTTCTCGGCACAGGGCCGAAGGCTTGGCATTGATGACATGTGTGGGCATACCGATTACAATCCGCATACATGGTGGGCCAGCAGAAGCTCTTGAGTTTTATGTTGGTTTTCATCTTGTCTCCTGTTTGATGGGTGCCACAGAGCCCTGAGTGGACCTCGCGCATGACCATCTTGGCCTTCTTTGATGAGAGACAACGTAGGAGAACATACTTGTCTTTTTCATGGACAAGCCTATACAATTGATCCCCTATCAACTGGTATGACGTTGCCCTTCGTAGCAGTTGTACCTTTTGAGCCCGATTTGAAGGGAGGCGACCATTCTCGAGATCGATAATTGGTTGACGCCAATCTTAGTTGACGCCAACGCTTGTTGTGCTCAATGACATGTTCACGCACACATCATGCTAATCAAGAATTGAACGGCATTTTGAGTTTTTAATTTCTGAAATTTCTGTAATAACCAGAAATTAATTATGAACTTTATGGGGTCCAACAGAGATTTATGTTTATATATTGTGCATGCGGCACACTTCATCAGAATATGAGCATAAGCCATGTTGTTATGATGTTTCTACAGGAGGAACCTGCATGATATCATTTCCAGTCACTGCAAGTTAGGAAAGAAAAAAATAGGGTTTTTCGCATAAATGCCATTGTTATAGGCGAAATTGCTGACATGCCATTCTTGAAAACGTATTAGGATATATATCACTATTATTTTGAAAAATTTGCAAATATGCCATCTCTGATGCTATATTTGCAAGTTTTTCAATATAACGGTGATATACGTGTTTAACTAAGTTTGCATATTTACAAGTTTTGATGGCATATTTTCAAGTTTTTCAAAATAACAGTGATATATATGCTAATAAGTTTCTCGGAATGGCATATATGTAATTTTGCCTGTAACAATGACATTTATACAAAAAGCCCAAAAAATATTAATGTACATCTCTGGGTTAATGATAATGCTATGGTTCTCACAGAATACAGTGTCTGTCGACTTTCATATGAGATTGTTGTATCTGATCTTTTATTAGGTATGGTTATTCCACTTGTTTGCCTGCTGGGTAATCTTGGCTGAACCAAATAGGATTCATTTGCCTAGTTGTAGTTATGTTAATAAGTAATCAAATTGGGGGTAGGAATTGCTGAGTTTAGCTACGGAAATGGTGAATCTAGCCAAGGCAGATGATTCTGGTTAAACATCAGGTCAAACTAAAATCCATGCATCAGCTTGTGGATTCTCCTATTTGTTACTTCTGATTTCGAGTGCAATGTCAGCCCAGCAATGCCCAATCCTCTTTTTCTTATGAGGCAGGCAATTGTTAGGTTGCGTACAGTTTTGGGTACGAAGAGCAGGTGATATCATGTGGTGACCCTGCAACATATATCTGCATGACAGAGCACCACAAATATCCAAAGAACATAAGTGATGTGATGTACTCAGAACAGAAACAAATGGATGAAGCATAACATATTCTCATTCCTGCATCTTCTTAGGAAGTCAACATTTTTATCATGCTTTCAGTTCCTTTTTTTCTCTTCTTTTTTTCTGGCTTTGATTCAGAAAGAATGATGATGATGGATTAATCTTGTTTGGGATCTTGAGCTGTAAATCACTGCTCCTTGGAATTGGATGCAGTCATCCGACCAAATTATCTTTGCATCTGGTCACATTATCATGACACTGTCAAAAAGCATCCTGTTTCATAGATATAGGGATGGCAATACTGCATGTTTTGGAAGAGGAGAGAAGGTTTTTTTTTTTTTTTGGGTGTGCAGGTGGGTTCGAGATGGTGTAGAGACTTGTTTTTGGTTAATTATATGGTGTGAAGTTGTTGAGATGAAGAGGGACAATTCCTGGAGTATAGAAGATAGGTCTTAAGGGAAGATAGTTAAAGAAAGTGGTGTGAATTGAGTTGCTGTTGACTTGTGATTGGTGCGAAAGGGTCACCTGATTTTATTACTGGTCAAGTTTTAAAGTATCCAAATCTATAAGGCCTAATGGAGTTGGTTTTTAAGACGTGTTTTACTTGATCCTGTTTTGTACTACTAAATTATTTTTACACTTTAGCTTCATGTCATTTAGACCACGGATAAGTTTTGCAACCTAAGTGTGGCTCACTTTGGATGCTGACAGCCACTACCTGGTCTTCTTTTAATTTCACAGGTGCAATAAATTTGGAATGTGAGTTGGCATTCTAGTGACAGGGGAAAGGAGTGTTTTGCTCAAAATTATCTACATTTATTCATTGAACAATATTTGGTCTTTCCCCTTCTTTAAAGTCTATGTTTTTTATATCCTTGAATGATTTTATACAATTGTTTGATCAACATACACGACTAACATGGATATCCCTTGAGCAAACCTCTTTTTTATTTTGTTTTCCCTTTTCTGCTGGAAACTGTAGCATATATGTTTTTTTTTTGGTTTTTGGATAGAGGGATTAGCAATTGTTGAACTTTAATAAACTATGGAGTTGATTGAGTGATATGTTTTTGAACTTTTTGACCCACTGATTCTGAACCAACAAAAGGATAATTGCTTGGATGTTATGCTAAAATGAAGTGCATGTGACATCTCAGTGTCAGAAACTTGACATGTGGTTATCATCTTTGTATGACTTGGATCAACATGAATTTCTGTGTAGTCTTTCATTGAATTGGTGCTCTCTTCTTTTGCATGACTTACATTTATAAATGAAGTTGCATGACATTTTGGTACTTGTGCAGTTTTTCATTGAATTGGTGCTCTCTTCTTTTGCATCTCTTTTTATTTATCATTTTCTTACATTTAGGAATATTTTTTATTTCTATGTAAATATATTAGGGCTCTAGTGGATCATTGACTTGGTCAGATTGTTTCATCTGAATTCTTATGGTTTTTGGTATCAAGATTTTGGTACTCTAGGTGAAATTGGAGAACTAAGAAAGCTATGATGAAGCTCATATAAATTCTGAATTGAAAATTGTGTTACCTCGAAGATATTTTGAAAATTCCATTCTTTTTATTTGTGCCTTCTCTTTCAGGTGTCTAGAAGTCATTAAATTGTTGGAATCATGCTGTGAGAAATGCAAGTACAACTCAACACACTGTGCTTCTTTGTCAGGATTACTGAAAATGAGTTCAAAGTAAGTGTTTTCGAGGCCAATCCAACTTTAGTCATGTTTTATTGTAATAATTAAATGGTAACTTGTCTTTTCTAATTTTCACTTTTTAATTCTGGAGGTAAATAATAACAGTAGATCATTAGATGTATAAATGACTGCCATTTCTTCAAAGGCTACCAATACCCTAGCCAACTGATTGCAAAAGCGCATTTACATGTCTGAGATGTTTTATTGAGTTATCACCATCATGTTTCTCTGATTTTATGGTTATATAACCTATTTAAAATTATATTTGCACAAGTGCCTTTGCAAGTTATGCTTGCATATATGCACTTCTTGTTTGGCCGGTATATGTGGATATGCCCCAACGTAACCTCTCATTTTCTTTACCATGATTAACTGCCTCCCAAAAAAGGATGAATGGGGCTTCATCTACTTAGCTTTTCAAGGGTGTCTCATCCAGTCTGGAGTTGACCATTGCCGGAAGCGTACTTCGTGCAATATTCCAATGGGAAAACACTGGCACTTGACTTGGGGACCGTCCATCTGCATTATTGTCATGCGAGAAAATAGGAGAAAAATCTTTATCATTTTTGGTAGACCTGCAAACGGATCGGATACGGAGCGGATAGTGTGATATCCGAATTCGTATCCAATTAATAATCGAATTATCCGTCAGATATTTTATTCGGATAATTATCGGATTAATACGAAATCGAATTCGGTTCGAATTTTAAACGGATAGTTGCTAGACCTGTTTACATGTGAGTCATGTGAGCCGTGTAGGAGCGTCGTAGGTTATTTTCTCAAAAAAAAAAAGAAAGAGTGGAAGCTATTTTTATTTTGGGAGATATTATCAAAAGATTAGATTTCATCCTAAAAAATAGGAGATAACTTATCAAATGTGTGTAAGTGGAGTTTTTATTTTTAAATTATATTTTGAGACAAAAAGGTAAAAAAGTACAATCAAACAACATATTAAGATGAGTTAATTATATATAGAATATGTGTATCTATAGATATTTATCTAAAGATTCGTATTCGGTCGGATAATATTTAACATAGATATCTCAATATCTGAATTCGTATCCGATATCCGATTAATAATTGGATATCCGATATCCGATTAAATTATCCGTCGGATATTTTATTCGGATAATTATATGATTAAATGAATTCGAATTCGATTTAAATTTTAAATGAATAATTGTCGGGCCTAATTTTGGGTTCATGAATATTCTCACATTCTTAGTTTCCAACGAAGCTTGTGGCTATCTTAATGGGAACAGAATCCTCTGGTCCATCTCCCCGGTCTTCTGTGATCTTCTTTTCATCTACTTGGTCACTTTCGAAGTGAAAACTAATTTATTTAAATAGTGTTTTGATTGGTGGTAGACAAGGTTGGCTGCATGTTTTCCCTGAGTTGACGGTTAAACTGTAGTTGTGATATGTGCTTAGGGTCATGGTTTGCAATACCGATCCGGGACAGTCCGACCCGTACGACGCAACCCGTCCCAGTTTGGGGGCGGGACGCACAGGCCGTGGGTCGTGATCGGGTCGTTTCATATATTTAATATTTTATTTTAAATATAAATATTATATAGATAAGATCATTAAGTGTCTTCATCAATTTGGGGGTGATTTGGGTTCTAAATTCACCAATTATATGTGTTATTTTATTTTTTAAAGATTTTCTGATAAAAAAATTAAAATCTTAAAGAGGTTCAACAGATTTGAACCCAAGACATTTTAAACAAAGTGTACAAATCACTTAATCAACTGAACTAAGAATTTTATTATATTATTATATATATATTATATATATAAAGAGTCTTTTTTTTTATTTTGACATTTTACGAGATAGATTGAGATGGATCGGGACATTATCGTCCCGTTCCGTCTCAAGTCATGACCGAGATGTCCGAGTCGACAAATCTTGGTCAGAGTATGGTTATCTACTAGGTGAATAGTGATCATTGGGATAATTACATGTATACTTATAGAAACTTTCCTCTTCTGCCACATATCCTTGTATTCTTTATATTATCATATGTCTATGCATTCATGATAAGTAATGCTATTTTAGTTATATCCCTCTACTTCTAATACCGTCAGGATTGAATGAATAAAAATGTACATACTGGAAATTTCGATCATGTGGGAAGGTTAAATAAGTATAGATTAGTCCTTTTCCTCTCCTAGGTCATTATAAAAAATGTGGGAATATGAGGTAAAATATAATTGATTTGTGGTTATATAACCTTGTGTATTTTTCTCCCTTGTTCTTGTCTTTAATAAGAAATGCCATACTGGAAATTCTGACGGTTGAGTTATTGGATTGTACATCTTGACATGATGCCTTCATGGTACTCTAGGACAACGTTAATTTGCTCCCAGGTAAAAGTAAAGAGCCATTCTTTCCTGCATAGTTTTGGAGATAGTTGTTTAGCATAGCACAAGGGGTAGGATCATCCTTGTGGGGCCTCTTTACGATCGTAGAGGCTGTGAACTTTGTTCTGTAATCGCTTCTACGATGGATTCTGTGCTTTATGTACTGTGTTCATGCCTAAAATCAAGTAGATCAAGGACGGTGCAACTTACGAGAGCAGTTGGTTCGTTCTCCCGTATTTTAACCTATCAACTTTGTAGTTGGCTGCTTAATATTTGATAAGGGCGAATCCTCGTTCAGTGCGTTAGAACGCGCAATCATTAGATAATATTTGTCTAATCGCAATGGCATACAATACCGAGGGAACGAAGTAGTCTTTTTCTTCGGGGTGGGCTGTGGAAAGTGGACGGTATCACATATTAAATAGAAAAAAGTGTGCATGTATGAAAAGAAAAGGTATGTCACTCATGAGGAGGGGAAAGCTCACTGGCTCAATAAAGTCCACCTCGTCGTCCGACCTTCGAGTTCTAGCGCTCCAAGTACATTTCTAATAGTTCTAACTCAGCACGCGATTGATCGTGACCTATCACAACACAGGTTCAGGTCTAGAAGTCATATTTGCGTGCGTCTCCACCCGTTAGCACGAGCGACCTACATTTTTGACAGGTTTCATCGCCTTAATGGCAGAAGTCGTTTTAGTTCGACGAAGAGGGAGAGGGAGGATGCAGCCCACGCTGTTCCCCCTGACAAAGTAATCGTCACGTCTTCGGCGAGTCCTATCGCATTAATGGTAGACTTATCTCCTTCGGCGAAGGAATGGTGGGTTAGTGTTCACGCCTTTATTTTGTCAGGTGAAGAGGCGGGATGACTCACGTCTCCTCTGATCACGATAACCCAACGAAGATAAAGGTCAGTCTCACGGTGAAGATATAAATAAGACTTTAACCCTACGGCTAGGGAGGTATGTAACTTTAAGCCCTTCAGCTCTCTTTTACTTTGGTCTCTCATCCTCTCCTCTCGAGGGTTCACGACTGTCTCGCTAGTCGATTGACTTGATCATCAGAAGGTGATCTCATGGAGTATCTCTCAGGGTTCCTCCTGATCGTGGTTCATGTCTGCAAATTTCTCTCCGACGACATCTCTCTCTTCCCTCACCAGATAAATTATTGGCAATGTAGTTCGCGATAGGGGTGACAAATCTCGATCGTTACAACTCCCAGAAGCCATTGACATTGGATTATTTAAAATAGACAGTCATTTACGTAAGTGTATTTTGTACTTTTTTCTTCACTATAAAAGATGCTATTATCATTATCATCATATAATTTACGCTCAAAATTTCTTTGGATTTATTAGTGTTCTTTGAAACTTTGGTGCATATGACTTATGCCACGATTATTGATCAATTTCTATTAATGGTCTGGAGGATGTATAACATTGTTTGGTATACATCAGATACAGATTGAGATAACCACATTCAACAATATCATTTTCGTTATCTTTATCTGAGAACTTAAAATGATCCATCCTACAAGCTACAGAATTGGATGGATCATAGAGTTTATGGTGGGCGTACGCGTAAGTAATCTGATGATTGTAGTTGTTTAAGTGTCCTACAGCATTCTGTAACTAGGAAACACCCAGTGCCTGAAGATGAACCATACAGATAGCCACCATTCAATTGGACTCCGGTAACTTATGTGGCTTAAGGATCTGTCTCATGTTTGGAACGTTGTTTCGAGGGTGAGAGGCTGGCATCTAAAACAGGTTAAGGATGTTGCATCATAGATCTTCTGATTCTTTTGAGAACGTTAAATATTGGAGAGAAAATGGATGGAAAACGGGTGGCTAAGTCATGGGAAGATTGGAATGTTTCGTGCTTGTACAAGGAAGTCGGTTTATAAATGCAGATTGCTGACACGGTTTTTGAAAGACGCCACATCCAACCCTCTTGCATTATGTCTAGCTCACCTTCCATCCTCTGATCTCAGATATTACTTGGCAATTTGGCATGGTCAGCCCGAACCACTCCTTCCAGGTTTTAGAAGTCCCCTTGGACAAGTTTGTTCAACAAATTCCAACCTGCTTGCTTCGTCACCTCACATTTCATTTTCAGTGGTTGGCGTGTCAACATACCGCTAGCATCCATGTTCGGGCAGCCTGTCCTCAGAATACGTATGAAACCAGCATTTGGCATCGATATGTAGATACTTGGTTGACTTTTTCGATGTCGGTCGACAAAGGTAACACCCATCTTCTGACAGCACATTTCTCTGGCAGGTAGGTGAGACTAAGGCAGCCTTTGGGAATAATGGTGGTGTTGATTACAATGATTGGCATTAGCTCAATTCTCACTCTGATTTTCAAATGATTCAAAATCATTTGTGAATCTCTTCAAAATCTAATGAGTAGAGGGAGAGAGGGACTCAATTGATGAGGGAGAGCGAAAATTTCCAAAAGTAAGTTGGAGAGAGTTTTTTCATGATTAAAATGGATTCTAATGGCTGGAATGTTTAGCTTTTTTATGTGAATGGATCACAAAATGCATGAACTTTGAAACTTGAATTTAAAACGTAACTTCTGTAATGTAAATTACATATAAAATCTATTTACATCGGGTAGCATCCCCAAGTGAGAATGTTCAGCTCTCATTGTTAAACTAAAAATTAATAACTTTTTAAGTGATGTGTTAAAACTATTGTCTCCAAAATCTGGTCAACCCAACACTGTTCCCAAACGATGGCTAAGGTTCCCACTTGCTGTTAACATCGATTGAGCACCGTGGGAGTTGGGATCCTTCACATGGCTTCTCGCGAAAACTCTATATGTGAATGGCCATGAGCATTAGTTCGAGCCGGTTTTCCACTGGAGAGGGTTATGTCTTCGTTCCCGTGCTCATTATTTAATGTATGATTCGTCGACTCGGTGATCCGTGTTAGATCGGGATCATCCTGATTTGGTATAATATGTCCGAGTCGAGTCACTCTAATCTAATACAGTACGTTCTAGTAGAGCCAACTAAGTTCGACCCACCCTTACACCCTCCCACTCCGGCAATCTTTTCTTCCCCCATCCCGGTGCCCTCTCGTCTCGACGTCTCTGCCCCACCCCCGGCAGCCCCCTCACCCCGGTGCCCCCGCCCCACCCTCGTCAGCCCTCCCACCACGGTTGACAACGCCTCTCTCGATTGGATCCTTGCCGTCATCGTTGAATCTCATATGTCACAGTCAGATCTTTGTCATCACCGTCAATTTCTCGTTGAAGAACACCCGAATGTCGTAGAGAAGGGTAGAAAAATAAGAAGGAGCGACTTGATCAGAGTCGGACGTATCGTTTCTCGAATTTTAATAGATCTGAGTAGATATGCTCTAGTTGACTACGTGAGCCCGCGAACCATGATTTAATGTCACGGAGGGTGAGAGTGAGGGAGCTGAGAAATTGCGCTCATGGAATCGGGAGTCCAACACGTATGCATCACGGACAGCTCATTCTTCGTATCTCCCACTAGTTCCCACGCGGCACCCGTAGGTGTTGCATCAACTGGCAGTATTAAATGTTGGGTCTGCAAAGAAACGTTATGACATTGCACCTTTTTACCATAGTTTTTACCTTTTATCACACGACTCTGTACCCTACCACATACCCAAATGAAGAAATTGCCCTGTGCTTTTCACATTATGAACATATACATATACAAATACTCCACCGAGTCCTACAAGAGCAAGGGTACGGAACTACAGTCACAAACGTTGGATCATCTTGACAAGCCTTAAATTATTTACTCGTACGACTCCGCTGTGAGAATTTAAGAGGTAATAATGATCTTACAGATGTTTCGTCAATAGAGATCTTGCAGCGTAATTGTAAGCGAGCTACTGGATCTGGACGCCTTCAATCCGTAAATTCGCTTTGGATCAAGTAGCCAGTTTTGCCGTCGCCGGGCTGCCACAAATATGAACAACTGAGTTTCCGATTTTTTCTACGACGCGGGAGGGTCCTGTTCGTCGCAGTGCTGCGTCTTCCTGGACGACCGGGGGTTCTGGACCACGAAGAGCCGCTTCAGAAGCTTCACCATGATCATCAGGCTTGGTCGCCTGTGCTGGATCATGCTGCTGCTCTTGGTCATCGAAAGGGACTGCGAGCCGCTACTCCCCTTCCTGGACTTCGAGCCGACGCCACCCGGCGACGGGACCGCCGAGCAAGGCGCTCTGGAATCCTCGGACGCCTGCCTCTTGTGGTGGTAGGAGAGGCGGGCCAGCTCCTCGTTGAAGTCCTCCCAGAGCATGTCCATCTTCTCGTTCTCGAGGAACCTCCCGCTGTTGCCGTCGTCGCTCAGAGCCGGGGAGCGTCCGCCGACGGAGGCGAAATCTTCCCTTTGGTTCCCGCCCCCGAAGGCGTCCTCCGCGGAGGAGAAGCTCCTCCGCTGCCGGACGGCGGCCTTCTGGTCGGAGACTGAGGGGAGAAACCACAGAGGGGAGGCGGCGAAGTGGGGGAAGGGGTGCTGGCAGAGGGCGTCGGGGTCGACGGCGACCGTTGGGAAGCTGAAGTCGTCCATCTCCGCTTCCTGCCGCGCCTCCACCTCAAACCCCTTCTTCCACTCGACTCCAACAGCTGGGTGTTGGTGTTGTTCGGGCGTCCAAGAGAAGCGAAGCTCTTGGGCACCCTGCGCGTTTGGTGTTGCCAGTGGTGGGAATGGAAGCCGGGGCCTGCTTGGGGGACACTACAAATTTAAACTTGGTGGGGGTGGGGGGGGGGCCCACCTTCGCCTTTAGTTTACAGGGTGGCCCGGGGGGGGGGGGGTCGGGCGTCTTATCTACCGCCGGATTGAACGGGGAGTGGGAAGGAGAGTGCCCGAGGGCCCCCCCTCGTCCTCGTCATCGTCGTCATCATCATCATCGTCACCACCTTCGGTGCGTTCGGTCGCTGACGGGCCCCCGATGGAGGTGTTGGCGAGGAAAGTGGTGCCTGCCGTTGTCCATCACCCGACCCAAAACGAACGGCCGAGTCGAGCTTATTGTTCAGGCCATTGGTAGCGAGGGTATAACGAATCACGGTTTGTCGTCCAGGTGCAGTTCGGCCTGACCAGTACGACTCTACTCGTCTCAATCTAAGGCGGGACGTCTGAGATGTGAGTCGTGATCAAGTCATTTTATTATTTTAATATTTTATTATATATATAATATTTTTTATTTTATTTTATTATTATTATATATATATTATATATATATATTTTTTCTTTTAACACAGAACGAGATGGACCAAGATAAAATCGACTCGATCTATCTCAAGTCGAGACGGACGGATTGATCGAGACGACAAACCCGGTAACAAATTGAGGTGAGAGTTGAGCGTGGGAGCTGCTCTTGTGTGGAACGGGGCCATAAGGATGTGGCTCGGCGAACGGGCACTCTGTCGCGATGAAGAATTTACAAAGCTGCTCCCTGCAGGAACTTTATATAAGTTCTGAGGTTTGTAAAAAATAAGGATGGGAAGTGAAAGTTCTCTTTCCCCCCTTTTTTTTTTGTCGGGAGGGGGTGGGGGGGGTGGGGACAGAGCTCGTGGTGCCGTCCAGGTGTTTGTGAAACGAGCAGTTTGGCGGAATGCAGACGGATCGTCCATCTCTGCCCCCACAACTGTGCCTTAACGTTTTTGCACCTAATTACGCTCGGCGTTTCTTCTTTAGTATCACTTCGTCAATGCTATGTATATGGTCTGTTGCCAGCTTTTTTCCATGGTCTTCCCTCGTCTCGTTTTCTTTTTTGTTTTCTTTTGGTGGACTATTGCGAATTTCGTCAAGGTAGATTGTCCTTTTTGATGGGGGGTGTCCCCAGTGTCTCTTGTTCTACGCTCTTGTTCTACGGCGGAGAGAATCCACTTGATTCATCTCTGGGGACTGCCCATTTTCTATGTACACCAAACCCCAGCTGAGCTTCATTCTTTCCGCACATCCGTCCCTCAGCCTCTTCTCATTCCCTTTTACCTACTTTTCCAGCCCTCCGGATATCCTTCTCACTTTACGTCCGTCCATTTGTCTATCTTTCCGTTCTTATCCCCCTTCCTCACTCCTAGCCATCTGGATCCCTGTTTTTACGGCAAGCAAGCGGTAATGGTGCATCCCTTCTGGATCTTGCACCAACTCGTGTACAAGAGGGTGACTCTGGGCATCGGATCTTGGAAGTGAGTGTTTTTTCCAAGTTGGCTTAAGACGAAATATCTTGGTCTATGAGCACTTTTGCCATACTTTAATGTATAAAATGATTCGACCCAAACGGATGATAATGTAACCAATGCATCAGGCATTCAATTCCCATGCGATCCGAACATCTTAGGATGGCATGGGAATCCATTTGACCTGTGCAACGGACAAAAGCAGCTACAAAATCCTAAAGCAGGCATTTGAGATCTCTCTCCTTTTGTTTTCATCTGAAGATGCCTGGATTTTCGATGCAGCTGAGTCATGAAACCTGGAATACAGCATTTCCAAATGCATACTACCTTAGAGAAGGTACATAGTGCACATGTTTGGGTCCAAGGAGTGCCAGCATTGACCGTTCTTTCTTGTCGATTGATAAGTTAAATGGGCTTCTCTACGTGCTTCTAATTTACTTTTGATAAATGATGCTCTCAGCCTTCGAATGGATTACAGCAGCAGCCTCTGCATTGGAACCCACCCTTTCTTGGCAAGCTGTTGTTAGCAGATCAATTCTTTGTGAGCAATAAACAAGCTGGACCCATGAGCGAAAGATGCCATCTAATGCACTCTCCTCTTTAAGATGTCCACGCATGATTTAACTCTCATCTTTTCATGCAATCGTCTTTGATGATGTGGATGAACGGTAGCTCCCTTCAGATAATGGTTTGCCAAGTCCCAATTTTCCTCTGACTAACACGCGCAATTGGTCTGTATAATGCTTGGATAGACATTTGAGGGTGTATAGTGCCGACTAAAGTCAATCAGAGTCATCCACAGACGATCGTGAGTTGTTGGATCTTGTTTCCGGGAGGGAGTTGTTGGATCTAGGATTCTGAGCTTGGGCAGGTCACGCCACGACCCACACAACATACCCAACTCAAATACATAAATTTGGATTGGGGTCTTTATCTGCTGGGGCCATATTCAAATCTAATTGGGGCATAGCCTAAATTGATCCCGGCTGAACTTGATGTCTAAACCCAAGTTGCACTGCGTTGAGCCCATTATGGAGTGGACTATACGCATGTTGTAGTATAAACATCATTATATTTGAATCAGCCATTCCGTTTGAATTGATCAAACACCTTATCTCAGCCACCTACGACAGCTCACCGGAAACTTTTCAGTGTAACCATTTGAAAGACTCACTTCACTTTCCTTATCTGCAGCTGCAAAAGCTGTGCATAAGAGATATCGGTTGTGACGACCCAGATTCCGGATATCAGATATACTCGGTAGGACTACCGAACACACCTGATACCACTTGGAACTCGCGAGACCTCCCAAGAGTGGTAAAGCTCCGAAGGGAAAAAGGATTGTCGTGTAGTACATTGAACTGACAGATATAACAGTAAGCAATTAAATTTCACTCGATCCGCGTGTCCAGGTGTGCTGAGGGTCTTGGTGTTCTCTCAAGTTTTCGTGAGTTGTTTCCTCCGTGTGAGTCGTTTCTCGACTTAGGATTAGCTCGATTGGCGGTGTGTTACCGCTTTGCACGACGATCTTGACCCTGAGTTGCGTAACTCAAGGATCGTGGTGTTTGCAGGTCTAGTTGTCTTGTCTTGAGTCTGTTGGCAGTTGGTGTCCTGCCTTTGTGCTTTGTAGTACGGGCGACAGCGCGGCCTGGCCTATCAGTACTCCAGCACTCGTGTTTCAGAGTCTCCGTGTCTTGTGAGCCTCCACTGGTTGTAGCCCTACGACACGGTCGACCCACCAGGGAGAGGTGGTAGGGTATCCCGATTAACGGTTCCTAAGCTGTTCCGTGGGCCCCCGGCTTGGCCGTAGCGTCCTACGGAGGGGGAAAAACTAGCTAGAGGCCTGGCTCTAGGCAGGAGCCAGTGTGTGCACACGTGGTCAGGGGCAGAGGACTGAAGCCGACGGGCGTGACCCTGACTAGTACTTGTTACTGTGGTTCCGCGTGGGTCTGCGACTCGGCCGAGCTCGCGTAGACGCGATCGGTTTGTAGTCGAGACACTTGTGGTGTGTGTTGCGGTGCAGTGTAAGATGTCGCGGACGCAGCTGGCCGTTCTACTTGTGAGGTGGTCGTAGTCTCTGTAGGGCTGTTGTGACGACAGCGTAGACGAGACACTTGTCGGCGCAGCATAAGGCGTCAGTGGACGCAGCTGGCTGTTTTTCTAATGAGGAGGTGCTTCCGTCACATGACGCGTGACTCTCGTGTTTTCTCGGAGTCTGTGTTTCCCTTCTGAGTTGGTCTGTTCTGGGCTGGGCCTGGACCAGCTTGGTGTGGTACACGACGCTCCGGTCGTGTACGTGGCTGTGCTTTGGTGAGCGTACACGGCAATTGGGGCGTGTGTGCGTGCGCCCGAGTCTCTCTGTGTCGTGGTTCGAGTGGCTTTGAGCGCCGTGGTTTGTCGGCGGCTGTATTCTGGTGAATGCGGCTTTTCTCTTCTTTTAGCAATAGCTGCTCTTTCCGTTGACGACTTTCTTTTACAGCTTTCTAGTAGTAGTTTTCCTGCTTTGCTACTACTGTTGTTTTCATGTTGCGTGTTACTGCGTTGTTTCCAGTGGGGATCCGCGTGACCCCTACTGAGCCAGTGACACGAGGCTCACCCCTGCTTTTCAGGTGGGGTGACGTGTTCGTTCTGCTTCCGCGGGTCCTGGAGTTCGAGTCGTAGCTGTCAGCTGGTACCTTCGTCGGGCTTCCCCCGACTTCTCGGTACGTCTTTTCTTTCTGTCGACTGTACTGCTAGACTGTTGTCTTTAGCTTTGGACTTGACTCTGGTATATAATTGTGTAAAATTTGTTAATAATAAAAATTAATTTTATTTCTGCTACTTTAGCAATCCGATCTAATGAAATTTAATTGCTTACTGTTATATCTGTCAGTTCAATGTACTACACGACAATCCTTTTTCCCTTCGGAGCTTTACCGCTCTTGGGAGACCTCGTGGGTTCCAAGTGGTATCAGGTGTGTTCGGTAGTCCTACCGAGTATATCTGGTATCCGGAATCTGGGTCGTCACATCGGTGTTTTTGCACAACTAGTGTGGAAGAATCATCTGCTCCCTCTCAATCTTTAATGTAGATATTGTCTATTAGTACAGTCAGGATCAGATGGGAAATATTACCTTTCTAATCCCCTCTCGTAACCCTTTCTCCTTGCCTCCAAGGCTCCAGCCGCCACATTCTCCAGGGGTGACATTCACCTGAATGAGTTTCGTGTCTGATGACAACTCCTTTCTCGGATGAGATACATATACTATTTTGCAATTATAATGGTATAATATATGTTCTAAGAACTAAATATGAATGATATCACACATTACATTTGAAGAGATTGCATATTTATTTCAACAGCTGTTTTAGCATATATTAATAAAACAATTGACCAAGTCAGTTCATAATAAATTAGATAGGTGACTTTTAAACAATGGAATTTGGATCTATACATGGTTTCCTGTATTGTATTGGATTACACTAAGTTGAGCGACTTACCGAATCTGGGTAGGACTGAGCCCCGATACGATATGTATCGCTTGGGCCTTTGGCATATCGAATGTGCTTTTTATTACCCTTTCTCTCCTGATCCAAATTTGACATGAATAAAAAAAAATAAATTTTGACATGATTATGTGTTTGACCTTTTATTACTACCCTTTCTCCTGTGCAAATTTGAGATGTTCGTGTGTTTTTTTCCCCACAATTCATAGGCATTTAAAGTGTTAATAGGATTTAACAAAGATCATATAAAATGATGTCTTTGTTGAAATATTCCCTTTACAAGTTAAAATGTGAGGTTTAAAAACTTAATATTTCATGAAAAAAATGAATTTTGGAATGAAATGGCCTCAATGTCAATCGTGCGACTCAGCCGAGTCGGCCCAAGTTAGCCCAACTTGAACCGACTTGGATCGAATCAGGACTTTCCCGAGTCAATGTGGATTAATGATCAGGTAAACTTTGGATCTATCCAACACAACCCAAATTGAGTAATACTTCCTGCACACTGGGTGTGCAGGATTATTACACACCCTTCTCCGGTTGATTCATCTGAGACTAGTATAACTAAAAGCAATAGGTTTGGGGTCCATACTAAAGACATAGGGGAATGGTGTGTGACTTGCTGCACACCCTTGGGTGTCCACTGTTATTATTCTAGTCTTATTACTGCTTACGTTAAACTTTGGGTGGGCTACATTGAAACATGGGCTGACCCATTTCATAAATGTACCCCAACGTGCCCATTTATATGCCATTAGTTTTATCCAACTCAGTTTCTCAAAAACCAGAGCCGAGACTGAGCCCCCAAGCAACCATCTTTGTTTCAAATAGAGAAAAACGGAAGAAACATTCATTGTCTCACAGTTTAACAAGGACCGCTTGATGCATCAACCATGCCTAGCAATAGGAACTTTCTATAGATGCTAAATCATATAATGACCTGAAGACATACTGTATTTACAGCATATAGAGACACATGTCTACTCCTCCCATTTTTTTTTAAAGGTAAAAGCAAGCTTTATCTGTTTACAAGAGGTAAGTTACCCTTTTGCCTTGTGGACCTCCCTTCGGATTCCTTCATCTTGCGTTAAACAGCATCCTCAAGACATTCTTCGCCTTGGGCCTGGCATCGGCACTGTGATTTACACAACTCAAGGCAATCTTCATGACTGAACGCATCTGCCTGCGGACAGCGAGTGATGTGTGGCAAATGCTCGGGTCAAGGATCTGTTCCCATTCTCTGACCCGTGTACAAGAGCTCAGTGCCCACTTGGCTAACTCAATCCCTTCGTTAACAGAAGGTTTTCCTGTCAGCAGCTCCAGCAAGACAACCCCAAAGCTATAGACATTCCCGGCGGTGGTGACTCTCATAGTGTAGGCATACTCTGTAACCATGAAACAGGCATCTCCGGGTCAGAGCATATCGTGCTGGATATGCCAAGCAAATGTCAATTTATGCACAAGGAAACTGAATGTTTAGTAGAGGGTGAGCTTATTACATCTCATATAGTTTGTTTGAAACCGATGCATAAGATTTGAGAACTAAAAACATTTCAAGTACTAGATTAGGTTCACGTTGTTGTTGATGTTAATGGATTATCTGATTAATAGAAGAAGTGTAGCGCATGGTTCTAGCCCGAACTAAAATAATTTTGCTACCCATCTCACCTGGAGGTATATAGCCAACAGAGCCAGCAAGCGCGGAGATGCTTCCAGTACTCTTGGAAGGATCTGTAACCTTGAAGAGCTCGATATCGGCTATCTGAGGCTCCTTGAGTGACTTCAGCAGGATGCTCTTTGTTGAGAGGTCGAGGAGGAGAACTGATTGCTTGCACCCATGCAGGAACGTTAGCCCCTGGGCAATACCCAGTGCGATGCCGTAACGACACGGCCAATCTAAGGAATCCCCCATTCCCTTGTGAAGGAAATCGAAGAGAGTCCCCTTGTGCACATGCTCGTAGAAGAGGTAGGCACTGTCGGCTGTCAGGACGTAGGCCAGGGGCGTCAGGACGTTCGAGTTGCTGAGCCTGCCCAGGTCCTCCAGCTCCTGCCTGAACCGTCCCTGGTTCCCCATCTGGAACACTTTGTCGCTCCAGTTGAGCTTCTTCACGCAGTAGGTCTCTCCGCCGGGCATGGCGGCCTTGTAGTAGGTGGAGAACCTGCTCTTCATCAAGACGTTGCCTGGGTTGCTAACTTCCTCGATTGCTTTGGCGAAGTCGATTTGGGATCTGTGGACTCTGGCCTCAGTCAGGAAGGAGCCTTCGATAACTTGAGGGAGGTCTTCCCCTGTCTGCGGAGTCTCGTCGTCCACACGGTAGAAGCGCCTCGAAGCAACAAATATGAGAATTGCAGCAGCGAAGGCGAAACCCACGACGGCCGCCGCAACAGAGACGACGATGATAAGCGCAGTTGAGATCTTTCTTCGGGATGGCGTAGCAGGAATATTGGTGCCATTCACAAGACCCCTGTTCCCAGCTATGTCCAGGATTAGCCAAGGACGGAAATTTGGAAGAACTCCAGAAAGCTGGTTGTAGGAGAGTACCAAGTGGCTGAGGCTCCTCATGTCATAAAAAAAGCGTGGAACCTCCCCTGTGAATTCATTGTGCGAGAGATCCAGGATTTCCAGCTGAGGCAAACTTAGAGTTGTGGGTATAGGTCCACTGAAGCGATTGCTGCTGAGGTTTAGGGCAGTGGATAAACGCTGTGGCATCTGTGGAATATCCCCGCTGAGCCTGTTATTTCCTAGCTGAAGCTCCATGAGAAACTCCAGATTGCTGATTGTCCTGGGTATCGAACCATAGAGCTGATTGCACTCCAAGTTTAAGACTGTAAGCTTGGTTAAATTGGAAATCCGAGAAGGAATGGTGCCTGACAGCGAGTTCCTGCTGAGATTGACGGTCAGCAATTCCCGAAGGCCGGAGAATTCATCCGGGATACTACCGTTTATCTGGTTCCCTTGGAGCTTCATCACCACGAGCTTCTTGAGATTGGCCAGCTCCGAAGGCAGGACACCCTTCAACTGGTTGTTAGCCAGATTCAGCAGTGTCAGATTCACAAGGCTGCCCAGCTGCGATGGTATCTCACCCTCCAATGCATTGGCATCTAACTCTAGATATTGCAGGTTCCTGAGCTCTCCAATCGCTCGAGGGATTCTCCTGTTTAACCTGTTCCCACCTAGCCGTAACCGGAAAAGCCTGCGGGATATGTTGCTTGGGATGGGACCTTCGAGTGAGTTGGAGCTCAGGTCGACGGATTCTAGACTTGGAGGCAAGAGAAGGTCCGATGGGATGAGCCCGTCGAGCCGGTTGAAGCTCAGGTCCAATACCCGGAGGTTCTTGGTGATCCCCCCCGGAATGGCGCCGGCGAAGCTGTTACTGTTTGCGGCAAACCAATGCAATTTCTCAATCTTGGACAGGCTACTAGGGATTGACCCATTTAGCTTATTGGAAGAAAGAACAAGAACCTCTAATTTGGAGAGGTTGGCAATTAAATTGAGATCGGAACCAGAGAGCTGATTGAAACTGAGGTCTAAAAGTGACAAGTTATGGTAGACTAGAACACCTGGGAGGATAGTACCTTGGAAATGATTGTGAGAGAGAGCGAGCTCCTGCAAGGCCGCAGTACTCCTCAGTTCGGTGGGTATGGGGCCATTGAAATTATTGAAGCTCATGTTGAGGCTTCTCAGATTCACCAGCTCTCCCAAACGTGAGCCTATGGGGCCTTCGAAGAGGTTGTAAGACAAGTCCAGGACCTCCAAGGCCTTGAAACCGGTAAAGGTTGGGAGGTCACCGGACAACTTGTTGCCGCTGAAGTTGAGCAGCTTCAGTCCGGCTAGTCTGCCGCAGTGGGTGATGAAAGCACTGGGGATCGAGGTAAGGGAGTTTGAACAGAGGTGGAGGGACTGGAGCGAGTCGAGGCTGCATACGAGCCCGAGCAAGCTTGTGTTGGATAGACCGACGCCACAGAGAGAGAGGCCAATTACCTGAGAACGCGAGCCATTGGTGCAGGTGACCCCCTTCCAGCGGCAGGGGTCGGGGTCGGAGGTGTTCCAGTAAATGGAGTTGAGGGTCCTGGAGAGGGTGGCCATGGCGCTGGTCTGATTCGACGTGAGCGCGGGGGAGCACAGTTGGGGAGACAGGAAGAACGGCACAAGGAAGAAGAGAAAGCCGCGAACATAGGCGCCCATATCTCGTCCCGGGGGAAGAGAACGGATTGCTACCTTGCTCTTGCAAACTCCACCTTCCTGCAAACACCCAGATGCCGAGGCACAATAGGCAGGGAGGATTGCAGGAGCGAGAGGGAGAGGGGAGGCAGGGAGAATTGCTCGGGTCACACTACGTGCCTGTGTTTATTATGTTGCGTTGGACGTCGGAATGGAAGTGGGAAATGGAGAAAATTGGTGGAGGTAAAGCGTAGACGTGGGTTACTGGGTTCTGCTCCAGGACCGGCGTTAGGCGTCTTTGACCAAGGGGATGGCATCATATCTCTGAGAGAGAGAGAGAGAGAGAGGAGTTGGCATCAAAGCTGCTGTTTTGTCTTTGGGTCGCCACTTCACCAAACCGGAAGCGTCGGGCTGCTTCCAGCCTTCTGCGAGTCTTCCCCCCCTCGTTCTCCCGGGTCTCCGCATTGAATTGTCCTCTATCCACCCCTTGTTTTCTTCCATGGAAATTTTTGTCCGCACGTTCGACTTCGGACTTTAGAACTTTTCTACGAGTAACTCTCACAGCTGTGGACACGGAGGGGGATGAGACCTCACTCCCCCTTTGCTCTTTACCACTTCCCAAGGAGGAGCAGCGCCCAAACCCCCTGCTCCCATTCCCACTTTCTATGCTTTTTAGGCGTGTTCATCGAGGCAGGACCCCTCGAACACGGCGTTATTTCTATTAAAAGTCTCGACTCCATGCGAGGTTAAGAGAGAGAGAGAGCGAGAAGGGGATCAGTTACCAAGCTATTTGTCCGTCTTCGCCTTGATTTAGGCAGGTAATCACTTCGTTTGCGACCGTTGTTAATAATAAAATGTGATGGATTTGGGTGGGACTGCGTTGGGGAGAAGAGAAAGCAGTAGGACTGAAAAAGTGGCATCTTCGACTCTTTTTGAGGGCTATTTTGCCAAAAACAACATAGTTGTTTGTGGGTATTTTAATTGGTGGCATGTCATTACTGAGCTCCTCCCGCCGGTTCCCGAGAAAACGCGGGCAGCCACGACCCCGACAGACCTTTTCACCAAGGCAGATGCCGGGAACAAAGACTCGATCGTTGACGGATCGGTCACTGTACATGACGTGTTTTGCGGACGATGCCTCTTCTTTCATTGGTCCACATTGGATATACTGCACTCTCTCTCTCTCTCTCTCTCTCTCTCTCTCTCTCTCTCTCTCTCTCTCCTCTCCATGGGTCAACCACTCAAGCCCCCACACGACCCATTTCATTTTTGGGATAATTACATGTACACTGATTATCTTCTGTATTCTACTCTATGTATTTATATTCTTTATATTGACACGTACACTTCCATGTCATAAATAAAATTTAGTCATATTTACTTCTACCGTTATTTGTTATTTATACGTGAAGAGGGTAAAATCGATTCAACTCGTTTAGGACCTATCTACGCCGAACTCAATTTGACTCACGATTCACGACACATCTAACTGGTCTCGACAGTAGTTATCCACAACAGACAGCTCAGGACGAACGGTCCTTGGATTCCTCAGCACGAAAGGTCTTGACCTAGACGCAATGACCGTCGAAAGACTCTCCGAAGATCGATCGGCTCATTTAGGACCTATCTACGCTGAACTCAATTCGACTCACGGTTCACGACGCGTCTAACGAGTCTCGACAGTAGTTATCCACAACGGACAGCCCAGGACGAACGGTCCTTGGATTCCTCAGCGCGAAAGGTCTTGACCCAGGCGCAATGACCGCCGAAGGACTCTCCGAAGATCGATCGTTACTTCCCACGACGCTGACCTCGATCTCACTAAGGGCGAGCATACTCTACGGGCGCCGTAAGACTCGTCAGGGAACCGACCGACTCCGGGATAACTGTCTCTCAATGGGAAACTCCCCCCACGATCGCAGAGAACGTTACTCCACGACTGACGCCCATCCCTGTCAAAAGATGCCCCCCCCTTCCAGGACAACCTCCTATAAAAGAGACTTAGACGGAAGACACATGACACGGTGAATTCCACCAAGAAACACAGAGAAAAATCAAGGAGAAACAGACTAGAGAGAGCTACACGGCTTGCTACTACTACAGAGGTCCCGACTGTCCACCTGCGGAGAGAGGATCCCTTCCGAGCACTCTTACCGTCCAATGACCACTCGTTGAGTGGTCATTGACAACGATGAGCACTCCTCAAGAAGGCTAACAGCTCTCCCAGGCCTACACAGATGACCTCCTTCCCAAGGTTCGCCGACTCGCTGATCCGTACCGGATCGGGATCCCCCTGATCCGGTACGGTATGCCCGACTCGCATCCGACTCGATCTGACTCGGTCCTCTCTCTCCCCCTCTCCCCCTCCTCTATCTCTCTCTCACTGTGACTCGGCCCGACTCGGCCGATCCTGGGGGTGATCCGCAGTGTACCGGATTTACCTTGATACGGTACGGTACGTCCGAGTCGGCCCGAGTCAAGCCGAGTCGGCAAATCATGCTCCTTCCTCCTCTTTCTCGTCTACATTTCTTCATTCTCTATTCGACTCATTGCTGACTTAAATATCGGAGAGTTATCCCCTGAGATAACGCCTATGACTCTTTCTAACGTCCTTCTTTCTAGTATACGCAGACTTTCACGAGTGTCAGACGGTCTTCTCTGACAAATAAATCTTTTCAGGAGACAGATTCTTAAATTTTTTTTCTTTTTTTGACATGAACAGCCTGAGCCACTTAATACTCTGCTACAACCAGCTTTCTGGAGCTCTTCCAAATTTCCGTCCTCGTCCAATCCTGGACATAGCTGGGAACAGGGATCTTGTGAATGGTAACAATACTCCTGCTACGCCATCTGGAAGAGGGATCTCAGCTGTGCGCTTATCATTGGCATCTCTGTTGTGCCCGCAGGCTTCGGTTTTGCAGCTGTAATCTTCATCTCTGTTGTCACCAGACCGGTGGCAGTCAGTGAAACCGGGCAACGTCTGAGGCAGAGCTGTTTCTCTAGCCCCCAGAAATACCCATCGAGTTACAGCGCGAGAACTGGTGCTCTCAGATTTGGTCAGAGGACGTATTAGATTGATCAAAGATGTCCGAATACGGGAGAAGGCCCCTCGACACTATATTTATTGACCGGTGAAGGCTATTCCTGTGCAGTTCTCCCATCGTCATCGTCTGCTGGTTGTTTCAACATCGTAGTGGAAAAGATGAAATGCTGACCGGTGAGTGAGAGTTGAAAAGTACATTAAGAAAATGCTATAAAGGAGTGGTAAGTAGCATTTGGACAAGGAACTGTATTATCTATAAGGTAATGTTAGTTACATCGCAGTGGGGGTAGATAAGTCAATGTCAAGTTACAACATCGAAGGCCATTCATACGATGAGTGGTGATTGGACGAGTCTCACGTAGAAAACAAGGGTCACCATGGTTCCGCGATAGTCACGTTAAATAGGTGCATTAAATGAGACTCGTTCTCATCTTCGCCGAGAAAATAGGTAATATTATACTAATTTATAATAATAAAATAATTTATTACACGTATGAAATAATTTATCACGTAAATAAAATAGTTTTTATAAAATTCAAATACTTTACCATAACAATAAAATATTATATTTTATAATATAAGTAAACTATTTTATTATAAAATAAAATATTTACAGAAATAAAATATTTTATTATAGAATAGAATAATTTGATATTTATTATAGAAATACATTATTTTATTGTAAAAATAAAATATTTACGGAAATAATATATTTTATTATTGAATAAAATAATTTGATATTTATCATAAAAATAAAAAGTTTTTTGACTTTGGAAAAAAACGAGACTTCATACTCGTGCACAATGTTTCATTTTTGGATTTTCTTGTTAAAGGTGAGGATGAGACTTTTTTAATTCACTTGTCGCGAAACAATGATGGGTCTCGTTTTACTTCTCTACGAAGACTTACCCTGTCACGTTAGAGTTGTAAATTAACGCGAGTTATCAATTATAAACGTCGACTCTCTCTCTCTCTCTGTCTCTCTCTCGTGCACACACCCTCTTCCCAGAGGAAGGACGGAAGTGATACAGTGCTTTCGGCAGTGATGTATTGAACATGAAAATAACATAGTTTTAACCATCAGTTTAGAAACGATATAATACTCTTGAAAGTGTTACATCGAATGAAGAAGTGATATAGTGTTGTCAAAAGCGATATGTTAGGCAAGAAAGTGATCTATTAAGGAAATAATATAGTGTTGTTGGAAGTGACATGTAGAATTAAGGTTGGCTAGCCGTAGAGACTCGGATCAGTGCAGGTGTGGTAGGATCCAACGATATTGTAGTCTGAGTTAGTGGGAGTCAATCCGAGACAATCTTTGGAAGACCCAGCCGGAAGGCTGCGACATAGCTCAAGACGGCTGCTATACGGCTTGAGACACTATGATATGTGCGAGATGGCTGTAATACAATGCAACTCAACTAGACTAACTCATGAAAAACCCAATTAATTGGACCGTTAATTTAGCTCAAGAAAAACCCAATTACTAACTCAACTGTACACTATATCATGGACCGTTAATAGTGTGATTTTCTTATGACTTCCGGGGGTTGGGACTTGGGCGTTTCACCACCGTCGGCATTGAACAAGGTAGAAACTACGTACGCAACATTTAAAAAAAATAAGAAAGCAGACAAGACAGCAACACCACCAAGCAATGCCCACGCCCCGCCCTCCACCAAAAGCAAGTGCCGAAAGACACCTCCAATTCTCTCTGCCAAAGTAAAGCAGCACAAGATTGCCTCGCCCCCCAACTTAAATCAAAGAATCCCGTTGCGAATGTTGCTATAAACTGCAGCCTGCGGGCACGCATGTGCTCGCACCCTTCCACTGCTGCTTCCGCCTGTGTGTGTGACCCGACTGAACCCAACCAGTTAAGAAAACCCCACCTTTTCCTTCTCCGGCTTCTGCACGCTTATCCCCTCGCACAACTCCCTCCCTCCCTCCCTCTTTCTCTACCACTGCCTAATGGATGGCGACTCGGCGCGCAAAATTCTTATTGAACCCTGCGATGGCGAAGATCCCTGCCAAGCCAAGGACGACGGGACGGACGAGTCCCACCTCATTTACCTGATCAACCTGGTCCTCAGCGGCACGGCGCGGCTAAACATCCTGCTGCCCACCGCCACCATCCTGGCATTCACCATCTTCACCCCGCTCCTCACCAACGACGGCCAGTGCGACCCCCTGAACCGGTACCTGGTGGGCGCCTTCCTCGCCCTCTGCGCCGCCTCGTGCGTCTTCTTCACCTTCACCGACAGCTTCCGGGCGCCGTCGGGGAGGGTGTACTACGGGGTGGCGACGCTGGCGGGGATATGGACCTTCAACGGGGGGAGGAAGAGGCCGGCGCACCCGCAACTGTACGGGCTACGGTGGTCGGATCTCTTCCACGCGCTGCTGTCTCTTGTGGCGTTCCTCACGTTCGCGGCGCTGAACCACGACGTGGTGGGGTGCTACTACCCGTCGCTGCCGAGGAAGGTGACCAACACGGTGCCGCTGGTGGTGGGCTTCGCCATAAGCGTCCTGTTCGTGGTGTTCCCGTCCAGGAGGAGGGGGATCGGGTACCCGTTCTTGCTGCAGAGGGACGCTCGTAATTGAGAACGGCGTTTACATAAAAACGCCCCCGCTCCCACTCCCGCACGAAAATTCTATCTTCGCTGCTCGATAAGACGCTAAGCATTGCCATTTGCATGCATGCGGTGGGAATCAAGCACGCGTCGGAGTAATCCTCTTAAGATGATGAACCATGAGAAGAATATCATTTGTGAATTGTGAACCTCATATTCGAAATAATTATATAAGGTGAAAAAAATAGCAGCAGCGCAGAAAAATCTCATGAAGAAATAATCAAAAAAAATATCCACTGAAATTATTCTTAAAAGATAAAGAAGGCATAGATCAAAATTGGCTGTGGGGCCTGAAAGCTCGGCGTGCAAATGCCTAGAGTCTATAAGTCATCGTTTGGGAACAATGGTGGAGTTGATTCCGATCATTGGAATCAGCTCGCTATAGTTCCCAAGGACTCAAACTCATCCCGATTTGTAAATTATATCAAAATCTAACGAGAGGAGAGAGATAGACACAATTGAGAATAAAGAGAAAAATCTCCAAAAGTAAGTTGGAGTGGGTTTTGTTTACTTTTTAAGTGAATGAAAGACACCCATAAAATTTGAAATTTGAATTAAAAAAATAGAATATTTAATGTGAATTCTATATAAAATCTATTCACATCTGGTATCATTCCCAAAAAAGATTGTTCAACCCTCGATGTTTTTCCACCAAAAATCAATAACTTCTTGAATAACGTGCCAAAATTGAAATCTCTAAAATTTGATCAACCAAACTGCGTCGCCAAATGATCTAACGTGCGGGGAGTAATTTTGACGGCAAAAGGCCCAAAACAACCTTGCGAGACCATAAACATGTTCGTGGGCCAACGCTCAACTCGTCGCTCTACGACGCACCTTAAGCCGTACATTTGGGCCAAGCCATATCGCTGTCAACAGCACGAAATATCCGTATTGGAAAATCTTGAAAAACGTACTTGAGGGCCTACACTAGCAGTTGCATCTTAATTGGTGCTGGATCGTTTACCTCACCCGTTATGTTCTTCCCAAAATGGTGTTTGTAGTTCCCCCTGACCCCGTGTCGTGGAGGCCGCGATTCAATCCATCTCCAGATCATCGTTTGTTGCTGCTCGTCGTTAAAGATCCGCACTTGATCAACCTTTTCTGGACAACTTGATAAAAATCTGAAGATCACGGGGGGGGGGGGATTAATCGTTAATTTAATTTTCTTCCCTTGGGTTACACAAATATCATTAACCAAATTCATTGATGGTCTTTTAGCGGGTGAAGTGAAGGTGTCTTTAATCAATCAGATGATGAAAAAAAAAGAGTCGCCTGTTTCATTGCTCCCGAATCCAATCAACCTTCTGATCTAATTCTCAAATCACCGACCTGAAAGAAACGAGGGCCCCTCTCAAAGCACGATTTCTCCGTGTATAAGAACGCTCCCTCCGTTGCAAAAATTGATTCCTTTGAACCGTAGATGCCAAACTTGTCACATTTTTTACCAACTTATACTCTGCTTGGTTGCGTTTTTTTTCCTCTTTCTCTCAAATTTAAAAAAGAGAGAGATAACTCACTTAACTGTGTTTGATAAGTATTCTTTAATTTTTAAAAGAGAAATCAACTCTATTCAAATCTCTTTCTAAAATAAAACACCTCCTGAGTTATTTTTTTGTTGAGATCGTCCGTCTCGTGAGACCCTTCCCCCTCTTCTGCTCTCTCTCTCTCCCACTCCGTCCTCTCTCTCTCCCCCCCTCTCTCTCTCTGCAACTGCCGGAGGTGCCGGCACCTCGGAGGGGAAGACCCCCTCCCCCCCCTCCGGCGGCCCCCTCCCCTCCCCCGGCGGCTCCCCCCTCCCCCTGCGGCCCCCCTCTTCTGCTCTCTCTCTCTCTCTCTCTCTCTCTCTCTCTCTCTCTCTCTCTCTCTCTCTCTCTCTCTCTCTCTCTCTCCGGCGCCGGAGGGGAAGACCCCCCTCCCCCTACGCAGCCCCCTCCCCAGCCCTCCGGCTCCCCCTCCCCTCCCCCGGCGGCTCCCCCCTCCCCCTGCGGCGCCCTCCCCTCTCCCGACAGCTCTCCCTCCCCCTCCCCAGCCCTCCGGCGGCCCCCTCCTCCCCCGGCAGCTCCCCCCTCCCCCTGCGCAGCCCCCTCCCCAGCCCTCCAGCGGCCCCCTCCCCCCTACGCAGCCCCCTCCCCTCCCCCTGCGGCGCCCTCCCCTCCCCCGGCGGCTCCCCCCCCCCTGCGCAGCCCCCTCCCCAGCCCTCCGGCGGCTCCCCCCCTGCGGCGCCCACCCCTCCCCCGGCGGCTCCCCCCTCCCTCTGCGGCGCCCTCTCCCCCCTCTTCTGCTCTCTCTCTCTCTCCCACTCCGTCCTCTCTCTCTCGCCCCTTCTCTCTCTCTCTCTTTGCAACTGCCGGAGGTGCCGGCGCCCCGGAGGGGAAGACCCCCCTCCCCCTGCACAGCCCCCTCCCCTCCCCCTGCACTTCCGTCCGCCGAGTCTTCGTCGTGTGCAAGGAGGACGGGGGCGATGACAGAGGACTTCCAGCGGTGGATAGTGGGGCGCAGTCCGTCAGAGGAGGTGAGGGAGATCGACGGCTCCGACCACATGGAGAGTTGTCTGTCAAACACGTCTACACAAATTTTAAAATTTATAATGCTGCTGCCGTACAGAAAGTGTCAATTTTTATTAATTTTAAATTTTAAGTCAAAAATTATGTTGACACAATTTTTTAGATAGAAATAGATTTTAAAAAAAACTGTTCCAAACACCCCATTAGTTTTCTCCCTCTACAACTATTTACTTCTTTTTTTTTTGAATTTTTTGTAAAAAAAGTATCCTTCTTGCAAGTTGCAAGTTTATTTGTGGAGTTCTCTCTCTTATTTTTATATTATATTATTTTTTAATACCCTTGTAGTATCCCAATACTTGCAAACATATTTTTGCAGTCACCAACTGTTATCGTCGTTCCGTTAAAATCCCTTATTTAACTCAGGTTTATCTTTAATCATTTTTTTAAAAAAATCAAAAATACTCTTAATCTCTCTCAAACTCTTTATTTCTACTGTCTTTATCTCTCCATCTCTCTCTTTGGCACAACTTGTTGATCAAAATAACTCTTTTTATGAGGATATTTTTGTCAAAAAATTTAGAAAGGAAACGGAATATTATTTGCATCTTCAATGGAGGGTAATCGTAGGCATATTTTTTAACCCTATCTTGATATAAAATGATTATTAAAAATAATATAAAAATAAAAGTGTATGTCTATAAATAATTTTGTAAAGATAGTATTTTCTTTTAAAAAGTTCTTTGTTTTTTCCCCAACACTGATTTGAAGACATTGGCCTAAAGAAAGAAAGAAAATAAATAAGACATTGGCCTGATGATAAAGAAAGATTCATGAATTAGGAAACATGAAAGAAACGGGGGCGAAAAAAGAACCATTTGCAACTCCAAAGACCATCCTCCTTATGTTGGCCTGACGACGAAGAAAGATTCGTGAATTAGCTAACATCAGCCCAAACACACACACAGTGTCTCGTTTTTCCGGAACTGTCCTTTCCCCGCGCGTCGTCTCTTTGACTCGATTAATATATGGGAGAAGCTAACCAGAGGGGACTTGGTCCCGAACTCATCTCATGACTAGGAACCAGCCAAGTAGTCAACTAAGGAAAGAGCACTAGTCAAAAAGAGATCTGCAGTCACAAATGAAGAGTCAAAAGGAGGCCGGATAACCCTATGACGATCGAGTTATACAACCATGGGGGAAGTGGACGAGCACACGAGGAGAGTGAGAGAGATAGAGAGGCTAGAGTGTGAGAATGTGGTTTTGAGGGGATGAGGTCGCATACCTCTCTGGCCGCAGGGTCAAGACCCTATTTTTATCATTGCCGCGGAATTGACCGTTGGGTTGCCGTGATTGGAGGAGACGCGAGTCACTTAGCTCGTGGGCTTGGAGAGATAGGGAGGCGTAGGCGCTGACTTGTCGTATCTTCGTCGGAGGGTCAACTTCGCCATTAATATGGCGGGACTCCCCGGAGGGGGCGTTAGACTGTTATGTTAGGGAGAGCAGTGTGGGTGATGTCCTCCATTCCCATCGCCGGACTGACGTGTCTCCTGTCGTTAATACGCTATCAGGGACTTGCGTCGTAGCCGCTGACGGAGGAGATGCACGTTGGTACGGTGTCTACGTCGGGCCTGCGTTGGAGCAAGAGGTGGGTTGAGCTGGTGGGTGAGATAACGGGTCCAAGAGGTCGGGCCACCATGATGGATCGATCAGATAGGCCCTAATAGAGTGACGAGATATGCCCTCATTCATCGATCATGTCTTCAACGCGCGTGCAATCTTCTCATTTGGTTAATTAGGGCTCTTTCTCCTGTATTCCAAACAGGATTTGATCCAAGTGGTAGCCGAAGATATACGTAAGTTAATAACATGCCTTAAGGGGATGAAACATATCTCTATTGCGGGCGGGAGAATGCTGAGAACGTGAAGGAATCACCCCCCTCCGAAACAAACGTCCGTTATCTTCCCACTTTTCGCCTTACTCGGATTCAAAGTCTCTTACAAAATTTTAGCTAGCATCCCTTCCAATAAAAACAACGCTCATGACTTCACTGAATGATGGGCCATTACTCCTCTTATTCAGCAACTTAATTTCTGATCCGGTCCATGTTAGCAGCAGATGGTGATTGTGAGACCCGATTAAAGTTTTTAAGAAAATTGGTGGGCATTTGCACAATTTTGCTTCTTTGAGGGTTTAGAATGCAAAAAGGGGTTAAAAATCAAAAATATATATAATATTTTAACTTTTAACCCATTCGATGGCCCCCTCTCTCTCCCACTTTCCCAATCCCTCCCCCCCCTTTTTCTCTTTTTCTCCCGTGACGCAGGAGCATCTGCGGGCGAACCCGCGGACGACGAAGACCGGCCCCCCTCTCGCCTCTTTTGTCTTCGTGGCGCACGACGGCGGCTTCGCCGGCGACCGGGCATGGTGGTGGAGGCGCGGCGGCAACCTCCTTCCCCCTACACCGCGGGCCACCGCAAACGGCGACCCTCGCCCTCTTCCTCCTCTTCGTGGACGCGGTGATCGGGCGGCCACGATAGAGCACCGGCGGCCTCGCCGGTGAGCTGTGGAGGTGTAGACCACGGCGGCTTCGTCGGGATGAACCCACGGTGACATCGGCGACTTCCTCGCCCCCTCTCACAGCGTCCTCTCGTCGGATCGACACCCTCGGCTCGGTTTCAGTAAAGGGGGTGGTTTTCCTCGCATGCTAGAGCCGGGCAAAGATTAGCCGCGGCGGCCCTCGGCTCGCCCGCGGCCCTATCGGACATCCCCGTCACATTGGATGTAGGGGGATCGTAGTCCTAACCCGTTAAACTGCTCTAAAAGCATGTCCATCGTGTTTATGTTTTAATAGTATGCCCATTGTCTTTATGTTTTCACAGCATGTCCATCGTCTTTATGTTTTAACAGCATGCCCATCGTCACTGAGTTATAGACGATAAATTGTGCTATTAAAATTGTGGAATCGCAGGGAACAGGTTAAACGAATCCCGTCGATTTTAGTCGACCGGGAGGGATTCCGGTTATGAATTCCGTGAATCCGGTTCTTCGGTAAGGACTGCGTTTAATTTATTTTAGAGTTTAAACAGTCCGCCATAAATCTTTCATTGACCCGAGCAGCTGACGATTAAACCGCGTAAATGAATGAGATTTGAATGGCAACAAGGAATTTCACGGCTAGTCCGTATAACGACGCGCAACGGTTCGTGTTCGACCGCCTGTTTTGCAATTGCGCGCGATCGTTAAACCCTGCATGTAATATAGCATTTTCGCCATATTCAAGCCGTTTTATCGACTGAGGTGGCTTTCATTCAACCACCAATGCGCGTGGCATTTTAATTCAAGCGAGTCTAATTAATTATGCGATCTGCACTGCATAATTGCCGTTTTAGCATATAGCCCATTCCATTGACTATGCATCTAATAATTGCATATTTGTTAGTTTAGCATAATCAATTATTTATGCAATTAGTTATGGAATAGTTATTTTAACATGTTCAATTGGCATATTGAATTATTGAAAAATAGCCGTCTTAGCATATTAAATCAATTATGCATATATAGTATGCATGCTTGCCATTTTAGCAAATTCATGCATGTATAAATGAATAATTGCCATTTTAACATGATTCGACTAGCTATGCATCTAGTTTTGCATGTTTGAAATGTTTAATCGTTATCATGAATGATGACATGTTTTGAGACCAATAGAGTTTTATTCTCTTTCCTAGTGATGGAACCACCAGTCGTAGCCTGACGACCTTTAGTGTTGATCCCACCCGGGAGAGGTGGCGGGGTAGTCCCGTGAGACGGTTTTTAAGCTAGTTCCGTGGGCCCCGGTCCAACCGTAACGTCCTACGGAGGGGAATACTAGCTAGAGGCCTGGCTCTAGGCACGAGCCAGTGTGTGCACACGTGGTCAGAGACCTGGACAGACACTGACGAGTGTTGCTCTGACTAGTTACTTGTTTTGGTACTGTTACGCGTCTCGCTTGCTATGATTAGGCTTGTGTAGATGCTTGAGACGCAGTGTAAGCCGTCAGTGGACGCATCTGGTTTCTTCTTCTGGTAGACCTCTTCTCCTTTTCACTCTTGTCACTTGGAAATGATTGAGTTATTGTCTATTGGTAGATTTCGAATACTCGCATTTGAATTAAATTGGCATATTAGATAGCTGTTCATAAACTGTTTAGTTAGTTTTACAGCTTTTTCAATTGTCATTTATTTATGCCAATGCATGTTTTACTGCTTTCCTTTAGTTAGTTGCGAGTTAGGGGTCCTGTGAACCCTACTGAGTCTCTGCTGTGAGACTCACCCCTTCCTTTTACAGGTGAGGCGGAGCAACCAACTGCGGGATTCTCTCGCGCTTTCGGCGAAAAGCCTTAGAGCCAGCAGTGGTCTGTCAGTGGTCAGTCTGTTCTTTCTTCTTTTGGCCGGGCTTCGTCCCGTGTAGTTATTTATTTTTGGACCATTGTACAGTGTGGGACTTGTGATATATGAATCTGGACTACTTGTATAAATTTACCACTCTGATATATATGCAATTGCTTCCGTTTAAAGTTCAAATGAATGCTTTAATTAATATTGCGCGTGTAATTTTTATTCGTTATGCATCCCCTCGACAAACACTCACTAACTCTTACGGGGCCTCATCAGCCTCTTGGGTGACTTCCCCGAGCTCTTGGTATCGGTAAATCGATGATATCGGATTATCGGTATCTGGATCTCCTGAGTCATCATAGTGATGGTCCGCTGCTGGAGGCTTGTGGTCAGATTATGGTAACCATGTACATATTCACATCATCACAATTAATTGATCGTCTCGATTACTAAAAAGAGTTCTCATTAGTTCGTCTCGAACCTGACGTCTCTTGAAACTTGCACAATCTAGTTTTTTGACCGGTGATGCAGTGAGTCAGTGACTAGAGACCCCAGGGGAGGTGACTGGGGAAAGAGAGGTCGGGGTTCGAAACCCCAACTAACACCCCTACAATTTCTGCACTCTAGATTGGACGGGGTCACCCAAACTTGGGTGTCCAAATCACACAGACGCCCGGACTCTCCTCTTCGAGGAGCGTGAGATCGAACCCGCGGGGCTCTCCCCCGAGTGGTATCGACAACCCTGAACCACTGGCATTAAACGCAGCAGGGTTCAACCTTGCACAATCCCCCGCCGACCATTAAACTCCCCACCTCATCCGTAAAATTTGTAGGCCACGGTGTGATGATGTCACTTAAATTTTTTTTTTTTGCAAATTATAATGCCCTGCACGGCTGTCAAGACGACTCGTTATCGACGAGGCGTACGTAACCACTCTGCCAAACGAGAACGAGTCCATCAACAACCATTTGTAAACGTTAACACGATTCCTTGATAAAATAAGGGTTGTCGATACCTTCACGACTTGGAGAACATGTCTCCATCCTCCCCCCCATTGCAAGCAGGCCAAACCAAACACAACCATCCCACAAGCCACGTAAACACATCAATAAAAGCCGCCTCCACCTACACATCCCGTGCTCTCAATTATTGACAGATCATCACCACTCTGTTCATCGTTCTCCGCTTCTCCCATCCCTTCTTCCCCTTCCTGATCCTGTGTACGACGGAGGAGGCGAGACCATGTCTTTGAGAACAAGATCGAGGAGCATCAAGGAGGCACCGGAGTCACCAACCGAGGGGATCAGAGTCTCAGGAAGCCGAGGACATGGTGAAAAGGACAGCCTGATAGAGAAGCCTCCAGCAGCAGCAGCAGCTCCTCCCCCCGCCCCCTCCCGGCAAGCCCTGTCACAGGTCTTCTCCAGCACCGCCCACCTGGCCAACCTGCTCCCCACGGGCACCCTCCTGGCCTTCCAGCTCCTGACCCCCGTCTTCACCAACAACGGCTCCTGCGACGGCGTCACCCGCCCCATGACCCAGCTGCTGCTGCTGCTCCTCGCCGCCTCCACCTTCCTCGCCTGCTTGACCGACAGCTTCCGATCGCGGGACGGGCAGGTGTACTACGGGTTGGCGACCTCCCGGGGGATGTGGCTCTTCGACTACCCCGCCGCCGCCGATCCGTCGGCCATTCCTGATCTCACCAAGTACAGGCTGAGGTTCGTGGACTTTGTGCACGGGGTCCTCTCGGTTCTCGTGTTCGGCGCCGTCGCGCTCAGGGATAAGAACGTGGTGGGTTGCTTCTACCCGCAGCCGGAGCATGAGACCCAGGAAGTTCTCAGCATTGCGCCTCTTGGGATCGGGATCTTGTGCAGCTTGCTGTTCGTGGCCTTCCCCACGCGGAGGCATGGCATTGGGTATCCTGTGACAAATGCCAAGTGAGAAGTGAAAGTCAAAAATTTTCTGCCTCTGTATATCATATCATCTGTGTCGATTCTTTTTTATTGAATTCATTAGAAAGTTGTGGTTATGTTCAAAAAATGGGGTGCCGATTCTTTTGTGAATGAACATCAGTATTTTCTCGTTCATATCACAACTACGTACCATCTATGTGGCAACTCTGAATCCGAATTGGAGTCCGGCCAGTTTACAGAAATTGACTGTTCCACAGCTGCATGTGATCAGCTTGATCAAGAAAAAGAAGGAGAACACCAAAGTGTTGTTGGGGGATAGAACCGGAGTACCCAGAACAGGAGGACAAACAGCAGAGGAGGAAGAAGAGAAAAAAAAAATCAATCACACAAGAACACACAGTGATTTTTACGTGGTTCGGAGGTAAGATGACTTCCTACGTCCACGGCCGTAACAGGATTCCACTAGATAATCACAGACATGAGTTGTTGTTGCAATACAATGAGAGAGAGCCCATCCTTTTATACTAGGAGATTAGGGCGTCATTAGTCAGGGTATTAAAGATAATAATACCCCGGTTAAACAGAAACCCTCTTCCGGGATACATCAGTCGCGCATGCTCGTCTATCCCCCCGGATGCTCTCCTGTGACCGAGTATGCCCTCCACCGACTGCAGATGCTCCCCCACCATCAGACAGATCAAAGCATTGCCAAGGCAAGGTCGACGCATTGCCAAGACAAGGTCGACGCATCCCAAGTGATATCGACTTGCCTTGAACCCGCAATGCATGCTTCCCTGACGCCAGTGATGCTCTCCCCAGACAATGAATGCCCTCCAGTGACAACATGTGCTTCCCTGCTAGACCCGGACAGCATATGCTCCCCTGGAGCAGTGATTGCTCTCCAGCGACTGAAGGATGCTCCCCTGGAGCAGCGAATGCTCCCCTGGAGATGCGATATGCTCGCCATGTTCCCCTGAGCTGAGGAAGCTCCCCTAGAGCAGTGGATGCTCCCCTGGGGCAGCGATTGCTCCTCTGAGCTGAGGAAGCTCCCCTGGAGCAGTGGATGCTCCCCTGGGGCAGCGATTGCTCCCCTGGAGCAGCGAATGCTCGCCATGCTTCCCTGATGCTGTGAATGCTCCCCTGGAGCAGTGGATGCGCTCCTGAGGCAGAGTGTGATCCCGTGCAGAGGTGCACGAATGAAAGAGTTCTGACTCCACACTCTAACAATCTCCTACTTGGAGTCTGAACTCCAAAGAAAGCAAACCTCTCACTGTATTAACCCTGCTCAATATAACAATGGAAATAAACTGCGACGGCATCCCTCCATCAATCATCCATGGAGGCCAACTGAGGACTTGCACAGCCTCAGTTTCTCTGTGGTAACCACCTTGGTGAACATGTCTGCTGGGTTCTCTGCACCAAGTATTTTCTCCAGCAGTAAAACATCATCTTCAAGCAGACCACGAATGAAGTGATATTTTAGTTGTATGTGCTTAGTCCTTGCATGAAAGACTGGGTTCTTGGCAAGGTGAATTACACTTTGACTGTCACAAAACAGCACACTGTTGCTTTGTTCCTTGCCCAACTCCTTCAGAAAATTTTTCAGCCATACCATCTCTTTGGTAGCTTCAGAGATAGCAACATACTCTGCTTCTGTTGTTGAGAGAGCAACAACCTTCTGAAATTTTAAAACCCAACTCACTGCAGTGCCACCCAAGGTATAAACATAGCCAGTGGTACTTCTTCTGGTGTCCAGATCACCACCAAGATGTGAATCAACAAAACCTTGTAAGATAACATCATTTTTTCTGAAACAAAGTGACTTGCCTGAGGTGCCTTTTAGGTATCTCAGAATCCATTTCACTGCCTCCCAGTGTTGCTTGTCCGGATCTGCCATATATCTGTTCACAACTCCCACTGCATGTGCTATGTCCGTCCTGGTACAAATCATGGCATACATCAGACTTCCTACAGCTGATGCATAAGGAATTTTCTTCATGGACTCATGCTCTTCAGCAGACTTTGGTGACTGCTCTTTAGATAGCTTGAAGTGACTTGCCAAAGGAGTGCTAACTGATTTTACATCCTGCATGTTGAATCTGCCCAACACCTTCTGGATGTAACATTCTTGAGATAGTTTCACAGTGCCAGCTGTTCTATCTCTCACAATTCTCATCCCAAGAATTTACTTCGCTGCTCCTAAGTCCTTCGTAGCAAATTCCTTTGATAATTATATTTTCAGATTGTTAATCTCTGTCATGCTTGATCCTGCAATTAGCATATCATCCACGTACAATAGTAGTATGATGTAACAATTATCAAACTTCTTCAGATAACAACAATGGTCCATATTGCATCTAATGAAACCATTGTTACATATAAATCCATCAAACTTTTTATACCATTGTCTGGGGGCTTGCTTCAGACCATATAAACTTTGTTTAATTTGCAAACAAGATTTTCTTTACCATGTTCATGGAAACCTTCCGGTTGTGCCATATAGATATCCTCCTCCAAATTACCATGGAGGAAAGCAGTCTGAACATCAAGTTGTTCTAGGTGCAGGTTTTCAACAGTAACAATACTCAACACCAATCTAATGGTAGTTAACTTGACAACTGGAGAGAAAATTTCAGTATAATCAATACCTTCCTTCTGTTGGAAGCCTTTCACAACCAACCTTGCTTTGTACCTCTTGTTGCCATCATGTTCTTCTTTTATCCGATAAACCCATTTATTGTGCAAAGCTTTCTTGCCATGTGGTAGTTCAGTCAACACCCAAGTTTTATTCTTGTGTAAGGAGTTCATCTCATCTTTCATTGCCAACTCCCACTTGATAGAATCTTCCACCTGCATAGCTTCATCAAAACACTCAGGTTCACCAGCATCAGTCAACAACAAATTGTACAAAGAAGGAGAAAATCGCTCAGTCGATTTAGGCAATCTGCTTGATCTTCTTGGTTGAACCTCAGGTGTGATTAACTCTGGTTGCACTACAGTGTTTTCAGGATTTCCTTGAAATCCCTTCAACACATCATATTCTGAAATTTCCTCCAACTCAACATGTTCAGATTTCTGAGATTCTTGACATGCATCTTCAGATTTCATGATAGATCTATCCTTGTATAATAAATTCTCATTGAATATAACATTCCTTTCTCTAATGATTTTCCTATTCTCATTATCCCATAAACGGTATCCAAAATCATCAGAACCATATCCAATGAAAAACACATTTTTGACTTGGGGTCCTTAACTTATCTCTGTCATTGGAATCAATATGCACATATGAAATACAACCAAATACCCTTAAGTGTGAAAGAATTACCTGCTTACCGGTCCAAGCCTCTTCTGGTATCTCACCATTTAGAGGAACACTAGGTCCTCTATTAATCAGGTAAGCTGCACAGCTGATAGCATCTGCCCAAAAGGTCTTCGGTAGGCCAGCATGTAATCTCATGCTCCTTGCTCTCTCATTCAGGGTTCTGTTCATGCGTTCAGCAACCCCATTCTGTTGTGGAGTATTTGGAATTATTTTCTCCATACGAATGCCATGCAGTGCACACAGAAATCTTTGAATTCCTTGCTGCTGTATTCTCCACCATTGTCAGACCTCAGACACTTGATCTTTGCGCCGGTTTGATTCTCCACTTCTGCCTTCCACTTGACAAAGGTAGAGAAAACATCAGATTTATTTTTAAGAAAATAAACTCATACCTTCCGAGTAGAATCATCGATGAATGTGACATAATAGAGTGAGCCTCCAAGAGATCGAACAGGGGCTGGTCCCCACACATCTGTGTGTACAAGTTCTAACCTTTCTGGCTTAGAACTTCTTCCAACTTTGGAGAAAGTGACTCTTTTCTGCTTTCCGAAGATACAGTCTTCGCATAGCCCAATGTCTATGGACTTCAAATCACCCAACTTCCCTTTTGCTGCCAGCACCTTCATTCCTTTCTCACTCATGTGTCCAAGTCTGCAATGCCAAGTCTTGGATTCAACTTCTGACTTTGCCACTGTCACTGTATCTTTGTTGTTTGTAGTCATATAAAGAGTTCCAGTCTTGTTACCTCGTGCTATAACCATGGCACCTTTGGTTATTTTCCAGCACCCACTAACAAAGGTAGTGACATATCCTTCATCATCAAGTTGACCAATGGAGATAAAATTTCTTCTCAAACCTGGAATATGTCTGACATTCTTCAAATTCCACATAGTCCCGTTTGCTGTCTTTAACTGAACATCACCCTTCCCCACAATGTCTAATGGCTCATCGTCAGCAAGATAAACCTTCCCAAAGTTTCCAGCAACATAATTTTGTAAACTTTCTTTATGTGAGGTAGAGTGGAAGGATGCTCCGGAGTCTAGAATCCATGATTCAATGGGACTATTAACACTTAAGATAAGTGCATCATGGACCTCTTCTGTTGTAGCATTCGCAGAATCTTCTTCTTGTTTCTGACTCTGATTCTTTTTCTTTAGGAGTCTGCAGTCCCTTTTCAAATGTCCTTTCTTACCACAGTTCCAACAGCCATCTCCGCGGGGCTTAGACTGACTCCTTTTCTTGGACTTGGATCTGCTCCTATTTTGTCTGCGCTGGTTTGTTCTTCCCCTGCTCTCTGTATTCAGAGCAAAACCTGAGACTTCACCGAATTCCCTTCTGCGAATATCTTCACTTAGAATCAAGTCTCGTACCTCATTAAGCTTTAATTTGCTAGAACCAGAAGAACTACTTACAGCCGTCACAGTTGCACCCCAACTTTCAGGTAAGGAGGATAAAAGAATCAAGGCCCTAATCTCATCATCAAAGTTTATTTCTACAGAACTCAACCGAGTTGTAATCACATTGAATTCATTGATGTGGTCTGTAACAGAAGCACCTTCGGCCATCTTCAGATTAAATAAGCGACGCATCAAATATACCTTGTTTGAAGCTGAGGGCTTTTCATACATATTTGATAGCGCCTTCATCAATCCTGCCGTGGTCTTCTCGTTCACGATGTTGAAGGCGGCGTTTCTGGCCAACGTCAAGCGAACAACTCCGAGTGCTTGTCTGTCTAGTAGATCCCAATCTTCTTTCTTCGTCCCTTCCGGCATCGTTCCAAGAAGCGGCTCATGCAGCTTCTTCTGATACAGGTAGTCTTCGATCTGCATCTTCCAGAAACCGAAGTCCTTGCCATCGAACTTGTCGATCCTCACATTTTCCTCATTTGCCGCCATTACTCCCACTACTCCCTCGAACCAGAACAAGGCTCTGATACCAGTTGTTGGTGGATAGAACCGGAGTACCCAGAACAGGAGGACAAACAACAGAAGAGGAAGAAGAGAAAAAAAAACCAATCACACAAGAACACACAGGGATTTTTACGTGGTTCGAAGGTAAGATGCCTTCCTACATCCACGGCCGCAACATGATTCCACTAGATAATCACAGACATGAGTTGTTGTTGCAATACAATGAGAGAGAGCCCATCCTTTTATACTAGGAGATTAGGGCGTCATTAGTCAGGGTATTAAAGACAATAATAACCCGGTTAAACAGAAACCCTCTTCCGGGATACATCAGTCGCGCATGCTCGTCTATCCACCCGGATGCTCTCCTGGGACCGAGTATGCCCTCCACCGACTGCAGATGCTCCCCCACCATCAGACAGATCAAAGCATTGCCAAGGCAAGGTCGACGCATTGCCAAGACAAGGTCGACGCATCCCAAGTGATATCGACTTACCTTGAACCCGCAAAGCATGCTTCCCTGACACCAGTGATGCTCTCCCCAGACAATGAATGCCCTCCAGTGACAGCATGTGCTTCCCTGCTAGACCCGGACATCATATACTTCCCTGGAGCAGCGATTACTCTCCAGCGACTGAAGGATGCTCCCCTGGAGCAGCGAATGCTCCCTTGGAGATGCGATATGATCGTCATGCTCTCATGAGCTGAGGAAGCTCCCCTGGAGTAGTGGATGCTCCCCTGGGGCAGCGATTGCTCCCCTGAGCTGAGGATGCTCCCCTGGAGCAGTGGATGCTCCCCTGGGGCAGCGATTGCTCCCTTGGAGCAGCGAATGCTCACCATGCTTCCCTGATGCTGTGAATGCTCCCCTGGAGCAGTGGATGCGCTCCTGAGACAGAGTGTGATCCCGTGCAGAGGCGCACGAATGAAAGAGTTCTGACTCCACACTCTAACAAGTGTTGCATGGAAAACACACAAGGAAAACTGGAATTGCCATGTCGAAGTTCTCTGAATCTTCCATAACTCACATCAGATTCATCTCCTCCACAGGCACGACGACAAGGGGGGGTTGTTTGGATTCGTGTAAATACTGAATTTCTAGAGATGCTGATTCACCAATTTCAGAATCAATAAAAAAGAAAGCCCCTTTGGCTTGTGGCTTTACGGTGGTCACTTTGGGAAACCAATTAATCGGTGGAATCTTTGTGACACGTAAAATCAACCCTATACAGGCGGAAAAATGGTTTCCCGAGCCTCGTACCACACTTTTAAGATTTGTTTGTTAGGGAAGGATCGTCCGGCCACCCGTGAAAACCTGTAAATACCAGAGAACCGATGTCAGAAGAAGCCCTGGGCGTTACTCCAGGGGACAATCCTTCGAT
Source organism: Amorphophallus konjac (assembly GCA_022559845.1). Taxonomy (NCBI): domain Eukaryota; kingdom Viridiplantae; phylum Streptophyta; class Magnoliopsida; order Alismatales; family Araceae; genus Amorphophallus; species Amorphophallus konjac. Next base: position 8,087,603 of record CM040128.1, on the reverse strand, counting down.
GTTTAAGTCAGAATCTTGGAGGATGGAGATTAAGGAGGAACAGACAGGAGAGAGAGAGAGTCGAAAGGCGATTGAACAAGCCTGGAGATGTGGTCGAACTTCCGCAGGAGTGTTCGCCGTATCCAGTGAGTGCTTGGGGAATGCTCGCTGGGTGGTAAGGGTGCTCGGAATGTGACAGGTGCTCTACTTCGTGGAATCCACTCTCAAGGCTCCGTGGTCGGAGTCCCTCTTGCCGTGTCCGTAGGTTTGTTCCAGTGTGTCCCCCGTGTTCGTGGATGAAGGTCCATTTATAGGGTTTGTCCTGGCGGTGAGGGCCTAGTCCTTAGCAGGGAAGGGCGCGAGTAGTGGGGTAACGCCTCTCCGCGATCGTGAGGAGTTTCCCGTTGAGGGTCCGTTCCTATGGAGTCGGACGGTTCTCAGGCGAATCTTACGGGGCCTGTAAGGCGTGATCGCCTTTAGTGGAGTTGAGGCCGACGTCGTAGAGGGTAACATTCGGTCGCCGGAGTGTCGTCTGGCGTTCGTTGCGCCTGGGTTGATGTCTTTCGTGAGCTGGTGAATCCGAGGACTGTCCACTCCGGGCCGTCCGTTGTTGGGCTGCGGCTGTCGGGAGTCCGTTGCACGCTTTCTGGATCTCTGGCCGATGCGGGCCTAGTGTAATGGACCTCTCATGGGCCATACCGATTTCACCCTCCTCAAACCCAAATGTTAGGAAAAGTCCGGTAGAATCAGACGAGTATGGGTAAAGTTCGCATTTTACATACTCCAAACGGGTCTTATCAGGAATAATCTTAGGCTCCAAAGAATAATATATATCATCGTGACCAGGAGAGAGGAAATCCCCTCAGTGCACCTACCGAGGGAACTGAGTTGGTGCGAAGAGGGGGCACTTAACTGAGTTCCCTCTCTGTCCAGATGGCTTCTACGTACAACCAATATTCTAGTTAGAAAGGGCTTAACATAATGTAAACTAGCTAGTTTCTTACTGAATCATATTATATTTACCCTCACATCCAAATGATCTTGTAAAAGCAACGTATGATAGCGACTCTTAGCAAATGGGAGGATAAAACCAACAAAAACAGGACAGAGAAACCTGAGCAGAACTTGAACAAAGTGGATCTATTGATCGGAAGGAACATTCTATCACTTTTCTAAATTCATCAATATATTATAATACAACACAGCTCCTCGGAAATATGAAGACAAGAACGACCCTACATAAAACATCACAAAAGCTCCTTATCTGGATATACAGGAAATGTGCATGACCATAAGTTGATGCAATAAAAGGGCAGTGGCATTACCTTCTATGTTCTTTTTTTCTGTTTTAACTGTGCCGATGCGGAAAATGGAGTTGTCTTTTTTCCCGTTTGCAGGGTTCAACTTGGTTGATTTATTGCTCGTTAACGAAAGACTAGGGTTGGCCTTCTGTTAAGAAGAAACCAAGGTAATCCAGAACTGATGAGGGTATCACTCACGATTCCCTCTGACTCGGGACCTCTCTCCCCTCCGACGAGATCCCGTCCTGAGCTCCATCACTTCACCGCTCACTGTAGCACCTTGAGGATCATCTTTTGTGCACTTGTTATCTTTATTTTGAGTCATAATCATGTAATTTGCCGTTTATTTGAGTCTTATACCTAGGTTATTATGTCATTTCCCTAAGTTGAGTCTCATTGGGCTTGGGTGCTTACTATTGGGCCTACTTCCTTGGGCTAGGCCCATGGGCGCACCCCCCCATTCCTTGGTTATTTGTTAGTGTGTTAAGAGTCAGGGACTTATATGTAATAGTGGGTTTCCTATAAATAGGACCCCAATCCCTCTTTTGAAGGTTAATGAATATTTGAATATTTGAGCATAAGTGCACCCCCCCTCTCTCTCTAACTCTCTCATTCTCTCTCACTCTCTCTCCAGGGGGCGAACCCCTCTCTCTCTCTTCCCCCTTCTCTCTCTCTCTCCCTTGGGCGAACCTGCCCTTTCACCTCTCCCTTCCCCTGCCACCTCAGCTGCCACCTCACCCTCCAACCCTTCACCTCCCCTAGGCCATTTAATACTCCATCAATTCCCTCCACTTCCCAAGCAACCCCTCATACTCCCCGTACACCTTCCCCACCTCCAAGACAACCTTCCCTCTTCCCCACACAACCTTCCCTCTCCCCCACACAACTATTCCACTTCCCCACACCCTCCCATTTATAGCCCTTGTGCGACCCAAGCTCTCCCCCTACGTGCTGCGCACCCATCCTCATCAAACCCTCCCCCTCACCTTGGCCGACCCCTCCTTCACCCCCTCTCCCAGCTGCGTCTCCCCCTCCCCCATCCACCACTCCTAAGCACATCCTCCCCCTCCACCATCACCCACCTTCCACCACCACTAACACCCCCTCTCCATCCCACTTAGTTCTTCCACTTTAGATTCCTATCTGCCCAATCTGCAGGTAGCAGAAAGAAGGGACGACTTGCAGAGGCGACCACGGTTCCCCACAGCAACACCTGAAGGCGTATCTTACATTGCTGGAAAGGTCGTCCAGTCCCCTACGCAGGCGAGGAAGAATCGTACCATTCCGAGTGCGGGGTCATCCGGGAGAACCAATCTCCCCCGACTGTGCAGAGCTCCGTCAGCAGAGTCCCTGAACCCTGTTCAAAGCTACACCACGGCCGACGGTGAAAGATTCAAGCGGCGAGTTCTTCTACAAATATCTTCCTCCACCAGTCCTCTTTCTGGATCAAGAAGCGGAAGTGCATTCGGCATCCAGAGGTCAGAGTTTTGGTCTTTCTTCCTCGGCTGGTCGGGTCTGTCTCCCACAGGTGGCAGTGACCTGCCTCCACTCAATGGCATCCCCCAATCCACCCCGACATCGGACGGCTTCCCCGTCAGTTTTACAGCGCAGAGGGATTGTCCACGGTTCCAGCAACCCTGACGGTTCGAGATTTGGCATCCGGGAGCGGCCGGGACAACTTCTGCAATCCACTGTTCGTATCTGGTAGCCGCTGTGGCCAGAGTCTGCAACCCGGTTCGTCGCTGCACCACGACTAACCGTGGAGGATTCAGACTACGGGCCTTTCTTCAAAGATCTTCCTCCACCTGTCCCCGACCAGAAGCAAGAAGCGGAACCCCAGTCGGCATCCGGGAGACAACGTTCTGATTTTTTCCCTTCAGTCGCGCGGGTCTGCCTCCCCCAGTCTGCAGCGACCAGCCCCCACTCATCGGCATCCCCCAATCCACCCCGACATCGGACGGCTTCCCCGTCAGTTTTGCAGCGCAGAGGGATTGTCCACGGTTCCAGCAACCCTGACGGTTCGTGATTCGGAGTCTGGGAGCCACCGGAGCAATCTCTGCAACCTGCTGCATCAGAACAGAAGCTGTCAACCCCAAGTTCCATCGCCCTGTTCGAACCTCCGCCGTGGCCAGCGACGACATCAGAAGAATTCATTAAAATTCAGAGGTGTCCTAGTTCCTGTTACAAAGAATTTCCCCCTGGTATCGTCAACAGCAAAATTCCTGAGTAGGAGATACGGTTGCAACAGCGGCTTCCTATCGCCTCTCACAGCAAGCGAGCAGATTCAACGTCGACTTCCTCTCCCTCGATTTCGGCGAGTTTCCCCTCCCGCCTAGTCGGCTTAGCGCCCCTCCCTGCGTGGAGGTAGTGTTTGCATGTAAACTTTACTTCCCCACCCCTAGTCCAACCCTCCTGTGTGAGGAGTAGTGTTTGTAATAAATAACTCAAGCTTCATCGGCGCAGTGTGCGGGGAACCACACTTCCCCGCTCGCCCTCGTCTCCGTTCGGGGTTGGTTTCTTCAAACCAACCAGGTGAGCTCTACCCTTGCTCTTTACTCTTGTTCATTTAATATCTGTAAAACTTATTCGCTGGTTGGTGAGTGAGTGCCCGATCCCGGAACCACCACCTTGTGTGGTCACCGTGGCCTTAGTGAGAAGAGTGTCCTAGTGCCCCAAGGCACCCGGCTGCCCTTGTTTGTGGGCTTCCTATCTTCGGGAGGGTTAACTTTAGTGGTGCTGGTCCTCGAACCAGCCAGGGGCTTTCTCCACTACCTCGGCTCGGCATCATCGAGTCACCGCGGGAAACGGGTGAGTGCGGTGTAACGGCGATTCTCAAGTTGCTCTCAACCTTGTTGATTGTTGCGAATAAAGTCCAAAGGTCTTTTGCTTGCTGTATTATTTGTGTCACATCAAGTGGTATCAGAGCAAGTTTTAGACTTGTCTCTACAAGCCTAGGTCTTAGGACATTTGCATTACCATCCCATATCGGTCACCTTGTCTTTGTGCATGTCCACCCGTAGGGGTACCACATACCGGACCGATCCTTCTACTTCCGATCCACCTATGGATCCCAATTTCCAAGGCAACCAAAACATCCCTAGGGAAGCTCCCCAAACTCCTATGGATCGACTCGAGGCTGCCATCCAAGTCCTCACGGAGCAAATGAATGGAATTTCCACCCGATTAGAGAGGTTAGAAGAAGCTAGGGCCCCACCTAGGAACCATGCCCAAAGGGCTCCTCCTCCACGGGTTGAACATGAGAGGGAAGACCTAGATGATGAGTGGTATCGTGAGCAAGAGAGAGCCCCACAACCTCGATATCATGAGAGGCGACCACGTGAGGATCCGGATGACTTCCTACTAAGAATGATCAAAGTGGAAGCTCCTAAGTTTGATGGGTCTCATAACCCTAGTGCCTATAAAGAATGGGAGCATGTCATGGACCAATACTTTGATTGGTACCCCATGTCCGAGGAGAGAAAGGTTAGGTTGGCCAAGATGCACCTTCTTAAACTAGCCAAAACCTATTGGCTAAAGGTAGAGAGCCAAAGGAGGATCAGGCGTGAGGAACCCATTGACATTTGGATAGACATGAAAGATCAACTTAGGAATAAATATCTTCCCATCTGCTATAGCCAACTTCTCCTTGATGAATGGCAAAGCCTTACCCAAGAGGGAAAGACCGTGGAAGAGTATATTGAGAAATTTGACTCATATCTCCTAAGGTGTGGTGTGGTCGAAGACCCAGCCGTCACTTTATCCCGGTTTAGGAATGGTCTCCTTCCCCACATCAAACGGGAGCTTTTTATGACGGAAGTGCATAACTTGGAGATTGCCTATCAAATAGCCCGTGATGTAGAGAGATTCTCTAGGAACCCAAGGTTTGCCCCCCTCAAGGGCCCGGGACCCCGTCCCAACCTGCCTCCTCTGTTAAGAACACCTCCTCCCAGTGGGGGAACCCCCACTCGGCCCTACCCCCAACCAACCACTCCCACCCCCACAAAGACCACTCCACTCAACCCTCCTCCCCGAAGGGAGGAAGCCTCCAAAGGAAAGACCCCAGGGAGTAGTACGATTAAATGTTTTCAGTGCCATGGTTATGGCCACATAGCCTCCCAATGCCCTTCCAAGGGGATGTCGAGCCTTGTTATTGAGGGCGGACCTACTACATCCCAAGAAACCCATGAGAATACTATTGAGGAACACGAGGCTACTTTAGAGTGGGAAGAGGAATACGAGGAGCAATTCTTTGAGGAAGGTGTAGAAGATGATCCCCACTCCACCCACTTAGGAGTAATAAGGTGCACCCTTACCCAACCTCAAGAGAATGATTGGAGGACTTCCATTTTTCACACCTTCATCAAAATCGGGGACCATGTTAGGAAGGTTATCCTAGACAACGGAAGTTGTGTCAATGCCGTGTCCCCGGACACCGTCAAGCTCCTAGGACTTACCCCAACACCCCACCCCAAACTATATCGTGTCTCATGGATAAACAACCATTCCCTATCCGTCAACACATGTTGTCTTATCCCCATCACCTTCTCATCCTACCAAGAGCAAATATGGTGTGACATCATACCTATGGCTGTAGGAAGCATCCTGCTAGGGAGACCTTGGATATATGATGTTAATGCTACCATCTATGGAAAAACGAACACGTGCACCTTTGAACACAAGGGAAAGACCATTCGCCTCAACCCTTCCCCACCCTGAAAGGACCCACCCTCCAAGGGAATTCTCCCCACACCACCTCAAAACTCAGGGGCCCCATCACCCCCAACCCAACCAACAAGTCAACTGTCCACCCATGAGAGTCCCATCAAAGGCCTACACCTCATCACTAAACAAGAACTCGAGGAAGAGGTAGCTCTCGGAACACCCATATACGCTGTGGTCATATGCCTAGGGGAATCCACCCCCTCCAACCCTCATCCTTTGGAAATACACCCTCTCCTAGAAGAATTCAAGGATGTGTTCCCCGAGGATCTCCCCGATCAACTGCCACCCACGAGGGATGTCCCACATGCTATTGACCTTGTCCCAGGGGCCACCCTCTCAAACCTTCCCCACTATCGTCTCAACCCCACTGAACATGCTGAACTGAGGAGACAAGTGGAGGAACTCATTAGAAAAGACTTCCTTCGTCTTAGTAAAAGTCCTTGTGCTGTCCCAGCCCTCCTCACACCAAAGAAAGATGGGACATGGCGAATGTGTATTGATAGCAGAGCCATCAACAAGAATACCGTCAAATATAGGTTCCCCATACCTAGACTTGATGATATGCTAGACATGCTAGCTGGAGCCACCATTTTTTCAAAGATAGACCTTAAGAGTGGCTATCACCAAGTAAGGATAAGGCTCGGGGATGAATGGAAAACAGCCTTCAAAATTGAAGATGGACTCTATGAATGGCTGGTGATGCCTTTTGGGCTCTCTAACGCCCCAAGCACATTTATGCGCCTTATGACCGAGGTCCTTAGGCCCTATATTGGAGTCTTCCTGGTAGTCTATTTTGATGATATCCTCATCTACAGCCAGTCCAAGGAAGCCCACCTCAGTCATCTTAGGCAAGTCTGTACCACCCTTAGGAAGGAGAGTCTCTTTGCCAACTTGGGAAAATGTCACTTCATGACAAAGTCCATTACCTTCCTTGGGTATGTTGTCTCCACCGACGGGGTATCCATGGACCCTGAAAAGGTCCAAGCCATCCTCGATTGGCCAGAGCCCCGCACTCTCCATGAAGTCCGGAGCTTTCATGGGATAGCCACCTTTTACCGTAGGTTCATCCGTGGGTTCAGCACAGTCACATCCCCTATCACCGACTGCCTCAAAAAGGGGACCTTTGTGTGGACCAAGTCAGCATCTAGGGCCTTCCAAGAACTCAAAGAGAGAATGACCCAAGCCCCTGTCTTATGCCTCCCTGATTTCTCCAAAGTTTTTGAGGTGACTTGTGATGCCTCTGGGGTAGGAATTGGCGGGATCCTTAGCCAGGACGGACACCCGGTGGCCTACTTTAGTGAGAAGTTGTGTGATACCAGGATGAGATACTCCACCTACGACAAGGAATTTTATGCCGTGGTACAATCCCTTCGGCATTGGAGACACTATCTCTTGCCTAAAGAATTTGTCATATTTTCTGATCATGAGGCCCTAAAATACCTCAACTCCCAGCAGAAACTGAATGCCCGGCATGCCCGATGGGTCGAGTACATCCAGTCCTACACTTTTGTGATCAAACATAAGGCTGGAAGCGAGAATCGTGCCGCGGATGCGCTCAGTAGGAGAATCTCCTTGCTAGCTACCATTCGGGTGGAGGTCATAGGGTTTGAAAGGATCAAGGAAGAATATCCGAATTGTCCAGACTTTGGGCATGTCCATACCCTCTTGACCACCCAACCACTCCAGGAGCACCAAAGCTTTATCCTAGAGGATGGGTTCATTTTTAGAGGCCATAAGCTGTGCATACCTCGAACCTCACTGCGGGATTTGTTAGTCTGGGAGTTACATGCAGGAGGTCTGGCGGGACACTTTGGGGTTCATAAAACCATTGCATTGGTTGAGGGACAGTTCTATTGGCCAAGTCTCAAAAGGGATGTAGCCACAATTGTGGGGCAATGTCGTACTTGTGCTACAGCCAAGCAAGTAAAGCAGAATACTGGCCTATACACCCCTCTCCCTGTCCCAGACCGACCATGGCAGGATTTGAGTATGGACTTCGTCTTAGGCCTGCCTAGGACCCAGAGGAAGCATGATTCCATCTATGTCGTGGTGGATAGGTTCTCAAAAATGGCTCATTTTATCCCTTGCTCTAAGACTTCAGATGCCTCCCACGTAGCCCGCCTGTTCTTTGATGAGGTGGTCCGCCTCCATGGCCTGCCCAAGACCATCATTTCAGATAGGGATGTCAAATTCACCAGTTACTTTTGGAAGACCCTCTGGCATCTAATGGGGACCCTGCTTAAATTTTCCACGGCCTATCACCCTCAAACCGATGGCCAGACCGAAGTCGTCAATCGGAGCCTAGGGAATCTCTTGCGGTGCCTTGTTGAGGACCGCCTTGGAAATTGGGATCTCATCCTACCTCAGGCCGAGTTTGCATACAATAATTTCACTAATAGGTCCATAGGCATGAGTCCCTTCGAAGCTGTGCATGGCTACAAGCCTAGGAAGCCAACAGATCTCATTCCCCTACCCCCACATGCTAGGGTGTCCATCACTGCTGAGTCTTTTGCACAACACCTTAGAGAGTTGCATGAGGATATTCGCAAAAACATCAACAAGAGCAATGAGATTTACAAGAGGTCAGCTGATTCCCACCGCCGCCACCAAGAATTCCAAGTAGGTGATTTTGTGATGGTGAGAACTGAGAGGCTGTTGGCACCTAAAATATGATCGTCGGCGACCAAGCCATAAGGACAAATGACCCAGCCCACCGAAGTACGGAAGCCGATAAAGATCAACATATTGAAGATTTCTCAAGCCGCCAGAGCCTCGGGTCATTCCGTACAGACACGGGGACTTCACCTCAGGGGAGCCGAGACAAGCTCACAATCAACCGGTAGTGCAACCAAGCCTGCCTAATGAACCGGCATCAACTCTGTCATGCCGCATACACCACATCCGTTGTCCGATCAAGGATGACGGTCTATCCGGTGATCCCCCACCAAATGAAGAGGTTCTCCTGAGGACGAAGGAGTTCCCCCGGCTCTCCAGCACGGAGGACCGAAAGCTCCGGCAGCAGAAGATCCCGATCACCCGACATGGGTGCGGCTTCCTGCCAAGATGGGCCCATTAGCGGCCGAATGATCACCCAGCTCGGGCGGATCTATCCCTGGTGTTGTCACGCCTTCCGAGAAGCTTCGGACACGAGCCAGGCCAAGATAACGGCATGGATCATAGAGCTGAAGGCCGTGTGTCCGCAGAAAACCCGTGCGAGCAGCCTAAAGCAATCCAGAACCTCGAGAATGGCCGTACGCCAATCTAGGAGCTTCGACAGATCATATCGTCGAAGTCTTAGTGAGCAGTGGTAGAGTACATGTTCACGATGGCCCCCGGAATTATCCCCGAGTTCATCGACTGGCTTGAAGCGTACAAGGAGCATTAGCCCGGCGCGCCTTAAACCGGCGCCCCCCCCCACTCAATACCCTTAAACCGGTGCGCCCCTTACCTCCAGCCCTTATCCCGGCGCGGCCCCCTACCTTCCGCCCTCTTCCCGGCGCGCCAGTTACCCTATCAAATGGCGCCTTAAACCGGCGCGATAAGTTGATGAAGACTCCCCCGGCGCACCAAAAGCTCACGCCGGATGAAGAGCCTCCAACCTGTTATATATAGGGGCGAGGTTCGATTGAAAAAGAAAGAGGAAGGCTCTGGGCTCTCAGAGAAAAGAGAGAAAGAAAAGGGCGAGGCAACTGCGAAACGGGAGAGTCTTCTTCCTTTCTCGGGATACACAGAGAGGGAGGGTTTTTTTTTCTTCTCTGAAGGGGCGACCGTCGGCCTGCATCGACGATACTCTGTTTTTGAGGAACAGGTGGGCATGGGCCGTTTCTCTTCCTGCTTTCCGCATTTCTTTTCCTTTTCTTCTAAGCTTCTACCTATCGAATGTAAGCGATGGAGGGGAGGGGCGACGATGATATGAGTCGATTCCCCTTCCCCCTTTTGCGATTTCTTCTGCCATCTTTCCTCTGTTACTGTGATCCGGGCGTCCTTTGCTTCTAATATCGTTAAACGGCAACCAAATAATGGTGCCGGAATTGTAATCTCGCCGTGCAAGTGTTAAATCCTCCCCGTCTTAGGGATGGCGATATGTATGCATGCCTGTGGATGTTTGAATCAATAAATTGGATGAACGATCTTCCCTCTCTCTATCTTTATCTATGATGACACGCGCGTCAGGATTCTTCTCTGCATAGGGCCGATTCCGATTTGCTCGAGATGCATATTATGCCCCGAATCACCGCGGGCTACAGAAACACCCCTCCCCGGGGGCTCTCTTTCGTTTCATTTCTTTCATGTTTAGTTCAAGGGCTTTGCATCCCTTTCTCCTCTCGGATAGAGCCGTGCCTCTGCATGCGCCTTTATCCCCTTGAGTATTGTTTTCTAACTGTTCGAATATATGTCCCTGCCGAGGGTCTGTCTAACTTAGGCCTTTATCATTTGTTCTTCGTGGCCATTTGCATCGTTCCGAGATTTCCTCGTCATTCCGATCATCCGGGGAGGGGGACATTCCCATGTTAGTTCCTGCAATTGCCGGGCGACCGAGGGCCCTACCTCTCCATGGTGGGCGTCTTCCCGAAGCCATGGCTAATAATGAAGGGGAGCCTGGGTCAATAGACTCAACTCCGACAGACCAGGGCCCGATCGAGATCATGGGGTGTGCGCTCCTTGTAGGCTAGTCCTCGGAGTCCCACTCTCCCAATGGTCAGTCCCTCCATGGGACGAATCACTGACTACGAGTCCTTCATCCCTCGTAGGCTAGCCCTCGGGGTGTCGTCCTCATCATCAGTGACTTCGCCCTTTCTATTTCTTCCCCCCATGGAGCTTTGGTGCCCCTAGCAGGCTTGTCCTCGGGGTATCCTATCCAGTGGGGTATGCTGGCCGCCTTTGGGCAGACCGGTGATTTAGGGGCTTGCTCCATTAGTGAGTATGACCCCGATCCTCCCCTGCAACTCCGTTTGTTCAGGGGAGATGCTATCAAATTTTTGACAGACTCTAGATAATTATGTCAATAAAAATGATCGCTCCAAATCGGATCAACTCAGTGCTCGAGTATGAACCTCGCACTGACTTCCCCCTCATTTCCAGAAGGCCATGGACTCCAATCAAACAACCATTTGGCCCAAACAACTTAAGAAAGGGTCCCATGAAGTCTAATAAACTTAAAAAGTTCATAATTCAACAAAACAGGTTTAATACGGCACGGTCTTAACCGGCGCGCCCTAAACCGGCGCGGTACCCCCCCGCGCCGGATTAACCCCACACTCATTTCCTTAAAAAATTTCCTTGCGACTTTCCGACGCGCCCTAAACCGGCGCGCCCCAACCCTCTTGCGCGCCGTCTCAACTGCATGAAGACCGCGCCGTATTAGCCGTTATACCTACGCGTTATCGCGCCGTATAAGTTTTCTTACATAAGTCACGCTCATTTTTGAAACCTTGTGCTGCTCTAATGGTTTATTTACCCCGGGGCAAGCCTCGCCTCTCGGGGGCAATGTCGACAAGCCGTAGCAGGCATTGAGTTGAATAAAGACGGGTCAAGCGAGCCCGAGTCATGTCATCATCATACTCACCATCATAATCCGTTAGCATTTCGCTTTCGCTAGCATACTTGTGTTGCTCTCCCTCTTCTCGATGAGGGGTAATAAATATGGGTGATCGTCACCGTCTTCATAACGCTATCTTCATGTTCAATATAATCATGAATGTCTTGTGTGCATGCATGCATAGATTCCCGGGTATATTAAATGGCGTCGGCTAAAAGCCGGATCATGTCTGGCCGGAAGCCCTCGTCACGCGCGATGGTGGTCTTCGGACCTGCGTCCTCCGCCACGTACCTAGGATCTGTTTTCCCATTTAACTACGCATCTTTCGCATGATTAATGCCGCATCCTGCCTGTCATTACTATAATCATCATGTAGCTCTTTTAACCCGGCTTCGACAGCCCGATATCTCGGTAATTAATCAAAGGCGTTCCCTCCTCGTGAGGGATGTAATTAACGCCATAACCTTTATGGTATGGCGGACTGCTAGTCCCGATCGAACCTCACATTCGCCCGACATGGGTCAGAATGAGCGCACAATAGAATTGTCACTCATGTGACTGGCACGCCCGCGTCGTTAATCAGTCAGTTGACCACCAGTTAGCCAAATGGTTGATCGATACGCGAACGAAAAGAAACGAACGAAAAGGACGGAACGAAAGAAAAGGTCGCGAACAGAGGCTATTCCCTAGGAATACATCTAAGTTGAGGTCTCGTGGAGCTGGCCCCTTCCAGGTGCTAAGACGACTTGGCACCAATGCTTATGTGTTAGACCTCCCTGAAGAATACGGAGTAAGTCCCACATTCAATGTGGCTGACCTGGTACCCTACAAGGGCCCCACGGTGACACCCAGTGAGGAACTCCAGCCTACTCCACCCCTTGAGAGCGCCCCCACACCTCAGAGAGCTCCACCCAGCTTGAGGAACCAGCGTGACAAAGTGGAGCGGATATTAGATGAACAGGTCACCAATACACGGAGCAAGGCGTATGAGCGATACCTGGTCAGGTGGAAGGGACGGCCCCCTTCGGATGTCGCATGGGTGAGTCGGGAGGACCTCCAGCGGTTGGACCCCGACCTCTTGGAGCAGTATCACAGCAGGGAGGACCCCTACTCGACAGAGTCGAGCTCTTCGCGGCCCGGGGGAATTGATGAGGGCATCACTCACGATTCCCTCTGGCTCGGGACCTCCCTCCCCTTCGACGAGATCCCGTCCTGAGCTCCATCACTTCACCGCTCACTGCAGCACCTTGAGGATCATCTTTTGTGCACTTGTTATCTTTATTTTGAGTCATAATCATGTAATTTGCCGTTTATTTGAGTCTTATACCTAGGTTATCATGTCATTTCCCTAAGTTGAGTCTCATTGGGCTTGGGTGCTTACTATTGGGCCTACTTCCTTGGGCTAGGCCCATGGGCGCACCCCCCATTCCTTGGTAATTTGTTAGTGTGTTAAGAGTCAGGGACTTATATGTAATAGTGGGTTTCCTATAAATAGGACCCCAATCCCTCTTTTGAAGGTTAATGAATATTTGAATATTTGAGCATAAGTGCACCCCCCCTCTCTCTCTAGCTCTCTCATTCTCTCTCACTCTCTCTCCAGGGGGCAAACCCCTCTCTCTCTCTTCCCCCTTCTCTCTCTCTCTCCCTTGGGCGAACCTGCCCTTTCACCTCCCCCTTCCCCTGCCACCTCAGCTGCCACCTCACCCTCCAACCCTTCACCTCCCCTAGGCCATTTAATACTCCATCAATTCCCTCCACTTCCCAAGCAACCCCTCCTACTCCCCTTACACCTTCCCCACCTCCAAGACAACCTTCCCTCTTCCCCACACAACCTTCCCTCTCCCCCACACAACTATTCCACTTCCCCACACCCTCCCATTCATAGCCCTTGTGCGACCCAAGCCCTCCCCCTACTTGCTGCGCACCCATCCTCATCAAACCCTCCCCCTCACCTTGGCCGACCCCTCCTTCACCCCCTCTCCCAGCTGCGTCTCCCCCTCCCCCATCCACCACTCCTAAGCACATCCTCCCCCTCCACCATCACCCACCTTCCACCACCACTAACACCCCCTCTCAATCCCACTTAGTTCTTCCACTTTAGATTCCTATCTGCCCAATCTGCAGGTAGTAGAAAGAAGGGACGACTTGCAGAGGCGACCACGGTTCCCCACGGCAACACCTGAAGGCATATCTTACATTGCTGGAAAGGTCGTCCAGTCCCCTACGCAGGCGAGGTAGAATCGTACCATTCCGAGTTCGGGGTCATCCGGGAGAACCAATCTCCCCCTACTGCGCAGAGCTCCGTCAGCAGAGTCCCTGAACCCTGTTCAAAGCTACACCACGGCCGACGGTGAAAGATTCAAGCGGCGAGTTCTTCTACAAATATCTTCCTCCACCAGTCCTCTTTCTGGATCAAGAAGCGGAAGTGCATTCGGCATGCAGAGGTCAGAGTTTTGGTCTTTCTTCCTCGGCTGGTCAGGTCTGTATCCCACAGGTGGCAGTGACCTGCCTCCACTCAACGGCATCCCCCAATCCACCCCAACATCGGACGGCTTCCCCGTCAGTTTTGCAGTGCAGAGGGATTGTCCACGGTTCCAGCAACCCTGACGGTTTGAGATTTGGCATCCGGGAGCGGCCGGGACAACTTCTGCAATCCACTGTTCGTATCTGGTAGCCGCTGTGGCCAGAGTCTGCAACCCGGTTCATCGCTGCACCACGACTAACCGTGGAGGATTCAGACTACGGGCCTTTCTTCAAAGATCTTCCTCCACCTGTCCCCGACCAGAAGCAAGAAGTGGAACCCCAGTCGGCATCCGGGAGACAAAGTTCTGATTTTTTCCCTTCAGTCGCGCGGGTCTGCCTCCCCCAGTCTGCAGCGACCAGCCCCCACTCATCGGCATCCCCCAATCCACCCCGACATCGGACGGCTTCCCCGTCAGTTTTGCAGCGCAGAGGGATTGTCCACGGTTCCAGCAACCCTGACGGTTCATGATTCAGAGTCCGGGAGCCACCGGAGCAATCTCTGCAACCTGCTGCATCAGAACAGAAGCTGTCAACCCCAAGTTCCATCGCCCTGTTCGAACCTCCGCCGTGGCCAGCGACGACATCAGAAGAATTCATTAAAATTCAGAGGTGTCCTAGTTCCTGTTACAAAGAATTTCCCCTGGTCTCGTCGACAGCAAAATTCCTGAGTAGGAGATACGGTTGCAACAACGGCTTCCTATCGCCTCTCACAGCAAGCGAGCAGATTCAACGTCGACTTCCTCTCCCTCAATTTCGGCGAGTTTCCCCTCCCGCTTGGCCGGCTTAGCGCCCCTCTGTGGACGCACTTTTCTTTCGACCGTTATTTCGGGGCGATCACCGGTTTATTGAGTGCGTGGGCGTGCCAGTCACCGAAGTGACGATTTATTCGAGCTCCGAGGAGCCCATGGTGCGCTCGAATCTAACTTCGTCAGACGACTGTGTGGTTCGTGTCGGGACCGAATCCCGTCGCGCCATAGAGGTCACGACGTCATTTACATCCCTCACACGAGGGAATACCCTTGATTAATTGCCGAAATTAGGGGCCCCGCGGCCGAAAAGAATAATACTAATTATGCGAGAGAGATAGGGACGGATCACACTGAAGGTTATGTTAAGGCCATAAACTGACGGCCATGTCGGCCACTCGTAGACCTTTTCGTATTCGGACACAGGTCCGTGGCAACGTCACGATGAGAAAACCGAAGTAGACCCCTTCAAATGTCTGCCGGACATGCGGCAATTTTAATGAGGATTCGGAAGGTGTCCGGAACGAGAAAACAAATCCGGTCCGATTAGGATGTCGACCCGAGGTTAGATCAAAGCCTGGCCATATCGGGGTGATTCCCGAGACTCGTGCTCGACCTGAAAGGGCGGCGTCGTTGTTCCTTTTGCCCCGGGTCACGGGGAGAGAGGGGGCTACAGTGTGGACGTTAGCGTCTTTTATCTGGGGCTTCCTTAGTTATATCTTCTGGGATTTCTGATTCGATGTTTACTATTTGTTCGTGCCTTTGATCGGGATGATTTCTCTTCTTTTATTCATGATTATTATTATTTAATTATTATTACCCCTCCCACCTCTTTTATCGTGATTAATATTGGGCATTCAGAGTCCTTTAATTAGCGTAATTTTTACTGATTTATTTGCTATTGTTAATGCCCTTGCCGTGATGTATATATATGCATGCATGTAGTGTGCCGGCGAAGGAAACAAGGTGTACCGCTGGAGGCTTGGGGTGTGCCGCTAAGGGCTAAAAAGGGCGTACCGCTGAAGGCCAAAGGGCGTACCGCTGGGGCCTAAAAAAGGCGTACCGCTGGAGAGTGTGCCGGTGAAGGAGGGGGGGTGGTATAAAGTCTGTACGTTCCCCAGGCTCGAAGTCTACACGTTGGCTACTCGAAGTCTATACATAGAATGGCTCAAAGTCTACACGTCGGGGCGTAAAGTCTGTACACTGCTCAAGTCTATACACTGGCCAAGTCTGTACACTGGCCAAGTCTGTACACTGGCCAAGTCTGTACATTGGCTGGCTCAAGTCTATACAGCGGCTGAGGGTGTACCGGCGAAGGGAAGGAGTGTACCGCTGAAAGGGCCAGGAGGAGTGTACCGCTGAAGGGTTGAAAGGGGCGTACCGCTGAAGGTCAATGAGGGTGTGCCGCTGAAGGCCAAGGGGGCGTACCGCTGAAGGTCAATGAGGGTGTACCGCTGAAGGCCAAGGGGGCATACCGCTGAAGGTCAAGGGGGGTGTACCGCTGAAGGCCAAGGGGGCGTACCGCTGAAGGTCAATGGGGCGTGAGGGTGGAGGCTCGATCAGTTTTCAACTATTTGTTTTAAGGCTTTTCTTTTCTTCTTTTCTTAACTTTCGTGTAGTTTATACAAAGTTCCTCCCGTGTTTGTTCTCTTGGTTCGGTTCGGTCTCTTTTCTTGCGGGTCGGGTTCTCGGGCGGCCAGGTAGTTAATTAGCTTAGTTCAGTTCTCGTCGGGGTGCCGGCAGTAATTTGATGAGTTGGAACGTTTCATTAGTTATTCTGCTCGTTTGTTGCCTCCTTTTGCCTCTTTTAATTGTTTATTAATATCTCACAAAAATTCGGCAGCATCTCCCCTTGACCCGGGACGTAAGGGAGATAAAGGGAGCGCGCCCACATGGAGTGGCGGAACCCGACAACTGGAGGTGGGCCCCCGGGGGAGCAACACCTTTATAGAACCTCGGAAAACGTGAAGGAAGGGGCTCGGAGGCGAGGCCAAGGAGTGGGCTGCTGAGAGGCTGAAGGGTGTGCCGCTGAAGGCCATAAGGTGAGTGTACCGGCCAAGGGCCAATTGGAGTGTGCCGGCCAAGGGGTGTGCCGGCTAGGGGTAACAGAGTGTGGGTGTGCCGCTGAGGGCAGAAAGGAGTGTGCCGCTGGGGGCAAATTGGGGTGTACCGCTGAGGGCTATTGGGTGTGCCGCTGAGGGCCAAGGCCAGTGTGTCGGTCAGGGGCCAAAGTGATGCATTGCCGGAGGATTAAAAGGGCCAAGTGTGTGTGGGCTTGCAGATTGTTCAAGAAAAGGAGGAAGGGTTACTGGAAGTGAATGAAGGACTCACAAGGCCAGGCTTTAAAGGGGAGGCATCACGTTGATGTGGTGGCTCAAAAGAAACCGGAGGAACGGAGGAAACGGGTAACACAATACATGCACTATGAAGGCAGGATCAAACCAACAGAGATAGCGGAGAAAAGCCCAAGGAGGGTGATTGATTCCATTCGTGGGATGTCAAAGACCGTATCCCTACATGCATATTACAAGAGAAAATGCCCAAATGAGGTCATGGACAAAAGGAAAAGACTCCAAGACGGAGAACGAGAGGAGGAATGAAATACAAGACGAAAGAAAACATTGGGGCCTAAGACATAGGCTACCATTCCCAACCCTCTCCCCCAATACAACAAGCTCTCTCTCTCTCTTACTCTTGTTTCTTCCCGGTGGCCGTCGGACGGAGCTCAGGCCGGGAGGGTCACTTCTTCTCTTCTCTCTTTTCCTCTTTCTCCTGTGTGTGTGTCTTCTACTGTCGGAGCCTCTCCCCCTCTGTGTGTTCGTCTGTGTACGTCTCTCCGTCTGTCCTTCTTTTTTTTTTGAAACGAAGAGAAGGGTTCTTTTATACCCCGGGCGGCGGGAGCCTTCGAGCACGGCCGCCGAAGCGGGAAGTGGCCCGTGATCATGAGGTTTGACCTGCCTGTCCTGGCTGTCAGTGGACTAGGCCACGTGGCCCAACGATCGGCTGCCACCTCATATGGCTCCACTGCGCGCCAAGGATGTGTAGGGCATGGGCCTCACGTCACCCGTTGAAAGAGCTTCACCGCTGTGCCGTTGAAGGGCTGAACAAGCGTGCCGCTGTAGTGCCAAAAGGGCGTACCGCTGGAGCTCCGGATGGGCGTGCCGTTGAACGGCCTGAAGGGCGTGCCGCTGGGGACCCTACAGGGTGTGTCGCTGAAGACCCCCCCAGGGGGCGTGCCGTTGAACCCCAAAGGGGTGTGCCGTTGAACCCCCCCTGGGGGTGTGCCGTTGAACCCCCCTGGGGGTGTGTCGGTGAAGGCCCCAAGGGTGTGCCGCTGGGCAGCCGAAGGGGCTGGGCGTGCCGCTGAAGGCCGTGCAGCTGAAGCCCAGGATGGGCGTGCCGTTGAAGAGCTAAATGGGCAATTTTGAGCCCATTGTGAGCACGAGTCGTGGCCCATTTGATTTTCTTCAAGGCCCATGGGCCGTGGGGCCTCTTGTGCTTGATTTCTCCGGGGTTTCTTCACTCGGGGCCGTTGTTGATGCTGGGCCGAGCGTGGCATCTGGATGTGCAATTTTCGGTGTCCACAAATGCCCCCCACCCACGGGTAGCGCAGGCGAAGGATGAGCCGGGCGGTGCCCGCGGGTGTCTTCGTCTCTTCTCCCTTTATCGATGCCGACGGGGTGTCGAGAACCGACCTGGTTGGTTGTTTGTTGGTCTCGTTGTTAGTGCCGACGGAACGTCGGGAACTAAAGTAGTATGTTGGTCTCTTAGTCTCTTCATCAGTGCCGACAGGGTGCCGGGAACCGAAGCAGTTTGTTGTCTCTTTGTCTCTTCATCAGTGCCGATAGTATGTCGGGAACTGACATGCTTTGTTGATCTCTTGGTCTCTTCGCCAGTGCCGACAAGATGCCGGGAACTGACATGTTTTGTTGATCTCTTGGTCTCTTCGCCAGTGCCGACGAGATGCCGGGAACTGGCATGTTTTGTTGATCTCTTGGTCTCTTCGCCAGTGCCGACAGGATGCCGGGAACTGACATGCCTTGTTGGTCTCTTTGTCTCTTTGCCAGTGCCGACGGGATGCCGAGAATTGGCATGTTTTGTTGATCTCTTGGTCTCTTTGCCAGTGCCGACGAGATGCCGGGAACTGGCATGTTTTTTGTCTCTTAGTCTCTTCGCCAGTGCCGACAGGATGCCGGGAACTGACCTGCTTTGTTGGTCTCTTTTGTTTCTTTTCGTTCTCTCTCTTTTTTTGAACCACATTACCGATACAAGCGCCCTTTCGGGTTTTCGCCGGTACCGGCCCCCTCTTGCTTTTACCCACGCGCCCTTTCGGGTTTTGACGTGGCGGGGTACCCAATTTTACCCGTAGCGCCCTTTCGGGTTTTCGCCACAGCCGGGTTGTTGCCATTTTTGCCCTTGTCCCCATGTGGGGGCAAGTCCGGCGGGGTATCTCTATTTTTAACCCCATTTTATTTTATTTTATATATTTTTTTTTGAGTGAGTGATATGCAAGTGTCGGCTAGGGCACGCAGCCTTGCGCCGGAAGGTAAGGTTCACTCGTTGGCAAGAATGGAATGCCAGCGCAACGGGAGAATCTGTGCCGATTCGGACGTAGGGTCCATAATGGCAATATTGTGTGGAGCGGGTGGCTAGGGCACGAGGCCTTGCGCCAGAAAGGGACTTATTCGTTGGTAAGAGATTAATGCCAACGCAAGGATAGAGGTTCTGCCGATTCGGGCGTAGGGCTCGTGATGGCAATATTGCATGGCGTGGGTGGTAGCTGAGGCCCGAGGCGATGTGCCAGAGACGGGCTTGTTTTGGTGGTAGGGTAGCGGCACTATGACAAGGATAGAGCCACAGGGGTAGAGTCGTTTTTGCTGGTGTGGACGTTCGTCTGACTGGGATCGTGGGGATGGAATGTCTTCCCCGGGGGCATTTATTATTGTATGCTGTCGACTTACTCCTCCGCGTATGTGAGCGGATGGGTATGTAAATGTGTATACATATATGGGTATATATATATATGTACATATATATGTATTTATTTAATAGATATTACATATATTTATTTTATTTATTTTTTTTTTGCTTTCCCTCCCCTTATTTTCTTCCTTTTTATTCCCTTTGTCTCTCCTTCTATTTTTTCTCACTCCTCCTTCTTCTTTCTCTTCTTTTTTTTTCTATTTTTTTATTGTCTCCCCCTTTTTGTTTCTTTTATTTTCCTCCTCTCTATTTTTTTTCTTCTCTTTTGTTTCCCGTCCCCCCTTTTTTTCTTTTCCTCTCTTTTTTTTTCTCTCTTTTTTTCTTTCTTTCTTTCTTTTCCTTCTCTTTTTCTCCCTTTTTTTCTTCTCCTATAAATAGGGGGGCGGGGGTAGTTCGAACGGTCACCCCGTTCGAATTGCCCCGCCTCCCTCTCTTTCTCTTTCTTCTGTGACCGAGCGGACGAGCCCCCCCCGTCCCTCTTCCCCTCTTTCTTCTCCGACGCCGGACGCCCACTCCGCCATCGCCGTCGTCCTCTCCGTCGCCGGGGTGAGGAGGCCGCCGTGAACGGCCCCCCTTTTCTTCTTCTTCCTCCCCTCTTGGTCTTCCCCCTTTTCTTCTTTCTCTTCTCCTCGCCCTATTCTTCTCCTTCCTTTCCGCCCTCGGGGCAGTGGGACCCTAGGGCTCCCTCCGCTTCTTCTTCTCATTCTCCGTCCTCCCCTTTGGCCCCCCCCTTTTCTCTTTTCTGTCTCCTCTTTCGTCTCCGGCGTCGCGGGCGGCCGGCGGTGAGCGGGTGTGAAGGCGCGTCGGGGAGGAGACGTAGAGCCGTGCCGGTGAAACCCCACGTGGGGTGTGCCGGCGAAGGGGTGCTACGGGCGTATCGGGGAAGCCCTATAGGGCGTGCCGGGGGAGGTTTCCCACATGCGTGCCGGTGAAGGCTCTGGGAGAGGTGTGCCGGCGAAAGCAGCTCGCCGAGGGGCGTACCGGCGAAGCCGTTGTCAGGGCGTGCCGGGGAGCGGGGCACCTGGGTGCGTCGGGGAAGGTGCTTGGGGGCGTGTCGGCGAGGGCACTAGCAGAGGCGTGCCGGCGAAGGCCCTAGCAGGGGCGTGCCGGGGAAGGCCCTAGCAGGGGCGTGCCGGGGAAGAGGCCTTAGGCCGTGTCGGTGAAGCGGGCACTAAGCGTGCCGGGGAAGGGCGCCTGGGGGCGTGCCGGGGAAGCCATGCACCGAGCGTGCCGGGGAAAGACGCCTGGGGGGCGTGCCGGGGAAGGGGCCCTAGAGCGCGCCGGTGAGGGGCCTGTCTGGGCGTGCCGGGGAAGCTATGCACCGAGCGTGCCGGGGAAGGACGCCTGGGGGGCATGCCGGGGAAGGGGCCCTAGAGCGCGCCGGTGAGGGGCCTGTCTGGGCGTGCCGGGGAAGACCGCTCGAAGCGTGCCGGTGAGGGCAGCTTCAGGGCGTGCCGGGGAAGGCACTAGTCAGTGAGCCAGCAAAGAGGCCTTAAGCCCGGGGAAGAAGACTTTTCGATCGACGGACTTCTGGTGTTGCCTCTCGGGGCCCACCATGTTTTGTTGGGGCCGTCACTCCTTGTGGACGCGCACCCGTGTTTTCCCTTATGCCTCTGGCCTAGGGAAAACTCTACCGAAATTTCGTCCGAAATTGGCAATATTTTGTTCACTTGACTTGTAGTAAAGCCCCTTTACAGTCTTTCACTCCCTTTTGCACGTGGCTTATTCTGATCTTCTATTTGTGTATCTTTGCAGATAAATGGCTGCCCCAAGTGGTTCCTCGGCTCCTGTTGCCGCTATTGGTGCTGATCTTATCCCACGGGGCCCGGTACCAGCAGTTACCTAGTTAAATGTAGAGGACTTGGATCGGGAGCATGTAGAAATAGCCGCTTTGGCAGAGTCGTCTGAGTCCGACGGGGAGACCATGGATTTCCAGAGGGTTGCCCGAGGTGACAGTGGCTTCACATTTAACCGGGTCACCGGGGAGTACAGAAAGGACTTCCCGAAGGACAGACACCTGGTTCGATTTCTGAAGCATTTTCGCTCGCGGGAAGGGCGAGACTTCCGGGTCGTGAAGAAGGCTGAACAGGCTATACTGCAGGCCCGGGATAGCCTGTTGTACAGCGTTCCCCGGAGTATCCCGATGTACCTGGTGGGAGAAGCCCGGGAATGGAAGCCGGTCCTGGGGATCGAAGGGGTACTGCCGGCTGAAGACAAGCTGGTGCGGGCGCCTCAGTTTACTCCGGCCAGATGGGACTTGTCTGCCGGGAAAGTGCACAACGAGGCGCCTCGGTTCGGCCTGTTCTTGGCTCCCCTGAAGTGGGGCTACAGGGAAGAGCCCTTCATCTTGGACTGTTTGGCCATCAGATTCAAGTATGATCTATCACTGGGCTGGTTCGGGGAGCTGAAGCTTCAGGACGCCCACACCTTCCGGGAGAGGGCGGTGGAGTTCACGGAGCATGTGCTGTTCAACTATGCTCCTTTGCTGGTCCGGGTCGGCGTTTATCACAGCGTATACGCCTCCCGATATGGCTATCCCATTTCCAAGGGCCTCTGTTGCGGCATGATAGAGGTGTTCAGCGCAGCGACTAACACCTTCTACACGGCGGAGGGCGAGACTTCTCTGGATTTATGGAGCCTAAGCCAGCTGAGCGGCTTGCCCATTGACGGGGAGCCCTATGAAGAAATATGCCTCCCGGACCTAATCAAAGACGAGACCAACGGGGACGGCTATTATTCTCTGGGGTATTCATACCGGTACTTGATGAAGGCGTACCGGGAGCTGTACCAGCTGTCGCACAAGGGGAAGCAGCCCGCCCGTGGGGACAAGAAGAGGGTGTGCATGCCCCTGTGGCTGGAGTATTTCTTCGACGGGCCGAAGCGGTACGAGGAATTCCCCTGCGTTGGTACTGCCGTGGCTCCCAAGAAGCGTGCAAAGCCCAAGCTTGACGTGAAGATCCCGTCTAGAGGGCGTCGAAGCGGGCCTAACCCGATGGGTTTGGATCCCCAGACCCACTGCGCCGCCTATCTCACGTACTGGCTATGCTCATTTGCCATGCCGTACGGCGACGAGACAGTTATCCGGCCGGACGCCATCTACCCGGCGTGCCAGATGGCGTGGGGTATCAGGCTTTCTCTGTGCCCGGCCACCCTCTGCTTAATTTACAAGGCCTTGGGGGATATCAGCACGCACCAGTTTCCCAGGCAGGCCCGGTATGTGTGCCCACTGCACTTCTTCAACGCGTGGGTTTGTTCGCTGTTCCCGGAGTTTGCCCCGCGAGTTCTCCAGGATTGGGGGCTGATACCGAGGATGCTGGAGTTCGCGAGTGCAGAGCCGGCTTCTAGCTCGATGCGGATGTATGATATCCGGGGGCGGTTGACCACGGTTCCCCGGGATGCAGCCGGTACTATTCATTTCTGGACGCTGGCCGCACACTCAAGCCCCCTCGTGAATAATAAGAGGGAATGCAAGGATGACCAGGTGGAGAGGTACGTTCATCCTATCAGCCAGGAGAACGTGGTGCGCCCACTACTGGAGCCGGAACTGCGAGACTGGGCGCTATCAATTCGCCCGAGCGTGCTGGTATTCAGAAAGGGGGAGAATGTGTTGCTGGAGCCATATTACCCTTTCCGGTTCGATAGCAATTTCGGGTATGATCAGCATATCCCTGCTTATCATGCGCAATTCGACTTGCCCTCGCGGAATGTCCGGGGAAGTTTGGTTGCCGAGCACGCCAAAAGCTGGTGGGACTTCTTCCACCGAGCGGACTCCGCCTCTTTCAGGGTACCGGCCCCGGGTCGTGTCCCCCGAGTGACCCAAGATTACATAAAGTGGTGGAATGCCCGGACGGCTTTCTATCGGTTGCACAAGACCGATTGTTGGGATGGCGCCGAAAGGAGATTCCTTGGCCGGCAGCCAGTGCCAGTGCTTGATATTGAGCCAGACCATCTTCTTCGGCTCAAGAACAGATAGGAAAAGGAAGTGGCAGCGTATCTGATGGCTCGCCGGGAAGCCCGGGACATGAGGCCGACGCCGAAGGTGGAGCTACCCCCAGCGGCTAAGGATGACTACGAGAAGACGCTGCGGGACTTGTGCCGGGTGGGGAGCGACCGTCTGGAGCTCATCAACTACCCATTCCCCATAGAGGAAGAGGGTACTCCTGCCAAGAGCTGGCGCCCAGAGAGGGACTTGGCCTG
Organism: Amorphophallus konjac; assembly: GCA_022559845.1. NCBI lineage: Eukaryota > Viridiplantae > Streptophyta > Magnoliopsida > Alismatales > Araceae > Amorphophallus > Amorphophallus konjac. The sequence continues at coordinate 8,063,613 of CM040128.1, read as the reverse complement.
CCTGTATCGCACGTTCGTGAGGCGGGAGGAGAGGAAGCCCGAGAATTACAAGGATACCACGTGGCTATATGTCCTCCTCCGGGTGAATGGGATGAAGATTGAAGATGTGACGGCCTCCATCCTGGGCAAGCGCCTGCACATCCCTTATTATTATGCTGATGGGTGGGGCATGGACCACTTCAATCTTTTCTGTCACCTTTCTTCCAAGAAGCATGCGGATCTGGCCAACCTCACGGACCGGTGTCAAACTATTGAGGACGTTTGTTGGCTAGTCCGGGAGGCGGCACGTCGGGACAAGGAGATGTCCCTGAGCTACTGGCCGATCACGCTGCGGCTGTACACTGGCCCTCATGGTATTCAGCTCCCTCTTGCTCTTCGGTTTTGTCCCTCAGCGCTGCGGCTCTCGCGGTGAGTTAGGTACTAATGGTATATGCATGTTCGTTCTTTCCCCCCTTTTCTTTGCAGACCATCCCGACAGCACGCAGATGGCCACGTACCGGAACCTCCTGCGGCTGGTGAAGAAGCCTGCGTATTTTGAAGCCGCGCCGCTGGCCCCGACCACGGCTCCTTTGCCTAAGGCTGCGAAGAGGCCCCGGGCTAAATCGCCTGTGAAGAAGGCGGTGGACGCCGCCAAGGCGGCTAAGCAGCGGGATACAAAGCGGAGGAAGACAGAAACGGCTAAGGCTTCGACGGCTGTTCCTCTGGCACCACTAGTCCCGTCTTTCGAGGAATTCGAAGCTGCCCGTCCCGAGCCAGGTCAACCTGCCGGTCAGTGTTCCCGATCATTAGCGTGTCTCTTGAATCTCCCCCCCCCCCTTTTTATTTTGGAGTGGAGTCTTGACACCTGGGTACTTCTTTTGTCTCAGCTTCTCTGGGAGAGCCCGTGCCCACGCCTGACATGGGTGAAGTTGCGGTCCCGGCAGAGGCGACCCAGGCGGCGGCTCCGGCTCCCTTGCCGCAGGCAACGGGAAGGCCCCGGGCACAGTCGCCCGTTAAGAAGGCACTGGCTGCTGCCAAGGTGGCCGGGCAAAAGACGGTAAAACGGCAGCGGACCGAGGCATCCCCGGCTCCGACGGCAGCCTCGCCGGTGGCCCCTGTCTTGTCCTTCGAGGAATTCGAAGCCACGCAGACCGAACCGAGCCGCGAAGCTGGTGAGATTCATCGGCCGCCCGTGTCGTCTGTGGTCGACCGGCCTCCCGAGTTGACCTCGGATTCGCGCATGGCGACGATGCGCTTCTATCTCACGGGCAGCACGGAGGAATCGGCGCCCGTGTTGCTCCCGGGCGAGGGTACGGCTGGGACTCCCGAGAAGGGTTTGCCTGTTGAGGAAGCCCGTGGGTCATCTCGTGTCGCAGGAACTGAAGGGGGTAAATATTTTCGACTATACGGTTAGCTCCTTTTTTTTTGTGTCCTGGGGGCCAGTAGATTCAGCATGGCTTATCTCCCTTTGCATGACAGGCGTTGCTGCGGCGGCCACCAAGTCATTGTGGCCTGATCTCGACCTCCCGATGATGCTGACATATGTGAGGAGGAAGAAGATCGGAGTACAAGCCTCGCCTAGCCCGAGGGAGGACGTGCTGGACAGAGATTCTGAGGAGGAAGCTCCTCTGCCGGCCCAGGCCGAGCCGATGGCGGTCGAGTCTCCGTCTGGGGAAGAGGTAGATTACAATTACTCTTCCGACGAAGCAGCTCCTGACGAGGGCGTGTCCGGGGCATCGGAGCCGCCCGAGCCGGTCTTCGGGGCCCCCTTACTTGCTGGCTCCCCGAGCCTTGTGGGGAAGACCGCCGTGAGTGTGAGCTTGTTTGGGCCGGCTCTCCCTTCCCTTTTTGTGATTGACTGACGACTTTATCCCCCCCCCCCTTTTTTTAGGATTTTCAAGAACCGGCCGAACTTGAGGTCGCAGAGGAGGCTGCCCCGGCTGCGCTGATCGACCGCCCAACAGGGGTCGATGTCGGCATGGGCAAATTGGCTCTTTTACTCGACGCCCTTCGAGAGGAAATGCCCGTGGAGCCCTCCGGTACTACCAGAGCGGCGGGCGAGCCTCTGGAGGAGGGAGAGATCGCGCCTGAAGGTAGCATTGTCCCAGCGGCTGAGGTGAGTATGCGGGCTTCGCGGTCTCCTTTTTGCATGGTTTATTTTAGATGGCGAATAGCTGATTCCCATTCCCATGGTTAGGTGATGCCGATGCCGGGGAAGGCGCCTGGCCGTATCCGGAAGGCCGTGGCCAAACGGAGACCGAGCATTGGCCCGATAGCGGTGGAGGGGCCGGCTCCAGTCTTGGGCTTGGAGAGAGAGAGCCTGGCTGCGCTCATGGAAGCGGGACGTTTACCCCAGCTGGTGGTTCCGCTTCCGCCCTTCCCGAAACTCCCGGCTCAGATGGGGGACCCGCTCTTGCAGCAGATATTTGCGGGGCTCCGTGCGCATCTGGAGGGATCTCAGCCGCGAGGGAGGAGTTCATGGGTGGCGACTTCGGGCCTGGCCTTACTCGAAGCTCCTCCTCTTGCCGAGGTGACGGCCCCTGCACCCCTGCCCCTTGGAGCAGTGGCAGGGTCGGGCCAGACGGAGGCAAAGGGGGCAGGGGAAATCCAAACGACGGGGGCGCCGGAGGCTTCGGCAATGGTCTCGTCCGTTCCCCAGGCAGTGGTTGGCCAAGAGTCTCTCGTCGAGCTAGGCCGGCCGGGCGACTTGACCCTCGCCCTTCCTTCATCTTCAGTGGCGGCAGATACCGACCTGTGGGCAGAGGTGGACAGCACCGTGGAATTCACTGCTCCGGTAGCGCCCTCAGTCAGCCATATGTCATCAGAAGCTCCAGTACGCCAAATGCTGATCACTCTACGGACCATGCTCCTCGCCGACCCTTCTCTGTCATATAGAGAGGTGCATACTATAGTGGTGCAATTGACCGGGGCGCTGCAAGTGCTCAGCTGCCCGCTGGGAGAATGGTCGCGGCGGGTTCTGCTGTTGCTGAAGTATGTCAAGCGCCGCGAGTTCCTGGAGACCCAAGCTCCTGACGAACGTGCCGCCCTTGATGCTCAGGCAGACGAATATCTGCAGACCCTAAAGGCCCGACGCGACAGTAGAGAACGCCACGGAAAGGCCCTAGAGGAAGGCGAAGGCAGCGTTCGTTCCTTCAAGAATCGGATCGAGAAGCTGGAGGGCTATCTCGCTGCGGCTAAACTTGGCCTCGCCGAGGCGGAAGGGGCGGTGGCAGAGGAGAGGGAAGCCCTTGCCGTCGCCGACGTTGAAATGGCGTCCGTCGAAGCGGAGCTCGCCCGTCTTGAGGGATTGAGGGGCCGACTGCGCGATATGACGAACTTCCCTTGCGTCGGGATCCTCCCCCTCGAGGACATCTTCAGGGACATCAACTAAGCGTGGCATCCCTTAATTTCTCTTTCTTTTTTTGAATGTAACACAGGGGTATGCCCCGCAGCACATGTAGTTTGATCCTCTTTTGAATAGAGCAAAGCATTTATGATTTCACGCGTTCCTGGTGTATGCATTTGTCCCGGAGGGAGCTTTCCCATCCCTCTTTCTCTTCCGTGCATATTGTTTTCTCCTTCCTTTTCCCTCGCTCTTGTATCTTTTCCCCCTTTTCGTGTAGGGACCCATTGGCAGGGTATGAGTCTTTGCGGGGATTCACTTTGGAAGGATCAGGCAGGGACCCCTGTCAGGGTACAGGAGAGTGCTCGCCTTCCCAGGGGGAGGACGAGGGGACCACTCCACCATACCGAACGGGCAACTCCCTGGTTTTGCCGCAATATTGGAAGCGCGTGCTGGTCTCGAGTGAGGGGTACTTGGCCAGAGACCCCTTTTGCCGTTCAGAGGTGGCGGATAGAAAGGTCCGTTTAGTCAGTGACTTTAGACGGGAGGTCTGATCCAAAGGGGTGCTCGCCCCCCGGGGAGGATGGAGAGAAGAGTTTGTCTAGTCAATGACCCGGACGTGAGGTCCGAGCCAAAGGGGTACTCACCGCCCGGGAAGGACGGAGAGAAGAGTTTGTCTAGTCAATGACCCGGACGTGAGGTCCGAGCCAAAGGGGTACTCACCGCCCGGGAAGGACGGAGAGAAGAGTTTGTTTCTTTCTTTTTTTTAAATCAATTTTTTTGGTACCCCCGCTGATGCAGGGCGGTGACTGGAAATGGGGGGCGTTCCCCCTTTCTGGCCTCTCTTTTTTTTTTCTCTCTTTTTTTTTCTTTTTTTTTCTTTTTGCTTCTTCCTTCTTTCTCTTTCCATTTTTTTTCCTTTTTCTTTTTCCTCTCTCTTCCTCTTTCCATTTTTTTTCTTTTTTCTTCTTCTTTTTTTTGTCTTTCTCTTTTTTTTCTTTCTTTCTCTTTCTACTCCCTTCTTCCCTTTTTCGGAAGCCCGACTGGTGGCCAAATCATTCGGACATTAATCGCGCAAATCCGCCCCAAAATGGGGCGAAGAGTAATATTATTACCTGAATGGGGGCGCTGGGGCGTGGTACAGCCTCAAGTGCCTTCCATTAAGAGGCGGGAATTGAACCTCCCCGCGGTGGTTGACAATTACATAGGCTCCGCCTTCGTAGACTTTTTGGACTACGTAGGGTCCGAGCCAGTTCTCGTTTAGCTTACCTTTGGGGTTGGCCGCCATGAGATCTCTTCTCTTGACCATGACAAGGTCACCCTTCTTGAATTCGCGTTCCTTGACGAGCTTGTCAAAGGCGCGTGCAATCCGGGCCTGATAGACCTGGATATTCTGTTGGGCTTGAAGCCGCTTTCCTTCCAGACTGGAGAGTTCATCGAGCCTTCGCTCGGTGTTGGTCTGCCCTTCGGGGACAAGCCCATGCTGAATGGCGACCCTGAGGGACGGTATCTCCAGTTCGACGGGGATGATTGCTTCCGAGCCATATACGAGAGAGAAGGGCGAGCAGCCCGTTGGGGTCCTGTATACGGTTCGGTACGCCCAAAGCGCTTCATACATTCTTCCTTCCCAGTCCTTTTTGTTAGGGCTAACAGTCTTGGCCAGGAGAGTGCAGAGTGTCTTATTGAAAGCTTCGGCCAGCCCATTAGCTTGTGGATTGTAAGGAGTTGAGGTCCTCCAATCAATTTTGTATTTTTCTGCTAGTCGGTAGACTTTCTGGTTGAGAAAGTGGCTGCCATTGTCTAACACAATTCGGTCGGGCACGCCGAACCGGGCTATGATGTTGCGGAGGACAAACCTGGCCACGATTTCTCCGGTGACCTCCCGTAAGGCAACGGCCTCGGCCCAGCGGGAGAAGTAGTCGGTCGCCGCCAGAATGTATTTGCAACCTGTGGAAGACGCGGGTAAGGGGCCCACGACGTCCGTTCCCCATTGGGCGAACGGCCAACTGGGCACTGTTGGGTGTAGTGGTGCAGGAGGTCTTCTGGGAATGGTGGCATGCTCCTGACATCTATGACACGACTTAGCATACTCGCAACAGTCGTTGAACATTGCAGGCCAATAATAGCCAAGTTTCTTGATTTCAATTTTCATTTTCGGCCCCGCCTGGTGTGCGCCAGTTATGCCGGCATGGACCTCCTTCATAACCCTCCAAGCTTCTTCAATGGACAAGCATCGGAGGAGCAGCTTCCGTTTGGCATCGGCCACAATCCGGAATAATATTCCGCTTCGGAGCTCATAGGAGTCCTTGGTTCTGACCAGCTTGATCTTTTCTTCTCTTCGGTCGGGTAGTTGCTGGTGCCTGAACCACTGCATTAGGGGGTCCCTCTAGTCAGGCAGGCTGACGGCTTCTGCTGTGGCGACCTGTAGGTCCTCTTCTTCCGGCTCTTCTTCTATCATGCTGGGCATCTGGCGTTGGTTTATTACTTGGATATGGAGATATCCATCTGGGGGCACCGCCAGTGAGCTTGCCAATTTTGCCAATGCGTCGGCTTGTGCGTTCTCCCCTCTGGCGACATGGCCTATCTCGAGGAGGTAGAACCGCTCCATGAGCCCTTTTGCTTTAGTGTGATACGGGAGTAGCTCAGGTTTTCGGACATCAAACTGCCCCTGGACTTGCTTAACGACCAGCAGCGAATCGCCGAACACCTGGAGCATTTTGATCTCCATTTGGAGGGCGACCTGGAGGCCGATGATCAGGGCTTCATACTCTGCTTCATTATTGGTGCAGGGTTTGCTGATGCAGCAGGAAGTGTGCATCACCTCTCCGTCCGGCGACTTGAGGACGATGCCTGCTCCGGCTCGTACCTTGGTGCGCCCGGACGGGGTCGCTTCTGTCCTTGAGGCTCCATCAAAGTAAAGCTGCCAGATGGCTTGTTGTATTTGGTCTACCTCTAGTGTTTCATCTTCAGGTAGCTCGGTGGCCAACGGGGAGTCTTCGGGCACGGGATGTGCCGCGAAGAAATCCGCGACGGCTTGTCCCTTAACGGCCCTTTGCGGCACGTAGGTGATATCGAACTCCATGAGTAGCACGGCCCACTTGCCAAGGCGCCCCTTTGGGACGGGCTGAAAAAGGATGTGCTTAATGGGGTCGGCCCTGGATATCAAGCTGACTTCATGGGACAGCATATAGTGCCTCATCTTCTTGACTGCAAAGACCAGGGCAAGGCAGATCTTCTCAATCGGGGTGTACTTAGCTTCTGCACCCACCAATCTTCGACTGAGGTAGTAGAGAGCCTGCTCTTTTCCCTCATCATTGTTTTGGGCGAGCATTGCCCCCAGTGAGTATTCGGTGGCCGCTATGTATAGAATCAGCGGTCTGCCTTTGACAGGTGCCCCCAGGACAGGCGGGGTCTTCAGATACTCCTTTAACTGGTCAAACGCGTGCTGGCATTCATGACCCCAGCTGAAAGGTGCATTCTTCATCATTAGTCTGTGGAATGGCTGGCAGCGCCCCGACAGGTTGGAAATGAGCCTGCGGATGTAAGCTAGACGCCCCTGTAGGGATCTCAGCTCTCCCAGATTCTTCGGAGGGGGCAGCTCCTGGATAGCTTTTATCTTAAAGGGGTCGATCTCGATCCCTCTGTGTCGAACAATGAAGCCGAGGAACTTTCCACTGGACACGCCAAAGGCGCACTTCATGGGATTCATTTTCAGCCCGTACAGACGGAGCCTTTGGAAGACGACCCTGAGGTCATTCAGATGCTCATCCCACTTTTTAGTCTTGACGACCAGGTCGTCGATGTAGCATTCGACCTTGCTGTATAGCAGCTCGTCGAAGATCTTGGTGATCGCCCGCTGATATGTGGCACCAGCATTCTTGAGGCCGAAGGGCATCCTCTTGTAGTGAAATATCCCTTTAGGTGACCTAAAGGCGGTGTGAATCCGGTCGTGGTCGGCTATCCAGATTTGGTTATAGCCGGACGACCCATCCATAAAGGACAAGGCCTCGTGGCCAGTAGTTGCATCGATCATCACTTCGGTGATAGGCACCGGGAAGTCGTCTTTTGGGCAGACTTTATTCAGGTCGCGGAAATCCACGCAAATCCTGATCTGTCCATTCTTCTTCTTCACTGGTACAATGTTGGCCAACCATGTGGTGTATTGGTTTTCCGCCACGAAGCCGACATCTATGAGCTTGTCGACCTCCTTGCAGATCTGGCTGGTTAACTCTGGCCTCATGCGCCGGGGAGACTGCTTCACTGGCTCCACCTTGGGGTCAAGGGACAGGATGTGTTGAGTCACCTCGGGGCTGAGTCCGGGCATTTCTTTATAGTTCCAGGCAAAGCAATCCCGGAACTCTTGTAGCAGCTTCATGTATTGTTCTCTCTCACGAGGAGGGATGAGAGCACTTAGAAAGGTCGGCCTGGGGTCACCTTCTGTGCCGAGGTTGATCTCAATCAATTCGTCGACTGTGGCCCGGCCGCCATTTTCAATTTCCGGCGGGGCTGGCGACAAATCGACGAAGTCGTGGCCTTCATTGTCTTCGGGCTCGAGGATGGCATCCTCGTCTTCTTGCTCCTCCTGGCTGGGTGTGGTGGCTGGATTTGCCGTGCAGTCCTCTTGGACCGCAGCCGCCGGGTCTATGAGGTCCGCTGGTGCAGAAAGGCACAGGGCCACCCCGGGGTCTTCTATATTCTCATCGTAGATAGCTTGGACGGGGGCCGGGGCAGCCGCATCTTCAGGAGCCTGGTAGTGGATGGACACGGTGTAGGCCCCCGCTCTGGGGCTGTCCGCCACATGGGGGCGTGGCGGGGCTATCACATAATCCCCCATCCTGAGCTCGTCCCTGTCAATGAGGTCTTGGGCAATGTCTTTGAAGACATAGCAGTCTTCAATGGCGTGGCCCAGCATCTGGTGGTAAGGGCAAAATAGCGGGTCCCCGCTTCTTCAGGTGTCTTGCGGCCTCTTGGACCGTGGAAGGGAGACTTTGCCGTAGTGGCAAGCCCAGTCGAAGATGCCCCAGGTCTTCTCTCTCGGAAAGGAATAAGGCTTCTGTAGCTTCTCTTGGAGTGTCAGCCCTTGCCTGGTCGGCCGCTCGATCAGCGAGCTTGCCATGTCTCTCATTTCCCGCCTCGACAAAGCGGGGATGCTGGGACTGGCGCCTCGGGGCCGAGGCATCTGGCCACCCCATGGGGGGAGGGAGCCCTTGATCAGGTCGGCGACTAGCGAGGTTAACTCGGCTAGCCGCCTCTTCAGCATCTCGATCTCCCGTTGCTGCCTGTGGTACAAGGCGTACATGACGGGGTCGTATCGAGGGGAATTCGGAGCATGACCCATGCTGCTGCTCCTTGCTTCGCCGGCCGGCCGGGGCGAAGGTGTTTCGCCGGTGTGCCCTTTCGAGGTCGACACTTCGGAGAAGGAGGGGGTCTTCTCTATGCAACGGCGGCGGGGAGGTTTCCAAAGGAAGATCTCCTCGTCTTGTGCCTCCTGAACTGGGGGCGCAGGATGTGCGTCTTGACAGGCTTTCCGCGAATCTGTAGCTTCTACGGGATCGTCGCCGGGCCATGTTGAGACCGATATGACATCAGTCTCGTAGCAATTTTCTAGTGCAAAGCCCAGACCGGGGTGCTTGGTGACTTTCAGCAACCGTCGATCCAGGTTTGGTGGGTTCCACATTTTTTCAAACATTTCCTTCCGGCTGGAGGGCTGGTAGGGAGGAATCTTCTGCTTCCTGACCATTCTGGCTGCCCGGTCAGTCATGTGGGGAAGTCCCGTAATGGGGACGTGCGGGTCATGCAGCTCGTCAGGGAACCGGCAATCGTCGTCTTCCCTGACCGGCTTCTCCCCGGCCACATAAAAGATAGTGGGCGGCCCCTCGGGGTTAGGCACCTCGAAGGTTCTCAATTGCTCAGCCGCTTGGCATTCAATTTCCGCTATCGGCTTGACGATCCCTGGCGGGACCCTGACATCTTCTAGCAGGTCTTCGAGGCAGGGTGCCCCCGGTGTGGGGTAGATGGGGAGAGGGGCTGCCCTAAATACCCCTTCCTCTTGTGCAATACATGGTACATGTGTGGGAGCCACAGAGCCTGGGGGCGGCGGAGGAAACCAGCCTCCCGATTCCATTTTCTTCTTTCCCTTGTATCGGGCAGCTTGAGGAGCTTGCTTCGCCTCTTCCAAGTACAGATTAGCATCTGACAAGTGACACTCAAACACCTCGAACGGGTGGAGGTCGGCGAAGATTCTGACTTCCTTTCCCTCGCAGGGGTACTTGATACACTGATGCAAGGTGGAGGGCACCACCCTATTTTGGTGTAGCCAAGGCCGGCCGAGCAACGCCTTGTAGGACGTGTTGGAGTTGATGACGTGGAACTGGACTTTGGAGGTGAAGTCGTCAAAGGTCAAGTTGAACTCTGCGACCCCCATGGGAACCTCACATTTCTGGTTAAAGCCGGCAATCTTGACATTTTTAACTTCGACCAGGTGTACGTCAAAGTAGTGCTTCTGGTATACCCGGTACGGGAGTATATTCACTGCTGCCCCTGGGTCGATCAAGACCCTGTTGATAGGCTGGCCGTTCAGCTGCCCTTTCATGTAGAGGGGCCTGTTATGGCTGCAAGTCGGTAGGAGCATGTCATCTTCTGTGAAAGCCACTGCTACTTCAGGTGATAATTCTGCCAAACAGGCTTCGAGGTGTGCTGGCGTCTGGAGTGCGGCGATGATGGCTTGCCGTGTTTCTTCATTCAAGGACAGCATCTCCCACACCGTGAACCGGGTCGGGATTTTCTTGAGGTGTCTGACTATTCGCTCGGCCGCCCGCACCTTGAGCAGTTTCATCTCTTCGGGCTTGCTGCGCCTGCCCTCATCCTGGGATTGGGGTCCCGGATTAGGGGACGCCTTCTTTGCGGGATATGTTGTAGCCCGTTGAGCAGGCGGGGCCTGTTGGGCCTCCTCTGCTGTTCGCATGAATTCGGCGAGGTTTGGGGTGCCGCTGAATTCTTCCTCTGGCTGGGCAGGAGTTGCAGCTGGCAGAGCTTGGAGAGTGCTTACTTTACTGGTCGCAGCGGGCCCCTGGGGGTGCGCCCGCCTTCCTGCTCGAGCTGACAGGAACTCGGCGAACGACGGGGCGCCTTGACTCTTGGTGCCTCCGGGGTAGAGGCCTGATGGAGGAGGGATCTCGGTGCCTCGGACCTCGGGCTCGGGAACCTGGTATGGTTGTTCCCCCCTGAGCATGATGTTGAGGCTGCCCTGAGGAGAGCGCCCCCACTTCCTCCCTGACCTGGTGGCGTGCTGGGAGGTGGATGCTTCAGCTTGACTCACTTCCGCCGGCTCATGGGGTGGCTCTTCTTCTTTCTCTTCCAGGGAGAGAGAGGTGTCGAACAACGCCGAGAGGGTGTTGCAGGCGAAGGCGACTTCCTTCTTCTTCTTGCCCCTGGGTCTTCTCTTCTTCTTCCGCTTGCCCGCTGCAGCGGACGGCTGCTCTTGAGGAGGTTCACCCCACAAGGGAGGCTCTTTGTCTGCATCAGCTTTTGTTCCTGGAGCCAGCTCGAGTGACTCGAACTCCTCCCAGGGGACATATTGTTTTAGCTCGACGGGCTGGATTTTGGGCTGCTTATAATCTTCAAACCCGTCGATAATAGCCTGGAGTTTTTCAACCGCCGGGCTAGTCTTCCTGTACATCAGCAGCGGGGCAGAGCTCTTCTTGTTGTGAGTGGGCCGCCTCATGACCAGCCGGAGGGCCGTGTCGTGGCAAACAGGGTTTACCGGGGGCGGTGCAGGCAGGGGCGCTGCTACCCTCGAGTGAATTCCTGGGGTAGGTCGAGAGGCGCGCGCCTTTCTGGTTTTTCTGGGTGCAGTCTGCCACCCTTCTTGGTCTTGAGCTGGGGCCATGATAAAGGTTTCATAAGTGGCACGGGCACAGGCCTTCGCCCATTCTTCTGGCAGCTCCTGATATAGTGAGATCATATTGACGGAGGAGGCTATGCTGGGCAGCTCGTGTGGCTGCGGGGGGTCTACTTTATGCTCCCCCATGTCCAGCTCCCCGTCCCTGATTAAGGACTCAATAACATCCTTGAAGACGTAGCAATCTTCAATAGTATGCCCGAGCACCCGGTGGTACATGCAGAAGCGCGGGTCATCCTTCTTCTTTGAGTCGCCAGGCCTTTTTGGCTCTGGCAATGTGATCTTATTGTAGCTGGTTGCCCACTCAAACAGGAGCTTGGACTTGTCCCGGGAGAAGGAATACAACTTGTTTCTCATCTTCTCTCTTAGTGAGGGGCCTTCCCGCCGTTCCGTGGTTCTGGGCGGCGGATGGTTAGCCGCTCCCTTGGCTTTCTCCTTCTGCTTTTCAAAAGCCTGGAAGTCTAGTGCATGCACCTCCGGGGGAGCCGGCTTCTTCTCCGCCTGCCGGGCCCTCTGGCTTGACATGGCTGGGGTGGAGGAGTATCGGGCCAAGAATGCCTCGATCTCCGCTACCACATTGTTCAGACGGTCAAATGTCTTGACCTCAGTGCCGATCATTCTTTCTAGGATTTCTTTCTTTAAGTTTTGCTTGCAGATCTGAACTGCGTCCTCCTGATGCGGGGGGCGTTTGCACCTCATACTAAGGTTCCTCCATCTTTTGATGTAGTCGAGGGCCGACTCATCATTCTTCTATCTTGTGGCGTAGAGTTCAGTCATAGTAACTTCTCTCTCGGCCACGTAGAATCTTCCCTTGAACTTCTTCTGCATGTCGGGCCAATCGGCCACCGACCCGGGCGACAAGCCGGAGTACCATTCAAAGGCAAGCCCGGTGAGTGTTGAACCGAAGAACTTCAGGAGGTAGGCCTCATCAGCAGCCAGGTCTCCCATGACGTTCACGTAATAGGCAATATGCTCTCTGGGAGATCCTTGCCCATTGAACTTTTCAAATTTCGGCGGCTTGGTGACGCCAGCCGGCAACTTCCTGGCAGCATACTGAGCCGGGTAGGGTACTCGGTAGACGTCGAAAGGCGTCTGATCCCCATCGCCCCTTTCGGCCAACTTCATGTCTATCATCTGTTCAAGCATCAACCGGCTGACTGCCGCCGGGTCGACCGGGTTCGGGTAGAAATGAGCGGGCTGTGCGCTCGGGGTGACTACCACGGTCGCTCGGGGGGCCATGGGGGACCCTTGTGAAAGCGGAGCCTGTGGCGGGGTCACCACTGTGCAATGTGCTTGCTGCGGGGGCGTGCCCCCGGGGGGATCGAGGGTTGCCGGAAGAGCTGCCTCGGAAGACTGCCCCCTGTCCCTGGGTACCTCGGGTATGGTCTCGGTCTGCCAGGACATTGGGGGTGGCGTGTTTCGCTCATTCAACTGCTTTTTAAGTGATTCGATTTCCTGCTGGAATCGTTGCATCATGAGCAGCATTGCTGGATCAGCTGTGGGAAGACTGGGCATGCCCCCTGTCTCTTCGGCCGGGGCGTCCTCGGATGATGTCGAGGGTCCGCCACTCGTGTCGCCGGTGGTGACCACATTGGCCGTGAGGGCCGTGAGGGGCCCCGTGGGTGTCGCGCCGCCTGCCGCTCTCCTTCTTCTGGTAAGGGGTCCCGGCCTGGCGGCTATTCTGGCCAATTCTTCCGGGTCGGTGGGTAGGGCCCCATACCGACCATGGACCCCTGCCATATTGCAGGTGAATGTCTGCCATTTCTTATTCTTGTTTCTTCTTGACGCTCTCCGGGACGGTCCTCCTGGGAATGTTAGCCTGTCGAAGACTGACCGTCGGGACGGCGCCTCCTCCCGTACAGGGGACTGGCGCGGCTCTTCCGGGCGGGTCCTCGACTCCATACTAGGTGCAGGTTCCCCCCTTTCTTCCTGGAAGGCGGAGGTCATTGCCCCCAGTAGTCTCTGGCGGCCAGCGGGGGTGCTACCAGGGCCTCGGAGGTAGTTTCTCATAGCCTGCTCGATCCCTTCCCACTCCTGGTCAGGGAGAGCGGCCTGTGGTTGCGCGTCGATGACGGCAGCAGGAGGAGCGTAGGCCCCGAGCGCCGGGCGGGCGGCGTTGTGCCGGCGCCCTCGGCGATGGCGATGAGCATTCTCGGGCGGCACCGGAATGACGGGTGCCGGTCGGAGAGTGGGGGTCACTGCCTCGACCCTGTCATCTCTTCGGGCCCTCCTCGGGCGGAAAGTGCTGGGCCCCGCCTGGGCGGGTGCAGTGGGCTGGGCCTCCCTGGGTACCCAGACTTGCTTCAGTTTGGCCAGCTTGCGAGCCGGTGCAATCTTTGGTGGGGTGGCCACAACAGCGGGCGTCACCTTCCCTTTTAGTTTCTCCAGCCCTTGAAAGGAGTTGCGGACTGGGACGGTCGGGACGACGCGGTCTGGCGTCACCTGGGACCTCTGGCCGTCTAGGCGGACTCGGAGGGCCCCAACCGTCATGGACTTTCCGGAGTTGGACATGCGACGCCCTGAGCCGGCGCCGGTGTTGCCTCTCCGAAGCCTCCTTCGGTGGGATGCCGACCCTTGGTGGAACGGGCCGGTGGTCTGGTGCACGTGGTGCACGTTGCAGCTGAGCGTCGTTGTGGGGACGCTATTGTTGCCTTCGGCCACCGCTCGGCCGGCGGCAGCTTCGACGGCTCTCAGAGCGGGAGCGTTGGTTTGAGGCTCCTCGGGCGCTCGTGCGTCGAGGATGTCAACGAAGGCCACCCCCAAGAAGTTGGGGAAGCCCACGGTGGGAGGGAAGCTCCCGAAAGTGAGGGGCACCGCCAGGTAGCCGCCTCGCACATGATTCTTCACAACCTCAGGGCTGCAGACAACAGCCATTGTCGGCTCCATGATGCCTTTCTCTCTTTCTGCATTTAAGAAAGTAGCATAATTAGTATTACAAGAAGGGGGCCGCGGGGCCCCTAATTTCGGCAAAGAGATGAAGGGTGGATCGGTCCCACCGGGCGTGCCAGAGTTGTGGACGCACTTTTCTTTCGACCGTTATTTCGGGGCGATCACCGGTTTATTGAGTGCGTGGGCGTGCCAGTCACCGAAGTGACGATTTATTCGAGCTCCGAGGAGCCCATGGTGCGCTCGAATCTAACTTCGTCAGACGACTGTGTGGTTCGTGTCGGGACCGAATCTCGTCGCGCCATAGAGGTCACGACGTCATTTACATCCCTCACACGAGGGAATACCCTTGATTAATTGCCGAAATTAGGGGCCCCGCGGCCGAAAAGAGTAATACTAATTATGCGAGAGAGATAGGGACGGATCACACTGAAGGTTATGTTAAGGCCATAAACTGACGGCCATGTCGGCCACTCGTAGACCTTTTCGTATTCGGACACAGGTCCGTGGCAACGTCACGATGAGAAAACCGAAGTAGACCCCTTCAAATGTCTGCCGGACATGCGGCAATTTTAATGAGGATTCGGAAGGTGTCCGGAACGAGAAAACAAATCCGGTCCGATTAGGATGTCGGCCCGAGGTTAGATCAAAGCCTGGCCATATCGGGGTGATTCCCGAGACTCGTGCTCGACCTGAAAGGGCGGCGTCGTTGTTCCTTTTGCCCCGGGTCACGGGGAGAGAGGGGGCTACAGTGTGGACGTTAGCGTCTTTTATCTGGGGCTTCCTTAGTTATATCTTCTGGGATTTCTGATTCGATGTTTACTATTTGTTCGTGCCTTTGATCGGGATGATTTCTCTTCTTTTATTCATGATTATTATTATTATTATTATTTAATTATTATTACCCCTCCCACCTCTTTTATCGTGATTAATATTGGGCATTCAGAGTCCTTTAATTAGCGTAATTTTTACTGATTTATTTGCTATTGTTAATGCCCTTGCCGTGATGTATATATATGCATGCATGTAGTGTGCCGGCGAAGGAAACAAGGTGTACCGCTGGAGGCTTGGGGTGTGCCCAAATGAGGCCATGGACAAAAGGAAAAGACTCCAAGACGGAGAACGAGAGGAGGAATGAAATACAAGACGGAAGAAAACATTGGGGCCTAAGACATAGGCTACCATTCCCAACCCTCTCCCCCAATACAACAAGCTCTCTCTCTCTCTTACTCTTGTTTCTTCCCGGTGGCTGTCGGACGGAGCTCAGGCCGGGAGGGTCACTTCTTCTCTTCTCTCTTTTCCTCTTTCTCCTGTGTGTGTGTCTTCTACTGTCGGAGCCTCTCCCCCTCTGTGTGTTCGTCTGTGTACGTCTCTCCGTCTGTCCTTCTTTTTTTTTTGAAACGAAGAGAAGGGTTCTTTTATACCCCGGGCGGCGGGAGCCTTCGAGCACGGCCGCCGAAGCGGGAAGTGGCCCGTGATCATGAGGTTTGACCTGCCTGTCCTGGCTGTCAGTGGACTAGGCCACGTGGCCCAACGATCGACTGCCACCTCATATGGCTCCACTGCGCGCCAAGGATGTGTAGGGCATGGGCCTCACGTCGCCCGTTGAAAGAGCTTCACCGCTGTGCCGTTGAAGGGCTGAACAAGCGTGCCGCTGTAGTGCCAAAAGGGCGTACCGCTGGAGCTCCGGATGGGCGTGCCGTTGAACGGCCTGAAGGGCGTGCCGCTGGGGACCCTACAGGGTGTGTCGCTGAAGACCCCCCCAGGGGGCGTGCCGTTGAACCCCAAAGGGGTGTGCCGTTGAACCCCCTCTGGGGGTGTGCCGTT
This sequence comes from Amorphophallus konjac, assembly GCA_022559845.1. Lineage (NCBI taxonomy): Eukaryota > Viridiplantae > Streptophyta > Magnoliopsida > Alismatales > Araceae > Amorphophallus > Amorphophallus konjac. The sequence goes on along the minus strand of CM040128.1, from coordinate 8,047,678 downwards.
GAACCCCCCTGGGGGTGTGCCGGTGAAGGCCCCAAGGGTGTGCCGCTGGGCAGCCGAAGGGGCTGGGCGTGCCGCTGAAGGCCGTGCCGCTGAAGCCCAGGATGGGCGTGCCGTTGAAGAGCTAAATGGGCAATTTTGAGCCCATTGTGAGCACGACTCGTGGCCCATTTGATTTTCTTCGAGGCCCATGGGCCGTGGGGCCTCTTGTGCTTGATTTCTCCGGGGTTTCTTCACTCGGGGCCGTTGTTGATGCTGGGCCGAGCGTGGCATCTGGATGTGCAATTTTCGGTGTCCACACCCTCCCTGCGTGGAGGTAGTGTTTGCATGTAAACTTTACTTCCCCACCCCTAGTCCAACCCTCCTGTGTGAGGAGTAGTGTTTGTAATAAACAGCTCAAGCTTTATCGGCGCAGTGTGCGGGGAACCACACTTCCCCGCTCGCCCTCGTCTCCGTTCGGGGTTGGTTTCTTCAAACCAACCAGGTGAGCTCTACCCTTGCTCTTTACTCTTGTTCATTTAATATCTGCAAAACTTATTCGCTGGTTGGTGAGCGAGTGCCCGATCCCGGAACCACCACCTTGTGTGGTCACCGTGGCCTTAGTGAGAAGAGTGTCCTAGTGCCCCAAGGCACCCGGCTGCCCTTGTTTGTGGGCTTCCTATCTTCGGGAGGGTTAACTTTAGTGGTGCTGGTCCTCGAACCAGCCAGGGGCTTTCTCCACTACCTCGGCTCGACATCATCGAGTCACCGCGGGAAACGGGTGAGTGCGGTGTAACGGCGATTCTCAAGTTGCTCTCAACCTTGTTGATTGTTGCGAATAAAGTCCAAAGGTCTTTTACTTGCTGCATTATTTGTGTCACATCAAGAACAATATGGTATGAGAGGAAACATTAGCATTATGGACAAATTCCCCCGGGAGGAGCTAGTATTGGTTTCATAAAAAGTTGAATCATGGTCAGAGAAGATCACATAGTAAAAGGATCAACGGAAATGATGACAATGGGTCAACTAAGAAGCATTTGAACGCCAGCGAAAATGAGGTAGCAAAAACTGAAGGAAGAAGGCGTCTCCATCAAAACACACGGGAAGATAACATGAAGAAAAAAATGATCCCAAGGACTAATATGCTGAATTAAAGACGAAAAGTTGTGGCTTACCTATACTGGCAACTAAAACTACTTGCTTAAGCAACTCCTAGTTTGGATCATATGCTGCGTGAATCATAAATAGATGTATTTTGTCAGATCACATGGCATTATGTCTGTTTTGAATTGTTTACATGAAATAGGCGAAGGCTAGTCATACTTTATGAGTAAAATTCCTCGGTTCCAGACAGAAGCCAATCATAGATGGAAAGAAGAAAAGTACCTGGGACACATCTGCTCTTCAACTGCTTAATTCGTTGTTTCATCTTCCAGGAGCCAAATTGATGATTGTGGATGTGACGTATCTTTGGTTCCTTAATTAGATGGTGAGGAGGGTAAAACTCACCGGGCTCAATACGGCCCATCAACGCCAGACCCACGGCGGCCTGGCCCAATCAGGCCGGAGGCAGACCGCCTGACGGTCTGAAGCTTAAGCCAGATAGTACGGCTGAGGCCCACGAAGGATTCGCCGGCCCACGGGAAGATCGACGCGAGCATCTCATACGTCGGACAACTCTCCAGCAACCGAATGTTGCCCCCGTCATTATTGACCCTTCCCCGGCAGAGACGAGGTCATGCCCACAGTGCCGAGATTCTTGCTATGAGACCTCTCTTCCCGAATAAGCAGGTGCACAGCGGCCAACTCCCCCCATTGTCAAGGAGGTGTTATTCCACGACCTACGCCTTTCCCCATTGAGGAACGGATCCTCACCGCCAGGATGACCTATATAAATAGGCCTCCGATCAGACGCCCAAGGACACATGAATATAGTGACAAATAGATAGATACAGAAACACAGAGAGAAACAAGATCCACCGTGCCAAGCACTCCCAAGACCCTCCGAGAATATCGGAGAGTTGTCCCCTGAGATAACGTCCAGAGTTCCTTCTGACGCCGTTTTTTTGATGTTCGCAAGCTTTCATAGGTGACCGGAGGATTTTCTCCAATAAATAAATCTTAAAAATATGGTATAAGATCTAGGAACTATTTTCTTACCTCTACAGCTGGAAAGGTAGCATACTACACAATAAGACAAAGATCCTCCGTAAACACTAGCATAGCCGTGGCCACTCGCTAAAACTATTTGGAACTCCAACCAGAGGTTCCTTGCAGACTCAACTCGCTCCTTGGCTATGTTAGAGTTGCCCTTTTTTTTCTATCTGTGCATCCATTCGTTTCTCCACCCAGCCGAATCTCCAGAATCTCTTACTGGAGAGGCAAAACATCTACTCCTATTCATCTCCCCAGGGCCCACATAGGATATAAATTGTGTCAGCTAAACATTAGATTTAACTACTCATCCGATCTTATAAACAAAAATTAGCATGTAAAGTACTGATGCCAGGGATGTGAGACCTTCTCCCACTTAAAACCAATGGCAGTTGGGAACCTAATTCCTCTTCCATCCGTGTATCTTCCTCCCACAACTTATCCCAACGAACTCTTGTGATTGGGAGCCGCCCCCACCCCCCGGTTGATGAGTCCCCATCACCCCATACCAACCCTGTAGTATGCAAGCATCACGAAGTTACTTCTACTCCAACCAACGTTGGTACCTCAGTTCAGCAGCAACCCAGTGGAGTGCAAGTAAAGGAACAGAGGACACCATCAATTACCCAAACCCCGCCCTTCTCCCCAAGCTGCCGAGCCCATTTGTATCGGAGCACGCCAAAGCCCGTAGTCCCCGCAATGGATACCCAACGGGGCGAGGTCGACACCTCTCGCCCCTTCAGCTCCGTGAAGGAGGCCGTCGCGGTCTTCGGCGAGCGCTTTCTGGCGGGCGATGTGTACTCCCAGAAGGCCGACGCCATGCCCGACAGAGCCGAAGCATCCGCCAAGCCCGTCCCCTCCCCTTCGTCTGTCTCCTCACCTTCTTTCTCTTCCCTCTCACAGATGAATCAGGAAAGGGAGGCCATGCTGGAGAACTCATTGAGGAGGTTGGAATCCGACTTGGAGGAGACCAAACGGGAGGTGACGCTCCTCAAGGAGAGGGAGTCGGAGATGGAGGTGGTTGTGGCGTCGCTCAATGCGGAACTGCACAAGACCATGTCTCGGCTGGCAGAGGCAGAGGCAGCAGCCGCTGCGGCGAAAGAAGCACCGAGGACGAGACTGGGCGCCGAAGTTGGCACCGGCCGGCATGATAAGGAGAGAGCAAGCCATGTGTCCACCAGCTTCGAGTACTCCTCGACGCTGGCCCAGCTGCTGAGCCTGGGGGAGACGGAAGACGGCTTTGGCGGCAGGAAGAAGACGAGGATGCTCACAAAGGAGAAGCCCATCATGCCTCTGATCACCGACGTGTTCTCGAGGAAGAAGAGCGACTCCAGCGATCACCATTCTGTCTACAGCCACCGCTACTCGGGTGTCCTTTGCTAGGAAGACGCCACTTTTCCAGCAAGCAGTGTGATGTTTCTTCGTCTTTTTTTGTGTATTGATGATCCTGCGGTGCGTGTTTCAAATTACCTGCGGTAATGTACGTGTGATACTGCATTTGATTGTTGGTAAACCATCACATAAAGTTTTCCGCTTATTGGTTTGGTTGTAAAATAATATAAATAGGATTATGTGGTCTCACATGACACTGAGATTATTTTATTTTTATTTATAATTAATACTTATTAAAAATCAAAATTAATGACAAAATTAGTTGAAATCACCACTAACTAACAAAAAAAAACTTACCTTATTTTACGGTCATCTACACAAAATAGTTCAATAAATAATTCGAAAATCGGTGAACTGCATCAAAACAAACAGCACCTGTGGAGATGCAGTGAAAGGTGGAGCTATGGATGGATTTGTCTTCTGTGATCTCTCTCCCCTCTCGCCTCAATTTTCTGGAGGAACTGCCAAGAGCACAAATCTTGCTCTGTTCTGCTCGGAGTCACCGGGAACAATGGTGTCGGAGCCCTGCGTCCTCTCCCTCGTCGCCGTCGCCGATGGTCGCGCTCTCGCTTAGCTGCTGGACGAGTTCAAGGCAAATTTCGAGCCAATGGTTTCTCCTCTCCGCCGGAGTCTCGCATCCCTAGAATTCCGACTCCAAGAGCTGGAACCCCCCTTCGATGTTTCTCCTGTTGTCCAGCCACAAGATCCATTTGCCACGATATCCCGTGCAGCCACACAAACGGGTTTCATTCCAGGTTCCAATGATCTTGGTTCTGCTTGGAGCACTTCCATGTTGTCTCTGGCTCCTACGAATGTTGGATTCTCTTCCTTCACCGGCACCAGGACGACGAGCATGTTGGGAAGTATCCAATGTTCTTCCCTCCACCAACAACTCTGGACTTGGTGAGCCCTGGACTTGGCAGTCCCACTCAGTTCGGTCAATGTTCTCGAACCTACGGAAGATGTCAGAGGTGCGATTACTGTTCCAGATATTTCCCCGTCGGCCGTCGTCGTGTTCTCTGCTGGGAACCTCCTCAACAAGGGATCTTGCATCAAGGCGGCTGGAGAGAACGGGACCAAGATCTTTGTGGTAACGATTGATCATCTCATGGGTTTCTCACATCGAAGCGTCTGCATTTTCAAAAAATGCAGGGACACAGCGGACAACCAGGCCCCAGACAACCGCTTTCGCCGGGACCTCCCTCAGAGTGGCGGTGGTTAGGGGACCCCCCGAATAGCCCTTTTTCGGATATATCAGGAATCACACACGGCCCGCCCAAACCGCTCCCTGCGCCGCGTAGGCCTCACGTTCCCCCCCCGTCATCCCCCTCTCTCGCTCTCACACCCCGTCCTGGGCTCCTCTCCCTTCCCCTCCCTCTCGCACCCACTTTTGATTCCAAAGCCTGTTCCCCCCCTGCGAATAGTTTTGAAGACGCCCACCACCATCGTGAAATCTCCGGCAGCCTCTGTCACTGGGGCAACCCCCATCCAAGGAGATCACCGTGCCCCGGTGATGGGTCCCCTTCCGTCGCCGTAGCCACCACCACCAACGCACCGGGAGAAGCAGAGGACGAGGAGGGAGTCCGATCGAGGTATCGCCTGTTCAAGAAGCGGACAGGCTGGCCGGGCAACCAATGTCGCCGCCGCTACCGCCCCCCGAGGGAAGGGCAGGGAGCATCTGCGTTTACCTCGTCTCTTGCCTACTCTTCCTCGCCATCGTCACCGGTGGCGCCTTCTTCGTGCTCTACATAACCCTCCCCGAGTCCGAGGACACCATCTGGTTCCCCATCGCGGGGCTGGCGCTGGTGGGCATGCCCTGGCTCTTCTGGACCACGACGTGTCTCTACAGGGCCGTCACCCCGAGACCGGCCGCCCCCAGCCGAGGCGGCCCCGACCGGGCGCCGGGCAGGATCGCCGCTGCCGTCCCCCCCGGGGCCGTGGCGGCTACCGCCGCCGACGACGCCCAGGTCGATTCCCCCGGTGGGAGGGGGAGGGTACGGTTCGGCGCCGTCACCGTGATGGATGGGTCGCAGGAGGTCCCCGGGGGCGGAGGAGGCGGAGACAGGGGTGGGTGCTCGTCGGACATGGCGAGCAGGAAGGCCGAGGGGGGTGAGGGGGACTCCCACGCGACCAACAGGTCGAGCGGGTCCCACGAGGATGGTTCGCTCACGTCGCATGACAGCGATATGCCTCTGTTCCGAGCCCATTAACCAGGAAATGGTCGGAGAAATCTTGCTTTCCCCGTAAAGATTCCTCATTTCTTCTGCGACTGCTTTCCGTGGATTGGCCACTCTGGGCGTGGACGGATCAGACGTCGCCGGATCCTCCCGACAGGGACGGAAGCATCAGCTGCGGAGAAGGTTAGTGCAGGGAATCGTCTCTTGGCGATGACTTTGTTGAGATTGTAAGATGTTTTTCTTTTCCTCCCGCTACGCACCCGTCTCATTTTTCCGCCGGGATCCTGCTCTTTCTGTGTGCAGCCATGGACCAGTCGGGCTTGCCATGCAATTATCTGATTTATAAACCAGAAGAAAAGAACACGAATTCTTTGGTTCTTGCTTTGTCCTCAACACTCCTCCTTTTGGTGTTATGATGATGATGATGATGACGACGATGATGATGATGATGATCTCGGCATTACTAGTTTCAGGTTTTCCAATTACCTTCCAAGTGGATGGGTGATGGTTCCTCATGTTTCTTGCACGTGAATTACATGACTGTTTCGCTGTCCCTGCGATTCAAATTTATTGTGGTACCATATTAGGCACCGTGGTTATACCAAGCAGCGCAATTTACCGTGGGTTAGGGATTTATGATTTTTTTATTCATCAAGAAAGAAATTAGCTGTTATTGAAAGAAAATAAAATTTCAGATGGACGAAAACAAACTTTCGGCGGTTAAGAGATGGAAAAAGTAAACAAGGCAAACTTGATTTCTTTTTTCAGAAAAAATTTTTATTTAAGGTGTCTTTCTCATTGTTTGTCGACTCGGTTCAACTCGGACATATTATATCATATCTGAAAATTTTTAATACGTTACGGATCATCTCCAAGATCGGCCTACTCAGGTCGAGTCACAGTGAGAGATAGAGAGAGAGGAGGAGGAGATGATGCACGTTGAGTCGAGTCGAGTTGGTTGTGACTCGGGTGTATCGTATCAGATCAGAGAATATCCGATCCGATACGGATCACCGAGTCGATGAATCTTAATCTTTCTAACCTAAAAACAAATTATATATATATATTTGATTTTAAGAAAATATCCCAAAAACAAATTCAAGGATTCAGCCGAAATGACACTTCACGGTATTTATCGCATCCAATAGTTATGTGGATTCTGGAGCATGATTGGTGTTGACCCGACGTGACTCACCTTGACTCGGACCATTTGAACGAGAATTTCGAATCCAGAGCACAGCGTAGTTATGAATTATTTAAATAATAATATAATATCTAAACAAAATTTTAGTACGAAAGTAACTTAATCGGCCGCAGTTTTAACAAAACCATGAAGATGAGAACAAAATCTCAACTTCTATCTACCAGAGCTAACATATGTTGAAAGAAACTTAAGCATGTTTCCCGGGGAACCCTTTTTTCCACCGAATCTTCTTCGTAGATATAGCCATCAGCATGTCCACACTGCGCGGGCCTGGATGAAATTGCAGCCAACAATCTGCAATGCTAGAAATTTATATCACGTCCCAAACAGAAACGACAGAAGAAATTTTCATGGACGGGGACAATCTATGGTCCAACAATCTGGATGAAAGAGAGAGCACGGAGAGAGTTCTGAGAGAGAAAGAGTGCCGATGCAGAGAGAGAGAGAGAGAGGGTGAGAGAGAGATCAGGGAGAGAGCGAGAGAGAGAGAGGGGTTAGAGAGAGAAAATAGCAGAGAGTAGAGAGAGGGAGTGCCGGAGGGTGGTCTTTCCCTCCGGCACCGGGGAGAGAGAGAGAGGTCTGAGATAGAGAGAGGGTGCCGGTGCGCAGAGAGAGAGAGAGAGGTGAAGCGGGTTGGGGTGACCCGGGCACGCCCATCCAGAGAAAGAGAGAGAGATGCCGTGGGGGCATTGGAGGTCGACACTGCCGAGTCCCGTCCAAAAGGCAGAGGAAGAGAGAGAGAGAGAGAGATGATGGGGGATGAGAACGATGATGTTCTCCTCCGGCGCCCGTACCGTCGACCAGCAGCGGACTTCGTTGGATGCCAACAGGCCGACGCCAGCGGCCGGTGCGCCCTTGAGAGAGCGATAGAGAGAGAGAAATCACAGAGAGAGTGTCTGAAAGGGTGTGCTGAGGTGGCCTGCAAACTGACCCAGGTAGGTAGCAGAAATGGGGGTCTATTCTTGTAAACGAGGTATATTGGGGGTATAATTTGTTAAAATAATATTATTATGAGAAATGAGAATTTCCGTTTTATTTTCATACCGGGAACAAATAAATTCACGCACTTTTTTTTTACCAAGAGAGATGCAAAGAGAGGAGGGACGGGAGAACAAAATAATACTTTGTAAAATACGTTCCAGTGCCTTCTGTAAGTCATCTTTGGAGGGGACTATACGCACAACTCTTAATATGTAATATAACGGAGTAATTAGTCTAAGTCACCCCTATTAATAGATAAAAAAATAAGAGAGAGGTCGACTCAGGGTCAGGGTTTGTCGTCTCGATTGACCCGTCCGTCTCGGTCACGGCCTGGAACATATCGATCCTGTCTTGTTCCGTCTCGATCTATCTCGTAAAATATTAAAATAAAAAAGACTCTTTATATTTATAATATATATATAATAATATAATAAAATAAAAAAGACTCTTTATATATATAATATCTATATAATAAAATATTAAAATAATAAAACGTCCCGGTCACGACCCACGACCCGAACGTCCCGCCTACCGCCTAAGTCGGATCGGGACGTGCAGGTCGAGACGACCCGAACCGAGACGTCAAACTCTGTCCAAGGCCACCTCCCCGTTGGGGAAACGTGGGGTCTACCATACTGTGGTACGGACACATAAATCATGTCTTTCTTTTTTGATATTTTTACATATATATTTTCTTAAAATTTAATTTTATCAATTATATCCTTCGTCTGAATATATTATTATGAATATCTTTCATTTAAATAGAAATATTACGATTATATCTCTTTAATTTATTGTCATCGACGAAAGATAATATTCCGTAAAATATATCATATATGGTCGTTAGATCTAAGATATATTTAAAAAAAATTTAAAATTTACATAAATATATATACAAAAATCTTACTTTTTAACTCACACTTAATTCAAGTTAAACACACGATAATTACGACAAGAATATAATCGTGACATTACTCAGATTTTGAGAATATTCATGATAATATACTATGACGAACATTATATTTGACAAAATAAAACTTTATAAAGATACTTATATATATATCCCATCTTTTTTTGGTCGTGCGAATGACATATTTGAGAGAGAGTCAGGGAGTGTGGACAGAGGAGGAGAGAGGGGAGGAAAATCTAATCTAGAGAGTGCACTTAGATGAACTCCCAAAGTTTATAGAAGATGTTTACATGCGCATCATATTGTGCGGAACAGAGCATCCCAGATGACCCATCCTCACTGGAGCGGCCAAATATCTAAGGGAGATCGAGAACCCCGCAAGAGCTCACAGGTTATAAATCTCGGACTTTTTTCCATTCGAGGAGAGGTGTTAACCGTTTCAGCTAGCTGGTATGGCCAGCCGCCCAACCCTATATTATATATATATGGATTTTTTACGTTATCGAATTGTCGATTAGTCCCTCAATATATATATATGAATTTTTTACATATTAGTCCCTATAAACTTATCGAATTGTCGATTAATCCCTCAAATCTGATTATTATCTTAAAAATCTCTGTAATCTTCAATATTTTACAAATGAATCCCTGTAATTTGTTGTCGTCCACAGAAAAGAATATTATGTAGAATATTTCATCAAATGTGTGTAAGAAGTCTAAAATACCTCCGTTGACACACACACACACACTCTCTCTCTCTCTGGGGGGTCGAGGGAGAGGGGATCAGAGGGGGGGGGGGCGGTCTTCGGCGTCGTCTCCGGCGCCAGCTCCAATCTCAACAACAACAGCATCGCCTTCGTCGTTTCTCCGCCCGACAAGCTCAACAGCGACGGCGGACGGAGCGGAGGCAACTCCACCAATCTCTCTCTCTCTCTCTCTCTATCCCTCTCTCTCTCTCTCTCTCTCTCTCTCTGTGTGTGGGGGGGGTCGAGGGAGAGGGGATCGGAGGGGGGGCGGTCCACCGGAGGGGGAGCGGTCTTCGGTGTCGTCTCCGGCGCCAGCTCCAATCTCAACAACAACAGCATCGCCTTCGTCGTCTCCTCGTCCGACAAGCTCAGCAGCGGCGGCGGACGGAGCGGAGGCAACTCTACCAATCTCTCTCTCTCTCTATCTCTCTCTCTCTGTGGGGCGTCGAAGGAGAGGGGATCGGAGGGGGGCGGTCCACCGGAGGGGGGGGTTGTAATGTCCCGGATCTTTCGGATCCTTCGTTATGGGTCCCGGATCTGGTTTGTCAGGGCGTTCGACCCTGTTGTGTCTGAAATTTCGTTTCGGACATCTTTCGTGTTCGGATCGGCGCGATCCGGAGTCGTTTCGGAGGCCCGGAGTGTGTCCGCGGCTTTTCCGTGCGTATTTTCCGATTTCCGCGTACGGGTTTCGGCGAATCCTTCGGAACCCTGTAGCGGGTGAACTGGGTCGTTCACCAGCCCGCGAGTGGTACCGTTACGATCAGCGCGTCGAGACGGTCGAGGAGGTGTATTTTTCTATTTTTCGAGATTTTTTCGATTTTCTGGATTATATATATATATATCAATTCTTTTTCTTTTTCTTTTACCTTTTTCTTTTCTTCTTCTTCCTCCTTCCTTCAACCGTGAGAGCTCCCCCCTCCCCCGCGGCCGATCTTCTCCTCCCCGGGCGACCGAGACGCGGCCCCCCTCACTCCGACAACGGCGTGGCGGCGGCGACGGCGGCAAGGCGGTCCCGGTGGCGTGCTTTTCGCGGCGAGGGGCGGGGCGTTCGTGGGAGTAAAAGCTTCATCCTTGATTTCGGCGGTGATTCGGTGGATTTCGAGCTTCCTTGAGGTAGGGGGACGAATCCTTACCCTCTTTCTAGCGTTCCCCGTGATTTCTAGGCCGTGGAGAGGCCGAGAGGGGCTAGATTCATGCCGGGAGGGTTATTTCCATGTTTGGGGTTTGAGCGCCGGATCCGTCGATTCGTGGGGTTTTTGATCGATTTGGGGGCTCTAGATGCATGCTAGGTCGTTGTGGGGGTGATCCCCCATTGTTTTCCCTTCACCAGGAGTGGTGAATGGGCGTGGATCTACGTTTTGGGGCGTGTTTCGCGAAACCGGACTCGGCCCGCTGTCGCGCTATAGTCCAGTGGCGTGTTCTTGATGAACGCGCCGCGTCGTCCGAGCGTGTCCGTCGGAGAAGACGAACAGTAAGGCGGTGGGGAATGCGCCTGGTTCGGGTAGCGCGATGTCCAGATCGCGCTACCCAAAACTAGCGCGTTCAGGTGTGAACGCGCTGGCTTTGGGCAGCGCGACATGGAAGATCGCGCTAGCCTTAGCTAGCACGTTCTTCGGTGTCGCGCTAGGGATACCTAGCGTTACCATCCCCTCCCCCGAACCGTGTTTTTGCGGGTAGCGTGACCTCCGGTTGGGTGAGTTGCGGACCCGGTTGTGGCGTGTGGCCCTAGGGATGCCGTGGGCACCCAGTGAGAGCCACAGGGGCGCCCGGGGTTCCCCGGAGAGTCAATTACCTCGGTAGGGGTGCCGCGTGACTTGAGGGACGGTTGGACCTCATGCGTGTCCCCGACATCTATGCCTATCTTATGATCATCGTGAGTCTGTGCTAGTGTTTGGTCGGTGGTTTCCGTGGATTAGTCCTTACTTCCAGTGACCTGTCCACTAGTCGTAGCTTTCTGCGCACGCGTGTGCGGACCCACCTGGGAGTGGTGGAGAGCGAGACCCAGTGTGACGCGGTTTTTAGGCTGGTTACCGTAGGGCCCCTTGCCTTTGCCACCAGAGTCCGGTGGGGGGGAAAACCAGCTAGAGGACCCGACCTAGAGCAGATGGTCTGTGTGTGCACACGTAGTTGGGGGCTTAGGGCACGCACTGATGAGTGCGACCCCAGCTAGTCCTTGTTGTGGTACTTGTTGCGTGTCTGAGTCTCACGCCCAGGGCGTTGTAGCTGGACACTTGTGACGCGGTGTAAGACGTCAGGGGACGCATCCGGTCGTTCTTCTTGTGGATGGTGCTCCTGTTCACTGGCAGGCGTGGACTCGTGTTTTGTTGGACCGAGGTTCCGTACTACAGTACCGTTAGAGTAGACGACTTTTCCGTTTATTTACTTTAGCTTGTCGGTTCTACCGTACTCTCGCTTGGTAGGGTTGTCTTCTTCTTCCTCGTTTTCCGTGTGAGGTGGGGATTCGCGGGATCCCTACTGGGCCAATGAGATGAGGCTCACCCCTGCTCTTCAGGTGAGGCGGGGTCGGCGGGAGGCGCGGCCGAGTTTCAACGCGGGTCTTCCAGCCAGGGTTAGTTGCCAGTCTGCCAGAGCCGGGGGATGCCCCGTGTTGTTGTACGCCGGGGGATGCCCCGTGTAGTTGTACTTTTTCCTGTTGACTGTACTTTCTTTGGACATGAGACACTGTGGACCTTGTAGCAGTTTGATTTATTTATTATTATGTGCATTTCCTTTTGATTATTGTGCTATCTCTGTGGACGTTGCAGCTTCTCTTATACCCCACACCACTCCTTTCTACCCTTCCGAGTCTTCGGGCTCGTGGGTTGGCGGGCCGAGATTCGAGACACGCCGGTTCCTTTCCGGTACTCGGATCCTCGGGTCGTCACAGCTGGTATCAGAGCGAGGTTGTGGAGGTATGTCGGAACTTGGAACGAATTGCAGTGGTCCATAAGGTCCATGAATGTCCTGTACAGTCGGCGACTGGCCTAGGGTCGTGTGTTTTATTGATTTCCGGTGCTTTTTCTTGATGCCAGGTGTGTTATGGCGCCACGGAGGAGGACTCGTGCCCAGCAGGGAGAGTCTAGTGGTGGTCCAGAGGAGCAGAGCAGGGCTTCAATTTCCGAGGGTGTATCTAGAGATGCGAGAGCTCCAGGGATGGACGATTTCTTCCGAGGCATGTTTGAGTATGTGTTTCAGCAGCGGCAGGGAGGTCAGCAGCAGGGAGGTCATCAGCAGCAGGGTGGCAAAGCTGGTGAGGATCAGGCTCGAGGTGGTCGCGGTCGTGTGCTGAAGGAGTTTTTGCTGTATCAGCCTCCTTCTTTTGGTGGGCAGTCAGATCCTGAGGTGGCCAGAGAGTGGCTGGATGATGTGCAGCGGATTTTCAGTGCGATGGAGTGTTCCGAGGAGGAGCAGGTGGCGCTGGCCACTCATCGTCTTCAGGGATCGGCCCGTACTTGGTGGACGTCGGAGTGGGGTTCAGTGTTCCGATCTCGTCCTCTTCGACAGATTGCGTGGCAGGAGTTCGTCACGGCTTTTGAGCGAGCCTTCTGTCCGTCCTTTGTCAGGTCGCAGAGGTTGCGAGAGTTCATGGAGCTGACTCAGGGTGACATGACGGTGATGGAGTACCGTGCCAGATTTATCGAGTTGGGCCGTTATGCTCCTCATATCATGGCGGACGAGGAGGTGAAGACCGATCAGTTTGTTAGTGGTCTGAGGCTAGAGTTGAGGCATCATCTTCTTGCGTCGGGTTTGACCAGTTTGGATGCGGCATGTAAGGCAGCAGCGGCGCTGGAGAGAGATTTGCAGAAGGTTCGAGGGCAGAGCAGTGCTAGTCAGGTGCAGGCAGATTTCAGCCAGCCGACAGGGATGCAGCAGCAGAGTACCGCCCAGCTCTCAGCAGGTAGATCAGTGGCGACACAGACTGCGGCTCCGGCGCCAGGTTCATCCTTCAAGTCGAAGCTTAAGAAGTTGCTTAAGGAAGCTGGTTTTAGCAAGAGACGTCAGGATCATAAGGAGTCGGGGCAGGAGTCGTTGGGCAGTGTTCAGCAGTCGGTGGCTTTTCAGCGTCAGGGTTCGATGACTGGTTCGCGAGATGGCTGTCCCAGGTGCGGTGGTTCTCATCCAGGCAGACCGTGTTCGTCGCCCGTGATTTGCTTCAGGTGCGACCAGCCAGGGCACATGGCACGTGACTGTCCGCAGAGACCGCGCCAGCCGCACGAGTTTCAGCAGCAGCAGCAGCAGCAGTTTCGGCCCCAGCAGTCGTCAGCACAGCCGCAGCAGGGACAGTTCCCTCAGTTGGCACGGTCAGCCACTATGGGTGGGCAGAGATCCCGAGGCAGAGTGACTCATCTGACCAGGGCGGAAGCTGAGGCATCGCATTTGGTGGAAGGTACTCTTTCGATTTTGGGTTGTGCGGCTCGTGTTTTGTTCGATTCAGGTGCTTCTCATTCGTTCATCTCGGAGGTTTTCGCTCAGAGCGTGGAGGACCCGGTGACCGAGGTGTCCTGTGACTTGGCGGTAGAGTTGCCTACCGGTGACTTCATGATCACCCCGTACTGCTTTGAGAAGGTACCTGTGTGGGTGGAAGGGCGGAACTTGCCGGTTAGACTCTACGCGTTACCGCTTCAGGACTTCGATGTGATTTTGGGCATGGATTGGCTCGAGGCCCATCATGCCTTGGTGGATTGTGGCTCGAAGAAGGTCTACTTCCGACAGCCCCGTGGACCCACCTTCTATTTTCAAGGTATTCGGTCTTCCTCTTCCCGCTTGCTTATTTCGGCTTTCCGTGCGCATCGTTTGCTTGATGCAGGTTGTCAGGGTTTTCTCGCATCCGTGATTTTGGTCGAGCGGCAGGGCCCTGAGGTAGAGGACATTCCTGTCGTGTGCGAGTTTCCTGATGTTTTCCCCGAGGAGCTACCAGGGATGCCACCGCAGCGAGAGATTGATTTCGTGATTGAGGTGGTGTCGGGTACGACGCCTATGTCGAAGGCCCCTTATCGGATGGCGCCTGCTGAGTTGCGAGAGCTGAAGGCGCAGTTGCAGGAGTTGCTGGCCAAGGGGTATATTCGTCCTAGTTATTCCCCGTGGGGTGCGCCGGTATTGTTTGTGAAGAAGAAGGATGGTAGTTTGAGGCTGTGCATCGACTACCGTCAGTTAAACCAGGTGACTGTCAAGAACAGGTATCCGTTGCCGCGGATTGATGACTTGTTCGATCAGCTTCAGTCGGCCCAGGTGTTTTGGAGGATCGATTTGAGATCGGGTTATTACCAGCTGCGGATCCAAGAGTCAGACGTGGAGAAGATGGCGTTCCGATCGAGGTATGGGCATTATGAGTTCTTGGTGATGCCGTTCGGGCTCACCAATGCCCCCGCAGCATTCATGGACTTGATGCATAGGGTGTTTCGCCCGTGCTTGGACCAGTTTGTGGTCGTGTTTGTGGACGATATCCTCATGTATTCGTGGTCTGCTGAGGAGCATGTACAGCATTTGAGAGCGGTATTGCAGACCCTGCGCGATCACCAGTTGTATGCCAAGTACAGCAAGTGCGAGTTCTGGCTCCGAGAGGTGCACTTTCTGGGACATGTTATTTCTGGTGATGGTGTTTCCGTGGACCCGGCCAAGGTCGAGGCGGTGGTGCAGTGGCCGAGGCCGAGTTCTGTCACGGAGATTCGAAGTTTCTTGGGGCTAGCAGGTTATTATCGGCGGTTTATTCAGGATTTTTCCCGTATTGCGGCCCCGATGACCAGGCTTACGCGGAAAGAGGCGCAGTTCGTCTGGACGGAGGAGTGTGAGCGGAGCTTCATGGAGCTGAAGAGATTGCTTACCACTGCTCCGGTTTTGGTGTTGACATCTGGCTCGGGTGGTTTCGTGGTGTGTACAGATGCTTCCGGGGTATGCCTCGGTGCTGTGTTGATGCAGCATGGGAGAGTCGTGGCGTATGCGTCGCGGCAGTTGAAGCCACATGAGGCGAACTACCCTACTCATGATCTTGAGTTGTCAGCGGTGATCTTCGCTCTGAAGATTTGGAGACATTATTTGTACGGCGAGCGGTTTGAGCTCTTCACTGATCATCAGAGTTTGAGGTATGTGTTCACGCAGAAGGACCTTAACCTCAGACAGAGGAGATGGATGGAGTACATGAAGGATTATGACGTTACTCTGTCTTATCAGCCTGGCAGGATGAACGTCGTGGCTGATGCTCTGAGCAGGAGGGTAACGGTCAGTCAGATGTTGTTGAGGAAGTGGAAGCTTTGGGAGCAGGTCCCGGCCATGACTTTTAGGCTCAAGGTCCCGCAGGACCAGGGTTCGGCTGTCCTTGCGAGTCTGACTGTCACGCCCGCGGTGCGTCGACAGGTGACTGAGGCCCAGCGAGCGGACCCCGAGCTACCCCGTATTCTGTCGATGGCCGAGGTGGAATTTGGCGAGGATGGAGCTGTGAGGTTCAGAGGTAGATTGCATGTGCCAGCCGAGAGGCAGGTACGGCGTACGATTTTGCGTGAGGCTCATGGGAGTCGGTATGCCGTGCACCCCGGATCGGCTAAGATGTACCAGAACCTGAAGAGGCAATTTTGGTGGCCCGGCATGAAGAGAGATGTTGCGGAATTTGTGGCCAGGTGTTTGACCTGTCAGCAGGTGAAGGCTGAGCACCAGCGACCAGGAGGCACACTTCAGCCCTTGGATGTTCCTGCTTGGAAGTGGGACTATGTGACCACTGATTTTGTGGTTGGACTACCGAGGACGTCCAGTGGGGAGGATAGTATCTGGTTGCTAGTGGATAGACTGACGAAGACGGCGCGATTGCTGCCGGTCAAAGTCAGTTGGAGCGTGCAGCGTTTGGCTCGGTTGTATGTGGAGCGGATCGTCCCGTTGCATGGAGTTCCTATCTCTATCGTGTCCGATCGTGACCCCCGTTTCACTTCTGGATTCTGGAGGAGCTTCCAGAAGGCTCTAGGCACTGAGTTGGCCTTCAGCTCGGCCTATCATCCTCAGTCGGACGGTCAGTCTGAGCGGACCATTCAGACTTTGGAGGACATGCTGCGAGCGTGTTGCTTGGAGTGGCAGGGGAGTTGGACCCACCATCTGCCATTAGTGGAGTTTGCCTACAACAACAGCTATCATTCGAGCATTGGTATGGCTCCTTATGAGGCGTTGTATGGGCGACCTTGTCGGACTCCGCTTGATTGGTTCGAGGTGGGCGGGCGTGCTTTGACCGGGCCAGAGTTGGTGCAGCAGTGTGTTGAGGTGGTTCATCTCGTTCGGCAGAAGATGTTGGCAGCTCAGAGCCGGCAGAAGAGTTATGCCGATCGGAGGAGGCGACCCCTCAGCTTTGCTGTGGGAGATCGAGTTTTCTTGAGAGTGTCTCCCATGAAGGGCGTGATGCCCTTCGGTAGGCGTGGGAAGTTGAGTCCCCGCTATGTTGGTCCCTTCCCCATCGTTGAGCGTGTTGGGGAAGTTGCTTATCGGTTGCAGCTACCTCCGGAGCTTTCCGCCGTGCATGATGTGTTCCACGTGTCGATGCTTCGGAAGTATATGCCCGATGACTCTCATGTTCTCGAGGATGCCGTTTGGCCTGATGTGACCCCAGATCTGTCCCTTCCGGAGTTTCCTGTTCGCATTGAGGATCGGCGAGAGCAGCGCCTGCGGAACAAGGTTATTCCTCTGGTTAAGGTGGTCTGGCAGCGTCATTCTGGCGGCGAGGCATCTTGGGAGCGCGAGGATGAGATGCGGGAGTAGTATCTTTATTTGTTTGTGTGAGTCTTTCCCCCGTCCTTATGCCTTGTCCTTGAATTTCGAGGACGAAATTCGTTTAAGGGGGGAGGGCCGTAATGTCCCGGATCTTTCGGATCGTTCGTTATGGGTCCCGGATCTGGTTTGTCAGGGCGTTCGACCCTGTTGTGTCTGAAATTTCGTTTCGGACATCTTTCGTGTTCGGATCGGCGCGATCCGGAGTCGTTTCGGAGGCCCGGAGTGTGTCCGCGGCTTTTCCGTGCGTGTTTTCCGATTTCCGCGTACGGGTTTCGGCGAATCCTTCGGAACGCTGTAGCGGGTGAACTGGGTCGTTCACCAGCCCGCGAGTGGTACCGTTGCGATCAGCGCGTCGAGACGATCGAGGAGGTGTATTTTTCTATTTTTTGAGATTTTTTCGATTTTTCGGATTATATATATATATATATATCAATTCTTTTTCTTTTCCTTTTACCTTTTTCTTTTCTTCTTCTTCCTCCTTCCTTCAACCGTGAGAGCTCCCCCCTCCCCCGCGGCCGATCTTCTCCTCCCCGGGCGACCGAGACGCGGCCCCCCTCACTCCGACAACGGCGTGGCGGCGGCGGCGGCGGCAAGGCGGTCCCGGTGGCGTGCTTTTCGCGGCGAGGGGCGGGGCGTTCGTGGGAGTAAAAGCTTCATCCTTGATTTCGGCGGTGATTCGGTGGATTTCGAGCTTCCTTGAGGTAGGGGGACGAATCCTTACCCTCTTTCTAGCGTTCCCCGTGATTTCTAGGCCGTGGAGAGGCCGAGAGGGGCCAGATTCATGCCGGGAGGGTTATTTCCATGTTTGGGGTTTGAGCGCCGGATCCGTCGATTCGTGGGGTTTTTGATCGATTTGGGGGCTCTAGATGCATGCTAGGTCGTTGTGGGGTGATCCCCCATTGTTTTCCCTTCACCAGGAGTGGTGAATGGGCGTGAATCTACGTTTTTGGGCGTGTTTCGCGAAACCGGGCTCGGCCCGCTGTCGCGCTATAGTCCAGTGGCGCGTTCTTGATGAACGCGCCGCGTCGTCCGAGCGTGTCCGTCGGAGAAGACGAACAGTAAGGCGGTGGGGAACGCGCCTGGTTCGGGTAGCGCGATGTCCAGATCGCGCTACCCAAAACTAGCGCGTTCATGTGTGAACGCGCTGACTTTGGGCAGCGCGACATGGAAGATCGCGCTAGCCTTAGCTAGCGCGTTCTTCGGTGTCGCGCTAGGGATACCTAGCGCGACCATCCCCTCCCCCGAACCGTATTTTTGCGGGTAGCGTGACCTCCGGTTGGGTGAGTTGCGGACCCGGTTGTGGCGTGTGGCCCTAGGGATGCCGTGGGCACCCAGTGAGAGCCACAGGGGCGCCCGGGGTTCCCCGGAGAGTCAGTTACCACGGTAGGGTTGCCGCGTGACTTGAGGGACGGTTGGACCTCATGCGTGTCCCCGGCATCTATGGCTATCGTATGATCATCGTGAGTCTGTGCTAGTGTTTGGTCGGTGGTTTCCGTGGATTAGTCCTTACTTCCAGTGACCTGTCCACTAGTCGTAGCTTTCTGCGCATGCGTGTGCGGACCCACCTGGGAGTGGTGGAGAGCGGACCCAGTGTGACGCGGTTTTTAGGCTGGTTACCGTAGGGCCCCTTGCCTTTGCCACCAGAGTCCGGTGGGGGGGAAAACCAGCTAGAGGACCCGACCTAGAGCAGATGGTCTGTGTGTGCACACGTAGTTGGGGGCTTAGGGCACGCACTGACGAGTGCGACCCCAGCTAGTCCTTGTTGTGGTACTTGTTGCGTGTCTGAGTCTCACGCCCGGGACGTTGTAGCTGGACACTTGTGACGCGGTGTAAGACGTCAGGGGACGCATCCGGTCGTTCTTCTTGTGGATGGTGCTCCTGTTCACTGGCAGGCGTGGACTCGTGTTTTGTTGGACCGAGGTTCCGTACTACGGTACCGTTAGAGTAGACGACTTTTCCGTTTATTTACTTTAGCTTGTCGGTTCTACCGTACTCTCGCTTGGTAGGGTTGTCTTCTTCTTCCTCGTTTTCCGTGTGAGGTGGGGATTCGCGGGATCCCTACTGGGCCAATGAGATGAGGCTCACCCCTGCTCTTCAGGTGAGGCGGGGTCGGCGGGAGGCGCGGCCGAGTTTCAACGCGGGTCTTCCAGCCAGGGTTAGTTGCCAGTCTGCCAGAGCCGGGGGATGCCCCGCGTAGTTGTACTCCGGGGGATGCCCCGTGTTGTTGTACGCCGGGGGATGCCTCGTGTAGTTGTACTTTTTCCTGTTGACTGTACTTTCTTTGGACATGAGACACTGTGGACCTTGTAACAGTTTGATTTATTTATTATTATGTGCATTTCCTTTTGATTATTGTGCTATCTCTGTGGACGTTGCAGCTTCTCTTATACCCCACACCACTCCTTTCTACCCTTCCGAGTCTTCGGGCTCGTGGGTTGGCGGGCCGAGATTCGAGATGCGCCGGTTCCTTTCCGGTACTCGGATCCTCGGGTCGTCACAGGGGTCTTCGGCGTCGTCTCCGGCGCCAGCTCTAATCTCAACAACAACAGCATCGCCTTCGTCATCTCCCCGTCCGACAAGCTTAGCAGCGGCGGCGGACGGAGCGGAGGCAACTCCACCAACAACCTCGTTGCCGTCGACCTCGCCACCGTCCATAGTCGGGGCGTCGGCGACAAGACGATCGGGATCGACGCCACCAACGTGACGTCCGTCAGTTCCGCGGCCGCGGGGTACTACGACCGGCGCACCAACCAGTTCAGGAACCTGACGATAATCAGCTGCGACACCATGCAGGTCTGGGTGGAGTACAATGGTCGGGACATGAGGTTTAATGTTACCCTATCTCACACAACGATGGCGAAGCCTAGCACCCTGCTGCTGTCCTCCAGGATCAATCTTTCTGCAATCATAAAGGATGAGATGGACGTCGGGTTCTCCTCGTCAAGAGGCTTCCTCTTGGCATCTCATTACATCCTTGGATGGAGCTTTAGGATGAACTGGCAGGCTCGCCCCCTCAACATATCCATCCTGCCTTCCCTGCAGGAGGTCTGATGGGGAGGGGGGGACGGAGGTCTGATGGGGAAAGGGAGGGGGCAGAGGTCGACGCTCCTTGATGGAGAGGTCGACCTCTCCCCACACCCCTTTCATACTAAGGAAAACCGGAGACAAGTTCAGCTGAGAAATTTCTCTGTCCGTATGTGCTTTTGCCTTTGATGTAGCATGAGCAACAGTTGTCGGATGTAGACTGATGCAAAGTTCACCAATAGTTAGATTTTCAAAATTCTGTGAAACAGGCGCAATGAAACAAACTCTAGAGGGAGACAAAACATTGTTCTCAATTCGTAGACATGTATTGAAAACATTACTCAAAATAAGCATGATATTTGCCACTGCGTGGAACAAAAGAAATACAAGTTTCCAAACAAATAATAGCAACACAATGACTTTCCCCTTCAAAGCAATATGAAGACCAATTGATTCTGAAACATTGATGTGTGGGTACAACAGTACCCTCTGACGAGCTATCCGTCGTGCCCGTCCCACTGCTTCAACTGGCAATTGCTTTTCCAATTCATCAACCATCCATAATTGATGTTGAACAAGGCTCTTGAACTCTAAATCATTGCACATCCTCATGAGCAATTCTTTGAACATGTTTTCATCAGAATACCCAACCAATGTCAGTAGCGATTCATAAACACGTACATAGCTCAGCCAAAGCAAGACTACATTAACCAACTTGTGCAATGAAACCCTTGGTTGATGGCTCAGCAGAGCAATCCTTCGTGCAGCGATCCTCCATAATACCTTACCATTCCTACTGCGCTCAGCTTGTTCTGAGAACAGGCCTGACACCAGGAAAATAACAGGGATATCCAAGGGAGAAAATCCAAAATCTATCAACGGAAAATGGACATCAAATCTAGTAGGTCTTAGTCCTTTCAGTCTAACACAAACATATGGATCCCTTGACGACACGAAACTTTGCCAAGTCTGATGGGGAGGGGGAGGGGGGAGAGGTCGACGCTCCTTGATGGAGAGGTCGACCTCTCCCCACACCCCTGCACCTCCTCGCTGTGATTGCCCTCCTCCCCTCCCCATCGCGAACGGCCACTTCACCGCGCCCACGGCCTCCCTGTGCCACACCCACAACCGCCCCTCCACCTGCACCCCCCTTTCACCGCGGACCTCCCTCACTGTCGCCCCTCTCCCCACGTCGCCGGCCAACTCTCCACCCTCACCCTCTCTCGTTCTCCCCCTCTCTCACCCCACACCACGTCGCTGATCGCCCGCCTCTCCTCTTCCTGCTACCACCCCGCAGCCTCCCCTCCGGCCTCCACTCCGCCACCGGTCCACTCCACCAAACGTAGCCACCAACCCACCCCCGACAGCCTTCTCCTCCTCTAACACCACGTCGCACACGCCACCACGGCAGCCCCCTGTCACCCTCACCACCTCCACACACCTCCGACCACCTCCACCACGGCAGCCCCCTGCCACCCTCACCACCTCCACACACCTCCGACCACCTCCACCACGACAAGCCCGGCCGCTGCCTCCCTCTCCCACCACCTCTGCACCACCGCCGGACACCGCCCCCCGTCGTCGGCCTTCCCCTCCGACCATCGCCTGCCCCTAACCGAGCGGCCTGCCTGCCCGACCGCTTCTGGGCCTCCTCTCCGTACGATGACGGGGAGGCGGCCGCGGTTGGAGGGGAGAGAGGCCGGGAGGGGGAGGCCAGGAGGAGGAGACACCCCTCTCTCTATCTCTCTCTCACACTCTCACACTTAACCCAGGGGTAAGTTAGTATTTTCATTACCTTTAGTATAAGATAACTATAGTTTAGTTAACTGAATGAACGGTAGGGACTTAAACATGTAACGACTAAGATTACAGGGACTATTAAAACAATACTCAGAATAGAGGGACTAATCAGAAATTCACTATGTTTATAGGGACTAATATGCAAAAAACCATATATATATATATATATATATTTCTGTTGCCTCGATCCGAGGAGATTATAAAATACTCAACCCTAGACATGAGAGTGTGTGAGGGGCTTGCAAACAAAAGAAGCAGCTTGCGGTGTCATGTGCAGCGGGTGAGAACCTGTTTTATTTTTGAGAATCATAAGAACAGGAAGTGAAGGAAAATTATTTCGTCTTAAAATTTTGATATCTCTGTTTTAGTTTCACTGAAAATAGCATTAGTTCTATTTTCAGATTATTAACTTGCTGAAATTAAAAAGAGACTAATTACTGAAATTAAAAAAACCTGATTTTTAATTGTTGAAAACAAAAATCAAATTGTTTTTTTGTTGAAAATAAAATCATGATTGTTTATGTTCACTAAGATTAATTATTTCTATTTTATTGAAAAGCCCACACACTAAGGGCGTCTTTAATAATCGGTTGGGGGTAAGTTAATCAACCCCGAAGGGTCGATTAAGTCACCCAGGGTCGATTAACAGGAGTTGTGAGAGGGAGAGGCGGGGCCCACCTTAACCCCGGGTGCGTAACCCACCGACATCCCCCCGACCAACCTGCTATCAAAGACCCATTAAAGCTTCCTTCTGACCACCTCTGGGGTGACGTGAAAGCATCAGCACTCGCTTTCTCCATTGAAGGGTGGGTTTAGAAGACAGTTTTTCCTTTATTTAGCTTACAGCAACATTGAAGGAAAAAAATCCAATGAACGTAAAGAATATACACATCTGATACCATGAGACTATGGCGTCTTTGATATCAGGTTGGTCGGGGGGATGTCGACGGGTTACGCACCCGGAGTTAAGGTGGGCCCCGCCTCCCCCTCTCACAACTCCTGTTAATCGACCTCGGGTGACTTAATCGACCCTTCGGGGTTGATTAACTTACCCCTAGCCGATTGTCAAAGACGCCATAATGGGTTGCAGAGCTAAACAGTCTCAAAGTCACAAGATATTTCAAAAACTGTAATTAAAATATGCACAGGGAATAGATGAGATCTCGTGCTACGTAATAGGCCGTCGGATCTAGAACGAAACGAATCACATACCTATCGTACGAAGTCATCTCAAGACGATATACTGCAAAAAGGAAAGAAGCGATCATGAGACTTAAGATTGTAATTTCTGGAAAAATCCACCGATGCTTAAGTCATCAAGGACAGGAGCAAAGTGCGAACGGAGGAAAAGGAGACACAGGGCACGAAACTGCTCTTCACCAGTCGAGAAGGTTATGATTGACTTACCTTTTCGGAGAGGATCCCTAAGGTAAAATAACTATAGACTCCCTCTTAAAGTAGAGGGAATCTTAAGAGTGCGGGGGCGTTATGTCTACGGCATAAATCTTGCTGTTTGAGGACTCTTACTCTCCCCTTATCCTCATGATCTTCTCAGTCTCAAAAAATAACATAGAGTTCGCTTATAGTTATTTGGGATAAATGTATGGCCACGAGGAATCTGCTCTGGCTCATCGGAGAGTCCCGGTGAAGGACTGATCCATGAAGATAAGGGATATTTCCCTTCTAAGTGCGAGCTCCGAGCATAACGTTCCGATCTCGGGCATCCCCGAGGGAGCGTCTTATTCGCCTGTTACTGGCTCGATCAACGACGCGCCCAGGTTCCACCCGAGCATTAGGAAGGTTTTTATATGGGCAACCGTACCAAGACTCGGTGGACCTCGTTTGAGCCCTTAACCCTTAATTTTATAACAAGCATGCCCTCAATACGGAGATGGGCTGTCACATACTGGACCGCATAGACTTTCATGGGTCTTTAAACTGTGACATATTGGGCCACGAATCTTTCCCTCTCCACACAGTCGTCGAATCTCCTCTAACCATGTAACTATAGAAAATACATAGAATACATGCGGAGAGGTATATAGATATCCTATCACGCATTATATTGTTAATTGACAACCAGGCAAAAGAAAGATGACAAAAAGTGTTATTCAGATATATACAGCGCATAATATCCTCATAATCACATCCTAGTGATAAGAAAGACACAGTAGATCTACATAAGATACAGTAAACACTATAATAAACTATGATGTATAGTTAACAGAGACACAAAGGGATGCTGATATATAGAAGAAGGGCGTCAACTTAGGATATCGGGTTATCGGTAGATTCAGTACCTTCCAAGCGCACTAGAGATAATAGTTTCCTTAATTATGCACATTCCTCTCCAGGTGCGTTGTGCTCACTGCGTACCTGCCCACCGAGCCAGTGGCAATCGTCGAACTTGCAGTGTACGCTGGCAGGGTGGGGTTCCAAAACATCGGCAGGCTTCATGGCGGCGGGAGCCCAGGTGGGGGTTCCGTCCTCATACGCGTTATGCGTGAGCCTCCGGATGTCAGAACCATCGATCTTGGCCGTGAAGATTTCACCGTACGGCTGGAACTGGTGCGGAGTGGAGATGATCTCTGCAGAGACCCCTGCATAGTCCGACGTGAACACGATCCTCTTCGAATCCGGGCTGAAGTAGGGGTGGTTTGCTCTTCCGCCATGCCCGCTCTGCACCACCTTCCTCAGGCCCGTCCCATTGGGGTGTATGAAGTAGATGGAGAAGCTCCCGCTGCCGGGATCGTCCCTATCGGAAGCGAATGCGATCCATTCCCCGTCCGGAGACCAGCTGCACATTGTGTCCGTCCATGGCCCATCGGTCAGCCGGCGGAGGTCCGCTTTTTCCCCTTCAACAGCATCCATTATGTAGAGGTTCTTATGTCCCGAGCGGCCAGACCGGAACACTACCCATTTCCCATCTGGCGATGGGGACGGGAAAGCGTTGTTCTTTGCTCCCACTGTGAGCTTCTTGATCGATGGTGACACGGAGCCGTTTGCATCTTCCTGCAGGGTGATGGAGATCACATCCACTTCGGTGCTTTCTTCGGCGAAGTGGGGGCCGTGGCTCGTGTAGATGACCCCATTCCTCTTCCAATCCCAGGCAGTCGCGAAGGCGTTCCCGGATAACACTTCCCGGTTGCCGGAGCCGTCGGACTTCATGACGTGAAGACCGGGGAGGCCCGTGTAGGCGATTCGACGGCCATCGGGAGAGAAGGAAGGGAAGGACCCATCAATCCTGAAGAGAGAGATGTCTGCATCGGGGCTCTTGATGTTCTCCAACAGGAAAGGGCCGCCGCCGCCGCCGCTTCCGGAGTTGCGACTGCCCCTGCAACGATGATACCCGATTCGAGTGGAATCGGGGGAGACGAAGGGATTGAAGTGGTGGAAGTTGGGGGAAAGTTGCCTCGTCACCTCCACAAACGCGCCGCTGTTGAGGTCGAGCAGCTCGATGTGCCGGAATTTGGACGAAGAAGGCCTCCTTGTTGCCATGGCAACGAAGCCGATCCCCACAGCGGGAGTGAAGGCATGGAAGCCAGGAGGAGTAACCCTTTCGACAGTGACCGCCGAACCTTCTCCGATGGTGGCCTTAAGGATGCTCCACCATCCATCCTCACACTCCCGGTGGAAGTAGAGAGTGGAATCGTCCGCCCAAGAAGGCCATCCCCCGTGGTCGACCACCACGAGCCGCTCCGACCCATCCCGAGTCCTGAAAACGGCGATGTGCGTCCGGAGGTCGCGGGTCTCTCCGGTGTACGCCCTGTCCCCCGACGACGCCACCGCCGTCCACTCGCCGGACGGCGACACGGCGGGGCTGAAATCCGCGACGCCGGGCGGCGTCAGACGCCGCGTCTCGCCCGTGGGGATGTGGGTGGAGTAGACAGCCGCCCAGCTCTTCCTGGGGACCGAGGACGCTTCATGGGTAGAGACATAGATGAGGTGCTCCCCGGAGACGGAGGGCTTGTCTTTGAGCGAAACCCCACCATCGCCCTCGGCGCGCAGCAGAGGGAGGTGCAGCCTTGCCGGAACCTGGAGAACTGCCCTCCTGCCGCGCGCCCCACCGTTGTCGGCCGTGGGGGAGGGATAGACGTCGAGGTAGATACCGGGGGAGCCGCCCCTCTCGCTGACATAGACAAGGGCTTCCGGGGGCCTCTGGGGATCGAGTAGGGAGTGACTGCGGTAGGAGGAGGCGGAGACGAAGGAGAGGAGGGAGGAGACGTCGAGGGGGAAGAAGCCGTTGTAGTTGACGGATCGGCCGTCGGTGAGCAAGAGCTCGGCGCGGTCGTGCGTGTGATTGTGGAGGGGTGAGGACGCAGAGGAGGGAGGACGAGGAGACGGCACCGGGACGGTGAAGATGTCGAAGGCGTAGCGACTTCGCCCGACGGTGGCGAAGATTATGCTGGCCTTTCCTCCTTTGGCGACACCACCAGCAGCAGCATCGTGGGGCATGGCTTCTGCATCATCGGCTGTTGCCGCAGAAGAACTGCTACTGCTACTGACGAGGAAGGACAAGAAGAGCAACAGAAGCGACAAGTAGCAGCCAGTGGAGGATGGTGGCGGGGAGCTCATCTCTCTCTCTCTCTGCCTGCCCTCTCTTTTGTTTTTTTTTTGTCTGCACTGCAATGAAATGACATGATCTTATCGGCCAGGGTACATACAACTTTAAGGGCGGTGTGGCGGCGTGTGCCGTAGCCTCCCTCGCAGGTGCGTGAGATCTGAAGCCGAGATTTGCACTTGTCAGGGGAGTGAGGGTTCCCGCGTGCGCGCGAGGTGCGGACCGACGACAGGATGAGGCTTGTTAACGAGACGATGAGAGTCACGAGACATAGTATGTATTCTTATATACAGAGTCTTAAATCATGTTGTGCATATATCCTCATGTTCTAGAATACGTAAAATAAAGAAAATGACACATGCTGAAACGTTTATCCTTCACCGAATGAATGATGCCAGTAGAGGCATAGAAATAAACTCTCGGGTCTCGTTTCATATTTTTAATATTTATTTATTAGAAAATAACGTTCAGCGTCCGGTAAAAGTTTATAAACATCGAGAAGACGATGTCATAAAGAGTCTCGGACGTTATCTTAAGAGACATCAAGGGATAATTCTCTGATGCTTAAATATAAATCGTGTTACGTGAAAATCAATAAATCTCACTTTGGTAGGGGATTTGGGTTAAATTAAACTATTTAGGTTAGTCCATAGTTAGTCAGAAATAAGTAGGTGGACTAACCTAGTTTAAATCTATTGTGATTTGGTAGTCATTGGGTTAACCCAATAATAATTATAAGTAAAATATTGAGAGAGAGAGAGAGAGAATGTGCATTTATTGCGTATTTATTGTTGGGTTAACCTTTCTAAATCTACCTATGGAGGTGGATTTCGAAGTCCAGGGTTACTCCGGGTTTAATACTCATCCTCTCGGTTTAGTCCAGATTTAAGTATCAAAATAATTTGGACTTCAAAAATAGTTAAACCTAGGTTAAACTATGACTAACCCAGGACTAACCATATATCAAAGTGAGGAAGAAGAGAGAGGAGGATGAGAGTACAGTGATCAAACTTGGAGTTAGGATGAGACTTCTAAGGGTGCTCGTTGTATCCAGCGAGTGCTCGAGGAGTGTTCGCAGGCCTTGAGGCGTGCTCGGAAGTAGATCGGGGCTCTTCTCTGTAGATAGCTCTCTCTGTCTGTGAGTGTGTATGCATCTGTGTTTCCTTTGTCTTTTTTGATCGGAGGTTTATTTATAGCGGCTGTCCTGTCGGTAGAGACTCATCCCTTAATAGAGAAGGGCGTGAGTAGTGGGGTAACCTCTCTCCGCGATCGTGGGGAGTTTCCCGTTATGTGTCTATTTATCCGGACGGTGCGACCTTCGTGCGAGTCTTACGGCACTTTTGGGATGTGTTCGTTTTTATTGGAGGAGAGGCCGACGATGGCAGAAGTAACGTTCAATCCGACGATGGCAGAAGTAACGTTCGGTCGTCGGAGGGTCATCCGACGTCCGATATGCCTGGGCCGATGCCCTTTGTGGGCTGACGAATCTTATGCCTATCTTTATTGGGCCACCTGGTGTGAACCGCCAACTGTCAGAGATCCGTTATATACCGTGCATACCTTGGAACGACACGTGATATTAACCGACCGTATATGGACCGCATTGATTTTACCCTCCGCAGTGCCCAATGAATCAATCAAGTACATACGTGCCTTGTTTACATATAAATATTGTGGTTGTTGTCAAACTAATAAGACTTGTGCAGACATAAACATTAGTTTATTTTGTTTTCTTCTCACTCATAGATGTCAACGTCTGCTGCATCAGCATCGATTGTGTTGCGGTGAGAATCCTTGCAGAAAAAAAACCTTTCTTGCAGGGAGCAAACACTTGGAAGGAAGTGTCTGGTGAGAGTCACCAGTCTATATTTTGATGGTCCCCCGTTAGTAATCAAGACAGAAGCAGCAGCCCTTCTTCACCCCCAGCTTTTCCACTCTGTGACGTCAGTTTGGACTCTCGGGACCTTCTCGGCTGCATCCCTCCTTCCACTGCAAACCCTAGTTCCTTCGATCTGCACCCTTGTCCACCCTCCTGTGCTCTTCTACGGAAACCTTCTGCACCCCCGCTCGTTAACCAGAAGCAGCAGCCAATTTGACGAGGGACACACGATGACCGTGAAATTTGAAAACAGAGTGCGTTTGTGGAGCGAAATGTCCGACACTTTTTCTGGCATAGCAATCAGTTAATACATAACAAAAATAGCTGCGCCTTGGACATCCCAAATTAAGGAGGCATTTGGTTGAGTGGCCGGGGAGAGACTTTGAGATTACAATTATTGAAAATTTTGACATTATCATCGTCCCAATCAAATATAATAAGGACATTCTGATTTTTGGGTTTCACAGATTTTGAAGTTAGGGAGATATAAACACATAAAATATGATATCTCAAAATATCTGAAAAGAGTTTCTGAGTATATTTCGAAGATATTTAACAATTAAACATCTAATTAAACCTATCAATCACTAAGATCAATCCATTTAAATCCCCATCCATCATTTAGCATCTTTCAACTCTACCAATATTGTTAATCACTCTAACATTTATTACAATTTATCATTTTCACTATGATAACGAGAGAGAGAGAGAGGAGAGAGATTTTTTCTCTCAAAAATTCTGGACAACTCAATAATTACGTGATATATAGATTTTGTTGGTGCGGTCCAGCCCATATGTGGGCACTTGATAAGTGTGAAAGGGGGGGTGGGATATAACATACCACCCACCTTTCCTTTACCCAAAACACCCGAGACCTAACATTAACACACAGGGTGCAACAGCAGCAGACAGCGGCGACTTCCTCCTTGAAGATCCCTAACGGGAGAGAGAGAGAGAGAGAGAGAGAGAGAAAGAGAGAGGAAAGAGAGAGGTGAAGAAGGAAGAAAATCGATCTTGTGAAGTCGGATATTTTTCTATTCTCGTGAAGCTTCTATTTTGGAGATTTATCCTTTGTGAGGTAATCTTGTGTCTCTCCAATCTCTCATGTATATTCCTCAAGATTTGAGCAAATCTTGAGAGAGAAACTTTCTATTACTATTTCTACATAGTGGATCGCTGTCGGTTTGTCCCGTGATTTTTCCCTCTCCATTTCGAGGGAGGGTTTTCCACGTTAAAAATCCAGTGCATTGTGTGTGTGATTGTGCTTGTGTTGGTTTGGTGTTTTTCGACTCGGATACGTACGTGTGTGGATGGCATAGAAATTATTGTGGTTGCACATGGTCGCCGAAGGTGTGCGGATAGAATTTTATTTCCGTGTTGATTTCTCCGACTACACATATATTTGTGCCTAGTATATTTCTTGCAGCTCCCCAACAAGTGGTATCAGAGCAGGGTTAAATTACAGGCATTATTCTTGTGAGTCAGAATGTCGGACAGTGGAGCGTCTAGCACCATGATAAAATTGAATAATACAAATTGGATTATTTGGAAGCCAAAAATGGAAGACATCCTATATTGCAAGGATTTGTATGATCCGATTGAAGGTAATGGAGCCAAACCGGAGGGTATGTCCGCTAAAGATTGGAAAAAATTAAATCGGAAGACCATTGGCACAGTCAGACAATGGGTAGATGACAGTGTATTTCATCATGTTTCGAGTGAAACCAGTGCACAATCATTGTGGAAAAAATTAGAATCCTTGTGTGAGAAGAAGACCGCAGGTAATAAAGCTTTTATTATTCGAAAGCTTGTTAATTTGAAATTCAAAGAAGGTAACAGTGTTGCAGAGCATTTGAATGAATTCCAGAGTTTGGTGAATCAGTTGGCTACAATGAAAATGACTTTGGAAGATGAACTCCAGGCTTTGTTGCTTTTGGGATCCTTGCCAGACAGTTGGAAAACCTTGGTTGTGTCAGTTAGTAATTCTGCTCCTAATGGTGTGTTGTCTATGAGTTTAGTTACTGCTAGCTTGTTTAATGAAGAAACAAGAAGAAAATTAACTGGATCAGATAATGCACATGCTCTTGTCATAGAGAACAGGGGGAGGAGTAGATCAAAGTATAATGATCAGTCAAGGGGTCAAAGCAAGTCCAGAGGCAGGTCAAAGTCCAAGAGTAGAGCATGCTTTCATCGTGGAAAAGAAGGTCACCTAAAGAGGAACTGCAGGATATGGAAGAGAGAGATGAAAGAGAATAAGGATAAAAATCAGATGAAGATAGAGGATGATCAAAATAACGCAGCTACATTGTTAGAGGGTGATAATGTCAGTCTCACAATAGAGGGAGACACTTGTTTACATTTCACAGGCCATGATTCAGAGTGGATAGTAGACACTAGTGCTTCCTATCATGCAACTTCTAAAAGGGAGCTCTTTACATCTTACAAGGCTGGAGATCTTGAAAATGTGAAGATGGGTAACACTAGCTACTCAAAGGTTGTTGGTATTGGTGATGTGTGTTTGCAAATAAATACAGGGTATGCACTAACTTTGAAGGATGTGCGGCATGTTCCTGATTTGCGTCTCAATCTTCTCTCCGGTATTGCTCTAGATAAGCAAGGTTTTGAGCACAGATTCAGTCAAGGAAAATGGAAATTGACTACAGGCTCATTGATTGTTGCCAAGGGAAATACTTGTTGTGGTCTTTACAAGACTCATGCAAAAGTGTGCAAGGATGTGTTGAATGCTGTCCAAGGTGATTCTTCTCCAGATTTGTGACACAAAAGGCTAGGACATATGAGTAAAAAAGGACTAACTTTTAGCGAGGAAGTCTTACATTCCCTCCATGAAAGGTATGACTCTTAGTCCTTGTGATTATTATTTACTTGGAAAGCATCATAGAATTTCTTTTCGTTCTTCATCACAACGAAAAAGTTACATTTTAGATTTGATTTATTCTGATGTTTGTGGTCCCTTTGAGGTGGAGTCCATAGGTGGAAATAGGTACTTTGTCACTTTCATTGATGATGCATCTAGAAAGGTGCGGGTCTATTTGCTGAGGACAAAAGATCAAGTGTTTCAGTCATTTCAAAATTTTCATGCTATGGTGGAAAGAGAGACAAGTAAAAAGTTGAAATGTCTCCGCACAGATAATGGAGGAGAGTACATCTCCAAAGAATTTACAGATTATTGTGCAGCTCATGGCATAAGACATGAAAGGACTGAACCAGGCACCCCACAGCATAATGGTGTAGCAGAAAGAATGAACAGAACCAATGTGGAAAAGGTGAGATGTATGTTGAGGATGGCAAAGATACCAAAGAGCTTATGGGCTGAAGCTGTTCGCACTGCTTGCTATTTGATAAATAGGTCTCCTTCTGTTCCTTTGGGTTTTGAAATTCCAATGAAGATTTGGTCAGGGAAGGAGGTATCCTATAATCACTTGAAAGTGTTTGGATGCAAGACATTTGTGCATGTCCCCAAGGACCAAAGGCGGAAACTTGATGACAAAGCCATTCCTTGTATTTTCTTAGGCTATGAAAATGAAGAGTTTGGCTTCAGGTTATGGGATCCAGAAAAGAAGACAGTAGTCAGACAGATAGATGTGATCTTTTATGAAGATCAGAATATTGAAGACATCGAAGAAACAAAGTTGAAATGCCAATCTTCCTACAGTGCTCCAGATCTCGCACTCATTCCTTCTCCAATGCAAGAGCTTACAGATGGAGAAGAAATGCAAGATGAAGATGACATTGATGAAATGCCAGAATTGGGTGACAGTGATGCTGAGCCAGAGCAGGAGGTTTCTGAGCTGGGGGAGCATCAAGAGTTAGAGATCAGGAGGTCTTCCAGAGTGCCACAGCCATCATCAAAATATCCTCCCTCTCAGTATATGTTGCTTACTGAGGAGGGGGAGCCAGAAAGATTTGAGGAGGTACAATCTCATAAAGACAAAGATAAGTGGTTCAAAGCCATGTAGAGCGAGTTGAATTCACTTAAGCTGAATAATACTTATGAGTTGGTGGACCTTCTTAAAGGTAGAAAATTCACTTAGCAATCAGTTAATACATAATAAAAATAGCTGCGCCTTGGACATCCCAAATTAAGGAAGCATTTGGTTGAGTGGCCGGGGAGAGACTTTGAGATTACAATTATTGAAAATTTTGACATTATCATCATCCCAATCAAATATAATAAGGACATTCTGATTTTGGGGTTTCACAGATTTTGAAGTTAGGGAGATATAAACACATAAAATATGATATCTCAAAATATCTGAAAAGAGTTTCTGAGTATATTTCGAAGATATTTAACAATTAAACATCTAATTAAACCTATCAATCACTAAGATCAATCCATTTAAATCCCCATCCATCATTTAGCATCTTTCAACTCTACCAATATTTTTAATCACTCTAATATTTATTACAATTTATCATTTCCAATGTGATAACGAGAGAGAGAGAGAGAGGAGAGAGATTTTTTCTCTCAAAAATTCTGGACAACTCAATAATTATATAGTATATGGATTTTTCACATGATCTCACCGCATACGTCAAACGCGCCCTAATTCAAAGACATGCATGTTAAAAATCACGAATCAACCAAACATGTCATCGTGATTTTAAAAAATCATCACATTTTCTACAAACACGATAACTGAATGTTTCGTAATATCAAAAATTCATGAAAGTATCTGTTTAATTTTTATCATGAAACTACAGAAAAGGTTCATATGCAATGGAGCAAGGAAGAGATTTTTGCATATATACCCATAAATAGTGGTTTCGTTAAATAAATTTTTCATTTAAATTTATTATAAAAAATACACCTAATATATCTTAAATTGTTAAGATTATAATCTTGTCGTAACTCTCGTCCGTTCGTTTGATGGTTCTCGGTGCTCGTGAATGGTGCTATTTCTGATTACTTTAAATATACTCGTGATTTAAGACAATGAGATCCCATTGCACCGTCGCTCTTTATCATAGCTAGGGCTGTCAATGGGCCGGGCCCGGGCCGGGCTTAGGTCGGCCCGGCCCGGGCCCGACTTCTCAACATTAAGGCCCGAGTCCGGCCCGGGCCCGACTTATGTCGGGCCGGGCCGGGTCGGGCCGGACATTATGTAAAATTTTCAAAGCCCGACTAAGGCCCGGCCCGGCCCGACAACTTAAATAAAATAATAAAAATAATAATATAAAACATATAATCTCACTAAATTAATCAAAATTTTGATATTAATTACATAATTTGTGTAAAAAGAGAGTTTTAAAATTTATCATTAAGTAAAATAACATAGTTTTAACTAAATAATTTTTAAATTTTGATGTGGGAATTAAAAAAAAAAGAACGGGCCGGGCCGGCCCGCGGGCCGAACTCAAAGCCCGAGCCCAGCCCGCGGGTCAAGTCGGGCCGGGCTTTTAGGCCCGACTAAAAGCCCGCGGGCCGAAAATGACCTTGCGGCCCGGTCCGAAATCGGGCCAAGCCCGCGGGCCTATCGGGCCGGCCCGGCCCATTGACAGCCCTAATCATAGCTGAGTAAGCTTTAAGCAGAGGACTGTGGGCTCTGTACGAGTCCGAACAGGTCAAATCTTATACAGCCAAGGTTTGTCGACCCGGGCGATTTGACCGACCCGGTCTCGGCTTGAGTCGAGTCGGGTCGATCCCGTCTCGATCCGACTCGGTCTGTGTAGTTCTAAAAAAAGATTATATATATATATATATAATATATATATAATCCATATAAAATAATAGAATAAAATAAAAAAAGACATATTATATATAAAATATAATATAATATAATATTAAAATAATGAAGTGACTCGGTGACGACCTATGACCCGAGCGTCTCGATTTTGACCTTAGTCGGATCAGATCGTGCGAGTCAGGACGACTCACACCGAGTCTACAAACCATGTATACAACCCTTCGTGGATGTCTTGCCATCACCCACCTTTTGTACGCTGATAATACCCCTCATTTTCACAAATGGTGGAAGTCCAATCGGTTCGACGTTTGATGGCTTTTTATTCGAACGTATGAAAATTCATCTGGGCAACTAGCCAATACCACTAAAAGTGGTTTTATTTCTCACGATAAATCGCCTGTTCCGATGCAACTGGCTATTTCTTCTGCCACGGGATTTACGCAGAAAAAATTACCACACAATTAGTCGGGGATCCCGCTTTTCGCTGGTCACACCGAGAAGGCTTTCTTCTCACACGTTGTAGCAAGAATTCATGGGAGGATTCTCAGAGAATTGGAAGGCAAGCCCTCTTATCTATGGGCGTCCGACTTATTTTGTTAAAGCATCATCTCCTTTGCTCTATCCTTCTATACACTATGTTCGCATTGACAGTCCCCGCTGCAACGCTGGTTGACATTAACAGGATGCTCTTTGATATTTTATAGGGCATGAATCAGGGGAAAGCAAACAAAAAAAAAAAAACATTGGGTTTCTTGGGAGTTCGATCTGCCAACCAAAGACTCTTGTTGGAGGTTTGGGCATCATCCCTCTACATCATATGCAGAGGGTGCTTCGTATGAAGATGTTATGGGCTGCATTGACTATCGATTCTCTCAGGTCAGAGTTTTTTAAGGCTAAAATATCTTGCTCGATCTCACTTCACTGTTGCTTCTTTCGACAATGCGATGGGTAAGGAAAACGTCGCTCGGCGGACTACTGCCACGGAAGTTGCTGCGGCGGCTTTATACGATTTTGCCTGGTCGTGGGGATGACTCCCGTGGATGCAGAAATTTGGTGTCTTAAATCTTATATCACACTTTTATAATTTGTTTGATAGAAAACCGGTGGCAGGGCCTAGACGTTAAGGAGTCCGCCAAATGTGTGTGCAGACAGACAAGAGGGCGCAGTCACCGTCAACGGATGCCTCTCGTAGATGCAGAAATTTGATATCTCGAATCACGTATCACACTTTTATAATTTATTTGATGGAAAATCGGTCGCAGGGCCTAGGCATTAAGGAGTCCGCCTAGTGCGTGCGCATACGACAGGAGGGCGTAATCACCGTGTTGACGGTAGCAGGGGCACGATCACCGTGTTGACGATAGAAGAGGGATGGGTCCCACCCACCCCGCTTATCCTGGTGGGAAGTGTGTGTGTGTCATTGCCGCACTCCTGGAGTGGAGGTGGACCGTGCATGAGATGGGAGGTGCAGTGTAAGGCGTCAATCAACGCATTCGGTTAGGCTACTTGTGTTGTGGTTTTCCTACCGATTGAGACTGTGGTTTTCCTACCATGCATAACTGCGGCATTGTCCTACCGACTTGTGATTTGATTGGCAATGTTACTGGTAGCTTGCGTATTTATGTCTTGCTAGTTATTTATTATTATTGAGGAAGGTAAAATCGGCTCGGCCCATATAAGGCCCATTTATGCCGAGCCCAAACCGACTCACGGTCCACGACGTGCCTAACGGGCTTCGACAGCCGCTACTCACGGCGGACAGCGTAGGACGAATGGTCCTTGGATTCGCCAACGAGAAAGGCCTTGACCCATGCGCAATGACTGCCGGAGGACACTTCGACAACCGACCGTTACTCCTCACGACCCTGGCCTCGATCTCATTGAGGGCGAGCACACCTTACGAGTGCCGTAAGACTAGCCGGGGAATTGGCCGCTTCTGAGATACCAGCCCCTCAATGGGAAACTCCCCTCACGATCGTGGAGAACGTTACTCCACGACTGGCGCCCTTCCCTACTAAGGGATGCGCTCCTCCCTCCAGGACAATCCCCTATAAAAGGGACTCTGACGGACAGACACGGACACGGGTGAAACCTCACTAAGAAACGCACACAGAACTCCAGTCGACGGAAAAGAGAGACAACTTGCTATCTAGAGAGAAGGCATGTGCTAAGCTCCAGCTGCCCTCCGAGCACCCTTACCATCCAGTGAGCACTCTCTGAGCGGCCGTTGGCCACGACGAGGACCCTCCTCGAAGGCAGTCCGCCCCTCCAAACTTGCTACACTATCTCACAACTCTCTCTCTCTCTCTCTCTCTCTCTTCTTCCTGCTCCTCCGTCTCCCGAACGCTGACTTAAGCATCGGAGGGTTGTCCCCTGGGGTTACACCCGAGACTCCTTCTAACGCCCTTTGTTTCTGGTGTGTGCAGACTTCCACGAGTGCCAAGCGGTCCTCCCCAGTAAATAAATAGAAAAGTGTACGAGAGCTAGAGACCGGTTTTTTACCTCTACAATTATATTATATGATTGTTGTTGTCATTATTGTTTAGCAAGGTAGGGGCACAAGAGACCCCCTACTGAGCCAATGAGATGAGGTCCACCACTTTTTTTTTAATTTCTTTTAGGTGAGGCGCTTATTCCGCGTGATTCTTTTGAGGCCCAGCTAGGTACTAGTGGTACTTTTTATTGCCAACTTACTAGAGTGGGGGTATGCCCCTTGATTATGTACGTTTCCTTTTTAGTTGACTATACGGGTTATGGGCTTAAACTTTGGAGTGTAGATGGTATAAATTGTGTAATATTTAAATTTATGTATTTTAATTCATGTAATTGTTTTAGATTTTTGTACACTCCCTCACCGATAATTAACCTTTCCTAGTATTGTAGCTCATGGGTGGCAAGTCAAGATTCGGGTCGGGTCAGTTCCTTTTCGGTACTCGGATCTTGGGTCGTTACATCAAGCTCGCTCCGCTTCCACCTGCACATGAAGACCCATCTACATATAACTCCCAGGCGGGAGCCGACGAGGGTGCAACTCCTTCCTTGTCGGGGAGCGTACATTCGGCGAAGAAGTCGACCATGGCCTAAGCCTTGATGGCAGTCCTCGGGCAGAAGTTGATGTCGAACTCTCCCAATTCTATAGCCCATTTCACCAGTCTCCTTGAGGCGTCAGGATTTTGAAGGACCTGACGCAGGGGCTGGTCAGTTGGGACCACGATGACGTGAGAAAGGAGATACAACCACAACTTATGTGCGACCGTAACTAGAGTTAATGTGAACTTCTCAGTCTGTGAATACCGAAACTTTATCCCTTGGGGAGCTTTAATTACATAATACATCGACTTCATCCCCTTCTTGTCTTCTCAAGTGAGCACAACACTAAGCATGCTCAATATCACGGACAGGTAGAGGAACAGATGCTTGTCGAGAAGGAGTTTAGACAGGATCGGTGGTGACGCGAGCTACCTTTTGAGCTCCTCGAAGACCTACTTGCACTCTTGATCCCAATTGACGTGCCCTCTCTTATTCGGTAGCTTATTAGCTTGCTTGATCAGCCGAAAGAATGGGAGGCACCTTTCAGCTGCTCTGGATAGGAACAGACTGAGTGTAGCGACACGACCATTGAGACTCTGCACGTCCCTTACCTGCTCAGGTCGGTCCATCTCCAGCACGGCTTTGATTTACTTCGGATTGGCTTCAATGCCTTGGTAAGTGACCAGGAACTCGAGGAACTTGCGCGACCTCACACCGAATGCACATTTGTTTGGATTAAGTTTCATGTTATATCGGCACAAGGTGATGAACGTCTCCACCAAGTCTTCCAGATGGTTGGACATACGCAGGATTTTGACAAGTATGTCGTCGATGTATAACTCTATGTTGTGGCCGATCTGGGAGTTGAACATGTGGTTGACAAGACGATAGTACATGGCTCCTGCGTTCTTCAGATCGAAGGGCACCCTGATGTAGCAATATAAGCCAATGTCGGTGATGAAAGCGGTCTTATCCTGGTCGAGCCCTTATATACTAATCTGGTGGTATCCTGAGTAGGCGTCCAGGAAACTCAACATCCCTTGCCCGGCCATCACGTCAACAAGTTGGTCAATCTACGGCATTGGGAAACTATCCTTGGGAGTGGCTTTATTGAAGTCAGTATAATCGACGCACATATGCCACTTCCCGTTACTTTTGGGGACCAAGACAACATTGGAGATCCAGTCTGGGTACTGGATTGGTCTGAGTAGTCCCGAGCGTAGCTTTTCACTCACTTGCTTCCGGATGATCGCTTGTTGCTTGGGATTACAGTGTCGCTTGCGCTGTTGAACCGAGGGGCATTTGAGATCAAATTTGAGTTGGTGAGTAATCACCTCAGGAGGGATATCAAGAAGCTCATCCTTGACCCAGGCGAACATGTCCAGGTTCGCCATCAGGAAGCACTAGTAGTGTGACGACCCGGATACCATATGTCACGCCCCGACGCGGAATATCGGGACGTACAGTCGGGAACGAGCTGGCAAGAGAGAGATCTATCTAAAATAATACACGATGCTACAAGATGGAAATACTCAATGATCATTAACCAACCACAACCGATACAATAACCTCAAATTCAACTTAATACAACTGGAATTACAACCACTAAAACTCAATAACATAACTGAAACTAAATGCTCTCCAAAACACAACTAGAAGTAAGATAACACACTGCTAACACACTAGAACTGACACACTCATGACATCACTCCTGCCCTTCCCCATTGGTAAGCGCGTCACCTGAAAAGCCTGGAAAGGGGGGGAAACACAACTATGAGCTGACGCTCAGTAGGAAATAACAGGTAATTTACGTGATTAACAAGTTAATTACATTTTCATGTGCAATACTAAGAAAGAAATAAATGACGATAACGATATAATGAAACAACGTAATAACAAGATCTTGTAAGGTCAAGAAATATGTGATGTCAAGAATTAACAAGATAACAAGTACAAGAATTTACAACAGGAGATATAACAAGAGACAGTAGTAAAGAATTGGCCACAAGTAAGTAATATCAATTCATTCGCGATCAAGTAACAAGTAACAAGTAACAAGAGATGTTTGTCATAGACGCAACAAGCAAGCAAGTATTTCGGTGTAATGCCCCACCATGTCATTAGCATCCCATGGGCTCAGTAATTTTTCGGGCGCTCTCCCCAGGACCAGACCGGGCCCCTATGACGCGATGGCATTGATTTTAATGGATCCAAAGTCCCACCCGTCTAGACATTCAGTCAATTTTTAATGGCCAATTAATCAGAGGAATTACTATCATAAGTATGAGAATTAAGGACTAACATGTCCTTGGATTCAAAACAAAAACTCGGTTTATACGGTCACTTCGGTGCCGCATTACAAGAACTGGACCAAAGCTTGGTCCGTGAGGTCAAGAAAGAACGGCTGACAGTGTACCGTTCAGGTGTGTAAGACATCCATTTTTTTACTAGTAATAATGACTAAAACAGCAACTTAACAATCAATTTAATCCTAATTACCAAGTTAATATATCAAGGATTATCCATTATCATTTGCATTAAACCAATTTACCAAAGGATGATTCAAGATGATAAGGTAAAGGAACAAACTCGTACAGGAATGAAATAGCATGCATTAATAGAGATTTAGTTTCACCATTAACCACTAATTATGTGGGTTTCTATTTAACCATTGTATGAAGATGATAAATGGTATGTTTTTACACTACGTTTGCATGTAGGGACCAATGTTAATTGAAATCAAAGGGGTACATGAATAGGTTACTGGTTCTTCAAGAATATACTTTTCAATTGGTCTAAGTTAAATGGGTCGATCCCCTAATGATCCGGATCGATCCTCGGGTCGAAGAAAGACAAAAAAATTGGGTTTCTGATATACGGGTCGACCCCAGGGGTCGACCCTTGCTGGGTGCTGGATGGGCCGACCCCTGGGGTCGACCCTCGGGCCTGCCAGGGCTCCCAGAAAACGGGTCGACCCCAGGGGTCGACCCCTGCAAGAACAAAAACGGTTTTAACCTCCGGAAAATGTAAAAACTCACCCAATTGAGATCCAATTGAGTTGGGATCTTAACCACATGATATAGGGTTATTAAAATACATACTAGGGTCATAAAACAAGCGATTTGAAATACTAATTTCAACAGAAATCAATTAAATCTTAACCTATTCTAGGATGAACAAATGAAAACCTAGATATTGACATGCTTCTACTAAATCGTGAAATTCTCTCAATATACATAACGAAATTTGGGGCTTCTTATGTCAAAAGAAAGCTAACTTGATGCTGAATCCAACCATATATGATAAGCTATATGTGGATCAAGTTTTATAACTCAAAATCAGCCCGCAATCAAGCTCTAACTCAAAGGGTCACAATATAAATCAGGTTCTAGACATGCTCTCACTAAAAATCGAAATTTCTCCAAGCATGCTCAATGAAAATTGGGGCTTTCTACGTTAAATGAAAGCTAACAACATGCTGATTACATCATATAAGTTAATTAGAGTTTGGCTTGTTAAATCCTACCTCAATCGAAGAGAGAACTTAAAACCCTAGAATGAAGAACGAACTGGATCACCCTTCACAAAACTCACGATAGCTCTCTAGATACCTGATAAAAATTGGGGCTTTCAGTCCCACTGGATAGATCTCGTCGAGAGGAACAAAATCATATATTCATGATCGAATTTTGGTTGAGAATTCCTACCTCAATTGAAGAAACAAAGAAGGAAGAAGGAAGCCGACGACCTGCCGACACACCTCCACAAATCGAGCAAGATCTTCCTAGATCTGAAACTTCAACGAACCCCACAGCCACCAAAAGAAACTAGACTCGAAGAGCTTTCAATCTATAGCTCACACAGCTTCTGGAGAGTTCTGAGCTGTGAGAAATCGACGGAACAAGAGACGTGTTAAAAACGGCGCCGAAATGGTTGACTCAACCAAACTCGGCCGGCTGCGCCTCCTAGGGTTAGGTTTGTGTCGGATTGATTGAGGGCTATTAATCCTTAGCTCATGGCCGTTCATTTGCCACTGATTTGAGCTAATTTGGTCGAGTATTAAGCTCGAATTTCACGTTTTAAACTTAGGTTAGGTAAGGGTTAAAAAGTGTGCACTTTTGGGCTTAATCTCCAATTAGATCTAACCACGGATTTTTAAATGGCTTAATGCCAGAAGACAAAGTTGTTGTCTACATCGACCTTAAGCTGTTTACTATTTTTATGGATTTTTATTAGGTAGTCGGATTTTCACTTATTCTATTTCTAACGAATTAAATATTAATAAATCCGAAATTCAATTATTAATTTAATAAAAATGTAATTCTTAATTAATAAAAACTTAATAAATATATTGGTCTCAATTAAATAATTCGGGATCTTACACCATATATACCCGATAGGACTACCGAGTAAACCCGATACCGCTTGGAACCCGTGAAGCTATCCAAGAGCTATAAATCTCCGAAGGGATAAAAGGATTGTCGTGTAGTGAAGCCATAGAGATATAACAGTAAGTAATTAAATTTTATTAGATCGGTTTACTAAAGTAGTAGAAATAACATTACTTTTTTTATTAACAATTTAATTTTAATAATTATACCAGAGTCCAGTCCAAAAGAAAGACAAGCAGTACAGTCAACAGAAAAGAAGGACGTACACTGAGGTCGGGGGAAGCCCGACGAAACTACGAACTCGCCACACCAGGAACCGCAAAGGAAGCAGAACGACGCCACCCACCTGAAAAGTAGGGGTGAGCCTCGTGTCACTGACTCAGTAGGGGTCACGCGGATCCCCACTGAAAAATAACGCAGTAACACGCTAAAACAGCAGGTAAACAGCAGGAGTAGTAAAGCAGGAAAACTAAACTACAAAGTTGTAAAAGAAAACCGGAACGGAAGGAGTAGGAACAACTAAAAGAAAAGGGAAAAGCAGTACCAAACAAGCACGGCTGCCGAACTAGTCTCGGCTCCCTGAACTACTCCGGGCAGCAACAGGAAGGCGAACCCTGATCTGACAAAGTCAGGAGTTGCCGATCTGTCGGACCCACAAAGACAGGCAAAAAGCCTAGAAAAGATTTAGACAGACACAGACGCCCTAAAGCATACACGACTCGATTGCCATGCACGCTCTTCTAGACACGATCACACACACACACGACTAGAACGTCGTGCACACGACATAACACTGACCTCGGGCAAGATCACGAGAGGGCTAACCCGGAAAGGTCACGACGCACGAGAAACGCGAGGGTCACGTGTCACGTGACGGAAGCACCTCCTCACTAGAAGAACAGCCAGCTGCGTCCACTGACGTCTTATGCTGCATCTACAAGTGTCAGTCTACGCTGCCTACAAGATGACAGAGACTGAGACACTGCTGAACTAGAACATGAACTACAGTAACGAGTGACTAGATAGGGTAACACCCGTCGGCGTCAGTTCAAGCCCCTGACCACGTGTGCACACACCGACTCTTGCTGGAGAGCCAGGCCTCTAGCTAGTTTTTCCCACCCAGCAGGACGCTGCTGTACAGTGGGGGCCCACGG
The DNA here is from genome assembly GCA_022559845.1 of Amorphophallus konjac. Taxonomy (NCBI): domain Eukaryota; kingdom Viridiplantae; phylum Streptophyta; class Magnoliopsida; order Alismatales; family Araceae; genus Amorphophallus; species Amorphophallus konjac. The sequence goes on along the minus strand of CM040128.1, from coordinate 8,004,848 downwards.
AAACTAGCTTAAAAACCGTATATCGGGAACTGCCACGCCACCACTCCTGGGTGGGTCGACACGTCGTAACGTGTCTCCAGGTGTGGACACGGGGATTTTTTTTCTTATTAATCATCTTTCTATCTTATTGTTATTTATTTATTTATTTATTTTCATTATTATATATATTTTTTATTTGGTTTGTTAGGCGTGCCAGTCACATGTGTGACGATTTCATCGTGCGCTCGACTTGACTTAGTCAGTCGATTGTGAAGTCCGAGTCGGGACCAAAAGTCCGCCATACCATAAAGGCTATGACGTTAATTACGCCCTTCCTAAGAAGGACAACCCTTGATTAAACGCCAGAATAGGAGGCCTCAGAAGGCAGTCAAAATACTGATGTGCGAAATAAAGGCTTCATGCTTATGAATGGAGGGCGGATTTATTTAGTTCAGCAGACTGAATTGGGCGGCACAACCTTTAACTTTGAGCCGTACCGGGTAAGGATAGAAGGCCATCCACGCAGTGGCGAGACGGAATTCGGTTAATCATTGCGGTATTCCCCTTTTGACACTTTCACTTGACCGGTCGCTCCAAATGGGTTCGTTTCCCCCGAAGATGGAGTCGGGTGGGAAGTGTATCGGAGACACTCCCTCGACTCATCGGGGTTGATGACATTGGACTAGATTTCGGCAGCATCTCCCCTCGACTCGGAACATGCCCAAGGGGAAATAGGTGATCATCCACGGAGTGCCGGGATGAAAACCGAAAGAGAAAGGCACCGGGCCCTGGCACGGTGTGATGTTGGGGATAGTTCCCCGTTTATTTATTCCATGGGGTGTACCCTGTGACTTGTAGATATCCCTCGAGTTAGTATGGTAGAGTGCTCAAAGATGGGGCAGAGGAGGAGAGGCTCTCGGCGCAGCAATAACGAGCATAGGCAGGCTTCCCGGCGCGGGGGAATGGGTTCTCGGCATGGCCTTAGAAGGAAGAGGCAGCTCTCGGCGTGGGGTTCCCGGCGCGGGGGAATGGGTTCTCGGCATGGCTTTAGAAGGAAGAGGCAGCTCTCGGCGTGGGAATGGGTTCTCGGCATGGCTTTAGAAGGAAGAGGCAGCTCTCGGCGTGGGGTTCCCGGCGCGGGGGAATGGGTTCTCGGCATGGCTTTAGAAGGAAGAGGCAGCTCTCGGCGTGGGGTTCCCGGCGCGGGCCCCGCCGAGAGCTCTTCTGGCGTCGGGAAGGCTCGTGGAGGCTCGTGGGGGTTCTACGATGCTCTGTTTTGGGGATTTTTCCTGGGATTCAGATAACGGCTGGGGGGTTTTAGGATGCAAACGAGGAAGGGACTGAGGGCCCTGTCAAGCTGCCAGATTAACATCAAGGAGTCACATGAATAGAAGAGATTTCGAGGGATTGAAGTCACAAGCGTTACAACCCTCTGGAACAGGCTTTATGCCGTCTATATTGCCAACCATCCAGGAGATCAAGAGATGACTGTCTCTGATCCCTATAATGGCCCCAATGGCTTGGAAAACTCGAGAGGACTATGGACTTAGCAACGTTTAAATCATCGATGTTGTCGCGGAAGAGAGAAGGGACAGAACCCAAGAATCCATGGAGGCAAGGATTGGGGCTATGTACCAGCTTCCTAAAATCCACAGGAACCTGGGCTAACGACAAACACCCAGAACCACACATTCATCGATCGAAACTCGCAATCGGAAAGGTGACCACCACTGTCATCAGAGAGGGGTGAGAAGAGGGAAACCCAAACTTCCATCCATTCAATCGGTTCTACTGCTTATACATCATCGGCTACAGAGGTACACCTCGAATGACAACGAATAAGGAACCTTTAGCATCAATACAGATCCCACATAAACGTGGTAAAAGGAGCACACATGACATAGCGAAATGAAGCCCATTCGAAACAGCAGAAAGATGGGAGATAGCATGTTCAAAGAGAACACAGACGAAAATAGTATGCATCGGGGGAAGAAATACAAGAGAGACAGGGGAGGGCGGAGCATTGACTCCTCTCCCTCCCCCTTCAGCAGACCTTCTTCTTCTTCCCACGATCTCTCAGCAGTCGCCGGTTTCCTGGAGCTGGGTATGGACTTCTCTCTTCCTAGAGAGACAGGGGAGGGCGGAGCATTGACTCCTCTCCCTCCCCCTTCAGCAGACCTTCTTCTTCTTCCCACGATCTCTCAGCAGCCGCCGATTTCCTGGAGCTGGGTATGGACTTCTCTCTTCCTTTCTCTGGCTTCTCTTTGTGGCTATCTTCTCTTCTGTTCCCCTCTTTTTTTGTCGTCCCTCCCCCTTTTTTCTCGAGAGAAAAGGGGGTTTTTATAGCACAAACCCTTCCCCTCTCGGCATGCTCACCTCGGCGCGCAGACCATGAGCTCCCGGCGCGCCTTAATCGAAAGCGGGAGGCCTCTCGGCGCCAAAGGATGGGGCTTCCCGGCGCCGCCCCACATGGGATTTGGGCCCTGGTGAGGAACTCCCGGCGTCACACTAGTGAGCCCATTTAGGTTTTTTTTTATTATTTTACCCTTCCTCATCAGTAGGTTTGAGCTGTCAAAGCTGCCTAACCAGCCCTTTCATTTGTCAGTCCCTCGAATCTGTCAGAACAGGTGGAGGTCCCTTAGTTGATGGGTTGACACAGTCTTATCAGAATATCTCTGGGGATTTTCATCAGTCAGTAGACTGTAATTCTTCATCAGAACTGCCGTCTGAGCGACGACAATACCGGACATCAGCTTGACCGGGAAGGGTTTCAGCTGGGTGATAACTTTAGTGACGACTCTTCTTGTAACGACCCGAGAATCCGATTACCGGGAAGGCCCGATAACCCGAGACTCGCACCGCCGCCCACGAGCCGGGAGGGCTCGGAAGGGCTAAAAGGAGTGTGGAGGCACAAAGAAATAGGAAATAAAGCAGGACAACCAACAACAACAAGCTGAAAGAAAGAACAGCAACAGCTACAACAGAGTCCAGTCCAACCGAAAGTACAGTCTAAAGCAGTAAAACGTACCACGTGCCAAGTGAACACTCGGCCCGGCAAGCTGGCAACTGAGAACCTCCGCTCCGCACCCTCGAACCACGAGGAAGAACCGCCACACCTGAAAAGCAGGGAATGAGTCTCCAAAACAGAGACTCAGCAGGGATCCCGCGGAACCCCAACCGGAAACAACGGCGGTAGCGGAAAGGAAAGCTACGACTATAGCAGGAACAGCAAACCGGTGGCCGGTCAAAAACACGGCACTACAGCTACTCCTACTGCCAGAAGGCACACCTCGATCACGAAGTCGAAGCTACCAAACCACGCTAGTACCACCTACCGAAGTAAGAACACACAGCAACCACGCTGTAGAGGCCTGTCCCACGGACACAGCCGACCTGGACACGCTGTCCAAGGTGCAACCCCGACCATCCGATCGCGGGTACCGCACAACAAGACCCAACCTCGGTAAAGCCACTAGCACTAATCTCATGACGCGAAAACCAACACACGCGTCACGGCGAACCAACCGAAACTCAACGGTCAACACGACCGAAACCCGAAGGTCAAAGTCACAGAGATTGACAGTCTGTCACTCCGTACTCGACAGGAGTACCTCCCACTAGAAGCACAGCCGGTAGCGTCCCCTGACGTCTTACACCGCACCGCAGGTGAACCGCCTGACGTGGTAGGTCCTCCCCGAGGCGCGAACACCGTACAAGTAACCACAAACAAGTGACTAGCTGGGGTCACGCCCGTCGACGTGGGTCCAACCGCCCCCAACCACGTGTGCACACACAGACCGCGCGTCCCTGGTCTGGTCCTCTGACCGGTTTTCCCCTCAGCCGGACTCTGGCTGCAAGACGTGGGGCCCGACGGTAACCGGTCCACAAACCGTCTCTAAAGGTCAGCCCGTACACCACTCCCTGGTGCGACTAGCACACGCGTACTAGTAGGCTACGACTAGTGGAGGGTCACTGAAGGAGTAGACTCTCAAGTCAACGGAAAACAACGTCCGAACCTGACGAAGTACGGGGACCATCCCACGTACCGGCCCCGTCGCACGGTGACCACAGTCGGAGAAGAAACGAGACTCACAGTCCACGGCCACGCACGCACCCTGCGCGAGAGTCGAGAAAACCCAAGTGACGCTAAGTCACTGGGCTCTGGAGAGTCCTCTAGACGCACTACACCCAACGGTCCTTGAGTCACAAGACTCGGGGTCAAGACCGTTGTACGCAACAGCACAAGGCCGTCAATCTAGTCTAATCTCTAGGTCCAAAACCACGATATCACGAATACCGAGACAACACACGAGTTGCCAAGACCATTCCCTTGGGAAGGGAACGCAAGGGACAAAGGCCACTCACACGGGCCACACGGAAAACATAGAAGCACGATTCCCAAGGCAACTTGCACACCACCAAGCTGCAGCCCAACTCAAGGAAAAGAGGGAAGCCTCCAGCCCCAGACTGGACAACTGGGCTCGCAGCCCAAGGCCTCACACAGGACCCACTCGGGGATCGCTTTTCGGAGAAACCGATGACACACGTCAACGCACGGTGACACGAGTCGGGAACTCTACATCCGGGACTCCAACGTACCTTGACACCTGGCCCCAACGACGTGCACAACATCCGTCAGGCCACGGGTCGGCACGTGGTTCGAGAACCACACACCCGGGACTCGAATCGGTCAAAACAGGAACACCGGGTTAGACTGGCACATGTGCGGTTCACCCTGGGCCGCTCAAGGGATGTGCGGCTAGGGCACAGCCGCTCAAAAAGACATGCGGTCAGGCAGGAGCCGCACAAGGCTCTAATCGGACTAACCCCAATGGAGGATGGACGGTTAGGGCTGGACCGCCCAAAGGGGATGTGCGGCCAAGGATCGTCCGCACAACCTAACCGACCTACTCCAGTGCCGGTCAAAACGGTTTTGACCAAACCGCACAACCCAACCGACACTAAACTGTTGACCAAGGGTCAACTGGGATATGCGGTCAGCTCCTAGCCGCACGAGCCCACGGAAGGACAGACGGCTGGGCACCAACCGTCCATGGGGGAGACATGCGGTTCTCACCTAGCCGCACATAAAATGTGCGGCCTATCGTGCGACCGCACAACCCCAAAACCAAGAGAAAATGAACGGGCCAAAGGCAACCGCCCTCACGATGGACGGGCCAGGTTCGACCGCCCAACCATCACGGCGGGTAAACCCAAGGGGTCTCCCGATCGAAGCCTTTCCACGCCCCGTTCGTGCCGAAACGAAGGGGATACAACCACAACCACCCTGGCAATCACGTGGACTCCGACCGGAGTCAAAACGACGCACGAATCGCGAGAAACGAGCGATTCTACCGAAGTTACCCGAAAAGGGTTACCGAGCTTCTCGGAGCTCTACCGGTCCAACGGGACCACCAATCGAGACGAAATCAGGGGGAAAAGAACGCTCTCGCCCCAAGGAATCCGTTGACAGTAACGGATCTGGAATCCGTCGCTGTTTCCCGACCGACCCTACGAAACCCATAAAACCACAGTTTCGCTAGAACGGACCCAAACACAGCTGTTTCCGCGCCGAACGACGTGCAATGGCAGGGAAAACGAGAAGAACGCAGTGGTGTTCCGTCACCCTACCTCCACCGAAGAAACCGTGCGCCGAAGCGACTAATCCACGCCGAAAACGCCGTTGAAGCCTCGCCGTTCCACGAACCCACGGCCGAGCTTCCACGCGCCTCCACCGCCTCGATCCTCATCCATCCTCGCCCGCGCCTCGCCCGCGCCGTCCCCGCCTCGCCCGTACTCCGCCCCGTCGGCCGCCGGAGAGAGAGGGAGAGAGGAGAGAGCGTGAGAAGAGAGAGGGAGAGAAATGAGAAATGAGAGGGGAGAGAGAGAAAAAGCTATTTATAGGAAAATCCGGAAAATCGAAAAAATCCAGAAAAATAGAAAATCACACCCTCGCGATCCTCGGAACGCACCGATCGCAACGGTACCACTCGCGCCCTGGTGAACGGCCCAGTTCACCCGCAACGAGGTTCCGAAGGGAAAGCCGAAACCCACGCCGGGAATCGGAAAAACACACGCGGAAAAAGCCGCGGAACGCCTCCGGGCCTCCGAAACGACTCCGGATCGCACCGATCCGAACATGAAAGATGTCCGAAACGAAATTTCAGACAAAACAGAGTTGGACAATCCGAGAAACCAGATCCGGAGCCCACGAAAAGGATCCGAAAAATCCGGGGCATTACAGCCCTCCCCCCTTAAAGGAATTTCGTCCTCGAAATTCAGGACCAAGCACGAAGTCCAAGGGGAAGAACACTGAATCACTGACACGCTGTCAGAGCCCCAGCACAGAAAACCTCGATTCTCACGAAAACACCGATCCTGAGGGACACAGCCAGACTTACGATCACAAGCAACACCTCGCTCCTCGCGCCGAGCACACAGGCCAACAGAGCAGGCATATACCAAAGGACACAGTCCGGCATCACCTCAGACAACGCGAGAATCCACCGTGGCGCCGCAGCCACGATCTCGCTCACCGAGGGAACACAACCCTCGACACGAGCAACAGCTACTGATCCACCCCCAGGGTCAGCAGACAAAACACACATCAGCTTCGCAACCAGCTGACAGGTCGCACACCCTCCTCAAGGGAGCAACCAACACAGAGCCTCCTCCAGCTCAAGCAGCCATCTCAACAGACCGCAACCAGCACATCGGCTCAACACCAAGAAACACCTCACACATGGCAAGTCGAAAGCCAGATACAACACCGTGCCAATTCTCGTCAGAAGACAAACTTTGACAAAGTCCAGATCCCATCCGGAAAGGCACATCACAGAAACGACCACCAAAGGTCTCGCTGGCACTCAGCTCTCGCCACGCTCGAGCCCCAACAACCAGCATCTTCTGTCTCTGGAAAGACCATTCACTGGTCACCAACTGCTCGCCAACTCAACCTTCTCGGGGAGCACGACGATACCAAATGACAGAACATGGCGTCTTCAGTCATCACCTCACGGGACTCAGACTTATAGGGAACCACCCCATGCTAATCACCAAACCAGGGATAACCTTGCGACACCAACGTCCTATCAAGGACCACCAACCGACGCTAATCTCACAGAAGGCCTCCGCCCACAAGCGTCACTCATCCATCTGGTCTCATCACATCCTTCGATCAAACCAAGTGGACACCTGCCAATCCCGATTCCGCCCTTACCACAGAGCCACGGGACACCACCTGGACAGCGCTCGTGGGTCCCTAAGCAATAAACATCTCACCGTCACAATCCGACAAGACCGTAGAACCAACGGGAGCCCACAGCCCGCCAGAGATCACTTCTCCAAAAACGATCTTATCCGAGGACACGACTGGGAACACAAGTCGGGCACCAAGCCGCCGACTCTGACCAACACGTCCTCGACCATCGTCAGGCGACATCCTCAACAACCCCATCCAGGTCCAACACCGACGCCTGACACGGCTTCCAACATAGGAACAGGGTACTCATGCGGCGCACTAGCCAGCACTTTTCCCAACTCTCCACCTTGCCAGTGCCAAGAACCACGACTTCTCGGGCAACGGCACGGCAACAACACGTTTCACACCGAGGAACCCATCCTCCGATGCTCAACGCAACCTCAGGAATCCGCCCGTAGCAACCAACGCTACGATCCTGAACTAGTGGGTTACAAGCCCACCACGCTTCCGCTGCGCACCCAGATCCGCGCGCACAGCCGGGAAGGCAAAACACCGCCCAACCAGCACTCGTCCTTCCGGAACAGCGCCAGCACCCTCACACGACAAGGGAATGGGCACGGCTTCTCACAGGCAACCACCCTGCCAAGACAAGGAGCACGTCTCGCACGGACTTCATGGCACACAAGGCCAACCAATCCGAACACACAATGCAAGACGACGATCCTTAGCCGAACGCAATCTCTCCAACCAAAGGAGAAACCCAACGCACTTCCGACCAACGGAAGAACTCCACGCTCGACCTGACCTCGAACCTCGCGCACGCTGGAAACAGCACCATCCAGCACCAAGGAAAACCATCGCTTCCATCAGGTCAGCGCCTCCGACACACTCGACGAGTGTTACGTCGGACCACCATCACAGCATCTCTCGATGCACCACTGCTGCAATTCCTCGAACTGCAACACACCACGCCAAGAGCCGCAACACTATCCATGACCGACAACCGCCGACGCTCATCCTCGAGTCCCGAACTCACCGCGGAGACTTCACATCTCAAACCAACTCCAGGGCGAACACAACCCAATCGCACACAAGAGCGCAGGAGCAAGACTTACTGGGACACCACAGCCCAATCCTGCCTCGAAATCCGCAAAACAACCGGGACCGACACGTCATTTCTGACGCCACAGAGCACGACAAGGACATCAGGCTCGACGAAACGGCAGCTCACCGAGAAGATCCTCCGCTCACCCGAGCACACTTCTCGATCAGAACACCTCAGGAGCTGGACAACCTCAAGCTGGAGTGACCAAAAACCGACAGCAGCTCCCTCAGAGCACGCTCACGGCCACTTAACCAAGAACAGTCCGCACCAGCCACCTGACCACGCTGCAGGTTCCTCGAACGCAGCACCGCGAACTCACGCCTGCCAGCAACCTCTGCCCAACGCAGCACAACCACGGCCACCACCGATGAGGGAGAAGGCTCTCAACCTCGATCCTTAGACCCCATGTTGGCACGAAAGCCGCGGGCAGCAACCACCTCACAGCGCCGCGCAGCGCACTCAAGCTCTCAAGCGAGAAACAAGGCGGAAAAACAAGCACAAAACCCTATGCCAGCTGCCGACCGTACTGGACCTTACGGACTCTGATCACTGCAATGTTTCGAATTCCTATGTACGTCCACAACCACCGCTCTGATACCAGCTGTAACGACCCGAGAATCCGATTACCGGGAAGGCCCGATAACCCGAGACTTGCACCGCCGCCCACGAGCCGGGAGGGCTCGGAAGGGCTAAAAGGAGTGTGGAGGCACAAAGAAATAGGAAATAAAGCAGGACAACCAACAACAACAAGCTGAAAGAAAGAACAGCAACAGCTACAACAGAGTCCAGTCCAACCGAAAGTACAGTCTAAAGCAGTAAAACGTACCACGTGCCAAGTGAACACTCGGCCCGGCAAGCTGGCAACTGAGAACCTCCGCTCCGCACCCTCGAACCACGAGGAAGAACCGCCACACCTGAAAAGTAGGGAATGAGTCTCCAAAACAGAGACTCAGCAGGGATCCCGCGGAACCCCAACCGGAAACAACGGCGGTAGCGGAAAGGAAAGCTACGACTATAGCAGGAACAGCAAACCGGTGGCCGGTCAAAACACGGCACTACAACTACTCCTACTGTACCAGAAACACACCCTGACCTCGCGGTCGAGACTACCGAACCACGCTAGTACCACCTACCGAAGTAAGAACACACAGCAACCACGCTGTAGAGGCATGTCCCACGGACACAGCCGACCTGGACACGCTGTCCAAGGTGCAACCCCGACCATCCGATCGCGGGTACCGCACAACAAGACCCAACCTCGGTAAAGCCACTAGCACTAATCTCATAACGCGAAAACCAACACACGCGTCACGGCGAACCAACCGAAACTCAACGGTCAACACGACCGAAACCCGAAGGTCAAAGTCACAGAGATTGACAGTCTGTCACTCCGTACTCGACAGGAGTACCTCCCACTAGAAGCACAGCCGGTAGCGTCCCCTGACGTCTTACACCGCACCGCAGGTGAACCGCCTGACGTGGTAGGTCCTCCCCGAGGCGCGAACACTGTACAAGTAACCACAAACAAGTGACTAGCTGGGGTCACGCCCGTCGACGTGGGTCCAACCGCCCCCAACCACGTGTGCACACACAGACCGCGCGTCCCTGGTCTGGTCCTCTGACCGGTTTTCCCCTCAGCCGGACTCTGGCTGCAAGACGTGGGGCCCGACGGTAACCGGTCCACAAACCGTCTCTAAAGGTCAGCCCGTACACCACTCTCTGGTGCGACTAGCACACGCGTACTAGTAGGCTACGACTAGTGGAGGGTCACTGAAGGAGTAGACTCTCAAGTCAACGGAAAACAACGTCCGAACCTGACGAAGTACGGGGACCATCCCACGTACCGGCCCCGTCGCACGGTGACCACAGTCGGAGAAGAAACGAGACTCACAGTCCACGGCCACGCACGCACCCTGCGCGAGAGTCGAGAAAACCCAAGTGACGCTAAGTCACTGGGCTCTGGAGAGTCCTCTAGACGCACTACACCCAACGGTCCTTGAGTCACAAGACTCGGGGTCAAGACCGTTGTACGCAACAGCACAAGGCCGTCAATCTAGTCTAATCTCTAGGTCCAAAACCACGATATCACGAATACCGAGACAACACACGAGTTGCCAAGACCATTCCCTTGGGAAGGGAACGCAAGGGACAAAGGCCACTCACACGGGCCACACGGAAAACACAGAAGCACGATTCCCAAGGCAACTTGCACACCACCAAGCTGCAGCCCAACTCAAGGAAAAGAGGGAAGCCTCCAGCCCCAGACTGGACAACTGGGCTCGCAGCCCAAGGCCTCACACAGGACCCACTCGGGGATCGCTTTTCGGAGAAACCGATGACACACGTCAACGCACGGTGACACGAGTCGGGAACTCTACATCCGGGACTCCAACGTACCTTGACACCTGGCCCCAACGACGTGCACAACATCCGTCAGGCCACGGGTCGGCACGTGGTTCGAGAACCACACACCCGGGACTCGAATCGGTCAAAACAGGAACACCGGGTTAGACTGGCACATGTGCGGTTCACCCTGGGCCGCTCAAGGGATGTGCGGCTAGGGCACAGCCGCTCAAAAAGACATGCGGTCAGGCAGGAGCCGCACAAGGCTCTAATCGGACTAACCCCAATGGAGGATGGACGGTTAGGGCTGGACCGCCCAAAGGGGATGTGCGGCCAAGGATCGTCCGCACAACCTAACCGACCTACTCCAGTGCCGGTCAAAACGGTTTTGACCAAACCGCACAACCCAACCGACACTAAACTGTTGACCAAGGGTCAACTGGGATATGCGGTCAGCTCCTAGCCGCACGAGCCCACGGAAGGACAGACGGCTGGGCACCAACCGTCCATGGGGGAGACATGCGGTTCTCACCTAGCCGCACATAAAATGTGCGGCCTATCGTGCGACCGCACAACCCCAAAACCAAGAGAAAATGAACGGGCCAAAGGCAACCGCCCTCACGATGGACGGGCCAGGTTCGACCGCCCAACCATCACGGCGGGTAAACCCAAGGGGTCTCCCGATCGAAGCCTTTCCACGCCCCGTTCGTGCCGAAACGAAGGGGATACAACCACAACCACCCTGGCAATCACGTGGACTCCGACCGGAGTCAAAACGACGCACGAATCGCGAGAAACGAGCGATTCTACCGAAGTTACCCGAAAAGGGTTACCGAGCTTCTCGGAGCTCTACCGGTCCAACGGGACCACCAATCGAGACGAAATCAGGGGGAAAAGAACGCTCTCGCCCCAAGGAATCCGTTGACAGTAACGGATCTGGAATCCGTCGCTGTTTTCCGACCGACCCTACGAAACCCACAAAACCACAGTTTCGCTAGAACGGACCCAAACACAGCTGTTTCCGCGCCGAACGACGTGCAATGGCAGGGAAACGAGCAGAACGCAGTGGTGTTCCGTCACCCTACCTCCACCGAAGAAACCGTGCGCCGAAGCGACTAATCCACGCCGAAAACGCCGTTGAAGCCTCGCCGTTCCACGAACCCACGGCCGAGCTTCCACGCGCCTCCACCGCCTCGATCCTCATCCATCCTCGCCCGCGCCTCGCCCGCGCCGTCCCCGCCTCGCCCGTACTCCGCCCCGTCGGCCGCCGGAGAGAGAGGGAGAGAGGAGAGAGCGTGAGAAGAGAGAGGGAGAGAAATGAGAAATGAGAGGGGAGAGAGAGAAAAAGCTATTTATAGGAAAATCCGGAAAATCGGAAAAATCCAGAAAAATAGAAAATCACACCCTCGCGATCCTCGGAACGCACCGATCGCAACGGTACCACTCGCGCCCTGGTGAACGGCCCGGTTCACCCGCAACGAGGTTCCGAAGGGAAAGCCGAAACCCACGCCGGGAATCGGAAAAACACACGCGGAAAAAGCCGCGGAACGCCTCCGGGCCTCCGAAACGACTCCGGATCGCACCGATCCGAACACGAAAGATGTCCGAAACGAAATTTCAGACAAAACAGAGTTGGACAATCCGAGAAACCAGCTCCGGAGCCCACGAAAAGGATCCGAAAAATCCGGGGCATTACACTTCTGCCATTCTGACTTTGCAGGAATTCCTGAGAGCTTCATGTCTGGTTCAATCTTCTTTTTTGGTCTCATCTTGTTCTCAGTTACATTTCAGGTGTCAACACCAGGCTACGACTAGTGGAGGCTCACTGACATAGACTCCAAAGCATGAGTGCCGAAGTACAGACAGGCAAGGAAGCACTGTCGCACGTACTACGAAGCATCAAGGCAGCAAGACAACTACCGACAGACTCAGGACAAGGCGACTAGACCTACTACTACAACGATCCTTTAGTCTCACGACTCGAAGTCAAGATCGTTGCGCAAAGCGGAACAAGCCGCCAATTTGTCTAATCCTAAGGTAGAGGAAACGACATGACCGCGCAAAATGACACACAGAGACCTGAGGGATCAACAAGACCCTTAGCACACTTGGACACATAAATCGAGGTAAGATGATATCTCGAGACATCCATAGCCTTACGGGCACGCTAATCAAAGTAACACGGCACCTCCCGACACCCCAGAAACACGGACACGGAACCCACAGGGTGTCCGGAACACTCGCGAGGCCATAGGTCGGTCATTGGGTCTCAACCGGACCGACCAGGACTCAAAACAAACAAAACACAGGATTTTCGGTCGACCTGACCCCTGGGGTCGGTCGACCTGACAGGGTCGGTCGACCCGCCCAGGTGGTCCGATCGACCGGACCAACAGCCAGACCGGCACGGTCGAATGGGCAACCGCCGGTCGACCGACCCATCAGGTCCGGTCGACCGGTCACGGCGGAAAACAAGCAGAACCTCGACGTTCGAGCCCGATCCCACGCCCCGTTCGATTCTGATCGAATGAGAAAACAACTACAATCACAATAATGACCTTCCACACTCCGGAAGGGGTCAAAATAACGCACAAACGGATTGAAACAGGCAATTCCACCGAATTAACCCTATTTGGGTCATCGGGGTTCCCGGGCTCGTACCGGCCCCAAATGACAACCGATCGACACGAAATCAGCGGATCTGGAACGCTGACATTCCAGGGGTTCGATTGATACCAACTGATCTAAAAACCGTCGTCATTTTCCAGCGAACCTTGCGAACACCCCAAAAGTATGATTTTCCCGAACTTGAAAGAAACCCACTCGTATGCTCACCGTTCGGCGTGAAACTTCGAGGGAACATAGAAGAGAAGTAGAGCTTCCATCACCCTACCTCCCCCAACGATTCCGTGCACCGTAGTGACTAAACCGCGTTGAAATCACATCACGAGCTCGACCGTCGGCTTTGAATCCACCGTTCGGGATCGCGCCTAAAACAGTCCGATCCTCGCCCCATCGCGCACCCGATCACTCCCACAGCATCACCTCTGCCTGCCCGAGCCTCCTCCGTCTGCAGCCAGAGCCGGAAGAGCGAGAGAAGAGAGAAAACGGGGGAGAGAGGGGTCACGGCGGCGAAATGAGAAGGGGGAGAGGAAAAGGAAAGAAAAAGGAAAAAGGAAAATAGAAATTTTCCTAATTTTTAGAAATTCGATAATTGGCCCGAAAATGGACTAATTCAGAAAAATACGTAAAAATAGTCAAAACGATCCTCGGGAAGAGTACAACGCGGCTGCGGCGTCCACGAGTCGATGAATTGAGAAATAAACTCACCGCAGGGTTCCGTAACTAGTACGAGAGAAAAACCCACATGGATCGTAAAACTCAACTCAGGACCCATAAAAGTGATCTGAAACTCTCCGAAAAGGATCCGAAAGATCCGAGAAGAATCCAGGGCATTACAGGTAGACCTTCTTCACCTCCTCAAACACTAGTGAGCTAATCTGCAAGGAGCGACTGGGGTTCTCGCCTATCTGGATGAGGAAGATGTCTTCTGTTAGTGTGCTTCCGCTTGGTCCAGGCTCATCCGTCCTAGCCTTTTTCTCTGGTGGTGTCTTCCACATTCCTCTCTTTTGTGGAGATCAAGTAGCACAAGCGAGATTCCCTCTGATCTCCTCGGACTTCCCCTACTCCGTTGAGAGTGGGGAACTTCAGCTTCTGGTGGTATGGCGAGAGAGCCCCTTTCAGCACCCCAGGATTCCTCAGTTGATTATGGCATTATAGCCGGTGATGCCCCGCATGATCGTGAAGTCGGCCACAAAGGTCACGCCCCTCGAGGTGGTCTCAAAAGTGATCAAAGGGAGATCTGCCCCTCAGGATAAATCGTAGAGCCAGAGAAACAAAATAGGGGTGTGTGCAATGACGTAATGCAAGAGAGATCAACACCCATCATACCAAGACAATCGTAGGAAATGACGTCTGGACCACTTCCATTATCTACAAAAATACGATGCACAATACATTGATTTATCATTGTAGAAACTAATAGAGTGTCGGAGTGTGGAGTGGTCACGTCCGCCAAGTCCCCGTCTAAGAAGACGATGGGCTCTTTGAGGCGATCCCGTGCAGGAGCCCGGGCAAGTGGGTCGCAGGGGCCAAGATCGTCGCTCTCCACCTGGTTGACTCTATGAGCATATGCATGGCGCCTACTGGAGCTATCCCTGCCCGATGCCGACCCTTTGAGGATCATCATGATCTCTCTCTCGTTGGGTCGGTCATCGATGGGGGGGTGTTGAGCCGGCCCTTTGCTCTTGTCACTCGGCGGCCTTAGCAATGAACTTGTCTAGGAGTCCTAGGCGACTAGGTCCTTGAGGGCATCCTTGAGTTGACACAGTTTGCAGTATCGTGGCCGTGGTCGCTGTAGAAGCGGCAGCATTTTATCTGATTCCTCGTCCGAAGATTAGACTTCATCTTGTTGGGCCAACAAAGGTAGGGTTCCTCACAGATCTCCACGAAGATTTGCTTGTGACGGGCGATCATAGGAGTGTAGTGCTTGTAGAGGGCCTTCTTCTTCGAGCCGTCCCGATCACAGCGCTCCCGATCACGGCACTCGTGCTTGCTTCTCTCTTGGCGGGGGAATTCAACTAAGCGCTTGTAGTCGGAGTGATCAGCTCTGGCCACTCGGCCTAATGCTGCATTGTTCTCCTCGCAGTTGGCTTGATTTTGGGCCAAGGAAAGGAGCTCCATCAGGGTCATAGGAGACTCTACTCCAAGGGTCCTTCGGAGGATGGCATCCCAAGTACCCTGCGTCAGCGCTGTCGTGGCGATGTTGATGTCCAGACGGAGAATATGGAGGGCCTCCCTGCGAAAGTAGGCAACGAAGTCCCACAAGGGTTCCTCACGACCTTGCTTTATGGCATGGCGGCTCATGGCAGTCCGAATCTCTTTTTTACAATAGAGGATGTTCTCCTTGAACATCCTCTTGAGTTACTGGAAGGAGATGATGGACTCGACGAGTAATGACTCGAACTATGTTCAAGTGTTATCTCGTAGTGTGATGACGAACATCAAGCGCTTGACAACGTCCGAGACCTGGTGGAAAATCAGGTTAAACTAGAAGCAGTGCATGTGGTCGGCAGAGTTGGTGGTACTGTCGTATGGAGTGAACAGCAGCAACTGATGGTTTGTGGGGATCGGCGCCTCCATAATCTCTCGAGAGAAAGGCACATAGAGGTCAAAGTCGTCGTCGATCAACTCCTTTGTTTGCGCTGCTTGGAGAATGTCATCCAGTTAGCGGACTTTGGCCTCGAGTTCATGCTCGACCTCTTTGTAGCGCTGTAACCACTGTGCCATCTCACGGTTGGAGTGCAGCGGACTGGCGGGGCACCGCGAAGGTTGGTTGCGCGGGCGAGTAGTGTGGGCGGTAGACAGGAGCGAAGGCTCACGAATGCGGTGTGACTCCACCACGGTCGGTGCTCCTCCGTTCTGGGGGGAAGCGGTTGGAGCACGGTCTTACTCGACGTGACGATTGAGGAGGCCTTGGTACACCTCCGTCAACATCTAAATCTGGCGACACATCTCCACCAACTCGTCTGTGGCTGGGTTTGGTGGAGCAACGCTATGGGACGGATGCGAGGAGGATGAGGCCTCTTAAGAAGCTCGCTGGGAGCCCGAAGCCCTCTGGCAGTTGTTAGTGTTGCGGTAGTTTTCACGGGATGCCATGACTTTATATCTTCTTCTCACAGATAGTGCCAAAAAGTGTAGAGGCTAAAAGGTGTTACATTGACCACGTACTATGTCTTTGATATTTATTTAGAGGAGGAGAGCGTCTCCCGAGGAAACCTGCAAACACTGAACAACGCGTCAGAAAGATCTCCAAGTGAAATCCCAAGAGACAACCTTCCGATGCTTAAGTCAGAGACGAGCGTAAGAGAAAATGTGAGAGGGCAGGGAGAGACAGAGTTATGGAGAACGTGCGAGTGCTCGGTAGAGTGTTGAGTGCTCGGAGATGTGGTCAAGACATAGAGACAATGGAGATCTCTCTACCTTTCTCTGAGGGCACAAGGTGAGAATGTTAAGGAGTATGCAAGTCTTTGTATCTGTGCGTGTAGCTCTCACTGTGTATCGCAATGTGTGTCTCTTTAAGTCCGTCTAAGACCTATTTATAATGATCGTAGTGACGTCGCCTCTTTCCTGACTTAGCAAATATATGGTTAGTAGAGCACTACCTTGTTAGATCGTGAAAATCATCTATTATCCACTCGCATGTTCTCTATGAAAGGACATTGCCACAGACATCTCGATTGCATAGACGTGATCTTACGTTCGTCTCAATAAATCCCATAACTGTAACCTCAACGCTCACTCATTGACGAATCTTACAACATCCAAAACACACGTGTGCAAAGATCATACTTGTTGACCAATCAACCTTGAGTAAATCTCATTAGACTATATTCTCAAACTATGGATCAACTGACGATAACTGCGGACCTGATGACATACAACCGTACTAGACCTAACGTTATGGATTTCCCTCCCCCTCACATTTGTACACCAACCCACCCTAAACTAGAGACACCTCAACAATGACGCACAAGAACTGAGAACCCGAGGTGCCCCAAGCAGAAACCAAATTCAAAGATACCATCCTCAGTTTTATGGATTCACCAGAAAAATAATGTCTTCCGTGGATGCTATATAATATTACTTTTACAAGTGCAATCAAAACTTCTTTATAATTATAAAAGGAAATAGGCAAAAATAAATAAAATATGCAACCGCGGATAAGAAAATCATAACACATGCCACCTATCGAGCATCCTAAATATAACCATGATTTATTGACCCGGGTCGACTCGGACGTGCCGTACCATATCTAAAAAAACTCGATATGTTGCGGATCACTCTCAAGATCGACCAAGTCGAGTCGAGTCACAGTGAGAGAGAGAGAGGAGATGATACATGTCAAGTTAGACCGAGTTAGTTGCGATGTACCATACCGGATCAGGGAAGATTCGATCCGATACAGATCACCGAGTCGATGAACCTTGGATATAACACCGGTGAACCGCATGTTTCTTGATCGACACCGCGTGCGCGCGCGCACACACACACACACACACAGAGAGAGAGAGAGAGAGAGAGAGAGAGAGAGAGAGAGAGAGAGAGAGAGAGAGAGAGAGAGAGAGAGAGTCGGTTACCAAATTCACAGGATTTGGACGGCCTCATTGCATAAATGACACATACTTTTGACCTAGAGCCCCAGTGAACAAGAAGCAAGCAGAATGATTATCTAATCACACCACTAAAAAGGACAAGAAGCGGACAGAATGACTCTCTTAGGCAGCGTTTGGGAATGCATTTATCCAAAATTCCAATGATTGGAATCTCCCAGACACGGTAAAAGCATTTTCAAATGAGCCACCAGATGCTCCGACTTACGTGCGAGAGCAGATTATAGAAAGAGAGAGACGCAGACACAACAGTCTCCATCACCCAAAAGTGCCGAAAGCTCGACGAGGGGAGCTTCCGCAGCTAATGATGAAATTCTGGGAGGCTAAATTTCTTTCTTGCCCTTCTTCTTCCCCCTCTCCACCGCCTTCTTCCTCGTCCCCTCCAACCGCACCACGTCCTTCCCCCTCCCCACCCCCTTCTTGCTCGCCCCCGGAGATAGCAAAGTGCTACAGTACCACCGCAGCAGCAGCGCCGCGCCTTTCTTCCCACCGCCGTCTTCCTCGCCTCCGGCGGCAACAGCACGCCGCAATACTGCCACGCCCTTCTTCCCACTGCAGCAGGAGCAGCAGCAATTGTCGCTGCCTCCCGTCGCCATCACCGTACCCTCGCCCATGTGGTTCGCCGTCACCCATCCGTTCTGCCACATGCAGAACCCCACCCCCTTCGCGACCCTGCCACGGCTGTTGATGCTGTCACGACACTGCCGCCGGAGCTGCTGTGAGGCTGCCGCCAAAGCGGCTGATCGTTAAGGGAGAGGGAAGAGAGGTGCGCAGTCACCGTAGATGGTGTGAATGCCATCGCCACCCCCCCCCCCCAGTCGCCGGAGTTGGCCACAGCACAGGCCATTGTCTTCTTCCTCTCTCGGGTACTGTTCACACAATTTTGAATGAACACTACCCCTTCGCGAACAGTAAAAAGTTAGAAGAGTCTTTTACTGCTCACCCGCCACCCACATATTCAAACTGATCACAACCTTCCCAAATACGATTGGGATTTTGAAAAAAATCCCAACGTTGTCGATGACAGTACGGAGGTAGAGATCATGGAAAATCCCTAAATGCCAAACACAGCCTTAGTTGAAGTGTCAGCGAACCAATTACACAGATACATACGAGTTGTGGAACATACGTGGCTAAGCGAGTAACACCACAAAATAACCAAAATATTTACATAGATAACCTGTTATCATACTACAACAAACACTAAGAACAAACACTAGATGAAGTGACCAGCACCAGCAACTAGAGAACACCCATTCAATCCTCACACATTTCACAGTCAATCTAGAGCACAAATTCTGCTGAACCGAAGCGATCATTGATCTTGAGGAGAGTTTTGATGAAATGGTAAAGGTAACTCTATTGTTATCTAAAAGTTGAGGGTTCCAAACCGGAAGCAGCCTCTCTGCATAAAGCAAGAAGCATCATGGCACCATACCGCAGCACTTTTTTTTGTTTCTACTGAAATGATCATTTATTATCTGCATCAATCACCCTGCATCAAAGTCAGCGGAAAAGTTCACCAAACCACAAGATCGAGGCTACAAGCGAAGGTGCCACATCTGCAATACCATTGAGTCCATTCTCTTCTCTAAGCCTCTTCTCTTCGAGTTACTGCTAAGACTATCTTGAACAATGAATCAGGTACCTTCCAATGATGTTCGCCAGAGGAAGAGGTCCCCTACAACATAATAGAAGAAATTGCGTCAAGGCCTTGCAGATGATTGATTATATATGCTTAAGCTAAGACAGTAATGCTTACCACACATGAGAATCAAAGCTGTTATTGCGGTTGTCGCCCATCACATAAACATGACCTGTTGGTACATGCTGCAAATCCAAATGTCGCATTAATTTCTGAAGAACAAGCCGAGCAGACTGTGCACCCTTCGAGGCTCATGATGTGTGAAATAGTATCATTGAGCACTCAGATGTCAACAACATGGAGCCAAACCATATGTGTCTCGCTTCCAGAGTACTCCAACACAATATCCATCTAAAACGCTTGCATAGATCTCCCCTGGAAGTGACTACTCCATATGTTGTTCGAGGACACGCGCTGCTGGCACATCATACTAAGAAGTACAGGCAGCAAATATGAAAAGAAAAGGTAAATAGGAACACACTGTAGCTCTGACACTGTAAGCTGGTTCCTCTGATATAAAGGTTTCCCTTCTGGCAGTTCCATTAATATAAAGTACTCCATGACGAACCTGACAAGGGAATTGTCAAAATGATCATTCTCTTAGAGACACGATGAAGAACAAGCATCTTAAATGCATTTACTAAACATCCCACAATCCATGCAAATGCACACATGCACAATACATACATACTTCAATGAGCTGTCTAACCAGAAGTACCTGATAAACCACAGCATGGAAGGTTCAGACGCAAAGAATGGGTTATGAAAAGTGTCAATCACGTAACAAACAAAAAGATCCACCATGACACCTGGCAAAAGGGGAGGCCACACATGGGTGCACTTGACGGAGTCATGTACATCATGTGCCAGCCATTCAAAGTTGGTAGTTTCGAGTTTCGTCACCATGTGAGTCTTTGACAGTCGGGAATCCCTGGCCGGTCTCAACTGTTTCCCCCTGAATTAATGTCAATGCTTACCAAGGACAACTGTAACGTATCAATACTCGGAAAAGAGATTCTAAATTCCAGCTCTCTCATGAAGATGAACCATGCTGCTAGAGCATTATATTTACTATGGAATAACTTTCTCTAAGTGAAGGGAATAGGACACCATACAATATTCCTAAAATATTTGAGATATCATGAAGCAGCACAATCACTCCATCCCAGTTGTCTCAGCCATCACCACTGCCTTTCCCATCTTCGTTGAGAGGCCAAAGGGCCCGAAACTTGGTTTCTCCCAGAGCAAGCTAAATCCCCCACTGATGTTGGCTCTGTTGCCTCCCAATCTTGATTCTCATCAGGGAAAGTTGATTATAAATAAGTCGTAGTTATCAAAACACACACACACACATATATATATATATATATTGAAAGTGGGATCATAACATAAAGTTATGCCCACCAATATCATGTCACAACCCGTCATTTCTAGTATACATTATCTGCAGAATTTGGCTTGTACATACTTGAAATTAGTCCATATCAGTCACCTTTCAGTCAAACCATAAAAAACGTTGCAATCATATAACAATAAAGTTACACTTGACATTGCGTAAGGCTGTACTGATTTGTTTCATGTTACAATCCGTTGTATATGGCTATCTAACAGTTTGCTATACTCCACATTCCTGTAAGAATGCATAACAGAATCCTTGAAGTTGAAATCCTTATAAAGTGAAGTTTGAGTCATAATATTATGCTCTGGAAACCAAAGATCTACTCTTCTTTATTAATGCCGAAAATATGCGGTGCTCTAGGAGAAAATGTCACAAAAGGTCATAAGTGCCTTGGGCACACACATGCATGACAGACACACGTGTACACACAAAAACAGAGAAAAAAGACAGACGCAGAGAGAATGGGGTGCATGTGCAAGCGTGCGTGTGAGAGAGAGATGATGATGATGATAATGGCAGTATTTTGAAAAAATAAATCAGGTGCACTGGTAGAGACAGGGTAGCATGGGGTGTGAGGGACATCCTATGTTGAAATCTCGTTCACTTGAACTCGATTAACAATTCTTTGATGAGTAAATTCATACATTTGACTCTTTGTACACCCCCCCCCCCCAAAAAAAAAAGCAGGAGAACTTTGGCTCTGCCACTGATCAGTTCAATGATGATAGCAGTCCAATGCTGGTGATGATGTTATTTGTGGTGATGAAGCATCTTTAACATTGGCGGGGTGAAAATAAAATAATCAGAAAGAAAATGTAGTGAAAATATCAAGGGAGTATTTGTAATACTGCATTAATCAGGACGTGGTATTTAACAGTAAAGATCTGACTATAAGTTTACAGACAAGAATGATTTGAAATTCTCATTTGGCAAGCTCAGATCTAAGGCTGGCCGATGCAAGGGACTTCTAACCAATTTTCCCTGTGAATAATTTGTTAATTTGCTTTACTTGCAGCTGCAATTCTATATTGTACGACTTCATTGATCAGATTTGTACTGAAACATATGGTATCAACAAAAGTAAGTTTTCTTCACTTTGGAACAATATTTTGCACGACTTGAAAGTTTTCTATCTTGCTTAAATATTTGGTTATGTGCCAAATTATCCACCAACCCCACCCCCCTCCCCCACCCAAAAAAATGGAGAATGAAAGTCTTCGGCCTCCATTGTTTGACCAAAAGACCAAGATATACTCAAGCTTCGAGGTGATCATACTGAAAATATTCGGTATAAAGATACTGTGAGTATGTTCCCCATCCTAGCTTTGCTAAGAAAGGAAACTATGTCCTGCATTGAGAGATGCTGACACATCCTAGTCAGGGACAAATCCTATTCCCTCATTCCACCTCTATCATATATCATATACTAAAGAGATTTTTACAACTATACCACCGTAAAACACTGTATTTGTATTTATCCCCCTACTTTTACCGTATTATCAATAATAACCTTGATATAGACCGTAGTGTTGTGGTTATACCCCCGCAGTTCTCGAGCCGTCAACGCCGAGGAATATTCTGAGAATATGCCGACAGAACCAATTTGAGTGTGTAAAAAATCAAAAATGCCCTTGTAAGAGAGAGAGAGAGAGAGAGAGAGAGGTGCTCTACGGCCCCTCCCTCTACGGCCCCTCCCTCACCTCCGACAACTCGCCTTCCCCCTCCCACTCTCCCACCTCCGGCAAATACCCCCCACAGCGACACCCGGCCCCCCCTCGCCCTCTTGCCCTCTCCCTCCCACCCCACGGCGACACCCAACCCCCCTGCCCCCTCTGGCTGTCTCCATCCCCCCACTCTGTGCGTCTCCCTCCCCCCCCCCCCCCCCGGCGACACCGTGCCCCCTCCCCCTCACAGTGAGCGCGGCCCCCCTCCCTCTCTAGCCATCTCCATCTCCCCCCACAGAGACACCCGACCCCCCCTCTAGCCATACCCCCCCCCCCACCCAATAGCAGCAGGAAGAACTGCTGCCGCCTTTCTCCATCTCGGCCGCCGTCACACCTGTCTCCCTCCACTGCGGCGATCTGGGCCCCCCACCCTCGTGAGATTTTCGACTGACGGATCCCCCGATCCCAATGGAGGTCACTGCCTGCGAGCCTCCAGATGCTCTCCCGGCCGCAAAATTGCACAAAAGCGCCGCCGAGATCCAGAGCCGAAGAAGGTCGTGCCGGAGCCGAGATCCGCCGATGTTGCTGCCTTCTTCCCTCTTGGCAAACACTACACCTGCACCCCCTCCGCCGCAGGGATCTAAGCCCCCCTCCTCCTTGCCCCACCTCACCCTCTGGCTCCAGCGAGCAGGCCCTAGTCTGGGCTCCCAACGCAACCCCCCCCCCCCAATCAGGTTGATTTGAGCCCCCCACCCCTCCCTGCCCCCACTCTCCCTCCGGCAAGTTGCAGTCATGGTTTGTCATCTCTTACGATATGTCCGAGATCTCTCCGAAATCTCTGTCTCTTCAAAGGTCGTGAGAAACGAAACCTCCGAGATCGAGATCTTCTCTCCCGCAACCCCCAGTTTCCTCCTTCCTCTCTCCCGATCTCTCTCTACCTCGCCCCCCTTGAGCCCTCTCTCTCTCTCTCTCTCTCTGTATGTGTGTGTGTGAGAGAGAGAGAGAGGGAGACAGAGAGGGGGGAAGACAAAGATACATATACCATTTTTAATGATTTTTGATGAATTCTTCAGTTTGTGATTCATATATCATTTTTATGTACATCTTTTTGGTATAACTTTTGATGCATATTAACATTGGTGCAGGTGAATAGATTTTTTATTGTTATCATTACTCTTTATTTATAAAATTATGTTGTCAATTAGAAAAACGTGTTTGTGAAATTAAGTGGTTAGTAGAAAAAAATAGCATTTTCTTAGAAATAGACTATATATATGAAATTTTTTCCAAAAATCACCGAACCCGATCTTCCGAGATTTTTCCGAAATCTCTCTGAGATCTCTTCTCTTCCGCCTTTCCGAGACGGAACCAATATTCGAGACGGAAAACCTTGGTTGCAGTCCCCGCCCCCCTTTCGCACAAGCCCCCTACCCTCCCACCCCCCTCTCCCCCACCCCTTAGCCTCTGCTCGCACTAGGGTTGTCAATGGGCCGGGCCGGGCCCAAACCGAACTTAGGTTGGCCTGACTCGGGTCCGACTCATCAATATTAAAGTCCGAGCTCGGCTCGGACTTGAGCTATATCAAGTCGGGCCCGGCCCAACACTATTACAAAAATGTAAAACCCGACTAAAATTTGGCCCAAAAAATTAAATAAAAATAAAAAATAATATATTTAATAATATAGAATTTATAATATCACTAAATTAATTAAAGTTTTGATGTTAAATACTTAATTTGTTTGAAAAGAGAGTTTTTAATTTTCTAATTAAGTAAAATAACCTAATTTTAACTAATTATATTTTAAAATTTAAAGGGAGAAAAAAAATAGAGAACGGGCCAAGCCGACCCGCGGACCGAACTCAAAGCCCAAACTTAGCTCGTGAACCTAGTCGAGCCGGGCTTCTAGGCCCGACTAAGGGCCCGCGGGGCGAAAAAGCCTTGCGGCCTGGCCCAAAATCGGGCCAAGCCCGCAGACCTGTCGGGCCGGCCCGGTCCATTGACAGCCTTCGGCCCATTGACAGCCTTAGCTCGCACGCAGCACCCCCCCCCCCCCCGCTCCCTCCATAGATGCTCTCAGAGATCCCTAGGGGCAGGTTAGTCTTTTGCTCTTAACCTGTACAACAACTAGGTTAAAGTAACGTGAGTTACGGCCAGAGTATAGATGCAACAATACTAGATATATAAGGGGTATTCTTGATCATATGCGAAAAGTAGGGATTTATTTATAAATACGGTACTTTATAGGAGTATTTTTGTAAAAATCCCTATACTAAATACACCAAATTTCATGTTTCTTCTGCCACTGTCCAAGTTCTCTTGGTCCTCCTCCCTTTATATAGTCCTCACAACATTATTCTAGGCCTTCAGGTACAAAATTATTCTAGATATAATTTAGAAAGGGAATTTAAAGAACATTATAACAAGGGTACTATGACAGATAAAGTTACTAAACAGTATTGAAAAATGAGCTTCAGCTACACAATGTGATTGATTTTTGTGGGACAAAAAGGGACGAGCAGTTCTCTAGCTGAACTACGGCCAATTATTCTCTGGATTGATACCATTGTAACATGACAAAAGGCTTGGACATGCTTGGTAAGTATCCACTCAGTAGGGCACCCCTCAAGCTGATCAACAATATTCACAAAACTGTTTCACATTTACGGCAAATCTTTGTAACAAAATGTTGGCATGGAAAACATTTGTAATCCTGCCAGATTCATGCAATAACAGGGTAAACAGACCATCACATATGAATAATGTTTGTTCATCATAAAGGAGCTGTTAATTTAATGACATTAAGAAGCTACTTTTGTATTCTTTTCACTCTTCAGAAGTAATATAGCAACCAGGAAATTTAAAGCAAGCTGAAATCTACAGAAATAACTTTCTCGCTTTCAATAGCGAATTAGAAGAGCTCTCAACATGAAATAATAAAAAAATGAAAGTATACCTCAACAAAATCTCCAGCTTTTGCTACTATTCTTTTGATAAAGATATCTTCTTTCTTGTATCCAACATCCTGGAAGTAGAAAAAAAAGAAAAAGGAACTAAAAAATCTAAGCAACCATACATTTACACTGTAGGGACAATTATTCATTGTAACAACTAAGGACCAAACCTGCAGAACTTTCGGAGCTCTGAAAGTTACAATGTCATTGATGGAAGGGTTTTTGAAGTAGTATGAAACCTGAAAGGAGTTAGGAGTGAAGTAACATAAAACATATAAAGCAATTATTAGGCAATAAAACCAAAGCTAATGAAAGACCTACTCAATTATTTTAACAGAATTATGGAGAACCAAACAAACAAGTTTGGATATCCATGTCAACAGGAAAGCGACGACCTATTTCACCCATCTCCAGTATCTTCACATTAAACAGTAAGTTAAACATTCAACCACATGTAATATTATTAACTAAGTGAAATCATTCTCCCATGAAAATGTACAGGATACATTATAAAGTACAGATTATCAAAGTGCAACTAAGCATATTCATAAGAAACAAAGGAACATCTAGCATGGCATCTGTGTTTCAAGACTCGAGCACACATATGAACTGGAAGGAGATTAGGAACCCGCGTCAGAATAAGAAGTGAAACAAAACATCAAAGAATGATAAGTTTTCAATACATCATACAAGAAATTTTCAGCAAAACAGAGTTTAGGAATTTTGTCAGTCGAGACCCATAGTGATTAATGGAAATGAACTCTGAAGTATTGCTTCAGGCAGTAGACAATTATGAAGGAATCAAATAGATTAAATGGTATGACCTAGGACTTTCAAGAAAGCAATAGGAAAAACAAAATAGATAGTCTCCAAGGATCTCAGACAACAAAAGGCTAGAGGAGGAAAGGGAATAGTTGACTAGGAAACAAGTCTTAAAATATGAATAACAAGCAAGCAAGTTACCTCTACAGGTTGTTTCTCTACATAATAGGAAAATATAATAGTAAGCGCCCAACCAATGCACACTTGCACACCAGGTCTGATAACAAGCATGCAAGGCCATTAAACTAAAAATTCTCAGCACAATATACGCCAGGCCTTGATGTCAATAAGTAAACATTCAAAGAACGGTGCCGTTTCGACAGAATAATAGGCGAAGGTTCAATCTCAACATATCTCCCCGTTCAAAAATGGATGCATCTTGTTAAAGAGAAAACTACAACGTTGCACAACAAATCCTTTGATCAATTTTCTTTTCAGGTATAATAGTGGCATTCGAGTTAAACCAGTTTGAGCATACTATAAAGTAGATCCAAAGATCCCATCTTCTCTTTTTATTTATCCCTTTCTCCGTTGAGATGTGGACAGTCACGACAAGTTACACAAGTGGATGTGCCTCCAACTTCTGACATTTTGAGAATGCATCTTAAAAAAAAAACCACACTAGCTCTCTGATTGTCTTAACGAATCGCAACACCGGGAAGAAATAGTATTCGTGTTCTAAGGTGTTGTCAGCGATCAAAGTCATGTATCCTTATAGTAGTTCGATATAACCGGCAGGAAATAAAGAAAAATCACAAATCATCCGTGCTTCTCACCTTTTCAACTATGACGCGATCACCCGCCTGGAGTGTAGGGCACATAGATGAAGATACAACACAGCGCATCTCCGCGAACATGGCGGATATTAACAGCAACGCGAGGAAAAGCTTGACAGCATCGATGCTCGGCCACCAGTTCAAAAAAACCCAGCCGTTGCTATCAGCACGCCTTGATCTCTTCGCCGCCTCCTTCCCGTTCGACCGGCAGAGAGAAGATAAGCCCGGAAGCGAGATGAAGAACTCGTGGCAGGGCACCCACGTTACGAAAGGGACCAGCGACCGAAGGTTCAGGAGACGCATTTGGGCGGCAAGCGGAAGGGAGAACAGCCGAGTTCAGAAGCCGCCAAGGGGGAGAAGATAGAAGAGGACTCAGGCTTCCAAGGGCTTGAAGCGGACGGCGAGGACGCGGATGCGGCGGAGGCGATGGTCGAGGGAGCAGTGGCGCGTGTCGCAGGGGCGCGAAAAGAAGAGGGCGAGGGAGCCACTCAGGGACCGGCCCCTGAACTCCAGAAGCAGATCGAGGAACGCAGCGGCGGCTGAGGACCGCTGCAGCTGATGCAGGCCTTGCTGATCGTCGGCACCGGCGGGAGAGGGGCAAGGGCAACTACAGAGCAGATGGACGAGGAGGAGGACGAGGAGGCAGAGGAGATGCTCAGGCATAACGCCTTGGAAAAGGGGGGTGGGTGCGGGGGGAGGCGCAGCTCTCAGAAGGCCGGGGGATCGGGACGGAACGCCATGGGAATGCTCCTGGGAGTTCTGCTCTTCTGGACTGTTCGGGAGTGTTCGAGAGTCCGAGCACAGTGCGAGAGAAACAGAGAGTGATCCGAGAATGGAGAAGGGGAAGACCCGCGGTCGTCTGCTACGCTTTTTTTTTTTTGTCGCGGTTCACGTCTTTTCTTCGCCTGCAAGTTTCCGTGGCTGGGTTTCCTAGGCTCGTATCGGGTAGGTGATCCAACCGGAGGCTCAGGGAATAGCCGATTTAATATCGGGTTAGAGCGGTGATATTTTCGCTCTAATCTTATTTTACATTTGATACGGTTAAAATGGGTGAAGATAAATTGGGTTAAAAAAATAAGGTTAATCTTAATTTTGAGATTAGAAATGGGGATAAGTAATTCTAACCTTTATAATTCTAACCTTTTGTTAGAATGATTTATCTCCATTTTTCTAACCCT
This sequence comes from Amorphophallus konjac, assembly GCA_022559845.1. NCBI lineage: Eukaryota > Viridiplantae > Streptophyta > Magnoliopsida > Alismatales > Araceae > Amorphophallus > Amorphophallus konjac. The sequence goes on along the minus strand of CM040128.1, from coordinate 7,976,552 downwards.
ATTTCACCCCTTGTGTATCAAACATACATAAGAATAAGATTAGATATAAATTATCCTAAATTGACTTACACCTATTCTCCTAGACTTTTATCCCGATATCAAACATCACCTAAGACCTGGCCCGAGTAGTAGGTCCACTCGGGGGCCCTATTCGAATGGATATACCACTATCTATTTCGGACGTGATTGACTCACATAAGGTAGATACAATACACCCATCTCATGTGAGTCAATCTGGTTCAAGATGGATAATCATCCGAGATAGGTAATAAGAATATTGTCCCAACGATGTCATATTGTAGAGGTGAAAAAATAGTCTCTCGAATTCCGTATCACACTTTTAATATTTATTTGTTGGGAAAGATCGTCCAGTCACCCGTTAAAGCCTACAATCATCAGAGAGATGGCGTCAGAAGGAGCTCTGGGCGTTACCCCAGGGGACAACCTTCCGATGCTTAAGTCATAACCTTATTATGTAGGGATCGATGAAGGATGGAGAAGAGAGAGGAGGATAAGAGCAGAGCGATCAAACCTGGAAGGGAGATCTCCGGAGAAGTGCTCGCCACACCTACGAGTGCTCGGAGGGTGCTCACTAGGCTGGAAGTGTGCTCGGAAACGGGTCGGGCTCTCCTCAGTAGAAGGCTCTCTCTGTCTGTGGATGCCTGTAGTTTTTAGTTTGTCTCAGTATGCGTGTGTGGCTATCTCACTGTGTGTTTGTTCATCCTCGGTCGAAGGTCTATTTATAGGGGTTGTCCTGATGGTGGAGGCATATCCCTGAACAAGGAAGGGTGTGCGTCATGGGGTAACGTCTCCCGCGATCGTGAGGAGTTTTCCGTTGTGCGTCAGCTCCTCTGGGATCGGGCGGTCTTTTGACAAGTCTTACGGCTCCCGTGGGGCATGCTCGCCTTTACTGGAGTGAAGGCTGGGGATGTCGGGAGTAACGTTCGGTTGTGGGAGGATCATGCGACATCCTATATGCCTGGATCGATGTCCCTCGTGGACTGACGAATCCGATGGCTAGTCTTATTAGGCCACCTGGTGTAGGTCGCTGATGTCGGGGGTCCCTTATGTGCTTCGTAGACCTTAGGCCGATATGGATCTAGCGTTAACGAGCCGTGCATGGGCCGTACAAATTTTACCCTCCTCACGTGTGAAAATAAACTCTAAAGTCAAAAAAATTACCTAGATGAATGAACGCAATATATCTACCGCTGTTATTTTATAACCAAAATTGTGTATTTACGTAAACTAAATAAATAAGAACTCATATCTCTAAAGCTACCCAGAAGTTAGGTTCCAAAACCTGAACTTTATCTCTTAAATTAAATTTCCACATCAAAACATTAAAAAATATATATGTTCTCTTCGAGGCTTATTTGTTTCGCTGTAAAAGTCTGTAGTTACATTATTTTATAATATTTTTTAGTTATTCATTTGATTATAAAATAATGTAAATAGAATTACGTGTCTCACGTGACACTATTTATAGAGGCATAAATCTAGTTTCTATGTCACATATCCCACTTCTCTATTTATTTATTGTGGAAGTCGTCTGGGCACCCGTGGAAGCCTACAAACACCAGAAGTAAAGGGCGTCAGAAAGAGCCCTGGACGTTACCCCAGGGGACAACCCTCCGATGTTTAAGTCAGTAACGGTTCGAGAAAGGAACAGAGAATAGTATGGGAGAGAGAAGGATGGAGGTCGTAGTAGGAGATCTGAGAGATGTGCAGATCCTCCGGACGAGTGATCGCCGCTCCCAGTGGTCACTCGGAGAGTGCTCGCTGGGTGATAAGGTCGTGCGGGAGGAGTTCTCTCTCAGGGCGTAGACTAGCGTGACCTCTCTTTCACTGTAGAAAGACTAGTAGCTCTATTCTCTATGTGTAGCTTTTGGCAGAAAATCCACTCGTCCCCTTCTCTTCTCTGCCGAGGTCCCTTTTATAGGGGATTGTCCGGGTGTCGAAGGCCAGTCCCTTAACAAGGAAGGGCGTAAGTAGTGGAGTAACGTTCCCCGGGATCGTGGCGGGAGTTTCCCATTGAGGGGTGATTATCTCGGAGTTGGTCGATCCTTGGACGAGTCTTACGGCGCTCGTTGGGCGTGCTCGCCTGTTACATGGTCGAATTCAACGTCGTGGAGGATAACGGTCGATCGTCGGAGGGTCATCCGGCGGTCATTGCGCCTGGGCCGAAACCTTTCATGTGCTGTCGAATCTAATGTCGAGTCGTAGTAGGCCGCGCCCTCATGGGCCGCGTCCGTCTGGCGCCTTTGGACACATTGTAGGCCCCGAGTCGAGGTGGACTCGTTGTAGATGGGCCGATTATAGACTGAGCCGCATTTACCCTCCTCACTATTATTTCTCTATTTTACTTTCCGATTCGCGCACCCATTGAAAATCAAAATCAAAGAAGGAGTTAGTTGACAAGTAACTAACAAAAAAGTTATTTTATTGTACAATCATCTAAAAAACAGTTTAAAATTTTAAAATTACAAAAACATTCTAATTTTAAAACTAAAACTTTAAAGACCAAAAAGTACATCAAAATAAGCAACACCTCAACGTCCGTCAGCGGTAAGCATTTCCGAACTTGTAGAAAAGTAAAAACCGGCCCACATCGGCTCTAGGTGAGTTCGGCTCTTGGATTAATAATCATGATGTGACAATGCTGTGGAAAAATGATGCTTCACGTGTCTTTATCAATCTATTTTATATGATTATATAATACTAAAGTAGATAAACTATGATTCGGGGTCACTGGTTGTCTTGGTATCCTGAGTTATGACAATACTTTTACAAGAAGGTTTTTTTGCAAAGAATTCTTCGAAACGAAAATCGAAACGTGAGATTCCTTGAATAGAGATTAGAGACCCACAACTTTGCCACACTTGAAGGCCATGATAGAACAACCTAAATCTATCTTATATATCCCCTGATCAAGTCAACGTTCGTCTTTTTTTTTTTTTTTGAGAGTAGCGGTAGTTGGGTCCTTGGCTTGGAACTTGTCGCCCTCTACCCACGTGAATCCGTAGACTTCAGGGGAGGGTTGAACTGGCATGCCAATCCTGTTCGTCAACAATAATGCACTGAACTTGGGGAGAAGGTGCAGGAACTCCCTTCCACACTTCGATCGCCGAGGACGACTCAGATTAGCAGTTCCTTCTTCTGGGCAGTTTGAGAATCCTTTCTTCCTGTTGCTACAGCAGAGATGGTTTTGATCTTAGATGCCTTTGTCCCCGTGTTCATCGAAATGTTGAGCAACTTGATAAAGGATGAGGCGGCCATGCTGCTGGGTGTGAAGGAAGAGGTCAGAAAGCTGCAGGAGAGCTTGGAGGACATGAGGAATGCCCTCGAGGTCGCGGAGAGGAGGAAGATACACGACAAGTTCCTCGCCAACTGGCTGGACAAGCTGAGAGAAGTCATGTACGACGCCGACGACATTATCGATCGTTGCAGAATCCAGTGGGAGAAGCACGGGGAACTGATGGCAGCACAAAGACCGAGCTTCTCCATACAGGTGTGTTATCAGTATCCCTCTTGTTTCAGCAAGATTACATTTCAGCATGAAATTGGCAGTAGAATCAGGAGCATCAACCATAGGCTAGAAGGCATATTGAGGAGGAGACTAGAATTCCCCCTCGCCGATGCTGCCCATGGCGGCCAAAATAGCGGGATAACCCGGCAGACCTCTCCTATAATCGAGTGCGACATCGTTGGGGAGGGGATTAACAGGGACACAGACAGTTTGGTCAGATCTCTTGTGGGGGAAGAGGCGGAGGGCCCCCTGGTTTTCGCGATTGCGGGGATGGGCGGCATCGGCAAAACCACACTGGCGCAGAGCATCTACGACGACGAGCGGATAAAAGCCAACTTCCCCACCCGCATATGGCTGTGTGTGTCCAGGGATTTCTCGGAGATCAATCTCCTGAGGGAGATCCTGGGCGGCGCGGGGGGAGGCAGCTGCGATGCTCAGACCAGGGCACAGCTTGAGCCGATGGTCTGGTCCGCCGTCGAACAGAAGAAATTCCTCCTCGTCTTGGATGATGTCTGGCAAGGCGAGATATGGGAGGACCTGTTGAAGAACCCCTTGCAGAGTGGTGCCGCCGGCAGCAGGATCTTGGTCACCACCAGAGATGAGAACATCGCAAGGAAGATGCAAGCTGTTCATGTTCATCATGTCAGAGGGCTGCCCAGTGAGGAAGGTTGGTCGCTGCTCTGCAAGAAAGTGTCTTTGAGAACAGAGGAAGAAAAGCTGCAGTCCCTAAGGGACATCGGCATCCAGATTGTTGAGAAGTGCCATGGTGTTCCCTTGGCCATCAAGACAATTGGAGGGGTCCTGAGAACGAAAGACAGAAACAGAAGGGAATGGGAGAAGGTTCTAAGGAGCGAGGCATGGTCACTGACGGAGCTCCCGGAGGGCATCATGGGTGCCCTGTACCTCAGCTATGAGGACCTTCCCTCTCATCTCAAGCAGTGCTTTCTCTACTGCTCTTTGTTCCCCGAAAACTATGTTTTCGTGCGCATCTTCATCAGTCAGCTCTGGATTGCCGAAGGATTTGTGAAAGATGGGGAGTTGGCCGCAGAGGAATTGGCGGAAGACTACTACAAAGAGCTGGTGAAGAGAAGCCTTCTGCAGGCAGACGTGCGTTACCACAGTGAGAAGGGATGCAAGATGCACAGCCTCACCCGGTCCCTCGCCCAGTATCTGGCCAGGGGTGAGAACTTGACTGGTCTGCAGGAACTGCCGAGCGCCCCCATGCGCATACGCCGCCTGTCGATGGCAAGCAAGGGAGTGGCCTCAGTCCCTAATGTCACGGATCGACTGGTTCACTTGAGGGCGCTGCTACTCTTCGATAACCCACAGGTTAGAACCATCCGGAAGAGCTTGTTTCAGAGGCTGAGGCATCTAAGGGTATTGGATTTGATGAGCACAGGGATAGAGAGGTTGCCAGGATCCGTGGGTCGCCTGAAGCAATTGAGATATCTCAACCTTTCGTTCAGCAAGCTTGCACAGCTACCAGAATCTATTGAGCACCTTGTGAACCTGCAGTTTCTCATCCTCCAGGGCTGCGCATTGCTGCTCAGTCTCCCCAGCAGCATCTCGCGGTTGCACAACCTGAGGGCCCTCGATCTTCTGAACACTGGGGTGGACCGCATTCCCGGGGGACTAGGGAGGCTGGAGCGTCTCAACTTGCTCCAAGGATTCGTGGTACATGACAAAAGCGACGGCAGCAAGCATGGTGATCCTTCGCCGGGGTGCAACCTGCAAGAGCTGAAATCTCTGTCCCAGATGAGAATCCTGCACGTAGAGAAGTTGGAGAATGCTGCCAGTGGCAGCAGAGCAGCGGCTGGAACCATTCTCTCTGGGATGCCCTATCTCAGGGAGCTAGAGCTTCACTGCACGCTCAAGCCCGGTGGCCAGTTATATGAAGACGACGAGATCGGGAGGATCAAGGAGGTCTTCGACGACCTCTCTCCTCCAGCCAGCCCCGAACGGCTCAAGATGCAGGGCTTCTTCGGCCGCGAGTGGCCCAGCTGGATGTCCGGCTCCTCTCTCCCCAACCTCACGAGGTTGTACCTCAAAGACTGCCTTGCCTGCACACGGCTGCCCCCCCTGGGCCAGCTGCCGCAGCTGAGGCACCTCCTCGTCTCCGGCGCGCCTGCCATTGCCACCATTGGGCCGGAGGTCTGCGGCAACATTGGGACCTCGTCAACACCGGCATTCCCGAAGCTGGAGGACATGGTGCTGGAGAACATGCCCAACCTGGAGAAGTGGACTGGGTTAACGAAGGAAGCGCTACCGTGCCTCCGCGGGCTGCACATCGAGGCCTGCCCCAAGTTACGGGCCCTCCCGTCCGGCCTCCGGCATGCAACGACCCTGAAGGATCTGTCGATCCAGGGCGCCTCCAGCTTAACGGAGGTGGACGGCCTCGGGCGAGGCTCCCCCTCCATCCGGGCGCTCTACGTTGTGGACAACCCCAACCTGGTGAGAATTTCAGATCTGCCGGCCCTGCAGCTGCTGGTGGCTATCAACTGCCCGACCTTGGGGACCGTGGAGCGCGTCGGCGAGCTGCAGCGTGTGTACCTAACCGACCACTCGCTGGACTCGCTGCCCGAGTGGCTCGGAAGGGGTGACGCCTTGCCGGCCGAGCTCCGGGCTTTCGCTCTCGAGTGCGGCGTCCAGCTGCTGAGGAGGTGCGCCAAGGGCGGGTCTTACTGGCCCATGCTCGAGCGCATCCCCTACGTCTACGTGGTGGCGCACGACAGCTCCGCGTTCATCTCGTACACGCGCACCCCCTACAGCTACGACACCAACATCGGGCGGGCTGCGAGGGAAGGGGGGCCGCAGACGAGGGCGGATGGCGCCGCTGCGGCAGCTGCGGCGGCTGCGGCGTTCCTGGCATCTTCTGCCTCCTCCAGGAGCCTCGACGACGGAGCCCATGTGGAGTATGTGCCCAAGGCTCGAACTCGCTCGTCCTGGTTCAACACTTCAACTGCTGCGGTGGGATGCCAGAAGGGCAGGAAAACAGTGCAATTTAATAACAATTTTATCGTGTAATTTAATTTTAATTTTTGTCGAATCAATTTTACTTTAGAAAATCATGTGTAAAGATCATTTGTATTTGAGCAGTGTCGCTTGTGTTAAACATATGTTTATTTATGTACGATTCCTCAAATTCATACGATATTATTGGTAATTGAATTAAAGATGCCGTAAGTGTTTGATGGCACATTTATGACAATTTTTAATTGAAACATGTGCCTCAATTGTTAAAGTTGGAAGGCCGAGATTACTCCATTGTGGAAAGTGCATGCTTGGAACAACGGAACTCCCCATATTATCAATGTCACCGAAGAGTTGGCATTTTTAGAAAGGTTTATGGTTTTTTTTCGTTTATATCTTTTTTAAAAAATATTATTATCAAATATATATTATATATAGATATATTATCGTGAATACCCTCCAAATAAGTATAAATATTATTGTTATATCTCTATGATTTAATATCGTCAACAGAAGACAAATATTATATAGAATATATCATTTAACACCGTTAGAATATGTAAAATATCCAAGATACCCCGTTATCAAAAAAAAAATCTAAGATATCTCTAAAGATTTTTTGCATAAAACCTTTGGATCGGTGATGATTGGGTAATGCATAAAACAGAATGTATTCCCAAAAGACAACATGTCTAAAGACTTGTAACCATTGAGCAATGAGATCATAACATTGATATCCTTTGTGTCCAATCCCATGCCCAAGGAAGACCCAGGGATTGGCTTTAGATGACAACTTGTCCCATTCTTGACTGAGATATTGTCAAACAATTCACCTTTGACATCCGGGTAAGGGGGGCGGCTAACCGACCCCGAAGGGTCGATTGAGATAATCGACTCTCGGTTAACCGATTGTGTGAGGGGGAGGGCGAGCGGAGGTGGGGCCCCTCGGTTAGCCGGTGTCGGCTAACCGAGAGACCAAGCCGTTGTCAAAGACGGTCTAGAAGTTCAGAGTGATTAGATTGCATTTTGAGGAGAGTAAAAATGACTCGACCCATGTAAGGCCCGATCCCGCCAGGCCCACGACCGGCGATGCGCCTAAGAGCCCCCAACTGTAGCGGCCCGTGACAATCGGTCCACAGCGGGTGAACTTTGGATTCGCCAGTGCATGAAGGGCTTCGACCCAGGGGCAACAGTCGTCGGACGACCCTCCGACGATCGAATGCTGCCTCCCACGACATCAGTCTCACCCCCACTAAAGGCTAGCACACGCCACGAGCGCCGTAAGACTCGCCCGAGAACCGTTCGACTCCGGAAGAATGGGCCCTCAACGGGAAACTCCTCACGATCGCGGAGAACGTTACTCCACGACCGACGCTCTTCCCTGCTAAGGGATGGGCTCCCCTCTCCAGGACAACCCCCTATAAAAAAGACCTCGACGGTCCAGCAAAGGACACGGTGAATTCGACTAACACAATAGATTTTGCCAAGAAACGATGACCCTACTCCAGTTCAGAGAAGCCCGTCTTCTGATTAGAAAGATCACTTTCGTCAAGCACCGGCTGCCCTCCAAGCACCCTTACCGCCTTGCGAGAGACTCGTCGGCCACGACGAGGACCTTCTACAGGGGCAGTTCATCTCTCCAGGTTTGCCACACTGCGTCTCAACTCTCTCTCACGCTCTTCTCATTACTTCTCTACATTCCCGATCGATGACTTCAGCATCAGAGGGTTGTCTCCCGGGTAGCGCATGAGACTCCTTCTGACGCTCTGTGTCTCTGATGTTTGCAGGCTTCCACGAGTGTCAGACGGTCCTCCCCGACAAATAAATAGAGAAGTGGTACGAGGGCTAGAGACTAACTAATTTTCTGCCTCTACACATTCCATATAGTTTCTCAAAGGGAGAGATACCCTAAATTATAGTTGAAGGTATTTTATTGATGAGATAGATGGAAGTAAGAGTGACTTCCCCCAAAATCTTTTTAGAATAGTAGTTGACAACAAGAGAGCTTGAATAGTTTCCATGATGTGGCGGTGTTTTATTTCAGTAATTCCATTATGTTGAGGGATACGTGGGCAGGATAATTGTGGCATTGTCTCTTGTGATGCCAAAAATTGACGGAAATTATTAGAAATATATTTCCCTCCTCTAGTCGGAAGATCCTGATTGTCTTATGGAATTATGTTTAGATGACATGACCAAACTTTTGATAAATTTTCAATAGTTCTGAACAAAATTTCATCGAAGTGTTGCTATATGATTCGAGAGTAGTCATCAACAAAGATTATATAATAGTGGGTTCAGAAGCAAGTCCCCAAATGTCAAAATGCACAAGATTAAAGGGGGCATGGTAATGCAAACATCTTAGCAAGTTGACATCCAACACAATTCAGCTCGTCAACGAACATAGATCCAAGTTGTCACTCAAAGGTTTCAACTTAGATGAGGAGATATTACCTAACCGAGAGTGTCAAAAGAAAAATAGAGAAAGAGATGGACCAACACCAACTAGTTGGATATCCCTGGGGATATAGAGGTTTCAAAGTTCAAAGAGTATGCTAATTTTATGGCGCCCTAATTATCTTCCGGATTTTTAGATCTTGCACAATGCAACCATAAGGTGTGAAAAAGACAGTAGCCGGGGTACACTAATTGACTAACAGTGAGCAATTTCATTTAAGAGTTTCAGAATATAGTAGACAGATGAAATATAAATATTTTGAGATGTTTAAATATTCTAAGACTGAACTTGCAAGATCGAGCGATTAGCTAACGAAGGTTAAGAATGTGGAGTTAAATTAGAAAAGGTAGTAGAATCAAGTATGATGAGAAGCATCAGAGTTATTGAACCAAGTAGAGATATCTGAGGTGGTCGACAAAATAGAGATAAAGGAGACATGAGAGTTACCAAACATAGATAAGATCTTGATGACAATTTCCTGGACTACTACAGGTTACATCATCAGATTTAGGGCACGTTCGGAACTGGTCGAGACGAGAGATTTTGGACTCTCTAATCATTAGAATTCCTCTTTCTTTAAAAATATTTTCAAATGTCTCAATGTCTCGTCAACTTTTATTTTATGACCGATTTTGAGATTTAAATAGAGATAGAGAGAAAGAGAATAGAATTAAAAAATCTCTAAAAATCGTCTAAAAGATGTTTCTTCTCTCTCTAAAAGATTTTGAAATAATCCCTCCACCCCCATCTATTCCAGACACGTCCTTAGAACCACGGTAGCAATCAGAGCCAAGTGAAGTTCGTTATTCTTTTTTCGTATTCACAGGTACAACACATATACATACAGGTTTATATGGGCACCAAGAATAGGAAGACGGTGTTGTCCAAGGAAAGGAGGACACTCCATGTGTAACTAATGTGTCGATCCAAGGAAGGGGATCGATCCAGCAGGGAATCCCGGAATCCTTTCTTTATAAAAGATTCAACATTTCTTAAAAGGTCCCGATTTCCCATGTCTGCTCTATATGTTGTGCATAACAGAGGTGCACTCTCTATTCTCACCTTCCCATCACCCCAATGTTTACCCGGAGACACATTCTGGAATAGGTTAAGGAGAATAGTTTAACCAAGGGTTGAGTATTCTAAAAAATAGATCATTTTACTTTGATTGAGAAATAAGGTAACTCGGAATATCCTTGAGAATTGTGAAAAATCTTAACATATCCTTGTTCTATCTTTTTGGTGGAACAAGTTATCCTAGGATAAACCAGAATAAGAGCCTATCCCATGGAATACCTTGTACGATCCATCAAAGGGAATATGCTAACTTTTACCGATTTATCCCAGGATATCCCGGCTTAATAGATTAAAGACAAGAAAATAAATAGAGATTTTTACATATTAGTCCTTATAAATTTATTGAATTATCCATCAATCCCTCAAATCTAACTATTATCTTAAAAGTCTACAATCTTCATCGTTATACATATAAATCCCTATCGTTCATTCTGTCATACTATAGTTAACTAAACTATAGTTAACTTATACTCAAGGAGAGTAAAATACTAAATCACCTCTGATTAAGTGTGAGTGTGTGTGCATGTGTGTGTGTGTGAGAGAGAGAGAGAGAGCGCGCGCATTGCAAGGGCAGTGGGTATGCTCCCAGAGGGGGGACGTCCTAGGCGTCTCCTGCTCAGACACTGACGGAGGGAAGGAGGGGGAGGGAGAGAGAGAGGGAGGGGAGGGAGAGAGATGGAGGAGACAGAGTGAGAGAGAAAGAGATAGTGAAGGGAGGGTGGACACAGGAGTCGTCTCCCCCTCCAACGGTGACAGACGGAGGCAGGGGAGGGAGAGGAAGAGAGAGAGAGGGGATGGTAAATAGAAAGAGGGAGAGAGAGAAACAGTGACAGAGAGAGGGACGGGGAGAGAGAGGGAGGGAGAAAAACGGTGGAGATCGAGAGAGGGAGGGGAGGGAGAGAGGAAGAGTGCACGGAGGGGGAGGGAGAGAGTGAGTGAGAGAATGAGAGGGAGAGGGAGGGAGAGAGACAGTGGAGAGAAAGAGAGGGAGGAGGAGGGAGGGGAGAGAGAGAGAGACAGTGATAGAGAGAGGGAGAGGGAGGGGAAGAGAGAGAGAGAGAGAGACGTACGGTGGAGGAGAGAGAACGATAAAGTTGCTATGTGTAGGAGCGACTTCATCAGATCCACCGTCTCCCTCCCCTCCCCTTCCCGTGTTCCCCTCCGCCTCCCCCCTCAGATCCACCGTCTCCCTCCCCCTCCACGTCCGATGGATGCCCCCCCTCCACCTCCAATCCTCCTCCCCCTCTAATCCCACTCCCCCCCTCCCCTTCCCATCCCACTCCGCCTTCCCCTTCACCTCCCGCCGTCTCCCTCCCCTCCCCTTCCCGTGTTCCCCTCCACCTCCCCCCTCCCCTTCCACCTCCGGTGGATCATCCCCCTCCGATCCCCTCTCCCTTGACCTCCGACTCTTAGTCACCCACCCCATATATATATATATATATAGAGAGAGAGAGAGAGAGAGAGAGAGAGAGAGAGAGAGAGAGAGAGAGAGAGAGAGAGAGAGAGAGAGATATTTTAGATTTTTTTCACATATTTGATGGAATATTTTATCGAATATTCTTTTTGTGGACGGTAACAAATTACGGGGATTCGTTCGTAAAATGTTGAAGATTCTAAGAGTTTTTAAGATAATAATCTGATTTGAGGGATTAATCGATAATTCACTAAATTTGTAAAGACTAACATGTAAAAATCTCAAAACAAATATTAGTGTCGAAGACTCAAAGCAGAAGCTCCGCATCCAGTCGCAAAACTAAGCAGATTCATCTCATGTGTGCGCGACTATTTTTATCCAAAAACCGGAAGGACAGGCTTGTTTTCTGAAGTTAAAAGGGCAAACTTTCTTGTTTACCTTACTTCTAACAAGTAGGACGTCTCACTCGGTGAAGAATGCACCTGTTCGGAGAGGAAACACTGACATCCTCAGGGCAAGGAGTTTTCACATTTTCTAAGTGACTATTAATGCTGTACTATTCATTTCTTCGCAAACTTGTGTCAAACTGTACGCTTAGGGGATCCAATTGTATTCTTCCGAACCATACCGTCAAGCAACCCTCCCCTGAACTAGTGGTGCCTACAGATTGTTGATAGCTGATGGGTGTCAGCAAGCTGGAGATGTTGACAAATATATTTTATTAATTCTCATCCGTGAATGCCCTTCTTATTTCAGATAATTCGGGTTGCCTGACTATGTGACAGTGTTATCAGAATCAGATTCGACTGGCCGGTCAAATAGGTTCGATCGTGAATCAGTGCAGGAATCGATCCGATTAAGATTGACCCGATTTAGAATTAAAAAAATCAGATGAACCGGACGAACCGCCATTCAACCGATGAATAGGTCTGAACCGGTTCGACCCAAGATTCATCCTCTACAGCGTAAAAAAATAAACATAAAAATATTTAGATATGTAAAATAATATTTACGTGTGAACCCTTCCGATCAGGGTTTGCCGTCCCGCCCCGACCCGCACCGACCCGCACGACCCGACCCAGGCAGGTGCCGGGTCGCACGGGCTGTGGGTCGTGGCCGGGACGCACTGGACCGCATGGTCCCGTGCATCCCGCAGCGGACCGGAGCGGGTCGAGGCGTGGTACGTGCGGGACAGCGCGAACGTGCCGGGCTGCCCATTTAGCGGGCCGGGGTGTGGGCGTCTGTGGCATCCGCAGCGGGCTGAAGGCGGTGGCCGGCGGGTGTGGGCGGTGCAGAGCGACGGCGGACGGCGGCGACGACCGGCCATCAGAGGTAGGTGCCCTACATTTTTTTTTTTGAATTAATTGGGGAGGGAGAGGGGGTTAGATCTGGTCGGAGGGCGGCGTCCACCGCCGGTGGGGGGGCGGGGAGGGAGGTGGGGGAGATGGGGAGCGTCTGCACGATGGCCGCCGCCGGTGGGGGGGCGGAGAGGGAGGTGGGGGGGCTGGATCGCCCCTGCCACGGGGGGGGCGTCTGCACCACCGCCGGTGGGGGGAGGTGGGGGCGTCTGCACCACCGCCGGTGGGGGGGCGGGGAGGGAGGTGGGGGGGTTGGATCGCCCCTGCCACCGGGGGGGGGGGGTGGAGGGGGGGGGGGGCGTCTGCACCACCGCCGGTGGGGGGGCGGGGAGAGAGGTGGGGGGGCTGGATCGCCCCTGCCACCGGGGGGGCGTCTGCACCACCGCCTGTGGGGGGGCGGGGAGGAGGGTGAGGGGTGGAGGGGGGGGAGGGGGGGCGTCTGCCACCGGGGGGGGGGGATGGGGGGCTCGGCCATGCCCGGTGGGGGTGGGGGGGGGGATGGGGGGCTCGGCCATGCCCGGTGGGGGTGGGGGAATAAAATAAAAAATATATTTTTTAATTTATTCTTAATCTAAAAAATGTTGAATTTTTTTTTGTTAGATTATTTAATATTATTTTTAATATATTATTTAATTCATGTTATATAAATAATATAATTTTTGTTTAATTTATGTTGTAGAAATATCATTTTTATGATGTATTATTTAATTCATTTTGTTGAAATAATATAAATAATATTTAATTCATGTTGTAGAAATAAATTTATTTTTGATGTGTTATTTAATTCATGTCTAAATATTAGATTTAATTGAGATGTATTAAATTTTAAATTTAGTCTTGCATGTTGTAGAATTATTGATATTAATATCATTATTAGTTGTAGATGTAAAATATTTTTAAATGCATAATGTATATTAGTTACTTTAATTGCATAATGTAATTTAAGTAGACATATTTTTAATGTAAATATAATTTTAGTGTTGAATATTTTATAAATAATTTTAAAGTTAATTTATATGTATAATGTAAATTACTTAGAGATATTTATAATTTATATGTATAATGTAATTTAATTAGAAATGTAATTTTAAATATATAATTAGTGATAAATAATTTTAAAGTTAATGTATATGTATTAATTATAAATATTAACGTTATATGTATGTTTTAGAAATAATGATATTTTTTAGAACTAACTTATATTAAGATGTATGAAATATTGAATTTAGTCCTGCATGGTAGGTAAATAATGAAATTATTTTCGTTGTTAGTTGTAGATGGGAAATAATATATTTTTATAATTTATATTTCTTAATTTTAGGAGATATCACTCTATGGCTCCTAAGGAACGAACAAATGATATTGGGTGGTCACACGAAGTTTTGCTGGATGGTAACCGTAGGTGTTGGTGTTGTAACTATTGTAAAATAGAACATCGGGGAGGAGGGGTGTCTCGGTTGAAGAAGCATTTGGCAGGAGGAGCCGGGGCAGGATACTCTGAGGTTGCTGTGTGTACCCATGTGCCTAGAGATGTGAAACTTACAATGGCTAGGCACCTGCGGGAGAAGAGAGTTGAGATGCAAGAAAAGGAAAAAAAGAAGAAAATGGATCAAGCGGCAGTGAGCGGAATAGCAAGCGGCAGCAACGAGGAGGAATGTGCATAGACACCCAGTGACGAAGACGAACACGACCCATCATTTGTACCCTCCACCGCAGCACACGACCCATCATTTGTGCAGATGGTTACATATTTTCAGTCCCACCCACATGTACCTCCACCCACTAGGATAGAGTTAGATTATACGGGTGATCAGTCTCATGTATCTGATGATGAGTTTTGGGATTCAGGCTTCACTGATGACGAGGATTAGTGAGTTTTGGGATTCGGGCTTCACTGATGACGAGGATTAGTGAGTTTTGGGATTCGGGCTTCACAGATGAGGAGGATGAGTGAGTTTTGGGATTCGGGCTTCACAGATGACGAAGATTAGTGAGTTTTTGTATTTTATACTTCATGAATGAATGTCATTATTACGTCACTGTTTACTTTTACATATTTAGTAATTGAAATAAATTTTTATGTATTATATATAATGGGATGTTTAATTAAGCGGTGTAATATGTAATTTTTATATAATTAATTATGTGTAATTTAGTATGGATCTATTATCATAAAAAACTCTACATTCTAATATTTTTAAATATATATAATATTTAATCTTTCAAAAAAAAATTATTAAACATTTTAAAAAAAATTAAAAAATTACGCGCCGAGAGCCCGAGGGAGCGGACCGGGTCACTTTGCGACCCGGCCGACCCGACCCGTCTCGCGCCGTGACCGGGTCGGCCGAGTCGGCAAACCTTGCTTCCGATGCAACAAAGACAAATGCAAAACCTCATATTTATATCTTTTGTGTTTATATTTGACTTGGGGTTTTCTGGTCTTTGAGCCTATTAGTTTTGGGCTCATCTTATTGTTGTCGGTCCTCTTGTTCGTGGTTCCTTATTTTGGTCACGTGTTAGGCTGTTGGTTGTGTTCTTTTTTTACTTTTTTAGACTTTGCCGTTGTGTTGGATTGACTCTCGTGTCATCTTTGACGAGGTGTTCCCACTCCTCTTGACCTTACTCGTCCCTTGCATCTCCCCATATTTTGTTCCTTTCTTTCTGCACTTCTTATTGGAAAATCACTTATCTGATAGTCGAGATGGCACGTCCTGACTCTTCCGCAACGAAAGAATGAACGGACTTTCTCGTTTTCCACCTTACAAGTATTACTCTTCAATTAAAAAAAATAACTCGAGCCATATTAGGTGAGTTTAAGTCATCATATAGTATAAGTCGATCCGAATTATTTAATAAGCTCAATTGAATAACTCAACCTTAGAAAGTCCAAATCAACCAACTCGTATACTACACCAGTTCGAAGCCGTGTTGGTTCTTCCCAACAAGTTAATAAACCCTATTATAAATTGGGGTTTTTAATTTGAGTAATAATTGTTACACACCTACACACCTGTGGCGTGTAGTGAGTTTTTTTCCCAATAAAACAACGTGGATCTCAAGGTCTACCTGAGGACACATCCTTACAATGCACCACGGCTCGGAAAGTATAAAATAAGTATGCCGACTACTTTTTCGGCCTTCCAATGCACCATGACCTTTATTTTTCATAATTTTTTTTTATACCATCCAATTCTGATGTGCACCCATATGATCGAACTTGTATTGAAAGTGGGTTCCGATGTTGATATTTTTTTAAAAAAATAAAAGGGTGTACAATATACCACGAGCAATAATTAATTATCCTTACAATTTTATGGAAGATTTCTCGCACTGGTCCAATAGATTTCATTTCACATCGGACTCATATAAACCTATAGGGGAAGGATTTGTAACATGTGTTGCTAGCAAAGTTCAGAGACCCTCTTTGACCCAACCCGAACCGTTGTAAAACACACACTACTCTTGGAACTACAAGCCTTGGCCCAAGCCTTCTGACCTTGTCCGTGGGCTGAAGAGAATTGGGCCTAAATGTGAGTATCCAAGCGTTCCCTCTTCGACAGAATGAATTTTATTTTGGGAGGGTCAATTGACCCCGAGTGAGTTGACAAGTAGCCGACCACATCTCATGACGGAGAGGTCTGAGATTTAACTCACAAGGAGAAATTATCTGCTCATATTTAATCTTCGAGAAATTTCAGTTTAAGATTTATTAATCTTGAGAAAAAATACACGAGTTGGGTATCGCATGATTCACTCAAATCTCTCGTGCTACTTGTAGACTTGAGTACCACTTTATTAGGTTTCCTATCTTAAAAAAAACTCGACGAAGAAGATAAAAGCAAGTTCACTACAAAAAGGGAAAAAAAATGCACATTTGTCAACAATTCTGATTGCCCACATCAACAAACCACTTCTCATCCATGTGATGATACACAGCTGAAGAGAATAATGGAATCACCGAGCCCAACGGATGCATGAGAAGCTTTGTGTGAAGCATGTGTATCGGGCGGACCAAACATCAACGTCTACAAGTCAAATTTAAGACTCTTATTTCAGTACAAGAAGTTAATCGATGTCTAGCACAAAATTCTGATTGCTGACATCTTTAATCCTACTAACCCCAAAAAAAAAAAAAAAATCCTAGAAACCGTAATGTGAAACCCCACCACCAGTAAACAGTGAAGCCGACCAGAGATTCATATGCATCGGTAAACACTACTTTCTCTTCCTCCGGGTATGGCGTGGGGTGGGGTTTGCGCTGGCAATGCGGGAGTAACACTTATCTCTTTCCCCCCTTTAGAAGCCGTACTGTGAAACTCCACCATCGTTTTCTTTACGCTGATGTTTTACTTGACATAGAATATTATAATATTTTCACGTCAAATCAAATGATCTTTAAAGGCCTATTCGATGGTTGAATGAGATTATAATAGGGTGGTGAGACATCCATATTATTCTAACTAATTAACTTTGGTAGACTAGGCCAGTTATTATGGGTAGAATGAGTTACCCTAGGATAGAATGGACTAACTAATTTGAGTGAAAAACTAGAATTAGTTGTCCTACATAGAGTAAGATTAGTTTTCATTTATTTCTAACTATGTTATTTAGTCTAATTTATGTTTTTCCTTCTAGATAGAATAGAAAAAACGGTTATCAGCGCAAAGAGAGCCAATTCTTGAATACCCTACCCGTACTATGTTATTTTCAACGAATGCAATTCTTTTTAGTGGTTTCATTTCATTAGCCTTCAAAAACAAACTCAATTATAAGGACCCACAACAAGAGTGCGGCTTGCATGTTTTCCTAACCCGGCTGAACTTCAGACTCAACTGAGGTCATTCATCTTAGCTAGACGAACAAAATGATCGAGCTTAACCTTGTGGCCGAGTTCGTTTTAATCTAACAAAACTAAGTGTCACGAAGGAATTAGTCTGTTGGGCTCCTGCATCAACAAAGTTGGGCACGAGGAAAACATATATACTCTACGTACATAATATTTTTACCAAATATATCCAGCATATATATATGATATCTCCTGTACATAAATGCATACCCAGGCCTTCTCCCTTTTCACGACGAACTAAAATTTTGAGGTTCTCTTCGATAATAGAACAGCGAAAATCAATTTAACTCAAGCAAATTATTCTTAATTTTTTTTTACTTTTTAAAATTTACTCGGAAACATATCCCAATTAACGTGAAACAACTCGTTTTACTTTTTAATTAGAACGAGTAGTTATTCTAATAAAACTCATATTCAGAGTGAAAAAATTTACCCATCGTCGTATTAAATGATATTTTTACTAATTCTTCGAGTTAAGAACTCTTATCCTGCTTTGATTCCGTTGTCAAAGAGACTTTCAAGAGGGAAATATAAGGAGACTAGAAATTAACAATTGATTTATTGTTCTTCCACCACCATCTTCGGCGAACACGATGTTGGTGCCAAGGTTCGTTGACTCGGTGATCTGTATCGGATTGAATCTTCTCTGATCCGGTACGGTACATCCGAGTCGCAATCAACTCGATCCGACTCGGTGTGCATCATCTCCTCCCTCTCTCACTCCCTTTCTCTCTCTCACTGTGACTCGGCCCGACTCGATCGATCATGAGGGTGATTCGCAACGCATCAGATTTTTTCAGTTACGATATGACACGTCCGAGTCGACTCGAGTCAACAAACCATGGTCCATAAAACAGCGAAGTCAAAAATCAGTAAAAGAAGTTGTATTATACTCTCCTAGCAGGTTGCTCGTCATATTGCCACCTAAAAGCAATCACATGTCGGTAGGACCAGAGCACGCCTCAAATTTAAGATTCCCTTCTCCCCACGAAATACCCCTACTAGCCACGTGCTACCAACATTACAGTGCTAACTTGGTAACGAGTGACGGGAACTGGAACCTTCCTGGAGTAAGCATTAGACATGCGCGCTTAGGTGTGATAAGAAGACTACTTACAAAAGACTTCTTGTACCAGTTGGGCGATACATCTATGCTAACTACAGTCTAGTTGGGCGATACATCTCGAGTGAAACATAAAACAAAGATATAAGTGTATAACCTAGTCAGATTGAAGTCCCACGCTTAAGTTTTCTGAACTATTTACACATCTCTGTACGTGCATAAGCTCTCTCTCTCCCTCTCTCTCTCTCTCTCTCTCTCTCTCACACACACACACACACACACTCTGTGCAAATGAACAGATTCTTCCTGTTGCACGGTTCCAAAACTCCCTCTAGGACCGTGGCCCCTACACGAGAAAACTCGATGGAATTCTTGACTTCCCTAGGGAGGACAAGATACTCCGAGATTCACACACTTTATCAGGGAGAGAAAATGAGCGCTCCATTGTGGCCGACGAAACATATCACACGAAAGCTTTTTACTTGTAACAGTAGAATCCATGAAAGCTTTTTACTACTTGTAACAGTCGAATCCACAAACGCCCTTCCTTCACATGGACGCGTGATGAGATATCGGTGCGCGGGGGCCATCCAAACCCTCGCGTCGTGCGTTGGGCAGCTACTAAACAAAAATATCAGGTCGCCCGGCGCCTCCCACCCTCCAATGAGCACCCTCGTCAATTCCGCACACCACCGAAAAGTGGTCCGACGGCCCCGGAAAAGGCTCGTCAGAAGTCACAACCACAGCCGTCGCGGGGTCAGAGAGCGCCCAAGAGACCACCCACCGCCAATCGCCGTGTCGCGAGGGAGCCGCAGTGGAGGCACGCGGTGCGGATGGCCGGTCCGCTGGAGTCGCTGCCGCAGCCGGACCGTGGTCAGCCGGGGCAATCCAATCGTTGCACCCGCGGCTGGACCGCCAATCCCCCACCAGGGGCCGCCCCCATCGCTTCGCCGCCCGCCCACCCACCAACCCACTCGGGCCGACGGGGTGGACGGTCGCGAGCGCGGATCCGTGCCGGGGGCATCTCGGCGATGATGGGGACGCTTTGGCGTCCGCTCAGTGAGTGAGGAGGCGTGAGTGTGAGCCCCCGGCGCCAGCTCATGGCCCAGCAGGCACGGCGCCGGACGGTGCAGATTTGTGAAGCTGGTTCGAACCAGACCTATCTGGGGACCGTGCGTTCGGTTCGAGGTTGACGCCAGAGGAAGAGGTGGAGTGGGGTGTCTGAATGGTGCCTTAAACTAATTCCAGAAAGGGTCGTTGTGGGGACACAAAGGCGCAGCGGGCTCACCCCAGTCGCCATCGACGTACCCTCGAGAGGATATCATTTGAAATCACGCCTCTGGGAGTAACAGATCACTTTACAAATTTTATGACCGAGGGCAACCCACGCGGGGTGGCGCAAACTTGCAAATAAAAACAAAACAACCAAAAAAATTAAACGAGGAAGATCGGTCAGTCTCGGTCTTGGTTCGGGACGAGTCTATCTCATCTTGTTTTATTTCGATCTATCTCATTCTGTGTTAAAATAAAAAAAGATTATATATATAATATATATATGAAAATAAAAAAATACTATATATATAATATATATATAAAATAAAATATTAAAATAATCAGACGTTCCGATCACGACTCACGACTCAGACGTATGTCCACTACTTAAGTCGGGTCAGAACGTGCGAATCAAGACGTCCTAGATCAAGATATCAAACCCTGATTTAAATGAGAAAGACGAGCCGTGATGGTGCCGCATGTTCCTCTCATTTCCTTCTTTTTTTCTCTTTTAACTTTTTTTTTTCAGAGTAGAAAGTAGAAACCAAAGTGGTACCACCACTCTTTCGTCATTCATGGCGTGCTAGGTTCAAATTTCATGTTGTGTCAGGGAAGAGATCTAATTACCAAATTTGTGAGGGTTTATACGTGAGTGGCGGAGTTTGTAGAGAATTTATTTTACATTGTAGGACTTTCTAAATTAGTATGGTGGAATTGTTGTGAGATTGTGTAAAAAAATCCTCTAATTTTAGGGTGTAATATTTACGTAATTACTTGCAATCGTAAATACACTGACAAAACGATTAGAAGATAGAATATTGCACACAGTTCCATATTTTGAAAATGAAAATAATATGTTAAAATAGATTTTTGACACACTTCCGTGTCACTAAAAAATTGTCAAGAATATCCTCTTTCCTATTACAACCGATCAGATACCAAGTTATTAAATAATAATACTTTTAATCTTTATGCATGCCAATTTTGAAATATGTTGTTTTTGAAATAGCTTAATTGAAAATTTGTTAAAAATTGAAATATTAGACGTAATTATGATACTTTTTTTCACCGTCATCTAATCTGATAATTAGACATATTAGAAGAGTGGGATATCTTATAATTACTGTTGGGGTGGCATGTTGACAATGTTGTTAAAGAGAAACAGATTTGGGATTAACCCTTTAAGATGTCCAATCTAGATCGTCTACCTTTTTTTTTTTCACTTTTGATCAAGTGGCGTTAATAAAAGACACTCATCTTCTTTTCTTTTCCATGTTTCATCGGAGCTAGCACGCCAAGGTAGCAGGGAGCAGCGGTGAAAAAAGCAAGCTTGCTTTTATAAACATGCACGGTAGGTAAGAAGTTACAATCTTCTCTATTCTTCTCTTGGTTGGAATGACAAGTAAACAGAACAACAAGAGCAGTGTCCCGGACGTCAGAAGCAACAGCGGGTCACGGGATCAGAATTTTCTCAACGAAACCCGGCGCCGCGGCCGCTTCAGTACTCGGACTTGAAGGGCCGGTAGACCTTGAGGTCGAGGACAACGCCAGCGATTGAACCGGCAGCCGCGGCAACGGAGATGATGAGGCAGGCGACGCTGAGCGTCTGGAGGCAGACCCACCGGGTGGTCCACCTGGGTATCTTCTTCTGGTTGATGTACATCTCCACGGGGAAGTAGACGGTGAGCGGCCAGAAGCCGAGCGCGCCCAGGATGCCGACCACGTCGTTGAAGAAGGGGAGGAGCATGGAGATGACGGTGGTGATCACGACGAAGGCCGTGCGCCACACGAGGCGGAAGGGGTTGACTCTGTAGCAGCACCTGGAGGAGGTCCCCGGGAGCAGCCGGACGCGGTACTCCTTGGTGATGAAGTCGGAGTCGGGCCACTGCCGGCGAGACCACTTCTCCACGAAGGCGAACAGCGGCTGGCAGAAGACCTGGTAGGCGCCGACCAGGTGCACCACGATGGCCACGTTCGCGATGTCCAGCAGCCAGTAGGGGTTGTAGAAGCCGAAGCCCGTGAGGAGGTTGCCCGGTGCCGCGTCGCCGAAGGCCGCGTACCCCATGCAGCCGCACAGCATGTAGAAGGCAGTCGTCACGGCCACGCTCAGCAGCGTTGCCTTCTTCACGGTCCTGGCCTCCGAAGGCGGGGACTTGATCGTGTCCTGCGCACCAATCACAGCGTCGGTAACCGCTGTTATTATCGATATCAATAAATAGCTATAGCATTGGAGTGTTTCCTCTGTTTCTGTGGGAACCCCCTCAGATATTTACCTGGATCTCGATGAGGATGATTGAGTAGGAGTAGGCGAAAGCCATGTCGCCGAGGGCCTGGAAGCTCCTCCAGATCTTTTGGGTCTGGGTGACGGTTCCGATGCTGATTCCAGTGAGGCTCCCCTTGAAACCTCCGTTTGCTGAAACCACAGCACGACCATCAGAGCAGTGGAAACACACCGCGTAGGAACCTCAGACGTAACAGTGACCACGCATCGCTAGAACAGTGCTGTGAGAAAACTCACCGACAACTTGTAGTATGCCGAGGGCAAGTCCGATGGAGGAGTAGGTGAAGGACATGACGGCCGCGACGATGGAGAGCCACCAGATCTGGTCGAAGTCGGGAATCTGAGAGAATATAATCTCGGTGACGCCAAATATGATCATGTAGGAGTTGCTCGACGTGTGGCATGGGTTCTTGTGCCCCTTCTCGTGGAAACAGTTCGACCTCTGGATTGCCCTGCCCGGTCAAAATTATGATTGATTAACTCAATCATGAACCCCATGAAACAGAGACGAAGCAACCAAACGGCCACAGCCAAGCTTACTTACATCATGCTAATGGAAGCAGCAATAGTGTATCCAACGGCCACTCCGAACAGGTTGAGATACTGAATAAAGCCGCAGATCTTGACCTTCACTCCACCTGTACAAAAGAAAACACATTTAGCTTCTGTGTTCCACTAGTTAGTTCCCTTCGGTGTTTATGGCGTCTTTAAGCGAGGAGATAGTAGTACTCACCGAGGTTGGCCCGGACGGCGTCCATGTAAGTGTAGTTTCTCTTGCCTGTGAGAGGGTCCCCAGACCGGTAGCAGTCGGCAAGGAGCGCCGAGGTATAGTATATGACGAAGGAGAACAAGAACATGACGGCGGGTCCGGCGACCCACCCGAGCTGGGCGACAGCCCAGGCCAGGGAGAGCACTCCAGAACCAATCACCGCCGTGATGATATGGGCACTCGCCGTCCACACAGTTCCTGTCGTCGGGAAGGAACAGAGAATTAGAACATCTAAAACCAAGCACAAGAATATGAACTCAGGTGTACAAAAATGTGGAGGGATGGATTCTTCACCACTCACCAGTTCTCTTGGGGCGGCCGTCGTCGTCGCACCATTCAGAGGCACCCAGTGTCTGGTTCTGCCCCATGGTAACGGCGACCTCGAAGGGGGAGAAAGCGGCCCCTTGCTGGTGGCCCTTGGCGACGCCGTTCACGCCCATCGTTCCGCACTACAACTGCCGACCCGGAAGCAGAAGCAGAACAGGGAACACAGCAGGAGCTCTACGTTAGGGAACAAACAGAGGAGAGGAGACTCGTATTTAAAATCCCACAGACAAGGATCGGCTCTGCTCCACCGCGACCTACTTCCCAGAGGAAAAACTAGCACGGTTCCCTACGCTCACAGGAACCCAGAAAGGATCCGGATTCTCCGTCGGATCCCTAGGTACCAATACCTAATCACCTAAGCACTCCACGGAGCAGAGCTTTCCGGGAGTAGAGTTGGAGAGAAGAAGAGGGATGGGGAGTGGCAGAGAAGTGCAGAAGAGGACTGGGCGTGAGAGGGAGCAGGAGAGTAGTGGGGCATATATAGGAGGAGGGGGAAGCGAGCTGGAAGGCCTGGCAGCGTAAGGATTTCTCGGGTTTTAAAAATGGTGTGGCCACCACGTAGGCACTTGGTGATTGGGAATCGTAGTGAGGTCATCTTGGTCAACGGACATCGACGCCTTCCACTCATCGCTTCTCCCGCGTTGTCTTCGAAATGAAAGGGGGAAAAGATCTCTCTATCGGCCCTTCCCCGTCGTCTCAGATCACCATACCCAAGTGGACCCAAGAGAGTCAATGGGAACAGCAACACGTCTTCTTCCTCCGCCCTCCCTTCCCACCCTCCCCCACCAATCTCTCTCTCGCAGTCACAGGATTTGCATATACGCACGCTGCCACCTTTCTCTCTCTGTAATCTCTGGATATCTCAACGGGCAATCCTAACTCATATCCCACCTCCCAGTTTTGCTTGGCCTTCCCCGACCCCCAACACGCAAGCGACAGATCGGGCAAAATAGTGTCTAAAAACCAAGAAACTGCGACACCGAAGTGGAAAGAGCTGGTGAAGCATGCTTACCTCGTCTACGCACCTGCACGCTCTTGCACCTGCCTTGGCCTCTACCGGCCCGGCGAGCTGCAGCAGAAGCAGAAGCAGGGTGGCAGTGCCCGAACGGCAGGGTGTGGCAGCGAAGGGAAGGGGAAGATCTGTGTCTATGTGGAGTGTGGCCGCTAGCCCCTTGCAGTGGCCGTTGGGTTGGCGCTCGCGTTTATATAGAGGGAGCACCGGGAGAAGCGGAAGGATTAATCGCACGACCTCGCCCGTTCGCACGTGCAGGTTCGCGTGTGAGCCTTTTCATCCACCCTTAATTGAACAGAGAATAGGTTCTTCGCCGTACCATAATTTTGTTTTTTTTTCTTCTTCTAACTCGACCAGGTTCTTAATTATTGCTTATCGCTCCCTTATTCCTCTCCTTTTAACATCTCACTCCACGCGTTGGGAGCTTGGGAGTGCAGTGGTGACCCATCCGTTCTTTGTTCCCGAAACCGAACGGTGGCAATTGGAGTCGGAAATGCTCTTTGAATGAAAGAATCACATCCCAAGGGAGTGGGCTTAGTTTAAACCCATCGAAGGCCTCAAGAGTTAAAGAAATCAAACTTTATTGTAAAAGAAGAGAAGGGGACCTCTCTTCTTCTGTTTGAGAGAAATGTGTGCCCCTCGGTTTTTTAACTTCCCCTCCGATTCACATCAAGTTGGGAGGACATCATTGCCCGTTTAAGTATGCTTTCCCATCTCGGTTCCCAAAGACTGAGGAAAAGAAGTGGGTGTGTGCTCCGGTCGGCCTGGGGAGTTTTGAACCACTTTTCTTTAGTGATTCAATTATAGCGCTAGTCCCTCGACGCCGTTGATCGCCCTCTGGATGAAACGCACACGTGGACGGCTGAGCAAGGACAGGTGGCGGTGGTCTTCTCTCCGCCCTGCACAGTGCAGCTCCACCTTCCGCGCGTCGGTGACTCGGTGTGTCACTTAACCCTTTTCGGGGGAGTCTCAGCACATTTCTTTAAATCAGCATACTGATGAGGCGGAAGAGATGATTGCGTTCTAGTGCGTCCGAGCGGTGATGACGCTCTGGACACCCCCATCCCATTCTCACATAAGTGGGTTATAATGAGTTGATATTCAAATTTATATCTTACTAATAATTAAATTACTTAGTAAATATTTTATTTGAGTAATTATTCAATCAACCGAATTTGAATTTAATTTGAATTTTAAAAGAATAATTATCATGTCCGGTTAAAGTGAGTCGTGCGAGACTTGTGTGAAAATTAGCGTCATAAATTATTTTCTTAAATAAAAAAAAAGAGCAGAAGTCATTTTTATTTTGAGATAAAGTTATCAAAAGAATGAACTTTATCCTGAAAATTTGGAGATATCTTGCCAAATGAATGTAAGTGAGATTATTATTTCTAAATTTTATTTGAGAGAAAAAAGAGATTGAGGAGGGTAAAATTCGTCAGACCTAACACGGTCTGATATCGCCTGGACTGTTCTAGTCTGGATCGGTTGAGCCCGTGACGGACCAACCCACCGACCTCTGACCCATTCAATGCGGCCCAGCTGAGGTCCAAGGAAAACTCCACCAGCCCACCGGCGGAGTTATTGCGCGCGTAGGATCTGAACACCGCAAATCTGGACAACGGACAAACGTCGTCACTGTCATCACAGGCATTTCTCCGGTGTGGACCGAGTCACACCCATGTCGCCGAGATCCCCGTCACGAAGCCTCCATTCTGAGAATGTGTAAACGTGCAACGGATAATCCCCACAATTAAGGAGACGTTACTCTACGATCTACGCCATTTCCCAGCTGAAGAACAACCAATGTTACCGTTGCTCCCTATATAAATAGGTTCCTAGTGAGACCTAGAAGAAGGGAAAGCCAGAAACAAGGACACACGCAGACACATCGAGAGGGAGGCGAAGACAGAGAGAGCATAAACAAGGTAAGAGAGAAAAGGGATAGAGACTAACATCGCCAGCATGATAGCAATGAGAGAGATGTTCTCTCCCCGTTGTTTTTCTCTTCCTGTCTCTACGAGCACTCTCCGAGCGTTCCCCAAGTATCGTCTCCACACTACAGGTTCTTCTCTTTCCCTCACTTCAACTCCCTCTCTCTTCATCCTTCTTCTTGGCCCTCTCGTGTGGTTCTGATTAAAACATCAGAGGGTTATCTCATGGGATCACTCCCAGAACTCCTTCTGACACCGTTTCTAGTGGTTAGTAGATTCCTTCATGATCGTCGGCTGCTCTTTCCCGTCAAACAAATTTTGAAGGTGTGAAACAAGACGAAGAGAACACTTTTCTGTCTCTACAGAGATAATAAAGAATAACCAAATAACATATTAGAACTTGAGTTACTTATGTATAGAATATGTATATCTTTAAATATTCATATAAGGGTTCATATTCGGTCGGATAATATCTAACATAGATATCCCAATATCTAAATTCATATTTGATTAATAATCAGATTATCTGATATCCGATTAAATTATCTATCGTATGTTTTATTAAGACAATTATTCAATTAAATCAATATGCATATTAATTTTAAATTTTAAATAGATAATTACCGGACCTAACTTAAGACATGCATGGGTTCGCAAGAGATACAAGATTTTTTTATTAAAATTATCATCTCTCATTTGTGCCAAATGGTGGGTACATGTAGGTGTCTCAGGGATATTGTTATTCATGCGTCCCTAACCAATAGGTTTCCCTCCCCTCCCATCACCTCCTATTCCTCTCTATTTCCGTTCTCCCGATCAAAAAAGAAAAATCTCCTACAGTTGAATAGGTCTTTGTTTGTCATTGACATAATTTAAGTGGGTATGAACGTAAGCTATTTTAGTTATAAAGTTATTGTTGTTCGTAAGTACAAACATATTTGATATATTACAGAAAAAAATAAGAAATAAATCGGTGATAATTTATTTCACCGAACCCTAACTTTAACCCTAAAGTTGAGGATAAAACTAAATAAACTTACATATCTCTTATCATCTCTTCTTATTACCAATTTTCGGAGTCACCAAGTGAGTGACAAAGGTTATCTATCTCCGTTTTGACTTTGCAACAGACAAGCAGGCTACCATCACGGAAAACTATTGGACGAGCAG
Organism: Amorphophallus konjac; assembly: GCA_022559845.1. NCBI lineage: Eukaryota > Viridiplantae > Streptophyta > Magnoliopsida > Alismatales > Araceae > Amorphophallus > Amorphophallus konjac. Next base: position 7,949,069 of record CM040128.1, on the reverse strand, counting down.
GCTACATAAGAGCCATTATGTATACAAAACAGCAATTATGGACTTCGTCCTCGCCCTCACTGTCAAAGCTAACACTCGCTGGACTGATTGGGATTGCCAACGACAAATATCTGTTTTAAACGGTCACCAATGACTTGCCGCTTGGATCCGAAGGCTCCATTGCCGAGTACAAGAAAGACGCGATCGATCCGTCTCGGGTGCCCACGTCGGGTTGCGAGGACTTCCGTGCACGCGCAGGCGCTGGTCCCGTGCAAGGCCCACGCAGATGCACGGTCACCACAGGTCGTCCGCATGCACGTAAAAACAGACCGCATACAGCTTGAGCTGGATCTTTCAGGCACAGAAACCCAAGTTGGATACTGTTTGCCGGTGAGTTTGGCACTTCAAATCCACCCGATCGACTCCTAATTTTCAGATCTTTCTTTCACCGCTTCGGAGACGCGGCGGTTCAACATCTGTGGCACCGCACCTTGGAAGTATATCGGCCTCATATATACATATAGTGTCAAATCACGACGTAACTGGAAGAAGATTAGGCAAATATGCCGCCACGGACCAAAACCCGACAGGCCAGACGCTGGTCCGCAAAAGGACGAGAGCTTAACGCGGTGCAGTAATTGCCTACCAAACCAGGGGACAATGTGGCAAATAAAGGGAGAGTCCTTAAAACCGCCATGTGATCAGGTCTAATTATCCGGGGAAGCTTTAGAAAGATAAGATAATGGTGGTTACATTAGGTCGCATTTGCCTACCGTGCTAATTTAATAGGTGGCCGGCTTGCTGTTAGATTACGGGAACACATTGTCTACTGTGGAAATTGGACGACCGGGCTAAGGTCGATCGATGCTTATCTAAAGCTTCCCTTTAATTAGCGTGCTTCTTTGAAACACCCCCCCCCCCCCCCCAAGGAGGGAGGACTACCACCCCGCTCTGGGATCCTTTTCTTTCTTCCCCTCTCTCTCTCTTTTGATTAATTTGTAATGAGAAGTCCTCTCTTTGGGGTGACGAAGGGTCGCTAGCTTGTGTACTTTTGCCTGTTTGGAATTGAACGTCACCAAGAGTGGGCAACCAAGAACAGCATCTCCAACGTTGAAGTGAGAGCCCCTTAATTAACACATATCCATCTACCCACCAAGCGCCCTCCTCAGTACTATTCTACCATGCAATCGAATGCTCTCAGTTGTTATCCAAGCCGAATTTTGCGACTTGCGGCGTCGCCATCAGATCACGGGTTTGGTGTGTACCAAGTTGGTTCAGTAGACGTCCTTGTTTTCTCTGGGGCGTCACTTGCCCAATAATTGCAGATGCCATGATCTGAACTGCCGAGACTTGCCGCCTCACTGCCTTCAGTTTTAGCTTGGTGAGGTCAAGCTTGTTCAAGAATTCTTCTCTTTTTTTATTCCGATAAGATGAACGGCCTGTGGATCAAGATAAGTGCCACTGGGAATATGTTTATCTCAACGGCATTCATTTATATTCAGGGAATATATTTATCGTAGGAAAGAAAGGTGGGAGAATTTAAACGGGAGGGGGACTGATTGACCAGATTCTCGCGATTATATGGAGCATGAAATGGACAACACTGGACTGAAGAATGTGCTTCATTTGAATGATGAACCCTTTAGAATTTTTGAAGAGGAAAGACACCTGTTAAATCACCACCGAGCGGCGAGCGAGCCCCGTCATTTATACATACGAGGACACGCGTGCGTTCACAGTACTCCCGCGTAGGACGTCGGCTCCGTGTTCCTGTGCATCACTATTAGATAAAATTAAGTTCTGTTTCTTCCTGGGCTCTCCTTCTCACCCCGTAGCATGCTGCAGCTAGAGATGTCTATCCCTTTTGTTTTCGATACGTTTCTTAAACATTGCACCTGATCGATCGATCGACCACGTAGATTACAGCACGGCACTTGCATACGAATAGATGCCACTCGAAGACGTCTTTCTTTCGTCTTTGTAAATATATGCTGTGATTAAGCCAGTCATGTTTTATTTGTTTCTTTCCTTCGGTTATTCCACCGTTCATGAAGGTCACCTCATGAAAGGGGTGGATGGACTCACGCCTCTGAGGTGTCCCTTCCTGTCGTCGTCGACGACCCAAGGGAAGCCGACACAGGGCGCTCTCGACAAAGGGACGGCCTCTTTCTGCCCACTCTTCCATTCCCACACTCCCCGTTCACAGCCCAGGACCAATAACCATCTATTCCTGATTGACCTCACACTGGGTCTCTCTGCTCCTCCGGCCGTGATGATCCACTCAAAACTACCTGACGGCGGAGGGAACTCGCCAGGCCGGAATTTTTCTTTATTCCGATTCTGCAAAATCTTCCGGGCAAACGGGTCCCGTGTCCTAGACAGCTGTATCCGCACAGCCAGCCCATGGTGTCGTCTACCCACGGGGGAGCCCCACTGCTACCCGAGCTAGCACAGCCTCCAGTGGCCGTTCTCGATCCCTACAACTGCAACATAAGATGATCCAGAAGGTGTCACTGATACTCAGCAAATCACCATCGTTTCAGCATGCAAATTCCCATAATTGAGGCTTGAGACCCATCAAACAGACATCACCGGCTGTCCAGTAGTCGAGCTAATAAAACTGCGAATTGTGTGAGTTCAGATAGGAGAGGCCAGTGATTGCTGCAGCTCCTGGTGGCGTTTGTTGATGGCAGAGAACGGAGGCCAGGAGGAAAAGAGGCCCCATGACACTGTAGCAGAGAGACTTGGGAACCAATAGCAATTGAGAGGAAACAGGAACCACCGGTGGCATCATCGCGAGGAGGGGAATCGAATCTGCCTTTAGCAAGAGGTTTTTTTTTTCTCCCCCATCGTCCTTCGCGACGTGGACCGTCCAACGTGACGAAAAAGTGGGCCCCCCGATTAATTTGGTGACTTTGGTCAACCTTCAGTGTGGGGGCTCGTCGCTCGCTTTTGGACCGCTATTTTGGCACTTTGATTGGACGACGCGACCGTTGTTGCGTGACTTGCGTCAGTCTGCTGACCTTGCTTAAAAGATTATCCTTATTTTTGTCCTCATATATTTTTAACCCTTTATTTATCCTTCAACATTATTAGAATCAGACGCAAAAATGTTAAATTGTTGGATAAGATATAACCCTGCACAAGTTTTGGTTTGTCATGTCCTTTAAGTCTGATTCTCAAGGTAAATCAAAGCTTTCGGGATATAATAACACTATGAGTAAAGGGGTATACAAGTAAATTAGATAACAGTAGGGCCATAAAGTTATTTATAAAGCTTCCAGGGGAATACAGATAATTAACACAAAGTTTACTAGGGTAACCTGCATGCTAAGAAAGCCGTTAACATATAGTGTTTTATTAATAGTAAAAAATAATTCTATTGACGATTATTATATTTTTACTTGGAAAAATAATGAAAAAGATTTGTGAATAGATATTTTAAGATAATTAATTAAGACTCCCTAGTTGTGTTTGGGCCTTATCCATTTATCCCCCCTCCCTCCATCCACCCAGGGTTTGCCGTCCCGCCCCGACCCGCACTGACCCGCACGACCCGACCCGACCCAGGCGGGCGCCGGGTCGCACGGGCCGTGGGTCGTGGACGGGACAGACCGACCCGCTCTGTCCCGTGCGTCTCGCCACGTACCGGTGCGGTGCGAGGCGGGACCCGGCTCGGTACGAGCGGGTCGGGGCGGGTCGGGGCGCGCGGAGGTGGGAGAGGGGAGCGGTGGGGGGCCGCAGCAGGAGGCGGTGGGGGGCCGCAGCCGGAGGGGGAGGTGGGACCGGTGGAGAGGTGGGGGGACGGTGGTGGCCGCCGGAGGTGGGAGAGGGGGGCGGTGGGGGGCCGCAGCAGGAGGGGGAGGGGGAGGTTGGACCGTGGGAGAGGTGGGGTGGGCAGTGGTGGCCGCCGGAGGTGGGAGAGGGGGGCGGTGGGGGGCCGCAGCAGGAGGGGGCGGGGGGGCGCCGGAGGTGGGAGAGGGGGTGGTGGGCGTGTGGACGCACTTTTCTTTTAACAATTATCTTTTTCGTTTGTTGGTTTATTAAGTGCGTGGGCGTGCCAGTCACCGAGGTGACAATTTATTCGGGCTCCGAAGAGCCCATGGTGCGCTCGATCTGACTCGGTCAGACGATTGTGTGGTTCGTGTCGGGACCGAATCCCGTCGCGCCATAGAGGTCACGACGTCATTTACATCCCTCACACGAGGGAATACCCTTGATTAATTACCGAAATTAGAGGCCCCGCGGCCGAAAGAATAGTACTAATTGTGCGATAAAGAGGCAGGAGAAAATCACACCAAAGTACGCATTAGGATGCGAGCCACTGGCCATGTCGGTCACTCGTGGACCTTTTTATATTCGGACATGGGTCCGTGATGGGAACGCAACAGGAAAAGCCGAGACAAATCCGTTCAAGTGTTTGCCAAACACCCGGCAATTTTAGTGATGACTCGGAGGGTGTCCGGAATGAGGAGCAAACCCGGTCTGATCAAGATGTCGGCCCGAGGCCAGGTCGAGACCGGACCATGTTGGGATGACTCCCGAGATCCGAGCCCGGCCTGAGAGGGCGGCATTATTGTTCTTTTTGCCCCGGGTCGCGGGGAGAGATGGGGGGCTGCAGTATGGACCCTAACGTCTTTTATTTGGGATTTTCTTGGTTATATGTTCTGATCTCTGATTTGATGTTTGTTGTTTATTTATGCCTTCGAATCATTATTAACGTTGCGCCTTCGGAGTCCTTCAATTAGCGTAATTTCTGTTAATTTATTTGATAGTGTTGGTGCCCTTATCGGGCCATATATATGCATATATATATATAGTGTGCCGGCGAAGGAAACATGGTGTACCGCTGAGGGCAAGAGTGTGCCGCTGGGCGCTAAAGGGGCGTACCGCTGGGGACTGGAAAGGGGTGTACCGCTGAAGGTCAATGAGGGTGTACCGCTGAAGGTCAAGGGGGGCGTACCGCTGAAGGCCAAGGGGGGTGTACCGCTGAAGGCCAAGGGGGGGCGTACCGCTGAAGGTCAAGGTGATGCGTGAGGGTGGAGGCTCGATCCGTTTTCAACTATTTGTCTTAAGGCTTTTCTTTTCTTTTTTTTTTTTAACTTTCGTGTAGTTTATACAAAGTTCTTCCCGTGTTTGTTCTCTTGGTTCGGTTCGGTCTCTTTTCTTGCGGGTCGGGTTCTCGGGCGGCCAGGTGGTTAATTAGCTTAGTTCAGTTCTCGTCGGGGTGCCGGCAGCAATCTGATGAGTTGGAAGGTTTCATTAGTTATTCTGCTCGTTTGTTGCCTCCTTTTGCCTCCTTTAATTGTTTGTTAATATCTCATAAAAATTCGGCAGCATCTCCCCTTGACCCAGGACGTAAGGGAGATAAAGGGAGCGCGCCCACATGGAGTGGCGGAACCCGACAACTGGAGGTGGGCCCCCGGGGGAGCAACACCCTTATAGAACCTCGGAAAACGTGAAGAAAGGGGCTCGGAGGCGAGGTCAAGGAGTGGGCCGCTGAGAGGCTGAAGAGTGTGCCGCTAAAGGCCATAAGGTGAGTGTACCGGCCAAGGGTCAATTGGAGTGTGCCGGCCAAGGGGTATGCCGGCTAGGGGTAACAGAGTGTGAGTGTGCCGCTGAGGGCAGAAAGGAGTGTACCGCTGGGGGCAAATGAGGTGTGCCGCTGAGGGCTGGACAAGGTGTGCCGCTGAGGGCCAATAGGGGTGTACCGCTGAGGGCTATTGGGTGTGCCGCTGAGGGCTGGACAAGGTGTGCCGCTGAGGGCCAAGGCAAGTGTGCCGGTCAGGGGCCAAAGTGATGCATTGCCGGAGGATTAAAAGGGCCAAGTGTGTGTGGGCTTGCAGATTGTTCAAGAAGAGGAGGAAGGGTTACTGGAAGTGAACGGAGGACTCACAAGGTCAGGCTTTAAAGGGGAGGCATCACATTGATACGGTGACTTGAAATAAACCGGAGAAACAAAGAAAACGAACCACGCACCGCATGCGTTGTGAAGGCGAGAACAGGCCATCAGACATAGCAAGGAAGACCCAAGGAAGATGATTTTCTCATTCATGGGAAGCAAAAGGGGCCGGGGCCCTACACATACATTGCAAAAGAAAATGCCCACGACAAGGCTGTGGACTGAAAGAAATGAAAGAAAAAGAAAACAGCGCAGGAGGGGGGAGGAACCGGCTACAAAGGAAAGCCCCTAACTCTCTCTCCCATTACATCGAGCCCTATCTCTCCCTTACTCTTGCTTCTTCCCGGTGATCGCCGGAGGGAGCTCACGCCGGGATGCCTCTTCTTCTTTTCTCTCTTCTCCTCTTTTCCTATCTGTCGGTGCCTCTCTCTCTTTTGCTCTCTCTTCTCTGTGTTTCTTCCTTCTTCTTTTTTTTGCAACGGGAACGGGAGTCTTTTATACTCCCAGCAGCGGGAGCCTTAAGCACGGCCGTCGAAGGCGGGGAGTGGCCTTGAGATCATGGGGTTTGACCTCCCCTGTCCTGGGTGTCAGTGGGGTAGGCCACGTGGCCCAACGATCGGCTGCCACCTCATATGGCTCCACTGCGCGCCAAGGATGTGTAGGGCATGGGCCTCACGTCGCCCGTTGAAAGGGCTTCACCGCTGTGCCGCTGGCGAGTTGAATAGGCGTGCCGCTGGAGAGCCAAAACGGCGTGCCGTTGAAGCCCCTAAGGGCGTGCCGCTGAATGGCTTGCAGGGCGTGCCGCTGAGGCCCCTGCAGGGCGTGCCGCTGAAGCCCCTGCAGGGCGTGCCGCTGAAGACCCCTGGGGGTGTACCGCTGAAGGCCCCCAGGGGTGTGCCGCTGGACCCAGGGGGGGGTGTGCCGCTGGGGCTTGAACCGGTCGTGCCGCTGGGGCTGCCCAAGGGGCGTGCCGCCGAAGGCCACCTCAAGGGCGTGCCGCTGAACAGCCCTGAGGGCGTGCCGCTGAACACCCAAAGGGGTGTGCCGCTGAACCCCAAAGGGGGTGTGCCGGTGAAGCCACCAGGGGTGTGCCGCTGAAGGCCAAATTGGGCGTGTTTCTGAGCCCGTTCTGAGCCCGTTATGGACACGGGTCATGACCTATTTGGCTTTCTCCGAGGCTCACAGATTGTGGGGGCTTCTTGTGCTCGGTTCCTCTTCACTGTTGTGACTCCTCGCGGCGGCTTTGCGACAGTTCTCCCGGGGTTTATTCGCTCGGGCCGTCATTGACACTGGGCCGAGCGGGGTATCATGGGTGTGCAATTTTTGGTGTCCACAAATGCCCCCCACCCAAGGGTAGCGCGGGCGAAGGATGAGCCGGACGGTGCCCGTGGGTGTACTTGTCCCTTTTCTCTTCGTCGGTGCCAATGGGGTGTCGAGAGCTGACCTGGTTGGTTGTTTGTTGGTCTCTTTGTTAGTGCCGACGGGATGCCGGGAACTGATCTGGTTTGTCGATCTCTTGGTCTCTTTGCCAGTGCCGACAGGATGCCGGGAACTGGCATGCTTTGTTGTCTCTTTGTCTCTTCGCCAGTGTCGACAGGATGTTGGGAACTGACCTGCTTTGTTGATCTCTTGGTTTCTTCGCCAGCGCCGAAAGGGTGTCTGGGGCTGACATGGTCTGTTAATTCTTCTACTCTTTTCTCTCTCCTTTTTTTTCTGAACCACATTACCGATACAAGCGCCCTTTCGGGTTTTCACCGGTACCGGCCCCTTCTTGCTTTTGCCCACGCGCCCTTTCGGGTTTTCACGTGGCGGGGTACCCGATTTTGCCCGTAGCGCCCTTTCGGGTTTTCGCCTCAGCCGGGTTGTTGCCATTTTTACCCTTGTCCCCGTGTGGGGGCGAGTCCGGCGGGGTATCTCTATTTTTTTTTAACCCCATTTTCTTTTCTTCCTTTTTTTGAAGTTGAGTGATATGCGAGTGTAGGCTAGGGCACGAAGCCTTGCGCCGGAAAGTAAGATTCTTTCGTTTCCAAGAACAGAATGCTCGCGCAACGGGAGAATGTAGGTCTCTTCATCAGTGCCGACGGGGTGTCGGGGACTGAAGCAGCATGTTGTCTCTTTGTCTCTTCATCAGTGCCGACGGGGTGCCGGGGACTGAAGCAGTTTGTTGTCTCTTCATCAGTGCCGACGGGGTGTCGGGGACAGAAGCAATTTGCTGGTTTCTTCATCAGTGCCGACGAGGTGTCGGGAACTGAAGCAGTTTGTTGTCTTTTGTCTCTTCATCAGCGCCGACGGGATGCCGGGAACTGACCTGGTCTCTTGGTCTCTTAGTCTCTTCGTCAGTGCCGGCAGGATGTCGGGAGCTGACCAGATTTATTGATTTCTTCATCAGTGCCGACGGGATGTCGGGAACTGAAGTAGCATATTGGTCTCTTATTCTCTTCATCAGTGCCGACGGGGTGTCGGGAACCGACATACTTTGTTGGTCTCTTCGTCTCTTCGTCAGTGCCGACAGGATGCCGGGAGCTGACCCGGTTTGTTGATCTCTTGGTCTCTTCGCCAGTGCCGACAGGGTGCCGGGAGCTGACCTGGTTTGTTGATCTGTCAGTGCCGACAGGGTGCCGGGAACCGACCTGGTTTGTTGATCTCTTGGTCTCTTCGCCAGTGCCGACAGGGTGCCGGGAGCTGACCTGGTTTGTTGATCTCTTGGTCTCTTCGCCAGTGCCTACAGGGTGCCGGGAGCTGACCTGGTTTGTTGATCTCTTCTTGTCTCTTCTTTATCCTTTTTTTTGTACCACGTTACCGATACAAGCGCCCTTTCGGGTTTTCGCCGGTACCGGCCCCCTCTTGCTTTTGCCCACGCGCCCTTTCGGGTTTTCGCGTGGCGGGGTACCCAATTTTGCCCGTAGCGCCCTTTCGGGTTTTCGCCACAGCCGGGTTGTTGCCATTTTTGCCCTTGTCCCCGTGTAGGGACAAGTCCGGCGGGGTATCTCCATTTTTAACCCCATTTTATTTTATATATTTTTTGACAAGCGAGGAATATACGAGTGTAGGCTAGAGCACGAAGCCTTGCGCCGGAAGATAAGGTTCACTCGTTGGCAAGAATAGAATGCCAGCGCAACGGGAGAATTTGTGCCGATTCGGACGTAAGGTCCGTAATGGCCATATCGCGCGGAGTGGGTGGCTAGGGCACGAGGCCTCGCGCCGGGAAATGGGGTTTTTTCGTTGGCAAGGATAGAATGCCAGCGCAACGTGAGAATTCGTGCCGATTCGGACGTAAGGTCCGTAATGGCAATATTGTGCGGAGCGGGTGGCTAGGGCCCGAGGCCTTGCACCAGAGAGGGACTTATTTGTTGGCAAGTGACTAATGCCAACGCAAAGATAGAGGTTCTGTCGATCCGGACGTAAGGTCCGTGATGGTGGTTTTGTGTGACGGAAGGTGGCTGAGGCACGAGGCTACGTGCCGGGGAAAGCCTTGTTTGTTGGTAGGGTAGTGACACTATGACAAGGATAGAGCCGCAGGGGTAGAGTCGTCTTTGGTAGTGTGGACGTTCGTCTGACTGGGATCGTGGGGATGGAATGTTCTCCCTGAAGACATTTATTACTCGATCTCATCGACTTACTCCCCTGCGTGTGTGAGCGGATGAGTATATAAATGCGTGTACATGCATGGGTACGTATATATACACCCACATATATATATATATACATATATATATATATTTAATATCCTTCATATCTATTTTTTATATTTTTTTCTCCTTTTATTTTCTCCTCTTATTCATTCAGGATTTTTTTTCTCCCCTTTTCCTCCTCTTTTTTATTTCCTCTCCCCCTTTTTTATTATTTATTTTTTTCTTCGCCTCCCTTTTCTTTCCCCCCCTTTTTCTTCTTTTCCCCCTTTTCCTCCTTTTCTTTTCTTATTTCTCCCTTCCTCTTCTTCTTTCACATATAAAAGGGGGCGGGGGCGGTTAACGTTCCCCCCCCTCTTTCAAATTCTCTCTACCCTCTCTCTTTCTTTCTTCAACGGGCGAAACACCCCCCTTTCTCTTCTCTTCGTCTTCTCTGTCACCGGGAGCCGCCGCCGCTGCCACCGTCGTCGTCGTCGTGGTGAGGGCACCACCGCAGAGCCCCCCCCGTCTTCTCTTCTCTCTTCCCCCTCTCTATTCTTCTCCTCTCGTTCTCTTCTCCTTCCTTCCCTTTCCCGCCGTGGGGCGACGGGGCCCTAGCCCCTTCTTTCTCTTCTTTCCCTCTTCCTTTCTTCTTCTTCTCCATTCTTCATCTTTTCTCCTTCCTCTCTTCTAGCGTCATGGTAGGGGAGGCCGTCGGGCGCCTGTCATGCCGGTGAGGGAGCGTGAAGGCGTGCCGGCGAGGGGGCGTCGGAGCGTGCCGGGGGAACCGCCCTAGGGCGCGTCGGTGAAGCCGTTGGCACCGTGCCGGGGAGGAGCTCTCCTGGCGTGCCGGGGAGCGGCTGTTGGGAGTGTGTCGGGGGAAAGGTGATTAGGGCGTGCCGGCGAGGGCGCCTTCAGGTGTGCCGGGGAAGGCCCCTAAGAGTGCGCCGGGGGAAGGCAGCCAGAAGCGTGCCGGGGAGCGACGCTGGGAGTGTGCCGGCAAAGGGGGGCTAAGGGTGTACCGGGGAAGCCCTCCGTGGGCGTGCCGAGGAAGCGCCACGGGGCTGTGCCGGGGAAGCCTATCTGGGGGGCGTGCCGGGGAAGACATCCCAGGGGCTGTGCCGGGGAAGGGCTTTTCCAGGGCGTGCCGGGGAAGGCTGCCACTGGGTGTACCGGCGAAGGCCCTGAGCAGCGTACCGGTGAGGGCCGCAGCATGGTGTGCCGGGGAAGGCACTGCTGGGCGTACCGGTGAGGGCCGTTGCAGGGGGAGTATCGGCCAAGGGGCTTCAGGCAGTATGTGGGGACTTTAGCTTAGGGAAGAAGACTCCTTCGACCGGCGGACTTCTGGTGTTGCCTCTCGGGGCCCACCATGTTTTGTTGGGGCCGTCACTCCTTGTGGGCGCGCACCCGTGTTTTCCCTTACGCCTTTGGCCTAGGGGAAACTCTGCCGAAATTTCGTCAGAAATTGGCAATATTTTGTTCACTTGACTTGTAGTAAAGTTTCTTTGTAGTCCTTTTGCTTGTGATTTGTTCTGACCTTCTTCTTTGCATATCTTTGCAGAGATATGGCTGCTCCAAGTGGTTCTGCCGCCCCCGCTGCTGCTATCGGGGCCGACCTCATTCCGCGGGGTCCAGTGCCGGCAGTGACATGGCTCAACGTGGAAGACTTGGACCGTGAACATGGGGAGATAGCTGCCTTGGCTGAGTCGTCGGGGTCCGACCGGGAGAGCATGGACTTCGGCCGGCTCACCAGAGTTGACAGCGGCTTCACTTTCGACCGGGCCACCGGGGAGTACAGGAAAGACTTCCCGAAGGATAGGCACCTTGTTCGATTCCTAAAGCACCTGCGCTCCCGAGAGGGGCGAGACTTTCGCACTATAAAAGCCGTCGAGCGGGCCATCCTGCATGCCCGGGATAGTCTTTTGTACAGCGTCCCCAGGAGCATTCCGATGTATCTGGTGGGAGAAGCCCGGGAATGGAAGCCGATCTTGGGTATTGAGGGAGTGCTGCCGGCTGAAGACAAATTAGTGCGAGCCCCTCAATTCACACCAGCAAGGTGGGACATGTCTACGGGGAAGGTGCATGGCGAGTCGCCCCGATTTGGCTTATTCCTGGCTCCCCTAAAATGGGGTTATAGGGAGGAGCCGTTCATATTGGACTGTTTAGCCATCAGGTTCAAGTACGAACTATCGCTGGGCTGGTTTGGGGAACTGAAGCTTCAAGACGCCCACAGCTTCCGAGAAGGGGCGGTGGAGTTCACTGAATATGTACTGTTCAACTACGCCCCGTTGCTGGTCCGGGTTGGCATCTACCACAGCGTGTACGCCTCCCGGTATGGTTACCCCGTCTCCAAGGGTCTCTGTTGCGGCATGATAGAAGTATTTAGTGCGGAGACCAATACCTTCTACACGGCGGAGGGAGAGACTTCACTTGATTTGTGGAGCCTAAGCCAGCTGAGCGGCTTTCCCATTGACGGGGAGCCTTATGAAGAAGTATGCCTCCCGGACCTGATCAAAGACGAGACTAAAGGGGACGGCTATTATTCTCTGGGGTATTCATACCGGTACCTGATGAAGGCGTACCGGGAGCTGTACCAGCTGTCGCACAAGGGGAAGCAGCCCGCCCGTGGGGACAGAAAACGGGTGCGTATGGCAGTGTGGCTGGAATACTTCTACGACGGGCTGAAGCAGTATGAAGATTTTCCCTGCGTTGGCACCGCCGTTGCTCGCAAGAAACGTGCGAAGCCCAAGCATGATGTGAAGATCCCCTCCAGGGGACGTCGGAACGGGGCCAATCCGATGGGGGTCGACCCACAAACTCACTGTGCCGCCTATCTGACGTACTGGCTGTGTTCATTTGCCATGCCGTACGGGGACGAGACAGTGATCCGGCCAGATGCCATCTATCCGGCGTGCCAGATGGCGTGGGGTGTTAAACTTTCTCTGTGCCCGGCGGCGCTCTGTTTGATTTATAAGGCTCTGGGAGACATCAGCACGCACCAGTTCCCGAGGCAGGCCCGGTACGTGTGCCCACTGCATTTCTTTAACGCGTGGGTTTGTTCGCTGTTTCCGGAGTTCGCCCCGCGAGTCCTTCAGGATTGGGGGCTGGTGCCGAGGATGCTGGAGTTCGCGAGTGCAGAGCCGGCTTCTACCTCCATGCGGATGTATGATATTCGGGGCCGGTTGACCACGGTTCCCCGGGATGCAGCCGGTACTATTCATTTCTGGACGCTGGCCGCACATTCAAGCCCCCTCGTGAATAATAAGAGGGAATGCAAGGATGACCAGGTGGAGAGGTATGTCCACCCTGTCAGCGAGGAAAACGTGGTGCGCCCGTTGCTGGAGCCCGAGCTGAGGGATTGGGCGCTGGCTATCCGCTGTGGATGCACTTTCCGTTAAACCGTCGCTCCGGGTTCGTCTGTTGGTTTTATTAGGTGCGTGGGCGTGCCAGTCACCGGAGTGACAATTTATTCGGGCTCCGAAGAGCCCATGGTGCGCTCGATCTGACTTCGTCAGACGATTGTGTGGTTCGTGTCGGGACCGAATCCCGTCGCGCCATGAAGGTCACGACGTCATTTACATCCCCCATACGAGGGAACACCCTTGATTAGTTGCCGAAATTAGGGGCCCCGCGGCCGAAAAGAATAATACTAATTGTGCAAGAGAGATAAGGAAGGACCACACTGAGGGCCGTATTCAGACCACAAACCGTAGGTCATGTCGGCCACTCGTGGGCCTTCTCATGTTCGGACATGGGTCCGTGAGGTGAAACACAACGAGAAAACCGTGATGAATCCATTCAGATGTCTGCCGAGCACATGGCAATTTTAATGATGATTCGGAAGGCGTCCGGAACGAGAAACAAATCCTGTCCACTTAAGATGTCAGCCCGAGGTTAGGTCAACGCCCCGGCCATGTCGGGATAACTCTCGAGACTCGGGCTTGACCCAAAAGGGCGGCATGGTTGTCCCTTTTGCCCCGGGTCACGGGGAGAGATGGGGGCTGCAGCGTGGGCTCTGGCGTCTTTTTATCTGGGGTTTTCTTAGTTATATGTTCTGGAATTTCCAATCTGCTGTTCATTAGTTCTCTATGCGTTTGTTTCGGGTGACTTCTCTCCTTTTATTCATGAGTACTCCCATTGTTATTATTTGTTTATCATTTATATTTATATAATTGTTTATTAGCCCGCCCCGCCTCTTTTATTATGATTAACATTATACATTTGGAGTCCTTTCAATTAGCGTAATTTTCAATGATTTATTTGCCACTTGTTAGGGCCATTATTATGTTGCATGTGCATATATGTGTAGTGCACCGGCGAAGGGGGAACAGGGCATACCGCTGGAGGCCAGGGAGCGTGCCGGCGAAGGGAAACAGGGCGTACCGCTGAGGGCAGGAGGGTGTACCGCTGGGGGCCAAAAGAGCGTGCCGCTGGGGCTCAAGGGGGTGTACCGCTGAGGGCTAAAAGGGCGTGCCGCTGGGGCTCAAAGGGGTGTACCGCTGAGGGCTAAAAGAGCGCGCCGCTGGGGCTCAAAGGGGGTGTACCGCTGAGGGCTAAAAGAGCGCGCCGCTGGGGCTCAAAGGGGGTGTACCGCTGAGGGTTAAAGGAGCGTACCGCTGGGCAATTGAGGGTGTACCGCTGGGAGCTTGTTGAAGTGCACCGCTGAAGGGAGGTGGTTAGAGTGTGTCGCTGAAGGCTGCAACGGTGAAGGCCAGAAAAGGCGTACCGGCGAAGGGGTGAAGTAATGGGAATAATCTTAAGGCTTTTCTTTTCTTCTTATTTGATTTGTACATAGTTTTATATAAACTTCTTCCCCTGCTTTGCTCTGTTTGGTCTCCCCGGCACCAGTCGGAAGTTCGAGTCGCCGGGCGGTTGATCAGTTCGGTTCAGTTTTCGTTGTGATGCCGGCAGTGGTTTGATTGGTTGGAAGGTTTTATTAATTATTCTGCTCGTTTGCTGCTTCCTTTTGCCTCTTTTAATTGTTTATTAGTTTCTCACAAAGAAAATTTGGCAGCACCTCCCCTTGACCCAGGGCGTAAGGAAGGTAAAGGGAACGCACCCACATGGAGTGGTGGAACCCGGCAACTAGAGGTGGGCCCCCGGGGGAGCAACACCTTTATAGAACCTCGGAAAACGTGAAGGAAGGGGGGCTCGGAGGCGAGGCCAAGGAGTGGGTGTGCCGCTGAGGGTGGGGTGTGCCGCTGAGGACACTTGGGGGGTGTACCGCTGAGGGCACTTGGGTGTGCCGCAGAGGGCTGAACAGGGGTGTGCCGCTGAGGGCTGAACAGGGCGTGCCGCTGAGGGCTGGAAAGGTGTGCCGGCCAAAGGCCGAAAAGGTGCACCGCTGAGGGGGGGGGCTTGAAGGGGCTGCATGTATGGGCTAGGAGACTTGATGACGGTTCAGGAAAAGAAGAGGAGAAGACAGGGGGTTTCAAGGCCGGGAGTGGCCTATTAGTAACTGGGCGATCAGGAGGAAAGTAAGGGTACCACCCCTTCTCCTCAAGCCCGGGGACATGGTAGATAGCCATGGAAGGGAATGAGGAGCTCATGGAGCCAAGGCTAGCGGAGGGAGACCTACATCGACGTGGAGGACCCTAAGGATGCCGGAGGGATGGGGAGACGGAGGGAGGAACGGATCGTCCGTCAAAAGCCCGCAAGGCCTAGCATAAAACATCAAAAGAAACCGAAGAGAAACCCGGAGAGGATGGTTTGCATTCATCAGAATCAAGAGGGCATGGCCCTACATATGTATATATATTGCAAAAGCAAACTCCCAAGTGGGGCCATGGACAAAGGAGAAAGACGAAGAACCCCAGGAGGAATGGAATACAAGAGGGAAGAAGCATCCGGGCCTAAGACATTGGCCGCTATCCCCCAACCCCTTCCCCCAATACAACGAGCTCTCTCTCTCTTACTCTTGTTTCTTCCCGGTGGCCGTCGGACGGAGCTCAGGCCGGGAGGGCCTCTTCTTCTCTTCTTTCTTCTCCTCTTTCTCCTGTGTGTGTCCTCTACTGTTGGAGCCTCTTCCCCTCTATCTGTTCGTCCCCCCCCCTTTTTTTTTTCTCTGTGGAAGACGGGCGTCTTTTATACCCTTAGCAGCGGGGAGCCCTCGAGCATGGCTGTCGAGGGCGGGAAGCAGCCCGTGATGATGGGGTTTGACTCCCCTCCGTCCTGGCTGTCAGTGGGGTAGCCTGTGTGGCCCAACGATCGGCTGCCACCTCAGACGGCTCCACTGCGCGCCAAGGATGCGTAGGGCATGGGCCTCACGTCGCCCGTTGAAAGAACTTCACCGCTGTGCCGTTGGCGGGCTAAGCAAGTGTGCCGTGGGAGAGGCAAAAAGGCGCACCGCTGGGAGCCCCGGATGGGCGTGCCGTTGAACGGCCTGAAGGGCGTGCCGCTGGGGACCCTACAGGGTGTGTCGCTGAAGACCCCCAGGGGGCGTGCCGTTGAACCCCTGGGGGTGTGCCGTTGAAGACCCCTGGGGGTGTGCCGTTGAGCCCCCTGGGGGTGTGCCGTTGAAGACCCCTGGGGGTGTGCCGTTGAGCCCCCCCTGGGGGTGTGCCGTTGAACCCCAAAAGGGGTGTGCCGGTGAAGACCCCTGGGGGTGTGCCGTTGAAGACCCCTGGGGGTGTGCCGTTGAGCCCCCTGGGGGTGTGCCGTTGAACCCCAAAAGGGGTGTGCCGGTGAAGACCCCTGGGGGTGTGCCGTTGAACCCCTGGGGGTGTGCCGGTGAAGACCCCTGGGGGGTGTGCCGTTGAACCCCAAAGGGGTGTGCCGGTGAAGACCCCTGGGGGGTGTGCCGTTGAACCCCAAAGGGGTGTGCCGGCGAAGCGCCTGGGGGCGTGCCGCTGAGCCCCAGGGAGTGTGCCGCTGAACACCCAAAGGGGTGTGCCGGCGAACCCACCTGGGGGCGTGCCGCTGAGCAGCCTTGGGCATGGTTCTGACCCCGTTCTGAGCCTGTTATGGGCACGGGTCAGGGCCCGTTTGATTTCCTTTGGGGCCCATGGGCTGTGGGGCCTTTTGTGCTTGATTTCTCCGGGGTTCCTTCACTTGGCGCCGTTGTCGATGCTGGGCTGAGCATGACGTTTGGATGTGCAATTTTAGGTGTCCACAAATGCCCCCCACCCACGGGTAGCGCAGGCGAAGGATGAGCCGGGCGGTGCCCGTGGGTGTTTTCGTCTCTTCTCTCTTTGTCGATGCCGACGGGGCGTTGAGAGCCGACCTGGTCTGTTGATCTTCTTTGTCTCTTCATCAGTGCCGACGGGGTGTCGGGACTGAAGCATCATATTGGTCTCTTTGTCTCTTCATCAGTGCCGACAGGATGCCGGGAATTGACATGCTTTGTTGCTCTCTTGGTCTCTTTGCCAGTGCCGACGGGATGCCGGGAACTGGCCTATTTTTTTGATCTCTTAGTCTCTTGGTCTCTTCGTCAGTGCCGACAGGATGCCGGGAGCTGACCTGGTTTGTTGATCTCTTAGTCTCTTGGTCTCTTCGTCAGTGCCGACAGGATGCCGGGAACTGACCTGGTTTGTTGTCTCTTAGTCTCTTCGTCAGTGCCGACAGGATGCCGGGAACTGACCTGGTTTGTTGATCTCTTAGTCTCTTGGTCTCTTCGCCAATGCCGACGGGATGCCGGGAACTGGCATGTTTTGTTGATCTCTTGGTCTCTTCGTCAGTGCCGACAGGATGCCGGGAACTGACCTGGTTTGTTGATCTCTTGGTCTCTTTTCTTCTCTTCTTTTTTTTCTTTTCTTTTTTTTTGTCACATTACCGATACAAGCGCCCTTTCAGGTTTTCACCGGTACCGGCCCCCTCTTGCTTTTGCCCACGCGCCCTTTCGGGTTTTCACGTGGCGGGGTACCCAATTTTACCCGTAGCGCCCTTTCGGATTTTCGCCACAGCCGGGTTGTTGCCGTTTTTACCCTTGTTCCGGTGTAGGGACAAGTCCGGCGGGGCATCTCTATTTTTAGCCCCATTTTATTTTATTATTATTTCCTTTGACGAATGAGTGATATGCGTGTGTAGGCTAGGGCACGAAGCCTTGCGCCGGAAGATAGGGTTCATTCGTTGGCAAGAATAGAATGCCAGCGCAACGGGAGAATTTATGCCGATTCGGACGTAGGGTCCGTAATGGCAATATTGTGCGGAGTGGGTGGCTAGGGCACGGGGCCTTGCGCCGGAAAGGGACTTATTCGTTGGCAAGGGATTAATGCCAACGCAAGGATAGAGGTTCTGCCGATCCGGGCGTAGGGCCCGTGATGGCAACATTGTGTGATGCGGGTGGCTGAGGCCCGGGCCGCGTGCCGGGGACGGGCCTGTTTGTTGGGAGTTTAGTGGAGCCCCTGCAGGGGTAGAGTTGTTTTGCTTGTGCGAATGTGTGTCCGTCCAGGATCGTGGGGATGGAACGTTCTTCGGAGACACCTATTATCGTACGATACTGACGCGCACATTGACGCGTGCGAGTAGATGCGTAAGAAGATACCGGTATGCATGCGTATACATGTGTATGTATGTATATATATATATATATTTAATATCATATATATACATTTATTATTATTTTTTTTATTCCCTCTTTTTTTTTATCCCTTCCTTTTCTTTCTTCTTCGTTTTTTATTTCCTTTTCTCTCTTTTTTTTTTCTCTTCTTCCCTTTCTTTTCTTTTGTTTCCCCCCCCCCCTTTGTTTTGTTTTATTCGTTTTCCTCCTTTCCCTTTCTTTTTTCTTTTTCCTTCCTTTCCCTTTTTTCCTTTTCTTTTCTTCTTCTTTTTTTTTCTTTTTTCTGTTTTCTATAAATAGGGGGGCGGGGGCGATTCGAACGGTCACCCGTTTCGAATCCCCCTCCCCTTTCTTCTCTCTTCCTCTCTCCGGCGACCGAGCGGAGGGAGCCCTCCCCCTCGTCCTTCTTCTTCTTCTCCGAGCACGACCACCGCCGCGGCCGTCGTTGCTGCTGTTGCTCCGGTGAGGGCACCGCCGCAAAGGCCGTCCCCCCTCCCTCTTCTCTTCTCTTTTCTCTCTTTTTTTTTTTTTTCCCTTCTGTCTTCCTTACCGTCCGGGACATGGCGGAGCCCTAGGCTCTATCTTCTTCTTCCCCTCCTTGCCGGTCTCCTCTCCCCCTTATCCTCTTCCTTTTTTTCCCCATCTCTTCTCCTTCCTCTCCTCCGGCGTCGTGGCGGGAGGAAGTTCGTCGGGTGTCGGTTGTGCCTGCGAGGGGCTTCAGATGTGTGCCGGCGAGGGCCGTTTAGGGCGCATCGGGGAAGACCCCTATAGGCGTGCCGGAGAAGACGCCTAGAAGCGCGCCGGGGAGCGGGGCTCCAGCGTGCCGGGGAGCACTGTCAGGAGTGTGCTGGGGGGCACACATGGGTATGCCGGTGAGGGCTTGCAGGGGGGGGGCGTGTCGGAGAGGGATCACCCCAAGGTGTGTCGGGGAATGGGGCTCTATGGGCGCACCGGTGAACGGGGTTGAGGGCGCACCGGGGAAGGCATCCGGGTGGGGGTACCGGCGAGCGCGTGAGGGCCGTGCCGGTGGAGACAGCTCCAGCTGGTGTGCCGGGGAAGCTCTCGAGGGGCTGTGCCGGCGAAGGGGCACGGGGACCGTGCCGGGGAAGGCGTTAGGGGTGTGCCGGGGAAGGCACTACAGGGCGTGCCGGGGAAGCCTCGAGGGGCTGTACCGGCGAAGGGGGAACTGGAGCGTGCCGGTGAAGGCACCCAGGTGTGTACCGGCGGAGGCCTGTGCGGGTGTGCCGACGAAGGTTGTTTGGGGTGTACCGGGGAGCACACCCAGGGGGCTGTGCCGGTGAGGACCGCCGCAGGGTGTGCCGGGGAAGGCACTGAGCAGCGTACCGGTGAAGAGGCTTTAAGCCAAGGGAAGAAGACTTTTGCTCGGCGGACTTCTGGTGTTGCCTCTCGGGGCCCACCATGCTTTGTTGGGGCCGTCACTCCTTGTGGACGCGCACCCGTGTTTTCCCTTACGCCTCTGGCCTAGGGGAAACTCTGCCGAAATTTCGTCAGAAATTGGCAATATCTTACTCATTTGACTTGTAGTGAAGCCCCTTTACAGTCTTTCATTTCCTTGTGCATGTGGCTTATTCTGATCTTCCATTCGTGTATCTTTGCAGATAAATGGCTGCCCCAAGTGGTTCCTCTGCTCCCGCTGCTGCTATCGGTGCCGACCTCATCCCGCGGGGTCCTGTGCCGGCGGTCACCTGGCTGAACGTAGAAGACCTGGACCGTGAACATGGGGAGATAGCTGCTTTGGCGGAGTCGTCCGAGTCTGACAGTGAAACCATGGATTTCCAGAGGCTTGCCAGAGTCGACAGCGGCTTCACATTTGACCGGGTCACCGGGGAGTACAGGAAGGACTTCCCGAAGGATAGACACCTGGTTCGATTTCTGAAGCATTTTCGCTCGCGAGAAGGGCGAGACTTCCGGGTCGTGAAGAAGGCTGAACAGGCTATACTGCAGGCCCGGGATAGCCTGTTGTACAGCGTTCCCCGGAGTATCCCGATGTACCTGGTGGGAGAAGCCCGGGAATGGAAGCCGGTCCTGGGGATCGAAGGGGTACTGCCGGCTGAAGACAAGCTGGTGCGGGCGCCTCAGTTTACTCCGGCCAGATGGGACTTGTCTGCCGGGAAAGTGCACAACGAGGCACCTCGGTTCGGCCTGTTCTTGGCTCCCCTGAAGTGGGGCTACAGAGAAGAGCCCTTCATCTTGGACTGTTTGGCCATCAGATTCAAGTATGATCTATCACTGGGCTGGTTCGGGGAGCTGAAGCTTCAGGACGCTCACACCTTCCGGGAGAGGGCGGTGGAGTTCACGGAGCATGTGCTGTTCAACTATGCTCCCTTGCTAGTTCGGGTCGGCGTTTATCACAGCGTATACGCCTCCCGATATGGCTATCCCATTTCCAAGGGCCTCTGTTGCGGCATGATAGAGGTGTTCAGCGCGGCGACTAACACCTTCTACACGGCGGAGGGCGAGACTTCTCTGGATTTATGGAGCCTAAGCCAGCTGAGCGGCTTGCCCATTGACGGGGAGCCTTATGAAGAAATATGCCTCCCGGACCTAATCAAAGACGAGACCAACGGGGACGGCTATTATTCTCTGGGGTATTCATACCGGTACCTAATGAAGGCGTACCGGGAGCTGTACCAGCTGTCGCACAAGGGGAAGCAGCCCGCCCGTGGGGACAGGAAGAGGGTGCGCATGCCCCTGTGGCTGGAGTATTTCTTTGACGGGCCGAAGCGGTACGAGGAATTCCCCTGCGTTGGTACTACCGTGGCTCCCAAGAAGCGTGCAAAGCCCAAGCTTGACGTGAAGATCTCGTCTAGAGGGCGTCGAAGCGGGCCTAACCCGATGGGTTTGGATCCCCAGACCCACTGCGCCGCCTATCTCACGTACTGGCTATGCTCATTTGCCATGCCGTACGGCGACGAGACAGTTATCCGGCCGGACGCCATCTACCCGGCGTGCCAGATGGCGTGGGGGATCAAGCTTTCTCTGTGCCCGGCCGCCCTCTGCTTAATTTACAAGGCCTTGGGGGACATCAGCACGCACCAGTTCCCGAGGCAGGCCCGGTACGTGTGCCCACTGCATTTCTTCAACGCGTGGGTTTGTTCACTGTTTCCGGAGTTTGCCCCACGAGTTCTCCAGGATTGGGGGCTGATGCCGAGGATGCTGGAGTTCGCGAGTGCAGAGCCGGCTTCTACCTCGATGCGGATGTATGATATCCGGGGGCGGTTGACAACGGTCCCCAGGGATGCGGTCGGGACCATTCATTTCTGGACGCTGGCCGCGCATTCAAGCCCCCTTGTGAATAATAAGAGGGAATGCAAGGATGACCAGGTGGAGAGGTACGTTCATCCTATCAGCCAGGAGAACGTGGTGCGCCCACTACTGGAGCCGGAACTGCGAGACTGGGCGCTGTCAATTCGCCCGAGCGTGCTGGTATTCAGAAAGGGGGAGAATGTGTTGCTGGAGCCGTATTACCCTTTCCGGTTCGGTCGCAACTTCGGGTATGATCAGCATATCCCTGCTTATCATGCGCAATTCGGCTTGCCCTCGCGGAATGTCCGGGGAAGTTTGGTTGCCGAGCACGCGAAAAGCTGGTGGGACTTCTTCCACCGAGCGGACCCCGCCTCTTTCAGAGTACCGGCCCCGGGTCGTGTCCCCCGAGTGACCCAAGATTACATAAAGTGGTGGAATGCCCGGACGGCTTTCTATCGGTTGCACAAGACCGATTGTTGGGATGGCGCCGAAAGGAGATTCCTTGGCCGGCAGCCAGTGCCAGTGCTTGATATTGAGCCGGACCATCTTCTTCGGCTCAAGAACAGACAGGAAAAGGAAGTGGCAGCATATCTGATGGCTCGCCAGGAAGCCCGGGACATGAGGCCGACGCCGAAGGTGGAGCTACCCCCAACGGCTAAGGATGACTACGAGAAGACGCTGCGGGATTTGTGCCGGGTGGGGAGCGACCGTCTGGAGCTCATCAACTACCCATTCCCCATAGAGGAAGAGGGGACTCCTGCCAAGAGCTGGCGCCCAGAGAGGGACTTGGCCTGCCTGTATCGCACATTCGTGAGGCGGGAGGAGAGGAAGCCCGAGAATTACAAGGATACCACGTGGCTATATGTCCTCCTCCGGGTGAATGGGATGAAGATTGAAGATGTGACGGCCTCCATCCTGGACAAGCGCCTGCACATCCCTTATTATTATGCTAATGGGTGGGGCATGGACCACTTCAACCTTTTCTGTCACCTTTCTTCCAAGAAGCATGCGGATCTGGCCAACCTCACGGACCGGTGTCAAACTATTGAGGACGTTTGTTGGCTAGTCCGGGAGGCGGCACGTCGGGACAAGGAGATGTCCCTGAGCTACTGGCCGGTCACGCTGCGGCTGTACACTGGCCCTCATGGTATTCAGCTCCCTCTTGCTCTTCGGTTTTGTCCCTCAGCGCTGCGGCTCTCGCGGTGAGTTAGGTACTAATGGTATATGCATGTTCGTTCTTTCCCCCCTTTTTCTTTGCAGACCATCCCGACAGCACGCAGATGGCCACGTACCGGAACCTCCTCCGGCTGGTGAAGAAGCCTGCGTATTTTGAAGCCGCGCCGCTGGCCCCGACCACGGCTCCTTTGCCTAAGGCTGCGAAGAGGCCCCGGGCTAAATCGCCTGTGAAGAAGGCGGTGGACGCCGCCAAGGCGGCTAAGCAGCGAGATACAAAGCGGAGGAAGATAGAAACGGCTAAGGCTTCGACGGCTGTTCCTCTGGCACCACTAGTCCCGTCTTTCGAGGAATTCGAAGCTGCCCGTCCCGAACCAGGTCAACCTGCCGGTCAGTGTTCCCGATCATTAGCGTGTCTCTTGAATCTCCCCCCCCCCCCCCCCCCCCTTTTTATTTTGGAGTGGAGTCTTGACACCTGGATACTTTTTTTTTTTTTAGCTTCTATGGGAGAGCCCGTGCCCACGCCTGACATTGGTGAAGTTGCGGTCCCGGCAGAGGCGACCCCGGCGGCGGCTCCGGCTCCCTTGCCGCAGGCAACGGGAAGGCCCCGGGCACAGTCGCCCGTTAAGAAGGCACTGGCTGCTGCCAAGGTGGCCGGGCAAAAGATGGTAAAACGGCAACGGACCGAGGCATCCCCGGCTCCGACGGCAGCCTCGCCGGTGGCCCCTGTCTTGTCCTTCGAGGAATTCGAAGCCACGCAGACCGAACCGAGCCGCGAAGCTAGTGAGATTCATCGGCCGCCCGTGTCGTCTGTGGTCGACCGGCCTCCCGAGTTGGCCTCGGATTCGCGCATGGCGACGATGCGCTTCTATCTCACGGGCAGCGCGGAGAAATCGGCGCCCGTGTTGCTCCCGGGCGAGGGTACGGCTGGGACTCCCGAGAAGGGTTTGCCTGTTGAGGAAGCCCGTGGGTCATCTCGTGTCGCAGGAACTGAAGGGGGTAAATAACTTCGACTATACGGTTAGCTCCCTTTTTTTTGTGTCCTGGGGGCCAGTAGATTCAGCATGGCTTATCTTCCTTTGCATGACAGGCGTTGCTGCGGCGGCCACCAAGTCATTGTGGCCTGATCTCGACCTCCCGATGGCGCTGACATATGTGAGGAGGAAGAAGATCGGAGTACAGGCCTTGCCTAGCCCGAGGGAGGACGTGCTGGACAGAGATTCTGAGGAGGAAGCTCCCCTGCCGGCCCAGGCCGAGCCGATGGCGGTCGAGTCTCCGTCTGGGGAAGAGGTAGATTACAATTACTCTTCCGACGAAGCAGCTCCTGACGAGGGCGTGTCCGGGGCATCGGGGCCGCCCGAGCCGGTCTTCGGGGCCCCCTTACTTGCTGGCTCCCCGAGCCTTGTGGGGAAGACCGCCGTGAGTGTGAGCTTGTTTGGGCCGGCTCTCCCTTCCCTTTTTGTGATTGACTGACGACTTTATCCCCCCCCCCCTTTTTTAGGATTTTCAAGAACCGGCCGAACTTGAGGTCGCAGAGGAGGCTGCCCCGGCTACGCTGATCGACCGCCCAACAGGGGTCGATGTCGGCATGGGCAAATTGGCTCTTTTACTCGGCGCCCTTCGAGAGGAAATGCCCGTGGAGCCCTCCGGTACTACCAGAGCGGCGGGCGAGCCTCTGGAGGAGGGAGAGATCGCGCCTGATGGTAGCATTGTCCCAGCGGCTGAGGTGAGTATGCGGGCTCCGCGGTCTCCTTTTTGCATGGTTTATTTTAGATGGCGGATAGCTGATTCCCATTCCCGTGGTCAGGTGATGCCGATGCCGGGGAAGGCGCCTGGCCGTATCCGGAAGGCCGTGGCCAAACGGAGACCGAGCATTGGCCCGATAGCGGTGGAGGGGCCGGCTCCAGTCTCGGGCTTGGAGAGAGAGAGCCTGGCTGCGCTCATGGAAGCGGGACGTTTACCCCAGCTGGTGGTTCCGCTTCCGCCCTTCCCGAAACTCCCGGCTCAGATGGGGGACCCGCTCTTGCAGCAGATATTTGCGGGGCTCCGTGCGCATCTGGAGGGATCTCAGCCGCGAGGGAGGAGTTCATGGGTGGCGACTTCGGGCCTGGCCTTACTCGAAGCCCCTCCTCTAGCCGGAGCAGCAACAGCCACACCCATGCCCCTTGGAGTGGCAGCAACGAGTCAGGCGGAGGCAGAGGAGGCAGGGGAGCTCCAGATAACGGGAGTACCGGAAGCTTCGGCAATGGTCTCGTCCACTCCCCAGGCAGTGGCTGGTCAAGGGTCTCTGTTTGAGCTACACCGACCAGGCGGTCTGACCCTTGCCCTTCCTTCCTCTTCAGCGGCCGTGGACGCTGACTTGTGGGCAGAAGTGGACAGCACCGTGGAATTCACTCCCCCGGTCGTGCCCTCAGTCAGCCATACGTCATCAGAAGCACCAGTCCGTCAAATGCTGATCACTCTGCGGACCATGCTCCTCGCCGACCCTCCTCTGTCGTATCGGGAGGTGCATACCATAGTGATGCAGTTGACTGGGGCATTGCAAGTGCTCAGCTGCCCACTGGAGGAATGGTCGCGGCGGGTTCTGCTGTTGCTGAAGTACGTCAGGCGCCGCGAGTTCCTGGAGAGCCAGGCTCCCGACGAACGTACCGCCCTTGACGCTCAGGCAGACGAGTACCTGCAGACCTTGGAGGCCCGACGCCATAATAGAGAACGCCACGGAAAGGCCTTGGAGGAGGGCGAAGGCAGTGTCCGTTCCTTCAAGAACCGGATCGAGAAGCTGGAGGGCTACCTTGCTGCGGCTAAACTTGGCCTTGCCGAGGCGGAAAGGGGGGTGGCGGAGGAGAAGGAAGCTCTTGCCGTCGCCGACGTTGAAATGGTGTCCGTCGAAGCGGAGCTCGCCCGTCTTGAGGGATTGAGGGGCCGACTGCGCGATATGACGAACTTCCCTTGCGTCGGCATCCTCCCCCTCGAGGACATCTTCAGGGACATCAACTAAGCGTTGCGTCCCTTAATTTCTCTTTCTTTCTTTTGAATGTAACACAGGGGTATGCCCCGCAGCACATGTAGTTCGATCCTCTTTTGAATAGAGCAAAGCATTTATGATCTCACGCGTTCCTGGTGTATGCATTTGTCCCAGAGGGAGCTTTCCCACCCCTCTTTCTCTTCCGTGCATATTGTTTTCTCCTTCCTCTTCCCTCGCCCTTGTATCTTTTCCCCCTTTTCGTGTAGGGACCCATTGGCAAGGTATGAGTCTTTGCGGGGATTCACTTTGGGAGGACCAGGCAGGGACCCCTGTCAGGGTACAGGAGAGTGCTCGCCTTCCCAAGGGGAGGACGAGGGGACCACTCCACCATACCGAACGGGCAACTCCCTGGTTTTGCCGCAATATTGGAAGCGCGTGCTGGTCTCGAGTGAGGGGTACTTGGCCAGAGACCCTTTTTGCCGTTCAGAGGTGGCGGATAGAAAGGTCTGTTTAGTCAGTGACTTAGACGGGAGGTCTGATCCAAAGGGGTGCTCGCCCGCCCGGGAAGGACGGAGAGAAGAGTTTGTCTAGTCAATGACCCGGACGTGAGGTCCGAGCCAAAGGGGTACTCACCGCCCGGGAAGGACGGAGAGAAGAGTTTGTCTAGTCAATGACCCGGACGTGAGGTCTGAGCCAAAGGGGTACTCACCGCCCGGGAAGGACTGAGAGAAGAGTTTGTCTAGTCAATGACCCGGACGTGAGGTCAGAGCCAAAGGGGTACTCACCGCCCGGGAAGGACTGAGAGAAGAGTTTGTCTAGTCAATGACCCGGACGTGAGGTCCGAGCCAAAGGGGTACTCACCGCCCGGGAAGGACGGAGAGAAGAGTTTGTCTAGTCAATGACCCGGACGTGAGGTCAGAGCCAAAGGGGTACTCACCACCCGGGAAGGACGGAGAGAAGAGTTTGTCTAGTCAATGACCCGGACGTGAGGTCCGAGCCAAAGGGGTACTCACCGCCCGGGAAGGACGGAGAGAAGAGTTTGTTTCTTTCTCTCTTTTTTTTAATCAATTTTTGATACCCCCGCTGAAGCGGGGCGGCGGCTGGAAATGGGGGGCATTCCCCTCTTCTGGTTTTTTTTTCTTTTTTTTCTTTCTTATATATATATTTTGCTTCTTCCCTTTTTTTTTTACTCTTTTTTTTTCTCTCTTTTTTTTGCTTCTTCTCTCTTTCTCTTTCTACCCCCTTTTTTTTTCTCTTTTTTTTTTCTTGCCTCTTCTCTCCTTTTTTTTTTTACTTCTTTTCTCTCTCTTCCTTCTTCTTCTCTCTTTCTCTTTCTATATATTTTTTGCTTCTTCCCTTTTTTTTTCTATATATTTTTTTTTGCTTTCCTTTTTTGTATTCCTTTCTTCCCTTTTTGGAAACCAGGCTGGTGGCCAAATCATTCGGACATTGATCACGCAAATCCGCCCCAAAATGGGGCGGAGAGTAATATTATTACCTGAGTGGGGGCGCTGGGGCGTGGTACAGCCTCAAGTGCCTTCCATTAAGAGGCGGGAATTGAACCTCCCCGCGGTGGTTGACAATTACATAGGCTCCGCCTTCGTAGACTTTTTGGACTACGTAGGGTCCGAGCCAGTTCTCGTTTAGCTTACCTTTGGGGTTGGCCGCCATGAGATCTCTTCTCTTGACCATGACAAGGTCACCCTTCTTGAATTCGCGTTCCTTGACGAGCTTGTCAAAGGCGCGTGAAATCCGGGCCTGGTAGACCTGGATATTCTGTTGGGCTTGAAGCCGCTTTCCTTCCAGGCTGGAGAGTTCATCGAGCCTTCGCTCGGTGTTGGTCTGCCCTTCGGGGACAAGCCCATGCTGAATGGCGACCCTGAGGGATGGTATCTCCAGTTCGACGGGGATGATTGCTTCCGAGCCGTATACGAGAGAGAAGGGCGAGCAGCCCGTCGGGGTCTTGTATACGGTTCGGTACGCCCAAAGCGCTTCATACATTCTTTCTTCCCAGTCCCTTTTGTTAGAGCTAACAGTCTTGGCCAGGAGAGTGCAAAGTGTCTTATTGAAAGCTTCGGCCAGCCCATTGGCTTGTGGATTGTAAGGAGTCGATGTCCTCCAGTTGTTTCGTCTTCGGGTAGCTCTGTGGCCAACGGAGAGTCTTCGGGCACAGGGTGGGTTGCGAAGAAGTCCGCGACGGCTTGCCCCTTAACGGCCTTTTGTGGCACGTAAGTGATGTCAAATTCCATGAGCAGCACGGCCCACTTGCCAAGGCGCCCCTTCGGGACTGGCTGGAGGAGAATGTGCTTGATGGGGTCGGCCCTGGATATCAGGCTGACCTCATGGGACAACATATAGTGCCTCATCTTCTTGACCGCGAAGACCAAGGCAAGGCAGATTTTCTCAATCGGGGTGTACTTAGCCTCTGCGCCCACCAACCTTCGACTGAGATAGTAAAGAGCTTGTTCTTTTCCCTCATCATTGTTCTGGGCGAGCATTGCCCCCAGTGAGTACTCGGTGGCCGCTATGTAGAGAATAAGCGGTCTACCTTTGACAGGTGCCCCCAGTACGGGTGGGGTCTTCAGGTACTCCTTTAGCTGGTCGAACGCGTGCTGGCATTCGTGACCCCAGCTGAAGGGTGCATTCTTCATCATCAGTCTGTGGAAGGGTTGGCAACGCCCTGACAGGTTGGAGATGAACCTGCGGATGTAAGCTAAACGCCCCTGTAGGGACCTCAGCTCCCCCAGACTCTTCGGAGGAGGCAGCTCCTGGATGGCCTTTATCTTCAGGGGGTCGATCTCGATCCCTCTGTGCCGGACAATAAAGCCGAGGAATTTCCCGCTGGACACGCCAAAGGCGCACTTCATGGGATTCATTTTCAGCCCGTACTGCCGGAGCCTTTGGAAGACGGCCCTGAGGTCGCTCAGGTGCTCGTCTCTTTTCTTCGTCTTGACGACCAGATCATCAATGTAGCACTCGACCTTGCCGTATAGCAGCTCGTCGAAGATCTTGGTCATCGCCCGCTGATATGTGGCACCGGCATTCTTGAGGCCGAAGGGCATCCTCTTGTAGTGAAATACCCCTTTGGGTGACCGGAAAGCCGTATGGACCCGGTCGTGGTCGGCTATCCAGATTTGGTTATAGCCGGACGACCCATCCATAAAGGACATGGCCTCGTGGCCGGTGGTTGCATCAATCATCACTTCGGTGATAGGCACCGGGAAGTCATCTTTCGGGCAGGCTCTATTCAGGTCGCGGAAGTCCACGCAAATCCTGATCTGTCCATTCTTATTTTTCACCGGTACAATATTGGCCAGCCATGTGGTGTATTGATTTTCTGCCACGAAGCCGACGTTTATGAGCTTGTCGACCTCTTTGCAGATCTGGCTGGTTAACTCCGGCCTCATGCGCCGGGGAGGTTGCTTCACTGGTTCCACTTTGGGATCAACAGACAGGATGTGTTGAGTCACCTCGGGGCTCAGTCCGGGCATTTCTTCATAGTTCCAGGCAAAGCAATCCCGGAATTCTTGCAGCAACTTTGTGTATTGTTCTCTTTCCTGTAGAGGCATGAGAGCACTCAGAAAAGTCGGCCTGGGATCGTCTTCTGTGCCGAGGTTGATTTCAACCAATTCGTCGACTGTGGCCTGGCCGCCATTTTCAATTTCCGGCGGGGCTGGCGACAAATCCACGAAGTCTTGGTCTTCATTGTCTTCGGGCTCGAGGACGTCATCTCCCTCCCCTTGTTCATCATGACTGGGCATAGAGGTTGCATTTGCCTCGCAGTCCCCTAGGGCCGTAGCCGCCGGGTACGTAAGGTCCGCAGGTTCAGGAGGGCATAGGTGCATCTCGGGCTCATCTGTGTATTCATCATAGACCGCTCCTGCAGAGGCTGGGGTAGCCGCATCTTCGGGCGCCTGGCATCGGATGGACACAGTGTAGGCTCCTGCCCCGGGGCTGTCTGCCACATGGGGGCGTGGCGGGGCTACCACGTAGTCCCCCATTCTAAGCTCATCCCTGTCGATGAGGCTTTGAGCAAAGTCTTTGAAGACATAGCAGTCTTCAATGGCGTGGCCCAGTATTTGGTGGTAAGGGCAAAACAGTGGATTCCCGCTTCTTCGGGCGTCCTGCGGCCTCTTGGACCGTGGAAGGGAGACCTTGCCGTAATGGCAAGCCCAGTCAAAGATGCCCCGGGTTTTCTCTCTCGGAAAGGAATAAGGCTTCTGCAGCTTCTCTTGGAGTGTCAGCCCTTGCCTGGTTGGCCGCTCGATCAGCGGGCTTGCCATGTCTCTCATTTCCCGTCTTGTCAAGGCGGGGGTGTTGGGACTGGTGCCTCGGGGCCGAGACATCCGGCCACCCCATGGGGGAAGAGATCCTTGGATCAGATCGGTGACTAGCGAGGTCAACTCGGCCAGTCGAGCTTTTAGCATCTCGATCTCCCGTTGCTGCCTATGGTACAAGGCGTACATGACGGGGTCGTATCGAGGGGAACTCGGGGCATGGCCCATGCTACTGCTCCTTGCTTCGCCGGCCGGCCGGGGTGGAGGCGCCTCGCTGGCGTGCCCTCTCGAGGTCGACACTTCGGAAAAGGAGGGGGTCTTCTCCATACAGCGGTGGCTGGGAGGCTTCCACAGGAATACTTCTTCGTCTTGTGCCTCTTCGGCCGAGGCCCCGGGACATGTGTCTCGGTGGGTTTCCAGCGAATCTGCAGCTTCTGCGGGGTCGTCGCCGGGCCATGTTGAGACCGATATGACATCAGTCTCGTAGTAATCTTCTAGTGAAAAGCCCAGACCGGGGTGCTTGGTGACTTTCAGCAACCGTCGATCCAGGTTTGGTGGGTTCCACATTTTTTCAAACATTTCCTTCCGGCTGGAGGGCTGGTAGGGAGGAATCTTCTGCTTCCTGACCATTCTGGCTGCCCGGTCAGTGATGTGGGGAAGTCCCGTAATGGGGACGTGCGGGTCATGCAGCTCGTCAGGGAACCGGCAATCGTCGTCTTCCCTGACCGGCTTCTCCCCGGCCACATAGAAGATAGTGGGCGGCCCCTCGGGGTTAGGCACCTCGAAGGTTCTCAATTGCTCAGCAGCTTGGCACTCAATTTCCGCTATCGGCTTGACGATCCCTGGCGGGACCCTGACATCTTCTAGCAGGTCTTCGAGGCAGGGTGCCCCCGGTGTGGGGTAGATGGGGAGAGGGGCTGCCCTAAATACCCCTTCCTCTTGTGCAATACATGGTACGTGTGTGGGAGCCACATAGCCTGGGGGCGGCGGAGGGAACCAGCCTCCCGATTCCATTTTCTTCTTTCCCTTGTCTCGGGCAGCTTGAGGAGTTTGCTTCGCCTCTTCCAAGTACAGATTAGCATCTGACAAGTGACACTCAAACACCTCGAACGGGTGGAGGTCGGCGAAGATCCTGACTTCCTTTCCCTCGCAGGGGTACTTGATACACTGATGCAAGGTAGAGGGCACCACCCGATTTTGGTGCAGCCAAGGCCGGCCGAGCAACGCCTTGTAAGACGTGTTAGAGTTGATGACGTGGAACTGGACTTTGGAGGTGAAGTCGTCAAAGGTCAAGTTGAACTCTGCGACCCCCATGGGAACCTCACATTTCTGGTTAAAGCCGGCAATCTTGACATTTTTAACTTCGACCAGGTGTACGTCAAAGTAGTGCTTCTGGTATACCCGGTACGGGAGTATATTCACTGCTGCCCCTGGGTCGATCAAGACCCTGTTGATAGGCTGGCCGTTCAGCTGCCCTTTCATATAGAGGGGCCTGTTATGGCTGCAAGTCGGTAGGAGCATGTCATCTTCTGTGAAAGCCACTGCTACTTCAAGTGATAATTCTGCCAAACAGGCTTCAAGGTGTGCTGGCGTCTGGAGCGCGGCGATGATGGCTTGCCGTGTTTCTTCATTCAGGGACAGCATCTCCCACACCGTGAACCGGGTCGGGATTTTCTTGAGGTGTCTGACTATTCGCTCGGCCGCCCGCACCTTGAGCAGTTTCATCTCTTCGGGCTTGCTGCGCCTGCCCTCATCCTGAGATTGGGGTGCCGGATTAGGGGACGCCTCCTTTGTGGGATCTGTTGTAGCCCGTTGAGCAGGCGGGGCCTGTTGGGCCTCCTCCGCTGTTTGCATGAATTCGGCGAGGTTCGGGGTGCCGCTGAATTCTTCCTCTGGCTGGGCAGGAGTTGCAGCTGGCAGAGCTTGAGGGATGCTTGCTTTACTGGTCGCAGCGGACCCCTGGGGGTGCGCCCGCCTCCCTGCTCGAGCTGACAGGAACTCGGCGAACGACGGGGCGCCTTGACTCTTGGTGCCTCCGGGGTAGAGGCCTGATGGAGGAGGGATCTCGGTGCCTCGGACCTCGGGCTCGGGAATCTGGTATGGTTGTTCCCTCCTGAGCATGATGTTGAGGCTGCCCTGAGGAGAGCGCCCCCACTTCCTCCCTGACCTGGTGGCGTGCTGGGAGGTGGATGCTTCAGCTTGACTCACTTCCGCCGGCTCATGGGGTGGCTCTTCTTCTTTTTCTTCCAGGGAGAGAGCGGTGTCGAACAACGCCGAGAGGGTGTTGCAGGCGAAGACGACCTCCTTCTTCTTCTTGCCCCTGGGTTTTCTCTTCTTCTTCTTCTTGCCTGCTGCAGCGGGTGGCTGCTCTTGAGGAGGTTCACCCCACAGGGGAGGCTCTTTGTCTGCATCTGCTTCTGTTCCCGGGGCCAGCTCGAGCGATTCGAACTCCTTCCAGGGGACATACTCCTTCAGCTCCACAGGCTGGATTTCGGGCTGTTCATAATCTTCAAGCCCATCAATAATAGCCTGGAGTCTCTCAACCGCCGGGCTAGTCTTCTTGTGCATCCGCAGCGGGACAGAACTCTTCTTGTTGTGAGTGGGCCGCCTCATGACCAGCCGAGGGGCCGTGTCGTGGCAAGCCGGGCTTGTCGGGGGCGGTGCAGGCAGGGGCGCTGCTACCCTCGAGTGAATCCCAGGGGTAGGTCGAGAGGCGCGCGCCTTTCTGGTTTTTCTAGGTGCAGTCTGCCACCCTTCTTGGTCTTGAGCTGGGGCCATGATAAAGGTTTCATACGTGGCACGGGCACAGGCCTTCGCCCATTCTTCTGGCAGCTCCCGATATAGCGAGATCATATTGACGGAGGAGGCTATGCTGGGCAGCTCGTGTGGCTGCGGGGGGTCTACTTTATGCTCCCCCATGTCCAGCTCTCCGTCCCTGATTAAGGACTCAATAACATCCTTGAAGACGTAGCAATCTTCAATAGTATGCCCGAGCACCCGGTGGTACATGCAGAAGCGCGGGTCATCCTTCTTCTTTGAGTCGCCAGGCCTTTTCGGCTCTGGCAATGTGATCTTATTGTAGCTGGTTGCCCACTCAAACAGGAGCTTGGACTTGTCCCGGGAGAAGGAATACAACTTGTTTCTCATCTTCTCTCTTAGTGAGGGGCCTTCCCGCCGTTCCGTGGTTCTGGGCGGCGGAGGGTTAGCCGCTCCCTTGGCTTTCTCCTTCTGCTTTTCAAAAGCCTGGAAGTCTAGTGCATGCACCTCCGGGGGAGCCGGCTTCTTCTCCGCCTGCCTGGCCCTCTGGCTTGACATGGCTGGGGTGGAGGAGTATCGGGCCAAGAATGCCTCGATCTCCGCTACCACATTGTTCAGACGGTCAAATGTCTTGACCTCAGTGCCGATCATTCTTTCTAGGATTTCTTTCTTTAAGTTTTGCTTGCAGATCTGAACTGCGTCCTCCTGATGCGGGGGGCGTTTGCACCTCATACTAAGGTTCCTCCATCTTTTGATGTAGTCGAGGGCCGACTCATCATTCTTCTGTCTTGTGGCGTAGAGTTCAGTCATAGTAACTTCTCTCTCGGCCACGTAGAATCTTTCCTTGAACTTCTTCTGCATGTCGGGCCAATCGGCCACCGACCCGGGCGACAAGCCGGAGTACCATTCAAAGGCAAGCCCGGTGAGTGTTGAACCGAAGAACTTCAGGAGGTAGGCCTCATCAGCAGCCAGGTCTCCCATGACGTTCACGTAATAGGCAATATGCTCTCTGGGAGATCCTTGCCCATTGAACTTTTCAAATTTCGGCGGCTTGGTGACGCCCGCCGGCAACTTCCTGGCAGCATACTGAGCTGGGTAGGGTACTCGGTAGACGTCGAAAGGCGTCTGATCCCCATCGCCCCTTTCGGCCAACTTCATGTCTATCATCTGCTCAAGCATCAACCGGCTGACTGCCGCCGGGTCGACCGGATTCGGGTAGAAATGAGCGGGCTGTGCGCTCGGGGTGACTACCACGGTCGCTCGGGGGGCCATGGGGGACCCTTGTGAAAGCGGAGCCTGTGGCGGGGTCACCGCTGTGCAATGTGCTTGCTGCGGGGGCGTGCCCCCGGGGGGATCGAGGGTTGCCGGAAGAGCTGCCTCGGAAGACTGCCCCCTGTCCCTGGGTACCTCGGGTATGGTCTCGGTCTGCCAGGACATTGGGGGTGGTGTGTTTCGCTCATTCAACTGCTTTTTAAGTGATTCGATTTCCTGCTGGAATCGTTGCATCATGAGCAGCATTGCTGGATCAGCTGTGGGAAGACTGGGCATGCCCCCTGTCTCTTCGGCCGGGGCGTCCTCGGATGATGTCGAGGGTCCGCCACTCGTGTCGCCGGTGGTGACCACATTGGCCGTGAGGGCCGTGAGGGGCCCCGTGGGTGTCGCGCCGCCTGCCGCTCTCCTTCTTCTGGTAAGGGGTCCCGGCCTGGCGGCTATTCTGGCCAATTCTTCCGGGTCGGTAGGTAGGGCCCCATACCGACCATGGACCCCTGCCATATTGCAGGTGAATGTCTGCCATTTCTTATTCTTATTTCTTCTCGACGCCCCCCGGGACGGTCCTCCTGGGAATGTCAGCCTGTCGAAGACCGACCGTCGGGGCGGCGCTTCCTCCCGTACAGGGGACTGGCGCGACTCCTCCGGGCTGGTCCTCGACTCCATGCTAGGTGCGGGCTCCCCCCTTTCTTCCTGGAAGGCGGAGGCCATTGCCCCCAGTAGTCTCTGGCGGCCAGCGGGGGTGCTACCCGGGCCTCGGAGGTAATTCCTCAGGGCCTGCTCGATCCCTTCCCACTCCTGGTCTGGGAGAGCAAGCTGTGGTTGCACGTCGATGATAGCGGCAGGAGGAGAGTAGGCCGTGAGAGCAGGGCGGGCGGCATTGTGCCGGCGCCCTCGACAACGGCGATGAGCGTTCTCGGACGGCACCAGAATGACAGGTGCCGGTCGGAGAGTGGGGGTCACTGCCTCGGTCCTGTCATCGCGTCGGACCCTCCTGGGGCGGAAAGTGCTGGGCCCTGCCTGGGCGGGTGCAGTGGGCTGGGTCTCCTTAGGCACCCAGACTTGTTTCAGTTTAGCCGGCCTGTGACCCGGCGTCCTCTTTGGTGCTATGACCGGGGCTGTGGGCATCACCTCTTCCTTCAGCTTAGCCAGTCCTTCAAAGGAGTTGCGGACTGGAACGGTTGGGATGATGCGGTCCGGTGTCACCTGGGACCTCTGCCCGTCTAGGCGGACTCGGAGGGCCCCAACCGTCATGGACTTCCCGGAGTTGGAGACGCGACGCGCTGATCCGGTACTGGTATTGCTTCTCCGGAGCCTTCTCCGGTGGGATGTCGACCCTTGGTGGAACGGGCCGGTAGTTTGGTGCACGTGGTGCACGTTGCAGCTGAGCGTCGTTGTGTGGACGCTATTGTTGTCTTCGGCCACAGCTCGGCCGGCGGCAGCTTCGACGGCTCCCGGAGCGGGAGCGTTGGTTTGAGGCTCCTCGGGCGTTTCCACGTCGAGGATCTGGACGAAGGCTACCCCCAGGAAGTTGGGGAAACCCACGGTGGGAGGGAAGCTCCCGAAAGTGAGGGGTACCGCCAGGTAGCCACCTCGCACGTGATTCTCCACAACCTCAGGGCTGCAGATGACACCCATTGTCGGCTCCATGATGCCTCTCTCTTTACTTTTCTGCATTTAAGAAGATAACGCAGTTAGTATTACAAGAAGGGGGCCGTGGGGCCCCTAATTTCGGCAAAGAGATGAAGGGTGGATAGGTCCCACCGGGCGTGCCAGAGTTGTGGATGCACTTTCCGTTAAACCGTCGCTCCGGGTTCGTCTGTTGGTTTTATTAGGTGCGTGGGCGTGCCAGTCACCGGAGTGACAATTTATTCGGGCTCCGAAGAGCCCATGGTGCGCTCGATCTGACTTCGTCAGACGATTGTGTGGTTCGTGTCGGGACCGAATCCCGTCGCGCCATGAAGGTCACGACGTCATTTACATCCCCCATACGAGGGAACACCCTTGATTAGTTGCCGAAATTAGGGGCCCCGCGGCCGAAAAGAATAATACTAATTGTGCAAGAGAGATAAGGAAGGACCACACTGAGGGCCGTATTCAGACCACAAACCGTAGGTCATGTCGGCCACTCGTGGGCCTTCTCATGTTCGGACATGGGTCCGTGAGGTGAAACACAACGAGAAAACCGTGATGAATCCATTCAGATGTCTGCCGAGCACATGGCAATTTTAATGATGATTCGGAAGGCGTCCGGAACGAGAAACAAATCCTGTCCACTTAAGATGTCAGCCCGAGGTTAGGTCAACGCCCCGGCCATGTCGGGATAACTCTCGAGACTCGGGCTTGACCCGAAAGGGCGGCATGGTTGTCCCTTTTGCCCCGGGTCACGAGGAGAGATGGGGGCTGCAGCGTGGGCTCTGGCGTCTTTTTATCTGGGGTTTTCTTAGTTATATGTTCTGGAATTTCCAATCTGCTGTTCATTAATTCTCTATGCGTTTGTTTCGGGTGACTTCTCTCCTTTTATTCATGAGTACTCCCATTGTTATTATTTGTTTATCATTTATATTTATATAATTGTTTATTAGCCCGCCCCGCCTCTTTTATTATGATTAACATTATACATTTGGAGTCCTTTCAATTAGCGTAATTTTCAATGATTTATTTGCCACTTGTTAGGGCCATTATTATGTTGCATGTGCATATATGTGTAGTGCACCGGCGAAGGGGGAACAGGGCATACCGCTGGAGGCCAGGGAGCGTGCCGGCGAAGGGAAACAGGGCGTACCGCTGAGGGCAGGAGGGTGTACCGCTGGGGGCCAAAAGAGCGTGCCGCTGGGGCTCAAGGGGGTGTACCGCTGAGGGCTAAAAGGGCGTGCCGCTGGGGCTCAAAGGGGTGTACCGCTGAGGGCTAAAAGAGCGCGCCGCTGGGGCTCAAAGGGGGTGTACCGCTGAGGGCTAAAAGAGCGCGCCGCTGGGGCTCAAAGGGGGTGTACCGCTGAGGGTTAAAGGAGCGTACCGCTGGGCAATTGAGGGTGTACCGCTGGGAGCTTGTTGAAGTGCACCGCTGAAGGGAGGTGGTTAGAGTGTGTCGCTGAAGGCTGCAACGGTGAAGGCCAGAAAAGGCGTACCGGCGAAGGGGTGAAGTAATGGGAATAATCTTAAGGCTTTTCTTTTCTTCTTATTTGATTTGTACATAGTTTTATATAAACTTCTTCCCCTGCTTTGCTCTGTTTGGTCTCCCCGGCACCAGTCGGAAGTTCGAGTCGCCGGGCGGTTGATCAGTTCGGTTCAGTTTTCGTTGTGATGCCGGCAGTGGTTTGATTGGTTGGAAGGTTTTATTAATTATTCTGCTCGTTTGCTGCTTCCTTTTGCCTCTTTTAATTGTTTATTAGTTTCTCACAAAGAAAATTTGGCAGCATCTCCCCTTGACCCAGGGCGTAAGGAAGGTAAAGGGAACGCACCCACATGGAGTGGTGGAACCCGGCAACTAGAGGTGGGCCCCCGGGGGAGCAACACCTTTATAGAACCTCGGAAAACGTGAAGGAAGGGGGGCTCGGAGGCGAGGCCAAGGAGTGGGTGTGCCGCTGAGGGTGGGGTGTGCCGCTGAGGACACTTGGGGGGTGTACCGCTGAGGGCACTTGGGTGTGCCGCAGAGGGCTGAACAGGGGTGTGCCGCTGAGGGCTGAACAGGGCGTGCCGCTGAGGGCTGGAAAGGTGTGCCGGCCAAAGGCCGAAAAGGTGCACCGCTGAGGGGGGGGCTTGAAGGGGCTGCATGTATGGGCTAGGAGACTTGATGACGGTTCAGGAAAAGAAGAGGAGAAGACAGGGGGTTTCAAGGCCGGGAGTGGCCTATTAGTAACTGGGCGATCAGGAGGAAAGTAAGGGTACCACCCCTTCTCCTCAAGCCCGGGGACATGGTAGATAGCCATGGAAGGGAATGAGGAGCTCATGGAGCCAAGGCTAGCGGAGGGAGACCTACATCGACGTGGAGGACCCTAAGGATGCCGGAGGGATGGGGAGACGGAGGGAGGAACGGATCGTCCGTCAAAAGCCCGCAAGGCCTAGCATAAAACATCAAAAGAAACCGAAGAGAAACCCGGAGAGGATGGTTTGCATTCATCAGAATCAAGAGGGCATGGCCCTACATATGTATATATATTGCAAAAGCAAACTCCCAAGTGGGGCCATGGACAAAGGAGGAAAGACGAAGAATCCCCAGGAGGAATAGAATACAAGAGGGAAGAAGCATCCGGGCCTAAGACATTGGCCGCTATCCCCCAACCCCTTCCCCCAATACAACGAGCTCTCTCTCTCTTACTCTTGTTTCTTCCCGGTGGCCGTCGGACGGAGCTCAGGCCGGGAGGGCCTCTTCTTCTCTTCTTTCTTCTCCTCTTTCTCCTGTGTGTGTCCTCTACTGTTGGAGCCTCTTCCCCTCTATCTGTTCGTCCCCCCCCCTTTTTTTTTCTCTGTGGAAGACGGGCGTCTTTTATACCCTTAGCAGCGGGGAGCCCTCGAGCATGGCTGTCGAGGGCGGGAAGCAGCCCGTGATGATGGGGTTTGACTCCCCTCCGTCCTGGCTGTCAGTGGGGTAGCCTACGTGGCCCAACGATCGGCTGCCACCTCAGACGGCTCCACTGCGCGCCAAGGATGCGTAGGGCATGGGCCTCACGTCGCCCGTTGAAAGAACTTCACCGCTGTGCCGTTGGCGGGCTAAGCAAGTGTGCCGTGGGAGAGGCAAAAAGGCGCACCGCTGGGAGCCCCGGATGGGCGTGCCGTTGAACGGCCTGAAGGGCGTGCCGCTGGGGACCCTACAGGGTGTGTCGCTGAAGACCCCCAGGGGGCGTGCCGTTGAACCCCTGGGGGTGTGCCGTTGAAGACCCCTGGGGGTGTGCCGTTGAGCCCCCTGGGGGTGTGCCGTTGAAGACCCCTGGGGGTGTGCCGTTGAGCCCCCCCTGGGGGTGTGCCGTTGAACCCCAAAAGGGGTGTGCCGGTGAAGACCCCTGGGGGTGTGCCGTTGAAGACCCCTGGGGGTGTGCCGTTGAGCCCCCTGGGGGTGTGCCGTTGAACCCCAAAAGGGGTGTGCCAGTGAAGACCCCTGGGGGTGTGCCGTTGAACCCCTGGGGGTGTGCCGGTGAAGACCCCTGGGGGGTGTGCCGTTGAACCCCAAAGGGGTGTGCCGGTGAAGACCCCTGGGGGGTGTGCCGTTGAACCCCAAAGGGGTGTGCCGGCGAAGCGCCTGGGGGCGTGCCGCTGAGCCCCAGGGAGTGTGCCGCTGAACACCCAAAGGGGTGTGCCGGCGAACCCACCTGGGGGCGTGCCGCTGAGCAGCCTTGGGCATGGTTCTGACCCCGTTCTGAGCCTGTTATGGGCACGGGTCAGGGCCCGTTTGATTTCCTTTGGGGCCCATGGGCTGTGGGGCCTTTTGTGCTTGATTTCTCCGGGGTTCCTTCACTTGGCGCCATTGTCGATGCTGGGCTGAGCATGACGTTTGGATGTGCAATTTTAGGTGTCCACATCCGCCCGAGCGTGTTGGTGTTCCGGAAGGGAGACAACGTACTGCTGGAGCCGTATTACCCCTTCCGATTTGGCCGCAACTTCGGGTATGACCAGCATATCCCTGCTTATCATGCGCAATTCGGCTTGCCTTCGCGGAACATCCGGGGAAGTGCGGTTGCCGAGCACGCTAGAAGCTGGTGGGACTTCTTCCACCGGGCGGACTCTGCCTCCTTCAGGGTGCCAGCCCCAGGTCGCGTGCCCCGAGTGACCGAGGACTATATAAAGTGGTGGAATGCCCGGACGGCTTTCTATCGGTTGCACAAGACCGATTGTTGGGATGGCGCCGAAAGGAGATTCCTTAGCCGGCAACCGGTGCCAGTACTTGACATTGAGCCAGATCATCTTCTTCGGCTCAAGAACAGGCAAGAGAAGGAGGTGGCGGCATATATGATAGCTCGTCGGGAAGCCCGGGATAGGAGGCCGACGCCGAAAGTGGAGCTGCCTCCAGTGGCGAAGGACAGCTATCAGAAGACGCTGAGGGATCTGTGCCGGGTAGGGAGCGACCGTCTGGACCTCATCAATTATCCATTCCCCATAGAGGAAGAGGGGACTCCCGCCAAGAGCTGGCGTCCGGAGAGAGATACACTTTGCCCATACCGCACTTTCATGAGGCGGGAGGAGAGGAAGCCCGAGAACTATAAGGACACCACATGGCTATATGTCCTTCTCCGGGTGAACGGACTGACGATCGAAGACCAGAGGGCCTCCGTCCTGGGCAAACGCCTACACATCCCATACTATTACGCTGACGGGTGGGGCATAGACCACTTCAGCCTCTTCTGCCACCTTTCCATGAAGAAACACGCAGATTTGGCTAGTCTTATGGATCGGTGCCAGAAGATCGAGGATGTGTGCTGGCTCGTTCGAGAGGCGGCGCGTCGGGATAAAGAGCCATCCCTGAGCTACTGGCCGATTACCCTGCGACTGTATACTGGCCCTCACGGTACTTGATCTCTTTTTTCTTCCTTTGTCTTCGTCTCTTATCATTGCGGCCTTTGCGGACAGTTGGATGCTAATCGTGAGCGCGTGTCTGTTCTTTCTCTTTTCCTTTCTAACAGACCACCCCGATAGCGCCCAAATGGCCACGTACCGGAATCTCCTTCGGCTTGTGCAGAAGCCTGCATACTTTGAAGCCGTGCCACCAGCCCCGACTGCGGCTCCTCTGCCCAAGGCAGCGAAGAGGCCCCGGGCAAAATCTCCCGTGAAGAAAGCGGTGGACGCCGCAAAGGTGGCCAAGCAGAGGGACACGAAGCGGAGAAAAACAGAGGCGGCCAAGGCCCCGACCGCCGTTCCTTCGGCGCCACGGGTCCCCTCTTTTGAGGAATTCGAGGTTGCCCGACCCGAGCCCAGCCAACCTGCCGGTCAGTGCCTTCGACTATCGCCGTGTCTTTTAAGTCCCCCCTTTTATTTTCCATCTTGGAGCAGATCCCTAACACTTGAATGTCTTTTGTGTCTCAGCTCCTGTGGAAGAGCCCGTGCCCACACCTGTTCCTCACGCGAGGGAGCCTGCTCCTGTGCCCACGCCTGACACGGGTGAAGCCGTGGCCATAGCAAAGTCGCCTGTTAAGGAGGCGTTGGCCGCTGCCAAGGTGGCCGGGCCACAAGCGGCAAAGCGGAGGCGGGCTGAGGAATTCCTGGCTCCGACGGTAGCCGCTCCGGTGGCCCCCGTCCTGTCTTTTGAGGAATTTGAGGCTACCCGGACCGGGCCGAGTTACGGAGCCGGTGAGGTTCATCGGCCGCCTGCGTCGTCCGTGATTGATTTGCCTCCTGGGTTGGCCTCGCACTCGCGTATGGCGACGATGCGCTTCTTCTCCGCGGGCGGCGCAAAGGAGCCGGCGCCTATGTCAATCCCGGGTGAGGGCAGGGCTGCAACTCCCGAGGAGGCTCTGCCGGTCGAGGAAGCCCGTGGGTCATCCAAGGCTGTAGGGGCCGGAGAGGGTATTTGTTTTGTCAGCCTAAACGACTTCTTTGTTTTCGGAGAGCCGACTGGGTTTGAGGTAATCCACTCTTTTCTTTTTGTGACAGGCACAGCAGAGGCCGTCGCTGGAGTATTCGGACCCCGCGTGCAACCCCCGACGACGCTTCTATATGTGCGGAGGAAGCTGAAGTCCGGCGTACCGGCCTCGTCTAGCCCGAGGGAGGGCACGCCAGCCATCGGCCTCGAAGTGGAGGCCCCTTTGTCGACAGAGCCTACGGCAGTCGGGTCATCGTCGGGCGAAGAGGTAGACTACAATTATTCATCTGATGAAGCGGCTCCTGACGAGGGCGTGTCCGGGGCATCGGGGCCGCCCGAGCCGGTCTTCGGGGCCCCCTTACTTGCTGGTTCCCCGAGCTTTGTGGGAAGGACTGCCGTAAGTGTGGGCTTGCTTGGGCCGGCTCCTTCATCTCCTTCTTGGTTACCTAATGACCTTCTCTTGTCAATCCCGGGTTTCAGGGGCTTGACTTGCCGGAGGCTGTGGAGGAGGGTGCCCCAATTGCGTCGATCGACCATCAGATAGGGATCGATGTGGGCTCGGGCAGACTAGCCCTTCTATTCGAGGCTCTTGAGCAAGAGTCGGCCGCAGGGGCTTCAAATATTTCCGAAGCGGCGGCCGAGCCTCTGGAGGAAGGAGAGATTGCGCCCGCAGACCGCGTCCTTACGGGGGCTGAGGTAAGCAGGGTTTCATGGTTCTTCCCACCCCTCGCCCTTGCGTAAATCATTCCCGGCGACGGGCGGCTAACCGTATTTCACGTGGGCAGGTGGTGCCGACGACCGGGAAGATACCCAGCCGGTCCCGCAAGGCAATCGCCAAGCGGAGGCCGATTACCAGTCAGCCACGAGCGGGGGGACCGATTCCGACGTCTATTCCAGAGGTGAAGACCCTTGCCGCGCTTGTGCAGGCAGGGAGCGTTCCCCATCTATTAGTCCCCCTTCCACCTCTTCCGAAGCTGCCGGCCCAGATGGAGGACCCGTTCCTGAGACAAATATTCGCGGGGCTCCGTGCACATCTGGAGGGGTTCCAGCCGCGAAGGAGAAGTTCATGGGTGACTACTTCGGGCCCAACCTTACTTGAAGCCCCTCCTCTAGCCGGAGCAGCGACAGCCACACCCATGCCCCTTGGAGCGGCAGCAGCGAGTCAGGCGGAGGCAGAGGAGGCAGGGGAGCCCCAAATAACGGGAGTACCGGAGGCTTCGGCAATGGTCTCGTCCACTCCCCAGGTAGTGGCTGGTCAAGGGTCTCTGTTTGAGCTACACCGACCAGGCGGTCTGACCCTTGCCCTTCCTTCCTCTTCAGCGGCTGTGGACGCTGACTTGTGGGCAGAAGTGGACAGCACCGTGGAATTCACTCCCCCGGTCGTGCCCTCAGTCAGCCATATGTCATCAGAAGCACCAGTCCGTCAAATGCTGATCACTCTGCGGACCGTGCTCCTCGCCGACCCTCCTCTGTCGTATCGGGAGGTGCATACCATAGTGACGCAGTTGACTGGGGCGTTGCAAGTGCTCAGCTGCCCACTGGAGGAATGGTCGCGGCGGGTTCTGCTGTTGCTGAAGTATGTCAGGCGCCGCGAATTCCTGGAGAGCCAGGCTCCCGACGAACGTACCGCCCTTGACGCTCAGGCAGACGAGTACCTGCAGACCTTGGAGGCCCGACGCCATAATAGAGAACGCCACGGAAAGGCCTTGGAGGAGGGCGAAGGCAGCGTCCGTTCCTTCAAGAACCGGATCGAGAAGCTGGAGGGCTACCTCGCTGCGGCTAAACTTGGCCTTGCCGAGGCGGAAAGGAGGGTGGCGGAGGAGAGGGAAGCTCTTGCCGTCGCCGACGTTGAAATGGTGTCCGTCGAAGCGGAGCTCGCCCGCCTTGAGGGATTGAGGGGCCGACTGCGCGATATGACGAACTTCCCTTGCGTCGGTATCCTCCCTCTCGAGGACATCTTCAGGGACATCGACTAAGCGTTGCATCCCTTAACTTCTCTCTTTTCTCCCTTTTTTTTTTGTAGCACATGGGTATGCCCCGCAGCACATGTAGTTTAATCCTCTTTTGAATAGAGCGAAGCATTTATGATTTCACGCGTTCTTTGTGTATGCATTTGTCTTTCTTACTCTTCTTTCTCTTCCTTGCATATTGTTTGCTCCTTCCTCTTCCCTCGCTCTTGTATTTTTCCCTCCTTTTCGTGTAGAGACCCATTGGCAGGGTATGAGTCTTTGCGGAGATTCACTTTGAGAGAACCAGGCAGGGACCCATGTCAGGGTACAGGAGAGTGCTCGCCTTCCCAGGGGGAGGACGAGGGGACCACTCCACCATACCGAGCGGGCAACTCCCTGGTTTTGCCGCAATATTGGAAGCGCGTGTTGGCCTTGAGTGAGGGGTGCTTGGCCAGAGACCCCTTTCGCCGTTCAGAGGTGGCGGATAGAAAGGTCTGTTTAGTCAGTGACTCAGACGGGAGGTCCGATCCGAAGGGGTGCTCGCCGCCCGGGGAGGATGGAGAGAAGAGTTTGTCTAGTCAATGACCCGGACGTGAGGTCCGAGCCAAAGGGGTGCTCGCCGCCCGGGGAGGACGGAGAGAAGAGTTTGTTTAGTCAATGACCCGGACGTGGGGTCCGAGCCAAAGGGGGTACTCACCGCCCGGGAAGGACGGAGAGAAGAGTTTGTTTAGTCAATGACCGGACGTGGGGTCCGACCCAAAGGGGTACTCACCGCCCGGGCAGGACGGAGAGAAGAGTTTGTTTAGTCAATGACCCGGACGGGAGGTCCGAGCCAAAGGGGTACTCACCGCCCGGGAAGGACGGAGAGAAGAGTTTGTTTAGTCAATGACCCGGACGTGGGGTCCGAGCCAAAGGGGTACTCACCGCCCGGGAAGGACGGAGAGAAGAGTTTGTTTAGTCAATGACCCGGACGGGAGGTCCGAGCCAAAGGGGTACTCACCGTCCGGGAAGGACGGAGAGAAGAGTTTGTTTCTTTCTTTTTAAACCAATTTTTGGTACCCCCCGCTGATGCGGGGCGGTGACTGGAAATGGGGGGCGTTCCCCCTTTCTGGCTTCTCTTTTTTTTTCTCTCTACTCTTTTTTTTCTCTTTTTTTCTCTTTTTTTTCTTTTTGCTTCTTCCTTCTTTCTCTTTCCATTTTTCTCTTTTTTTTCTTTCTCTTTCTACTTTTTTTTTTGCTTCTTCTTTTTTGTCTTTCTATTTTTTGCTTCTTCTTTCTTTCTCTTTCTATTCCTTTCTCCTTTTTTGGAAACCCGGTTGGTGGCCAAATTGTTCGGACATTAATCACACAAATCCGCCCAAAAATGGGGCGAAGAGTAATATTATTACCTGAATGGGGGCGCCGGAGCGTGGTATAGCCTCAAGTGCCTTCCATTAAGAGGCGGGAATTGAACCTCCCCGCGGTGGCTGACAATTACATAGGCTCCGCCTTCGTAGACTTTTTGGACTACGTAGGGTCCGAGCCAGTTCTCGTTTAGCTTACCTTTGGGGTTGGCCGCCATGAGATCTCTTCTCTTGACCATGACAAGGTCACCCTTCTTGAATTCGCGTTCCTTGACGAGCTTGTCAAAGGCGCGTGCAATCCGGGCCTGGTAGACCTGGATATTCTGTTGGGCTTGAAGCCGCTTTCCTTCCAGGCTGGAGAGTTCA
This sequence comes from Amorphophallus konjac, assembly GCA_022559845.1. Taxonomy (NCBI): domain Eukaryota; kingdom Viridiplantae; phylum Streptophyta; class Magnoliopsida; order Alismatales; family Araceae; genus Amorphophallus; species Amorphophallus konjac. Next base: position 7,904,207 of record CM040128.1, on the reverse strand, counting down.
TCGAGCCTTCGCTCGGTGTTGGTCTGCCCTTCGGGGACAAGCCCATGCTGAATGGCGACCCTGAGGGACGGTATCTCCAGTTCGACGGGGATGATTACTTCCGAGCCATATACGAGAGAGAAGGGCGAGCAGCCCGTTGGGGTCTTGTATACGGTTCGGTACGCCCAAAGCGCTTCATACATTCTTCCTTCCCAGTCCCTTTTGTTAGGGCTAACAGTCTTGGCCAGGAGAGTACAGAGTGTCTTATTGAAAGCTTCGGCCAGCCCATTAGCTTGTGGATTGTAAGGAGTTGAGGTCCTCCAGTCAATTTTGTATTTTTCTGCTAGTCGGTAGACTTTCTGGTTGCGAAAGTGGCTGCCATTGTCTGACACAATTCGGTCGGGCACGCCGAACCGGAATATGATGTTGCGGAGGAAAAACCTGGCCACGATTTCTCCGGTGACCTCCCGTAAGGCAACGGCCTCGGCCCAGCGGGAGAAGTAGTCGGTCGCCGCCAGAATGTATTTGCAACCTGTGGAAGACGCGGGCAAGGGGCCCACGACGTCCGTTCCCCATTGGGCGAACGGCCAACTGGGCGCTGTTGGGTGTAATGGTGCAGGAGGTCTTCTGGGAACGGTGGCATGCTCCTGACATCTCTGACACGACTTAGCATACTCGCAACAGTCGTTGAACATTACAGGCCAATAATAGCCAAGTCTCTTGATTTCAATTTTCATTTTCGGCCCCGCCTGGTGTGCGCCAGCTATGCCGGCATGGACCTCCTTCATAACCCTCCAAGCTTCTTCAACGGACAAGCATCGGAGGAGTAGCTTCCGTTTGGCATCGGCCACAATCCGGAATAATATTCCGCTTCGGAGCTCATAGGAGTCCTTGGTTCTGACCAGCTTGATCTTTTCTTCTCTTCGGTCGGGTAGTTGCTGGTGCCTGAACCACTGCATTAGGGGGTCCCTCCAGTCAGGCAGGCTGACGGCTTCTGCTGTAGCGACCTGTAGGCCCTCTTCTTCCGGCTCTTCTTCTATCATGCTGGGCATCTGGCGTTGGTTTATTACTTGGATATGGAGATATCCATCTGGGGGCACCGCCAGTGAGCTTGCTAATTTTGCCAATGTGTCGGCTTGTGCGTTCTCCCCTCTGGCGACATGGCCTATCTCGAGGAGGTAGAAACGCTCCATG